>JAQISU010000076.1:14370000-15570000 GCA_029339505.1 Unio delphinus | reverse complement strand
CGTGTTTTTCCCCAAATACTACACATTTTGCTCAGTTCTTCTTGTTTTCAATACAATAATACACGTCTTTGTCAGCTTGTCGAGGTTTTCAATATATGGTACACGTCTTTCTCAGTCAGTCGTTTGCTTTTTCTTATCAAGTAGCACTCGTCTTTCTCAGTTTGTCATGCTTCTCATCAAATAATACACGTCTCTCTCGGTCTGTCGTGTTTTCCATTAAACATTACACGTCTATTTCTGTATGTCGTGTTTTCCATCAAATAGCACACGTATTTTTCAGGCTGTCGTGTTTTTTTCAGCAAATAGTACACATCTTTCTCAGTCTGTCGTGTTTTCCTTTAAATTGTGGATGTCTTTCTCAGTCTGTCGTGTTTTCCTTTAAATTGTGGATGTCTTTCTCAGTCTGTCGTGTTTTCCGTCAAATAGCATACGTCTTTCTCAGTCTTTCGTATTTTCCATCCAATAATACACGCCTTTGTCAGTTTGTCAGGTTTTCATTAAACAAAATAGTAAACTTCTTTCTCAGTCTGTCGTGTTTTTGTATCAAATAATGCACGTCTTACTCAGTCGCTTGTGTTTTCATCAAACAGTACACGTCTTTCTCGGTCTTGTGTTATTTCCATCCAATTGTCCACGCCATTCTCAGTCCGTCGTGTTTTTCTTCAAATAGTACACGTCTTTCTCAGTCTGACGTTTCTTCCATCAAACAGTACAGGTCTTTCTCAGTCTTTCGTGTCTTGCATCCAATAATACGTCTTTGTCAGACTTGTCGGGTTTTTTCATCAAATAGTAAACTTCTTTTACAGTGTGTCGTGTTTTTGTATCAAATATTACACGTCTTTCTCAGTTAGTGTGATTTCAATTAAAAGGTTCACGTCATTCTCAGTCTGTCGTGTTTTTCATCAGATAGTACATGTCTTTCTCCGTCTGACGCGTGTTTCTCAGTGTTTCGCGTTTTCCGTCAAACAGTACGCGTCTTTTTCAGTCTGCTGTTTTCCCCATCAACTATAACACGTCTTTCTCGGACTCTTGTTTTTTTCCATCCAATATTACACGTCATTCTCAGTCTATCGTGTTTTTCATCAATTAGTACATACATGTCTTTCTCCGTTTGTCGTGTGTTTCATTAAAAAGTACACGTTTATCTAAGTATATCGTGTTTGTCATCAAATAGTACACGTCCTTCTCAGTCTGGCGTGTTTTACATGTAGTTGTACATGTCTTTCTCAGTCTGTCGAGTTTCATTATATAGTACACGATTTTCTCAGTGTTTTGTGTTTTCCATCAAAGAGTACGCGTCTTTCTCAGTCTGTCGTTTTCCCATAAACTAGAACACTTCTTTCTCGGACTGTCGTGTTTTCCATCCAATGCTACATGTCTTCGTCTGCTTGTCAGGTTTTTCATCAAATAGTACACTTCTGTCTCAGTATGTCGTGTTTTTGTATCAAATAGTATACGTCTTTCTCAGTCCGTCGTGTTTTTCATCAAACAGTACGCGTATTTCTCGGTCTTGTGTGATTTCCATCGAATTGTACATGCCTTTTTCAGTCTTTCGTGTTTTTCATCATATAGTACACGTCTATCTAAATATGTCGTGTTTTCCATCAAACAGTACGCGTCTTTTTCGCCTGTGGTGTAAGATATGAAATAGTATCTAAATCTAGTTCATCCGAGGTGTCGCCAAAAGTGACACAGTTTGATGAAATTCTATAACAACAAACTTACTGGAAGATATAAGATAAAAGTTATCGACATACTCTGAGGAATATGAGCGAATTGAAGAAGATTTTTTTAGTTGCATTTACAATAATGATATTAATTATATTCAACTATTTGCCTTAATATTAAAATCATAAATTTCCCCGAATTACAAAAATGTTGTCTCCTTTCCTTTAACAAAATTCATCATTGTTTTTTTCCTTGCTTTTACAAGGAAATGCAAATCTTTTATTCATTAAACTTCATGTACGTTCAATTACTCAGTAAAAATTTTAAATTCAGATTTAAATTTAACAGAACATTGTCACTATTCAAATTTCAGCACGTTTTTACAAATGTATTTACTAAACTCATTATGCGTTTTTTTGGATGAAATGTCAGTTGCATACAAATAAAAATGAAAAGAATATATCCAAGAATTTTCAAGTTATGTATATTTCCATCCTAGTGCAATAGTTACAGAACATATTTATATACTTGCTTCACCACCATCGCCTTAAAAAAAAAAATAATTTTAAATATAATATATTCAAAATTACTTATAATTGGCCGAAGAATGTTTGGAACAGAATAAAATATTTCCTTGAGACAAAAACACAATCCATTTTGATGACTGTAAAAAACAAATCTTCATATTTTTATCCCTAACTGTCCTAAAGTTTGAAAGTGTTTGTTGAATGTGATTTGTTTAGTACATTGCTGATATTCCGAGGACAAAACATATCTTTCAACCGAACGCAAAACAAATCCACACTTTTCACGTTATTTTAACAATCCTTGACACTTATTGAACTTGTATTTCAAAAGCCTTTCACCGTAGGCTTGTAAGTGTTTAGATTTGATAAATGTCAACAAAACAGTTTGCACTTCAACTTCTATCAGAAGATATATAATATACCCATAGCCTGTTAACTAAATAATCCGAACAAACAATTTCTGACTGCGGCATTAAGGCATCCTGATCTTCTGGTGTGATATGCTATGCTATCGCAACGAAACTTGAATGTGAACGTAGAGTCGGAATTGGAGCATTGTCCTAAACATTTAGTAAAACCTGCATTGTGTGAGAGGATTTAAATATATTCGATACTCGAAATTTCAATAGTAAGTTGTCTAATGAAGACTGGGAGAAATGCAGTCGGATCATTGAAGCACGCTAACTCAAGTATACTTACGGATTGTACTTGGTAAGTAATTCTTGAAGAATCACAATGACTAGATTATCCATATGTTTTAGGTTTATAATTTTGGACTTTTCACTTTCATAGAAAACAAAACTAGTGTGGTTACTAAATATATGTATGAATCATTGTATTTAGGACGTTGTTAACAGAAAAGAAGAATAACTGTACGGATCCCTCTGGACGCCCTTGAGGCTATAACTTTGTAAGTGGACAATCTCACACAATTCATTTTATATCGCTTCAAATAGTGATTTCAGGATTTGGAATACGAATGACCCGGGTTTACGCAGGCCAACAACCGATAGGCAATTTGAAACACTTCACTCTAGTCCAGCATGAGTAAACGTGGGACGTGATCAGAATAAAATTAATGCCAACATCTTTACCCATAACTAATGAAGCTTGTGAGCGTAAGCGTTAGGGTGAGCATAAGGGCGGTGTTAAAATAACTTTTGGAAAATGTAGGTGAAAGCATCGCTCGTGTCTTTTTGTCTGTGTGAAAACAGGTTGCTTGATCTTCGATCTCTGTCTCTTGAAAGCGCTAAAAAGTGGTGCAAAAAGAATTTTAATTTATTTGACAACATAAATTAAATCTTAAACATTTCACTTTATACAGTAAATATTTACGGCAATCCATCCTCTCTCTCTCTCTCTCTCTCTCTCTCTCTCTCTCTCTCTCTCTCTCTCTCTCTCTCTCTCTCTCTCTCTCTCTCTGAAAACGAATATTTGTATCAGGTTTTTATGCGGCTGACAGGACAATGTTGTACCCGTCAAATCTAGTTTAACTTGACTGAGGAGAGGAGCTAGTAACTGGGTCATTTGCATGTGACATTTACAGCCAATGTATGACTACATGAGATACACTCCCGATTCGAGCCTTTATGATAATTTAGTTATCAATAAATTGATTTTGTTCCCGAAGATGGCAATTATAATTATTATACATCTTCTCAAGCCATGGATCCGGTGTGTTATACATGTGTGGTCAACATAATTGAAATCTTGACTGATGCAGATGATCATTAACAAACACGTAAATTTAACTCTACATCGCGTGCACAATAGGCTTTAGAGAAGCAGGTGCTTGAAGCAGATAAAATCACATGATTTCTGGTAGTGTAGTAACGAACAGTTTTTCTACGTAACATGGTAATTGGAAAACGGATTTACCTCAATGCAATCGGAATGACTTCTGTATTATTTATATTTAATTTGTATTATTTGTTGAATTTTGTCCACGTTTATATGTTACGTATATTTGCTTTGTATTGTGTGATTCACTTTTGTTCATAATTAAGGGTAGGCGTTTGGATATACCTGACTATTGTTGTTGTTGTTGTTTTTGTGTGTTTAACGCCATTTTTCAGCACACGGTATGCTATGCGGCCAGTATTAATGGTGGAGAAAGAACCCGGGAAAAACTGCCCGGAAAAAAACCACAGACCCACGAAAAGCTACTGGCAAACTTTCTTACATACATACATTGGCCGAATCTGAGACTCGAACACAAGCAGACAGAAGTGAGATGATAGTGATCCGTAACGGTGAACGCGGCCCCCCTGACTATTGTCTATTTCTGTAGACAACATACGACATAGCTAAGTTGTGTCTATGATTTTAGATTATATTTGAAGATCATTATTACTTGAAGGTAAATATGTTTATTTGGTTCTCAGTTCAGTACTTTGGTATTCCCCTGAGGACAACCTGGTGTACCCGTTGAATGACATATTCTTTACTAATCTTTTAGTAACAGACCGCATATTGTTGACAACTTAGAATGTTTAAGATATGAACTTTGGACCCTCCTCCTGATCCTCGTATTATGACTTAGGTATTTACATAACGGAGACGTAAACATAAATTAGTTAATCCTGCCTTAACGTCTTAGTAAAGCTCGTATTTTAGTTGTGTTCAGTTTTAATTTCAGTGGATTGGTGTATTTAAATTATTTACTGGAACTACAAAGTGCTTAATAAGACCTTTGGACTAATTCACTGCTTTGGGATTAGTGTGATTCATTTAGATACATTTTGGATTATGTCATTGTGATACATCAAGAATATTAGTATATCGACACTGGTCCACGCTATTGGTACATCAGCACTTTCAGGATGGAAATTTATTCAGAACACCGCATGAATTTATTTGGAATACTCATTACGTTTGGACTTGTGATATACCTTTTATGATTATTTGGGATAGTATTCACAATTCACATTTTTATGTCATAATTATTTCACTTACGTCACAAAGACGATGACATGTCATCACAAAAACCAACAAAAGGATTATTTTAATTTTATTGCAACTTAATTACCATTTTTAATTAAAGTTGCACGAATATCATTTAAACTTAAAAGTGTATTTTTCATGGCTGAAAAGTTTCGTCCGGTGTGATTATAAACGTCTGTCTTTTTCTCTATAATTTGATTAGGTATTCTTCTCACGCCCAGCCAGGTGTTCTCCGCCAAATCTTAGCAATTGGAGTCGGTTGCATGCCAAAATTTGTAATCAAAACTTCATGGTGTTAAGTACTTTAAACAGTCCACCTGTATAAATGAGAACTTTAATATTGGTATATGATTAATTAATTAACTTAATTTAATTAATTTAGAATTAATTAAAAGCACAGCAGCACAATACAGTTTGTATCATGTTGAGGCAAGTTACGTGCCTTTCCTAATAACATACAATGAATATAATGTATGTAAAATAATATATCAGTATCAATGTAAAATTGTTCAAGTAGTGGCATAGCAAGAATTTCGAACATTACTCCACCCAAACTTAAGTCTATGACACCACCCCCACCCCCACCCCGAAAAATGGAAGTTGAAATTTAATTTTAGTTCGAACTCCTAATTTGAGAGTTGATTGGGCGGCTGATAAGTCACTCTGCTGAAGGAATCAATTGCAAACAGAATTTGTAAGATGACAGAAATATTATACAAATTATCAGCCTAACCTCTCATAGAATATAGTTTGGTGTGTGTGTGTGTGTGTGTGTGTGTGTGTGTGTGTGTGTGTGATTTGGATATTTAACGTAGTTGTTACATTTTTCAGTCATATCGCTATGATGTATGTAGTGTGACAGTTTATAGTGATGTTTAGAATTGGCGTCTCATGCGGCAGATATGTAGCATGATGTCTCACCCAGTTACTTTATAAATGACACCAGGCCGACCAGTCCTAACGCTAACCTTTTATGGCTGAGTGACTAGCGAGCCAGCTGTTAGTAACAATTTTAAAAGAATTTGGTACGAAGATGGTTGGTGTTGTGTTTAATGTTTGTCAGAATCTGGATTGTCATGAACTATACATCAATATCTACGTACACTTGATCAAGTCTTCACATACAGATCTAACGTTCAGATGATGTAATCTAGGAAACACTTAATTCATAAAATATCATCACCCCACGCCTCTTTTACATTTAAGAGATGGTATTTTGGTCTGATATCTTCTGCAAATGAAGTCTGTTATCTGTCGCCTTACGTCTGTTCCGAAGTGAAAAGTATCAACCGTCATATTCACTCCTTCGTGGCATAGAGTTCAACCAGACAACAATAAAGAGTACCCAGAAAACCCACTCCACGCACCTTCCCCCTAACTTAATAAAAAATAGTTTTTGTCATTTGTCACCTTAAATCAATTTCTGATGTAGAAAGTATCAAGAAACGGGTTGCAAATGGAATCTCTTTTACAAATTACATGATGCAGTACGAATGCGCAATATTGAACCAAATATTGTCACATTCACCTCTCGTGGAATAAGGTGATTTGGGTAAAACTAATCAGTTCTAAAGGAGTGCCACCAGGATCTTTTGGGCCAAAATCAGTACCAAAGGAGTGCCACCACGATCTTTTGGGCTAAAACTCATTAGTACCAAAGGAGTGCCACCATGATTTTTTTGGATAAAACTCATCAGTACCAAAGAAGTGCCACCATGGTCTTTTTGGATAAAACTCATCAGTACCAAAGAAGTGCCACCATGATCATTTCGGCTAAGACTCATCAGGATGAAAGGAGTGCCACCATGATATTTTGGGGTAAACCTCATTACTATCAAAGGGTGCCACCATCATCTTATTGGGTAAACCTCATTAGTATCAAAGGAATGCCACCATGGTCGCTTTGGGTAAAACTCATCAGTAGCATAGGCGTGCCCCCTTGATGTTTTCGGCGAAAACTCAACAGTACCAAAGAAGTGCCACCATGGTCTTTTTGGATAAAACTCATCAGTACCAAAGAAGTGCCACCATGATCATTTCGGCTAAGACTCATCAGGATGAAAGGAGTGCCACCATGATATTTTTGAGTAAGCCTCATTAGTATCAAAGGGTGCCACCATCATCGTATTGGGTAAACCTCATTAGTATCAAAGGAATGCCACCATGGTCATTTTGGGTAAAACTTATCAGTACCAAAGGAGTGCCACCATGGTCATTTTGGGTAAAACTCATCAGTACCAAAGGAGTGCCACCATGGTCTTTTTGGATAAAACTCATCAGTACCAAAGAAGTGCCACCATGATCATTTCGGCTAAGACTCATCAGGATGAAAGGAGTGCCACCATGATATTTTTGAGTAAGCCTCATTAGTATCAAAGGGTGCCACCATCATCGTATTGGGTAAACCTCATTAGTATCAAAGGGTGCCACCATCATCGTATTGGGTAAACCTCATTAGTATCAAAGGGTGCCACCATCATCGTATTGGGTAAACCTCATTAGTATCAATGGAGTGCCACCATGGTCATTTTGGGTAAAACTTATCAGTAGCATAGGAGTGCCCCCTTGATCTTTTGGGCGAAAACTCATCAGTACCGAAGGAGTTCCACCATGATCTTTTGGGCTAAAATTCGTCAGTATGAAAAGAGTGCCCACACGATCTTTTAGGCTAAACCTCATCAGTACCAAATAAGTGCCTACATTATCGTTTTGGGTAAAGTCATCAGTATCACAGGAGTGTAACCATGATCTTTTTGGCTAAAACTGATTAGTATGAAAAGATTGTCACCATCGTCTTTTTCGGTAAAACGCATCAATATCAAATTAGTGCCACCACGATCGTTTTGGCTAAAATTCATCAGTACCAAAGTAGTGCCACCACGATCTGTTTAAGTAGAACTCATCATTAATTAAGGATTGCCACCATGACCTTTTAGGGTAAAACCCATCAGTATTAAATGAGTGCCACCATGATCTTTTTCATGGTGCGATAACAAGCCAACATTGATTGCTTGTTTTCATTTCTCTGTCACATATCATGAACCCGAATGAGGGAATTGGTCTGATCATCCATGTCTCTGTCACATATGTGTACCATTATGTAACCGAGTGATGGTATTGGAAAACTCCACTTCTTTACATTTTTCATGAAGCGCTTAATTTGCTCAACACTTTAAGAAACTGTCTTAATCGTGGACATAAGGTTCTTCTCTCTGCTATTTTCTTCGTCAATCCATGGCATACCTGTGTATGCTTTTTATGGTCTATTTCTTAACCCATTATTAATAACACTTTCGTCATCATAGTCCATGTATTAGTACTATGTATTGTTCTTGCTGCTATAGGTTTTATGAGGAGGATGGCGAAGTAGAACAGGCAGCAGGAAGGTACGGCAGAAGTGGTATTGTATTACAATGGTAGGGGCGGTAGTTGTGTTGTTATTTCTCAGTATCAATGCAATAACGATACAAGTAAACAGTTTGCGTATTGTTGACCCAAAGGGTACTGGAGTAAAACGTGCGATGTACAAAGTCGACGTTTCAAATGTTTACGATTTGCATGATATCTTAGCCTAGCCACATGCTCTGCGATTGGGTAAATACTACTGGTTTTAACAAATCGAAGCATAAACATAAAAGCTGTTCACGAGTATAGTACACACTTCAATAAAGGTATACACAAATAAATATTTATTTCAAGAAACAGTGGACTGGCCCGGAAACGGTGGTATAATTATATCCTTGTAGTCTACGGCGACTTTAAGATCTATGTGTTTATACTGGTTTGGTATTACATTTAGAACTTAAAGATGCATCAGTTAACGAGGAGAATGACTCGGTAAGGACCTGTATACACAGTGCGAATTTAACTAAATCTTTACATCACTACTTAATCTCCCTGAGTGTGTTGACAATTTTGTGGAAAAGAACTTCAGTTTTACCTTGAGAACGGATTCCAGTCTATAAATGTTATCGGTACTACAATACAAGATATAAAAATCACAATGACTGCATGTGCGATAACACTCAAGCTTTCATCTGAGTCGAATCAGATATTATTTCGAAGTACACGGATAACATATTTGGCATTGCTTTGGGTGTGACTACTTTTTCTATAACCCCATTCCCTTGTTAGTCCAAAATTAAACTCGTCCACATCATTAAACAGTGTGCTCTCAGATTTGTGTTGTAGTTTTCAATCTACATGTACTTTCTGATAACTGGCTGCGTGACGAAGCATGATTTCGTGACGTTTGCCATTTTCAAAAATCGATTTTTTTTCGTGTTGAAAAACGGAAAACGACGAAGCCATAACAAGGAACCGTGGTATATAATTTATGTACTTTCTATTTAATTATGTGGGAATAACAATCAAACCATCGGACCCAAACTCTTTCTCAGCTGCTTAAGCCCATGTTTTACACAGTAAGCAGCGTATGATCCCTATATTGATATAAAGTGGCAAAAGGAAGCCGAATAAACCAATTTGGCCAATATACTTTTGTTTAAAAAAGCGGTTAATTTTGGTGTTAGATTCCACACACATTATAACAAATGCTTTCACTCTCTACCCCCTAAACTGTCACAAAAGCCACCTACATCAGGTTTAAATTTGGTCCAGAAATATTTTTAAAACATAATCACACATTAGTCCGAATAACAATCACCTAGTCCTTAGATATTGGAACAATTCTTGAGCATACGAATGCTGGAAATTTCGCATAATCCGCGATATACTGTCACCTACAGTTAATGTTCAACAATTCCTATATACTTTTTACAAAGCCTGCGCAAAATCTGAAACAAATACACTTAAGAGGCAATGTTTTTTGAAATATTGTTTGCCCCAGTCGCTCTTTGTACATTTGTATCTATATTTATCATCACTATTACGAATGATAAATTCCAACACATATTCTCTACCATCAGTAATATTGAACAGGTTACTGTTAATATTTAACAAAGGGAGAAATATTATCATTACTGACCATGAACCTAATATCGATATTTAACACATAGAGCCAGATTATCCTAGACATATCTGTCAACTGCTGTCTTAATAATGTCAGATGGTCCGTATGCTTAAATTACAACTTAATTAGAAGCTTAACTGGTTAACAGTTTTGCATACGCAATGGGAACATACCAGGAGTTTGATCAACCCATCACTATGATAACTATTTACAAACCGGTTTGTCTGACAAGATTGTCTCATTGACAATGCGTGTAGTCTGCAACTTAAATTTGTCTTCTTCATTCTCTTCAATATATAGGGATTGTCCGTTGGCATTTACTACCGTGCTAACCTAATTCATACAAGCTACCTGAAAAGAAAGACTTGCACAGCTTGAGATTTCAGTCGGTATCATAACGAAACATCCTACAAATCTTTAACTACATTAAGGGTAGTCTTTTTAAAAACATTGTATAACTTTAAAGCATATCTCATTGCTTACGAAAATAATTATATTATTATTTATAATCTGTACAATAGATCCAATTCTAATGTTTTTTTTATGTAATACAATTTCGTATTCTTACTCTCAATATAATTTTTTTTCTATATATCATTTTCAACATGGTTTTGCTTCCACGATGAAATCTCCTCCTTCTGCTTATTAGGTTTCATCTCACAATTTTACGAAGCAGATTGTAGTCAACGATCTACGTTGTATCTAAATACCTCATAAACAGAACAGCCGGATTACCCAGATTTCGAAATGTTGCTATAACACATACGCAGATAAAAAAATTGTTTCTAAAACAGACATTTTTTAATTGTATATACAAGAGACAAACTATCATATTAGCAGTTTCAGCCAGACATCTAAAACTGTTCCATCTATTTTGCAGATTCCGATTTGTGCAAATAATACAATTGTAGCGCTATGAGAGTGACGTCAATGCTTCCAGGTGATACGACGTACCTCCCTCAGAAAGTTGTAGAAGTATCCAGGGAGACCCTCAGAAATTTCCCACACTCGAAAAAGGTGGGCAACTACCTGCTTGGGAAAACTCTGGGAGAGGGATCCTTCGCTAAAGTGAAAGAAGCCATTCATATTCCCACTGGAGAAAAGGCAAAGACAACTACACCCACCTCCTCTCTCTCTCTCTCTCTCTCTCTCTCTCTCTCTCTCTCTCTCTCTCTCTCTCTCTCTCTCTCTCTCTCTCTCTCTGGTAATATTCATTCTACAGCTAACATTGTGGACATCTTGGACTGTGTTACGTAACAATGATGAATTCACACTAACTGTTGGCAATAATTTTTCCCATACCACTAAAGTAGTTTTCTCCAAATGAAAACGAATTTTTGTCAAAGTGTTAAAGTGTATGTTATTTTGTAGATCTCACATATTTTTATTGTTTCACGCTGGGGTGTTTAAAAATTGTTTTCAGATTGATAGAATGAAAGAAGTGAAAGATGTATTAGTATATGATTCATAGAACACCTGAAAATCTTCGTCCACTTGATTATTTGACATCAAATTTTATGATTTATGTGTAGTAAACACTTTACTTTTCGTGATAGACGCCCGTCATTTAAACAATATATGCTTCTTCTCCTCATAATTTTCATCGTAAGTGGCGTAAAGATTGTAGGCCAAAACAAAACCCGAGATATTAAACAAACACCGTGATTCATATGCATTAGTACATGTAAAATTAAATACACAATTTATTTGCCCATTCAATTCATTTTCGAAGTTTTTGTAAACTACAAGAATTATCTTTACTATAGAAGATCTTTTCAAGCAAAACTATTTTAAACAAAAATATGGACTTAGTAAATAGTTCTTATAATACAGACTCAACTAATAATAATATTATATTCATAATAAAGAAATAATGTTCATGATGGAATTAATCCAAAAGCGTAAAAAAATGTGTCTGTGTAGAACTTGCCAGGAACGAACATGTTGATCAGTTATTTAGACCATAATTAGGCCATTTATTATGTAAACATCTAATCATTAGGATTTGTTGCATATTAAAATTAATATTCAAATTGTAAATTTTTTATAATCATATTTGATTACATTTTATAAAACCCACAAAGTATAAGTTCCTAAAATAAACAAACATTATTCGTGATTAATGTAAACAGCAAATAGTGTTCGTTGCAGGTTTTATTTTCCAATGTAGCTACATGAATTGACTTTGCCTATATCAGTATATTTAGTTCATATTGGTTATTGATTATAGGTACTTTCAAAACTTGATTCGACTATATCAAGCCGTAGAAACAGGAGCAAGGTGCCCATCACAAGAAGACGCTAAGGCTTAGGCTCCGAGTTTTAAATGTAAAAGCGGAATTTCTTCGGAACTAAGTTGATTAAGAACTTTCAGTATTGTAAATCTAATGTTTTAGTTTCGGAATAAACAGTAAAATGGAGTTTATAAAATGAATCATTACTACAACAAAGAATTTTGTCATAATTGCAGACTGTCGATTTAGTCAACAACTAGTACACACCATTTTCGAAGTCAAAGGTTAACAACAATTTGAATACTTGCATTCTTCAGATAATGTTGTTGCTGCTATACTGGTACTTGAACTGTGTTTCAATCACGAACGATGAGACAATGAAATGATTCACAAGTGGGCGGTGGCTGTTGGTGTGTGAGGAGTTTTGAAAAATAGTTTCACAATGGATCGATAATGACAGGCAAATATATAATAGAGTTTATTTTTATGCTATATTCAGAAAATCTTTTAAATGTCACCGTTTATATACCTCGAATCTTATTACTCTCTTTCTGACAGATTTTAATAATGAACTGATATCTGTCTTGTCAGGTTGCGGTGAAGATAGTCGATAAGAAAAGAGCGAAAGATGACTCTTATTTGCGGAAGAATCTACGAAGAGAAGGAAAGATTCTCCAGATAATTCGACATCCCCACATCATCCAACTCCTTGAGATCATGGAGACTGAGAATAGCTATTATCTTGTCACTGAATTATGCACAGAAGGCGATATGGTGGACTATATTTCGCAGCGAAAGATGCTGCCGGAAGACGAAGTAAGGAAGTACATCCGGCAAATTGTGCTAGCGATTGATTATATACATCGGCTGAGTATATTGCACAGGTATGTATGTATGTATGGATGTATGTATGTATGTATGTATGTATGTATGTATGTATGTATGTATGTATGTATGTATGTATGTATGTATGTATGTATGTATGTATGTATGTATGTATGTATGCATGCATGCATGATGTATGCATGCATGGATGGATGGATGGATGTGTGTGTGTGTGTGTGTGTGTGTGTGTGTGTGTGTGTGTGTGTGTGTGTGTGTGTGTGTGTGTGTGTGTAGGTAGGTAGATATATAGGTAGGCAGGTAGCCAGATATGTAGGTATTTTGGTAGGTAGGTACGCTAGCATGCATACATGTAGGCAGGTAGGTAGGTAGAAAGTTAGGTAATATTTTTTTGATAATCAACTGTTTGCATCCAATGTAATGCAAAGCAATTGTTTGAAATTAGTAAAATGTTGCAAAAACATAGGATGATAATATTATCAACATTTAAATACCGGCTTTGCTTTTACGGCGAGCGAGTTAAACGGAGACGATGACAGAAATTATGCTGACGCAAAATTACTCGATCCATGCTAGATTCCAAAGCACTTTTATTTCTTTTCTTCGTTGGTTTCTTAGTTTTTCAAGGAAAGCACACACACAAACATATAGATGCTTGTCACTTAAAAGTTGACAATGGTGTTATTCTTGCCCACCATTGTTGGGTATTATGAACACATTGAGTAAATGGACACATATACGATGATTTATTTTGGTACCCTTAGGAAGAAATTAAGGACCACCTTTAACTTTAGGATTTAAAAAAAAAAAAACAATACTTGACTTGATCTGGCTCTGCCCAAGTAGCGTAATATATCATCCAGATATAATGATTTGAATGAAAGGATTTTATGTGTGAAAAGTGTATGGCTGCTTGTGAAATTTATCGTTCACTAATCGAACGTTGAAAGTTTGAGAACGTTTTGTCTGAAGTAAACAAAGCCGGAGTCTTCATCGAATGAGATAAAGAAATAACATTATTATCCTGTACGCCGAACACTCTGAATCCACCACTCTTTCCCTGATAGCAATCCACGGCATTAAGTACAAACAACGAATCACATCGACTATCTCCTCTGTCTATTGGATTTTCACCGGAGATGGGGGATTAGATCGGACTACCTGTCGAATCCACTTTTATGTTAGAGAAAGAATTTGAAAAGAAAATATTTTCCTTTTGTATTTCAAATCAATATCCTAATTCCGAATATGACTCAACAGCTAAGAGTAAAACCTAGATCGTTCAAACTAGGATATCATGCAGAATATCTTAATTATGTTTTAAGAGTTTAGCTTTGCGCATGAAACAAAAATCAAACACGCCGTTACTAGGAAAGATCTCTGGATAATAAAAAAAACATAAGTTGTCGGGATCAACACAATAAAGATTGTAAGATGTTTCAACTTAATTCATTTAATTCCATAATTATACCCTTTAAGGTTTATTCGGTCAGCGTACCAATCATTTTCTGATTTGGAATTATAGATTGATGAAAACTTCCTTTGCCGATTATTTTGTATTCATGTCAAGAATGGTTCTATTACAGTTCATTACTGCAAAAATACTCAAAAATAGACTTACGTGCGTGCAAAGTTATTCAATTAATTTAAAGTCTTTCTTTATAGGTAAACATGTGAAAAATGCAAATTAATTTCTGTTGTTTTTATTCTGTGTGTATACATGTTATTTCCATGCGTGTTTTGTTTATTGTTTTTCTTTTCTTTGTATCTCAAACTGAACAGGAATCAGAAACTCTCTGTAGAATTTAATAAATAATAACAATAATAAGCCTAATGACCATTTCCTGCGAGATTTACATGAGATTTGCCGCATATAACATCTCTCTCTCTCTCTCTCTCCCTCTCTCTCTCTCTCTCTCTCTCTCTCTCTCTCTCTCTCTCTGAAGACCTTACTTCAAAGGGTTGACATAGAATCAATTTTCACTCCTATGCACGAAATTCAATACAATTTAGAAGCAGTCAGCACTAAATAAACTTCGTGTCATATACCTGCGAAGAGGGGATGATAATGATAACGATAATATTAGACTAATTAATCCTTACACCTGTAAATGTTTAGACACAATCAGTAATAACTATGACGATCGTTGTAATGCCAGTGGCCGGAAAGGTGTTAAATGTATTTTTTTTTAAACAAAACTTTTTGTTTTCAGAGATCTCAAAATCGAAAATCTGCTACTAGATTCCAATCAGGACATCAAGATAATTGGTAAGTATAGAGTGTTTTTATAACATTTGATCAATCCCAAGGATAGATGTACAGCGAAACCAAATCTTAATTGTTTTCTCATAATATGTTTTAAAGATACGATTATCGTTACAATTATTCTTCTCAGGGTACATGGGGTCACTATGTTATAAAGTCAAGTCATCTTGCATTTGTGCTCATGAAAAGGAATTTGTACCCCAATTAGCCCCAAGGGATATTTTCAGTTATCAATTTCAATGTTCATTTTCATTAAATACTTGGAACGTGTTCACGACTGTAATAATTCCATACCTTTTTAAGTACAGAACGCAGTCTAGATCATGCTTTAACGGAAATTCGTCATATACCTTTAGTAGACTGGAAGTCATGCTTTAACGGAACTTCTTCATATACCCTTAGGAGACTGGAAGTCATGCTTTAATGGAAATTCGTCATATACCCTTAGTAGACTGGAAGTCATGCTTTAACGGAACTTCTTCATATACTCTTAGTAGACTGGAAGTCATGCTTTAACGGAAATTCGTCATATACCTTTAGTAGACTGGAAGTCATGTTTTAACGGAACATTTTCACATACCCTTAGTAGACTGGAAGTCATGTTTTAACGGAACTTTTTCACATACCCTTAGTAGAGTGGAAGTCATGTTTTAACGGAACTTTTTCACATACGCTTAGTAGACTGGAAGTTATGTTTTAACGGAACTTCTTCATATACCCTTAGTAAACTGGAAGTCATTCGTTAACGGAATTTCTTCATATATCATCAGTAGACTGGAAGTTATGTTGCTAGTCCACATGTAAAGTTTATGAAATCAGTTTGATACTACTGTATTTAAAAAGCGTGCTTCTGAATCATACGAGTATAAGATTTCTTGTATATTTATGAAAACAAATCCACTCTAGAGTGTTTAACAAAGTCGGTATCTTGACCACCTGGTGATTAGACTTTCACTTTCAACGGTTGATGTAAATACATACAGTTTTTTGTGAAATATTTTTAAAGCGTCTTGTCATCTTTTATTTTTGAACAAAATTCACAATTAAATAATATAATTTGTTATCTTTCCTTTTGTAATTTTCTCAACAAGTTTCGTTACACGTTTCAAATTATTTGGAAAAAGGAAATTCTGTAGTGTAAATCATAACTAATGGATTATACTGTTACAAGCACAGGGGTATTCACTTGACCGAGCGGTGTCAAAACCCTGGCGCGAGTCTCGCTGGAAGTCATAAGTTTTCCCCAAATTTCCAAAGACTTCCATACAACTTGAGTTGTAAAATGGAAAGAGAGACGTGTCTGCTATAACTAATAATCTTTGCTCTAATCAACTGGCGACCCAGAGGAGACAACTTGCCCAAACGTCCATTAACCGCACCTTTGCATGGTTTTTATTCATTATCATCCGAATTCCGTACCGCAAGCCCGTCATGCCATAGAAATTCCACTAGTATTCCCTTACTAAATGGGGAATATTTAACTGCGCGACCCTAGGCCAGTCAATCCACAGAAATTCCGGCGTATCACGCTCATATACATACGCCCATTTTCCACTATGGCCACATAAACGGTACCTACCAAGTTCCAACTTGTTGATTCCATTCTATAATTTACTGATTTCCAACCATAAATGCTGCCTTTTCAATCACAATACTTGTATACACCGCTGAATTTTAATATGGACTATGTTACAACCAGGGACAGTCATTCGGCTTGTGCCTAAAATCACTACTAACGAACCCAGCATGGTTCAAATTCACTAACACTCCTCTCTGTGATGTTTTCTCCTACTAACTGGCTAACTATTTCGGGCTAGCAACTCCAAATTTATTACAATACGATTGATCTCCCTTTGAGCACTTTCTATCAAGATGATTGCAATATACTTTTTATTGTCACGCAGTAGTCAGCAGTCGCTCATAAATACGATCAATGAGTGATTCAGAAATCCAATATATAAACAATCTTATATCGCTGTGATTTAATAAAATTCAATCTTTTTGAAGTTTGCAGAATCAGCTGTCCCTAAGCAGCTGAAAAGGCGAACGCCTGGAACGCCTTTTTGAAAATGTAAATTTCCTTCGAAAATGAAAAATGTAATGTCAATAACGTTTCACTGGACAGTTCTTTTGGCAAATGTTCGTCCCACGATGACTTATTGCAGACAAATGATAATAATATTACATTAAATATACAAATAGAAACTAACTAATGATTTCTGTTGAAAGGATGCTTGTAAGATTCTGACTGAGGTATTTAAGTTAATTCATTATTTTACACTGAATCCTCACTGCCACCATCCCCTCTTTTTTATTTTCATTTTTGTTACAGGAAAGAGCTCTTTTGAATATTTTTCTGTGACAAGACAGATAAAAGAATCAGTATGTGCCTTATGCATTAATAAAGTTCACTAGTACTGTAGCAAATTAACATACTTTTCTTTACTCTCAAACATCTAGATTTTTAGATACTTAACTCTGTAGCAGACATGTAAATACCTAGGCCAAGTCGGCTGCTCATTTAAAGCCCAAGTTACGCATTTGATCTCCAATGCAAGTCTAACTGTGAAAGGCAGTCACCAACAAGCCAAACCATTTCCAAGCCTAACGCAAAGTAAATCTAAACAACATTACAGATTTAGCTTATGTGTGGCCTGAAAAATGTAATATCACCAGTGTAAATAACAATTTGGTTTTAAAATAAACATTAAATGAGCAGATAGAAACGTAATACATCCACAGAGAAGTTGAGTGACATATTTTCAACAACAAAAAAAATTAACTTAAATTATCAAGATTAAGTGTTTCATTTGTTTGTATAGGTGCAAATGGTTTGATGTAACCACCTTAACCGACTTAATGTCATCGTACTAAAGCAGGTTAATTAACATTAACAAACTGCCTAATATCGTTTGTCTGCCTAATTACATGTATGCGTTAGCACGCACCGTATTAGATAAAAGAAAGATTTAACAAATTAGTAATGCAATAGTGTTCAAAGCTATTCCCAGTTTAATATTGCATCGAATCTATGACGTCATCAATTTGCATGAATTGCCCATACTAATATCAGTACATATTTATCCTGAAGTTGGATCCATTTTCTTATCTTCCATGCTCATTTTCGCAGACTAAATATAATCCTTGTGTCAGGCCAAAATTTGATCTTTTTGACTGCAGTCATAATATACGTATATTTGAACAACTCTATCCAAAAGTAGAGAGGCGTATGTGTATGTGTACCCAGGTTCAAATCTCTGAGAGAGATGACCCAAAATATTATTTATTGTTATATATCATCATCATCAATCCTCTCTTGCGCCGTCTGGTGCTTGAGATGACAGCACCACTTTGGTCTATCGGCTGCTGTTGCGGGGGCGGTCTGCAGGGTGAGGCCTATGGTCTAAAGTTCTCGCTCCACGGTTCCTCGCCAGGTCTCTTTGGGTCTGCCACGGTTCCTTTTCCACTGTGGGGTCCATCTCAGTGCCACCCTTGGTAGTGAGTCAGGGGGCATTCTGCAGACGTGGCCGAGCCATCTCCATCGACGAGTAGCATAAACACAGCTTGATTTCATTTTTCAAAATCCAACAACTACCAAACCGCCCACAGCAACAATAACAACCAATAAATTAAGACCTGTACCAAATCGTTGTTTTCTCAACAAAAAAAAAACGTCGTACGACACACCACACGGAAAACAAATAGTTCAAAAACAAAAACCATCCTGGCTCATTGTTTTTAGTTTGTTTATAAGTGGCAAAAATAAGGTTATTTATCGGTATACTCTCTGTTAGCCTTTATTATATATTTTTCTTGTGCTGGGATAAAATGCTAGTTATTGGAAGATGAAAGTAAAGTGTTATATGCATTTAAAATTCCTATCATCATCATCATCATCATTATTATTAAACTTCTGTGAATAAATTATAGTAACAGAAAAACACGTGACCAGAAGAATATGAATGAAATACAATAGTTAACATATGACACAAACGAAACATATTTAAAACAGAGTAAATGAATTAGTTTACAGAATAACATTGATATATAAACTCTAAATACATATTGCGGTCTATCAAACAAATGATGCCATAGTAACATTCCTGCAACAAAATTTTAACACGTCTTTTTCAGTAATGTTTCGTAATTTTAAAAAAAAAATCAATATATTAAGCGTTTAATGCATTGGCAACGAATTGATAACAAAATTAAGTTCGGGTCAGTTTGATACTCCATCTCTTTACCCATGATACCTTTTGAAGTCTAATAAGAGCCAGTGTTCCCAGTATAAATGTAAGGAAATAAGTGTTGCTTGACTTAAGCGTTTTCAGCGACCTATTTAAAGTGCAATCATCTTTTTACAATATGTCTATCACACACTGCAGTCCAGACCATGTTTTTAGCAAATTTACATAATCGATTATACCATCTGAATAATCAGAATACACGATTGTTGGTTTACGTAAGTAAAGATGATTTACAGATGTTCAATGACCATATCAAGCATTAGTAGTATAAATACTTATACGGCGACTTGTTATCTCTACAATCTGATGGGCCTCAATTCTGAACCATACTCATAATTAAAGAGTACATTATATGGTGTGGGAGACTTACTTATGTATCAATTCTCTTTGGCGTAATTAAATCGTGACATAACTTTCTTAGTATGCATACATGAATATAGGGGTTTGACAGCAGGTTAACACAACACACTGGTTCTGTAATGCCGAATAAAATTTTAACAAGTCTTTCTAAATAATCCTAAACATGTCTTACAAAATTAAAGATCAAAGGTAAGGCTGCTAAAAAAATAGTTAAACGGTTAAATTAAAATAGACAATAAAGGTGCAAACGTGAAGCCTAAAAATATCAACGGACAAAATGTTTTGTATAAACTGCATTATTTTAAATGTCCAGGATTTTATCTAGTGGAACGTTTTCTAAGGCCTCCTAACTGAGTTCACACCAAAGCAAACTTCTGTCTCATTGGGCGGATACTTTCTAAGTTCAATTCTGTAATTGTTGACTAATTATCAGGCGTCAATCGAGCACTGGTTAGTTAATTATAGTTACAATCAAACAAGGTATGATTCAAAACGGATAAAAAAATTAATAATGATAGTAATAAACATAATCATATTGATAATATAAACCACATTATTTCTCTTAGATGACAAAACGGTAGAATGAAAAATGACTGTGCTTTAGGTTGATGACGAAAAGGCACATGTGTTCGTCAATAGCATTTCTAGCTAACTGTATATTACTCTGGCGACCTTTCATGTTCCCTTTGTTGCTTTTTGTGTCTCATTTTGGTCATTATATTTTGTTATTCAGATTTTGGTCTCAGCAACTCTATAAAAACTGTCCACACCAAGAACGGAAGAAAGGTGCAAGACTTCTGTGTCACGCAATGTGGCAGTCCAGCATATGCCGCCCCGGAACTTTTAGGCCGCAGAAAATATGGTCCACAGATCGATGTTTGGAGCATGTAAGTGACCGCTAATATCTTGGAACAAAATTTCTATCTTTATTTTAGACTTTATGGATTGTACAATATTGTTCACTATCCTATTGCAAGGCTATGTATATACCAACGATTTATTGGCATGATCTACTTTAAGTCAGTTTATGTGACTCTCTCTCTCTCTCTCTCTCTCTCTTTCTTTCTCTCTCTCTCTCTCTCTCTCTCTCTCTCTCTCTCTCTCTCTCTCTCTCTCTCTCTCTCTCTCTCTCTCTCTCTCTCTCTCACACACACACACACACACACACACAAGTTTCCGATTTTTCGATTTTGAATTCTGCTTTCCCTTTTTCAGAGGCGTAAACATGTTTGCCATGCTAGCAGGTAATCTACCTTTCACGGTGGAACCGTTCAATATAAAGACCTTGTATAACAAGATGGTCAACGGCCAGATGAATCCACTACCAGAGAGAATATCCAAAGGTATTCACACGAAGAATTTCAAAGTCAAGCATCATGTATGAGCCATTTGAACAGTTCAGATCACTCTTTCCGGAATGTTTTGTAAATTATGAAATATGCACTGTTTGGAGGTAGTAACAACTATAGGCTGTTTTAAAATGTCTTCCTGGTTTGAAATTTTGTGACCTGTTTCGAAAATCATGTGTTTCATGAAATAAAAGTCACTATTGGTAGCTTTTATTACGTTATCGGTAGCTGACATTTATTCTTTAGCTGTCATCTGGCATCCACCATTGATTATTGGACATAATATTCATGTTGTTTATACTTTAGTATACTGGTGTCAATAGAATCATTGGTTGCATGCTTTATTGAATTTACAATAATTGTCATTCGTCTGTCCAAAAACGTACCTAATTAGTACATATACGATAAGAGAGAGTCAATTTCTGAGCTCACTTACATTTCCAAAGTCAAGCTATTTCATCGTAACATGTTTATCCGTTTTTAAAACAAAAAAAAAAAATTGTATTGTCTATAGTATTGTTTCAACTATTTATGTACTATAGTTGCTATGACAAAGTCTACCATCGTTTTGGCGCAATTGTGTTTATCAAAGTACATAATACAGGAAGTTACGTCATTCTTCCTGCCACATAGCCATTGCACTGTTTCATGAAACAAAGCTGCTTAGCCAATGTAGACCAATCAGTAACTGGATTTTCTTGCAAATACTCTGTGATATACCTATCAGGATTTTTAAAATATAGCTATGTCACCTGTATTGAAATTACCACACTTCCATTGTGAGGGTGTTTGCTAATATCTTCCCTGAGTCCAGTGAAAACCTTGCGTCCCCTTCAATTAATATCGTGATACAGGTGTATCTACATATTCTTGACATTAGTCTTGAAGATCTTCAGACCGCCATTTAAAGGCAAAGGCAATACAATAATATACAGAGAAGCTTTATTACCTATTATACGTATATATATATATATATATATATATATATATATATATATATATATATATATATATATATATATATATATATATAGAGTATTAAAATCTAAATCTATGATCTTCCAATGTTATTTCGCTCATAAAAAATTTGTAAAAAGTAATTACTAAATTCATAGCGTATTATAATTACAGCGGAAGCCTGTTTGATATTTTCAACTTATGGTTTCATTTTCTTCAGAATGTAGAGATCTGCTTAAAAAGTTTCTCACACCAGATCCAGACCGAAGAATCAAGCTTGAAGAGGCAATTAGACATGCATGGTTGGCAGAGGGTAAGAAATCCAACAAATATACACACATACACGAAACCGTCTGCAGAACATAACAAAAAGTTTGTTCTCAACTCAGGCATAACAATAGATGTGAGCTTAAGTACAAATTACCACTGGTGGTAGTATAGAACGCGGTAGCAACGACTATGGTAAGAACAGGTATATTCTGATCAAGGTTTTCGATAGACGAGATAACATGGAATGAACAATAGTTATAACAATTTGATCTTTATTTGCATACATAATTATGTACTGTTATTAATTCTACAAATCTAACGAGTATAAAACGTACGTAAATTATTGTGTTATTTAGCTAACTTTCTAGATATAGACATATTTCAGACATTCTTTGTTGTTATCTTTGTGTTTCTTTGCTGTTATCTTCGTATTTAATTAATACGTTTGTACCCAAACTATAATAGCCTATATTTAATAAAATTACTCATTAGATATTTACCAGTTTCCCCATGAAACACACACATACGCAAATGTATGTATGTATGTATGTATGTATGTATGTATGTATGTATGTATGTATGTATGTATGTATGTATGTATGTATGTATGTATGTATGTGCATGAATCAGCATCAAGGATACGTTCAGGTAGATACATTATTTTACGCCAGCTTTCGTTGTTACATTTATTCTACAAGAGTGTTCGATTATAATGTTAAACACCAAGTGGTGGTTGTTCATGTATGTCTTTTGTACGGTTGTCGTTGTTGTATTTTTAATTATATACAATTGAGAGAGAGAGAGAGAGAGAGAGAGAGAGAGAGAGAGAGAGAGAGAGAGAGAGAGAGAGAGAAAAGCGTGAAAAAGAAAAGATATTTTAGGGAGAGAAGCGTGATAAAGAATAGAACAAGTTTTTATGTTTTATACCCAATATGAACCGTAACACCAATTACAACGGCTATAATAACACACACACAAGTAATTTGTTGATCAGAAAAATGAAACAAGTCTAAAGGTTTAGGCCGTTTATATTTTTTCTTAAACACCATCAAATCAGTATGAGAGAAACGCTATATGCAAAATTTTACGCACTGAATAGCCAGACCTCATTCTCTCAATTTTTCATCAATTAATCAGGTCAATTTACTGTTTTCGTTGCATTTGTTGGGTTTCTTATCATATTCTTCTAGAATATAACCATGTCCTAATCTTTCATTATTTCCACCATTTGGATCAAAAAACTGAAATATGAAATTATTTCATGTAAAAACTAAAAGAATAACAATAGTTCTGTCAATCGTGAATGCTGATATTGCCCTTTTCTAATTAAGCCATCTAATGATAACATGTTTTAATATTGACACCTCATTTTACTTTACTTTAGATCGTACGTTAAAGCAATATGTTTGGGTAAAGATTATTCCTCTTTTTAATTCGACCTTATTAAATTCTCAGTTTTGTCTCTGATGACTGTACATTGTCTCTGATGACTTTACATGGTCGCAATCGTACAGAATATTAAGATACTGAACACCTTCATCTTGAACGCACGTTCACGGCACGTGCGCCTAAAGTAAATATGGTGTATTAGGAACTACTTTGTAAACAGACCGTGTACACTTGTGTAGTTGATGCATTAAGTTGATTAAATCTTTTTGTAAATGAAATAAACCAGCTGTTTCGTTCATTTGAAAGTATAGATCATAACGATAACAATGTAGACGAGATCACAATGTGAGAAACAAAATTTTCAAAGAAGCAAACGAATGAACGTGATATTCACAATATCAACAACAAACGTCCAAGATGAAGTGTTTTCTATGGTCTAAACAAATATACTATAAGAAAAAAAGTATATTGAGGTCAAGCGCTACCTCATATCTATCAGAGACGTACCATTTTACATGTCTGGCAAACTACTAGATTCGATTTTGTTTTTTAAAAAAACAGTGGAGGTTTTGGTAGGAAACTAAAGGTAGTATTTCTGTTGTGTAAATGAAGTGTCAAAGAACCGCTGTTTTTAAATTTTTACCGTGTAGCTATTTTGATATAATGTTAGGCTAGCAATAGAAGACACGCCGTATGATACAATTCATGGCTGGTGTTCCTCCAACATTGTAGTTCAAGTGACATTGCATAAATATATTTTGTTTATCTGGTAATAAGAATAGTAATACATGCATTTAAATCTTTGCATCTTGAAATTCCTCAAATTGTACTTTCTTACTTCTTTAAATACGACTGACATGTCCTACGAAACCGATACACGCGGAAGATGTACTAAAATTTCGATTAGCCTATACTTCCAGAACTAAAATTCATTCTCTTTTCTGCACTGAATTGACCCAGTAATCCGGTTCCTCATAATAAGAAAATCAGAATTGAGTTGGATCAACATATAAACAACATTCATGCCCATTCATTTACAAGATGACTATAAATTTCAATGTTAAGTAGACCAAGACGACAATTTTTTTTTAAAACTGATGTTAAGCGCGTGACTAAGCTTAAATATCGCTGGGCGGAGCAATGTGTGCATAAATACTTTTATTGTACGACTGTCAATTTATTTTGGAATAAAACATAAATTCAACAACACTGTTTATTGTATCTCTTTTAGTATCAAGCCTAAGGTAGTAAAACAAAACGAGTATATAAGAAATCGGTTACTGCATTTGTATGAACAAATATGAACTCGTTTTTTTTTAAAAGATATACTTGACTCTGCAAGTTTGTGAAGTATTGTGTAAGAAAATCTCGTTCATGGTTTCCCATACAACTGCATTAACGGATATATTCATTATCATCAGAGTCGTAATTGTTCTTCTAATTCGTTTAAAATTCAACAGGATTATATTAGATATGCTTACATTTACAAATTATGCATATTAACCTGAGTTTATAAACTTCATTCATTAATTATTTAATTATTACGACACTATAGTATTAAATTAACAGAAAGAAGCAAACTCAACAAGAATTTTACAACGTAACAATTAACATAATTCTTAATCAAAAAATGAGTATTTAAGAGGAACTTACAGTGCTATGAATTAAATCAAATTTAATCATACAACACTCTACACAAATCAATTAAAGAGTTTCAGAATGAATTCCTGGTCCTCGAATGTGCTTATGTGCCAACTTTCGTTACGTATCATAATGACATTGTCAATACCTTATTTGAATATATGCACAATAATCCAAGAATAATATTTTCGTCCAGACAGTAATAAAAGCACTTTGTAAATCCAATGAATAATCCATATATGCTTCCTCTCACATTATATCCCAACACAATATCAAACACATCAGCAGACGGATATTAAAGCAAGGACATAATACATAATAATTAACGAATTGATCCAATTTTGGCCTTATATACACCCATACAGTTCCACGTTGCAATAATTATCTACACGATCCATGCCGCAATATTTCATTTGTGACGTATATCACAATATCCCACGTCGCAACAGGAACCAGTGGGAAATCCAAAGGAAGAAAACCTCAAATCTGTAAGCAGATTCATCATTGCCATTGCATTTAAAACTTGTAATCACCTTATTATAGCTCATATGCAATATGTATGCATTTACTTAAAGTAAAATACACACCATAGGTATAAATAACAAAATAATTTGAATGACGTATTGAGGAAAGTTCTATTTTGAATGCAGCGTGTATTCAGCAACACGTGATGGCACAATTAAATATGTAAATAGTATTTAATATCTGAATAACAATCTGTAATGGCTGAATTTAATGCTGAATTGTATATATAATTAAGAATGGTGTTAGTCTCACTTGTCGTTTATTTGCTGAACATTGTGTATCTTTTTAAGCATTGCTAGACATCGACTTGCCTGGTCCTTATGCACAACTATTTAGATGCTCCCCCCCCCCCGAATGCTTGTCAGTTAAAACAGTTTTTAAAACAAAATTCTTTTGAATATTATTTGGAATATTTAAATCGCAAGTCTATAAAAAAATTACACAACATATGAAGAAAATACATATTGCGTGACCTTTTGGTAGCATGTTGAATTATTAAAGTTAAATCGTGTTTTGTAGTTACTCGTTCTTAAACATTCCTCTTAGCGTTTTAAAGTTTGTGAACGTTTTCCACGTTTCTTTTCAAGTATCAACTATACGTGTATCTTGCATTTTTGTGTGAAGTTACCGTCTCTTATTGTTTTACAGAACTTAGACAATTTGTTTAGCTTTGTGCACTCACTGACGTGTTTGCTTCCATTAGTTAAACATGCATTTAAGTCTAGCAAGTTATTCAAGACTATATTGCAACTAAATGTAGTCAACATTAGCTTTATTTTAAGAATTTATTATAAGTTGAAAGTAGTACTATTCTATTAAAGTTTAACTGAAAAAGTTGTGTAACTGAATATGGTGCAAGACATATCCCAATGCAACAAAATGGCATTACATGTACATTGTCCAACACAACTAGTTCTTACAGCATGCCATGAAAAAGTAAGTACAAACAAAAGTGAAGAAAATATAACAATAGGGCACATTAACCAATGCAACCAAAAAATGAATAAATGAAAACAGAGAACAATGTAATTAATATATGAATAATTGCACGAATGACAGGAGCTAAAATCCCACATGTCAAATTTATTCACTCAGCAAACGTGCGAATTTAAAAAGAAATGGAAAATAAAGCGTCTGACGCAAACATACAAGTATTTGGTGTTTCATCAATTTACTTCTTCAGGAGATTGTTAAACTTCACAAAACTAGCTCTAACTGACAAAACTAGAGATCTCTATATAGATGATATTAATCCATGTGCCGCTTTTGATTTATCTGTTATTGATACAGAGAAAAGAAACAATGCTTTCAATGGCCATACGCTAAGTACATTATAGCTAGTGATTGCGGATTTAAAACGAAGTCATTGAAAAGATAAACTGGACAACAAATTTACAAAGTAGAATCTGCTAAAGTAGCTAACTTTACCGGTGGTGGGATTTAAAATCACACGTAATTATTTTTCCCACAATAGTCATAGTTATTCTATAGTATGTGTTGTTGATTTTTATATGACCACACGTTCAAATATCTCGTTATGTGATTCTTATTGATCCAAATGAACCCGTGAAATTATTGTGCAGTATCCTATTTATGTTTGTCTGTGATCGTGGGAATACGTAATTAACCTGGCTTTTCTGGAATATTTGGTTTTGCATTGGCGGTCATATTTTAACTCATCTCGCAAAAGCAAATCGGTATTTGAATATAGATATGTTACCCCCACATGTTTTTTTTTTATGTCATGTATAATAATATCATAATAAGAAAATGCCGTAAAACTTCAAGACAAGAACAACAATAAGAAGTAAACAGTGGGGGAGCGGTATATATGTAACATAGATATAGAATCAACCGTATATATATAAGCGTGGTTTAAATGTTACCTTAAAGAAGTAAATAAACTCACATCTATTCTAAGACGAAATAGGACATAATTGGGTCTCCAAACTGACTGAAATTTACCCAACCACACCATCTTTACGCAGCGTATATCCAATGCAAATCCGACTCCAAAAGAACTTCGGTTACGTCTCCTGTGCAGTACATACTTCCAGTCAAATTCTGCAAATAGCCGATCACAAATATATTGCAGTAAAGGTGGGAATTACTGCCTTCAATAGGCATATTTCCACATAAAAATAGCAACAACGTAATGTTTAGTTCTCAAAGGATAAACGTGTATTCTATGCCTACTGTTTACCGTATCAAACAATGCTGACTCACATCGCATTGATCACTCTTTTAAAAAAATGATTTTCTTATTATAAAGTGTTCTGTTTATTCGAATGGAAGCTTTCTCTTTAATTTATAATATGTATAAAAAAAAGTGCAATACAATACTGGTTCAACTTTCATATATTATGAATGAAAGGTGCAACGTCTCTCAGAATGAACGAACTTACTCGTTCTTCTTTCTATATAAATAATTTACACTGAAACAAAAACTATGTGACAAAGAGAATCTCAAATGGGTAATGATTTAATATTGAATTTATGAAACTCGTTCAATAATGTCAAGCATTTTCTCGTGAAGGCTCTTAAATGCTAGACATTATTCAACTCGTTTCATAAATTCGCTATTAAATCGTTACCCATTTTAGATCTTGTATATATGTTGCGTTTTTAACTTTTTAACTTATTCGGATGGCTCTCTCCTTGATTTATTTGATTTAACACTGTAATAAAGAAACACACCTGAAATACTAATAGTTGTGATTGTCGGTGTCAATGTGACCAATGCAACGATTACAAAACATCCAGTACTCAATTATGTGTCATTCGTTGCTGAGTTATTTTCCCAACGTCCTGTTTTACTTTCTTCTTTTTACTTTCTCAAGACCGTTCTGACTTTTCTCACATGCTTGAAATTTAAAATTGTATGTTTATTATTATTAAAATGTGCTTAGTATCGAATTGGTAATCCGTATCTAAATACGAGAAAGACCAGTAAAGTATCTTGTACCATTTGTCCTCGTGTAATCTTCTTTTTTATGACTATACATCTTTCAAATTATCAAATGAAAGAAATTTACTCATTATATTAATATATATATATATATATATATATATATATATATATATATATATATATATATATTACTCTAAGAATTGTTACATCCAATAATGACTGATATTTTTGTTCATTTTGCATTTACCAAAAATATCCGTTTAATACCTTTTTCTTTCCATGTTTCCACCTATTATTGGTCAATTTTTTGCGGTTATTTACTTGAGTTATCCTAGTATTGAATTCCTGCTGACATTTCTCTTCTCACAGCTGTTATTGAGTACACATTGTTATGTATTTTGTTTGTTATGGCACTTAATTTTATCTCCTCAGCTTTCCAATTCTTGATGCGAAGCACATACAAAATATATTCAGTATTTTGAAATGAAATTCTTATTCTTTGGAATCAGTATAATGCCACTAACATCTGTCTAAAGTATTGTATATGAATACGTGTTCATGTTGGAGAATGCATTTTTAAAAAAATTGCATACAACACGTGGAACCATGCACCTACACAAATTCTTCACGATTACGACATCAACAATAACGCATTGCTGAAAGCATATATTGTTTCTAATGTTTATATTAAGGGAGAAACGCAAAACAAGTCAATGTTGGATTTTAAGTCAGACCAAATCCTTGTATCTCAATCCCTGAAGTAAACTGCTTACTTCACTCACCCATCCCCACCACCACACACTTTAGGCTTTGTTTCTACATTTACTTTGTATACATTTCATTTAGGTCCCGCAACTCCGCTTTCGAGATCGCCATGTCCAAATAAATTGAAAGTAGAAGACCTAGATGACAATATTCTGAAGTATATGAGTGAAATCAAAGGATTCCGGGTTAGCGAAGTTATTAGGTATGTCACAGGAAACTTTCCCAGCCCGACAACTGCCATGTACCATCTTCTGCACCAGAAATTAACCAATCACTATGCCAGTGTCAGAGCTTCTTTGCATATACCCATCGAGCAGAAAACAGTAATGACTAACAATAGATTGTTGGAGGTAAGACACGAGTTCAATTCACAATTTATATCATCAGGATGACTACAAGAAGAAAGATTAGAAAAAGTAGTTTATGTACCAGCTTTGACTTTGGTCACCTCACTGTTTAATTTGACATCTTGGTTCAAAAGGCAAATGTAACAGTTGAGCAGTTAAAATCATATCCATTTTAAAATCGATATGATTGCTTAGTCACTTTGGGGATAAATATTACTGACCATAATACAGTCCTGGCACTTTAGGTTAGTTACCAGCACAATAACAGTAATTACTTCCACAGTGAGATACGCTAATACATACCAGCCATTGGACAATGCTTTTCGTAGCTTCATTTGATGTATACAGTACTAAATGCCGCATCCTTACAATTTTAATGAATAATAATGAAACAGGGATAGGAGGTTAATTTTACATATTCCCGTAACTGTTTAAACAAGCAATGCTCTTTATATATTAATATATTAATAGCTCTACCAAAAATTAAATTCTGGTAATTTTTGACAATGTTCTTGACTGTTTCTTAGGAAAACGAAAATAAAATTCCAGCAGTTTTGCCTGCCGATGAGCCCTACAAACAACAGGTAGATAGAAATAGAGACAGTCAGAAAGAGAATGACAGTAAAGACACTGCATCAGGCGTAATAATAATGGATCTGGAGAAAGAGCCGAATCTTGAAGAGAAGTCTCCTGAAAAAGCTGTCTATCCAGGTAAGGGAGTTTGATTTTGTTTGTCAGTATTTAACATTGCTTATAAACAATATGTTCGGAATATTGGTGTGCTGTTATGAAAGGAAATATATTTTTTACAAGACCGTTTATATATTGTACAAGATTTTGACAGCTTTATCTAAAATCATTTATCGTTGTTGACGTATCTCATAATTAGCACTCTTTTAATGAAGTTCTATAAGGGGAAATTGTTTCTTCTAAACGATAATGCAACGTACATTTCATTTATGATTAAAAGTTTTGTTTTCTCTATGCTAGAAAATTTTCATATTTTATTCACGCGATTGGAACTTTGTCCAATCCCATTCAAAATATGCACTTATCGATCTTGCATTTTCAGAAAAGAAACGCTCATAATTCTGTCCTTGATACTGTTTAATTCCTTTTTACTAAGTAATTAATAAATTATAGCACAATAAATTATCATCGGTTTAATAATCGGGACAAACCTCTGAAGTTGTTTTTCTTCGTTGTAGATAATACAAACGAAAACATTGCAGACATCCGACAATCGGAACAAGACTACAAAGGGTACAAGCAGGCAACAACGCCATACAAGGTCAGCCTGAAGGAGTGTCAATATCATAGGTCATCGATTTCCATTCACCTCCCGGTTGTAGCACAGAAATATATCAAAAGAAATCTTCATAAGCGAAAACTATTAACACGTCTCTCAATTCTGTCTCAAGACCAGTCTAAAAGTCATGAAACTTCAAAAGAAAACTATCTTAAGAAGGAAAGTGTTCGGATCTTTCACCAAAAGCCTACATGGCCACAAGTTATCGATGCGGGTAAAGCAGAACCGAAAAATAAACATGATGACCATATGAGACGGGAATTTCAATATGACGATACAAAGAAAGTTTTTTCGCATCATCATTTGAAACTGTCACCTTTCTATACGTCTGTGAAAAATGACAAAGCAAAACAACAAATGAAACCAAAATGCGAACCAAATCATTACCTGCATAAGCAAAGAGGGAAAACAATGACATCCTTTAGTGTACTTGGTCGCTTTTCAGAGCCTAACCAAACAAAACTGACAACGGTTGCCGCGCTATCAAAAACTGTTGATATGGAAGGAGAGCCCGTAAAAAAACATTTTCTATCAAGGCCTTCTATTTCACGGAACATGCATAAGATTAAGATAGATCTAACATCTGACATGGTCCAAAGAGAGAGGGTTTCCCAAATGTCATCAAGGGCAATGAGTTCTCAGACTGGATGCGTCCCATCTACGTCAGCTACCCCAAACCAACTTGAACTCCCTTCTATATCACCACAATTGTTACAATCTTGATCTTTTACTGAACCATATATTCCACAAAAGTATGTGATTTTATATAGTATTCACCATTTGCCAAAGTCATAACTTATTTGATTTATTTGAAATTAACATTGATGCAACAAAACCAAAGAAAATACTCTGTCAAATCTTTAATTAACAGAACATATGTTTTTAAACGTGTGCGAGTATAAACACTATCTCCTCCTCTTCTCTCTCTCAAACATCCAGAGAGAGAGAGAGAGAGAGAGAGAGAGAGAGAGAGAGAGAGAGAGAGAGAGAGAAGATTTGCTTTAGCGAATCCTTTGTAAAACGGATTTCTTTGGAGACTGTTTGGTTTCTAATAAGGCAGTCGGATTAACACTGATCAAACCTCGTTACATCAATCGCATTATAGTGGCAAAAGGTGTATGATCTAGAATATAGGCAAGACAATTGGTGTCGTTTACCTGTGGCCCCGGATTCGAATCTCCGTAGAGTAAGAATTACAATTCTCTAGCCCGTACGTTAATGAGATACACTCTGTTTTGACCTTAAAAGAGGTCTTCATTGGGTATCAGTAGATAATACAGAGACACACACGGACGAATAGAGACACGCGTTGAACAAGATATCCTTACAGATAAAAGCTCCTATTCAGAAAAACAGGAAATAACAGGAAATAAATGCATATCTAAAAGAAAGTCTAATATCAATGAAGCACTTAAGCACAATACTGATTTGCTACACCCAGTTAACCATGTATTTGCGAGAAGATTGTTTCATAGAACGGCATAGGTAGCCGTCATATGGCTTTGGAAATCGTCGTTATTAAACCAGCTGATAAGAGACATTTTAATATTTACTATAATTTTTTGTTTCTTCTGCCTCTAGCCATTGCCTCCTGAAAAGCTAAACGTATGTGTGATTAAACTCGAGTGCATATTATATAAATGAAGATCACTCGTCACAGGTAACACCAAACCGAGGTAACAAATAATTTGGCAAGCCTATGACGGATCCGGAAGTGAAATTAAGACATCAAATACAAAACAGTTCCCATTAGACGACAGATGCTTTAAAAGGCTTTATCAAGGCTTAATTCGGGTTTTATCAACAATGTAAATAAATTTATTTTTCAGGTTACGTACATGATGTCGAAATATATTTGTATAACATAATCTGATTATTAAGCCTACACAAGAACGAATACCGTTTAGTCATTTTCTCTAAGAATGAATACCGTTTAGTCATTTTCTCTAAGAATGAATACCGTTTAGTCATTTTCTCTAAGAATGAATACCGTTTAGTCATTTTCTCTTTCTGACCAATATTAGTATACAGGTATAAGCTTCTTTATTTAACTGAAATATTTTTATTTTGCTTTGTTTTAAAATATGAAGTAAATACATAAATTTTAAATATTTTATCTAACAAATTTCAAGGCTTGATCTGCACATGTTCGTTAACTACAGAAAGTTTAGTTAATGCTAAACTTTACAAACAAGACTTGCTTTCATTAACAAGACTTTGCTTTCGTTAAATTACGTCTCTAAGTCGGTGAATTCATGAGATTTATAATTGTTTGACTTCATTCAAATTTAAATTAAAAATAGATAGGTAATAATTGAGATACTTGTTCGTGTCCAGGGTAAAATCCTGGCCGAATTCAAGATAAAATCCATATCATATTCGCATTCTACAGATTTGTAAATATTGATTCATTTTTTTTCGTGATTAAATTTAACGCCATGATCATTAAAATGTGGCGAGTGGTCTAAAACACTAGTCTATACAGATCACTCACATATCCCCTAAGTCCTATTGAGTTGGCGTCTTGGCTAAAACAGCATGGGTATGTGAAAGCGTTTGCCAGTACTCTCCCGTGGATCGGTACTTCTTCCTGGGGAACCTCCAGTTTCATCCTCCATCAGACACGCTGGTCGAATAAATAGCATATCACGTGATGATAAATGGTGTTGAATGACTGATGTATCTTTCTTTTCTTACGACACCTTCTAAATTGAAAAATGAATAAATATAAGTTATAGATATTGCTATAATTACCTTCAGTTTAAATCAGAGAATACATTTACAATAGGTGTAAAAGCTAATGAAATTATTATCGGAGAATTTATGTCCTTGATTTTATTTGAAATGATTACATATTAAAAGATCTTTTTAAAAGTCATTTATGTCATCGTATTTGGAAGCTATTTTTAAATACTGTGCAACAAATGAAGATGAGCAAAACTTGTGTCTTCTCTGGTAATTCCAAACATTAAAGAATGATATGTATTTAGAATTTTTCAACACAGAAGGTTTTCTCTTGAACAATTGCAGGCATACTGCAGGCACCAACAGAATTTAAGATCAAAATACCATTGCAGTTTTAATCAATAATTTAGAGAAATCTTAATAGTTATGTTGGGTTCTTACGAAGAATGTCTTGAATATTACGGAAGAATATCATAAATATTAGAGTAAAATGTCATAAATATTGTCAAAGAATAGATTCAGTCCATTCTCAGCTTTTGAAAGAGTCGGAACAAATCAGAGTAAATAAAATAATTGAAGAGATAAAATCTCAAGTAAGGGTGTGTACGGTAAAATGATTTCAGTAGAAATTCAAGCTCTGAAATTGATATTTAAATATATAAGTATAACAAATGAAAATCTGATGTTATAAATTTGTCAATTAAAAACGGTCAGATTCAATACAGGACACAATACGCTACAGATTTAAAAGCGGTGTTAATTTTAACGAAATCCATCTGGTAACATAAAGGAGGAACTAAAAGGATACGAGCAAATAATCCAACTAAGAGTACTTGTGAAAGCTTAAAAACTATAATCCAATCTTAATTGTGATCAACTGCAAAATATTAAAATCCAACAACATCAACCGGAAGTTACTTATGTAATCTTTTGGGATTTTGAAAGTGTCATAAAGTTATTATATGATTGCAAACAAAAACAAGACACTGATATTTCGAGAACAATATATTAGTGGCACAAACTCCTTCCAGATTCTCTGGATATATTACATATGTATATAAACAATATGATAATATATGACATTCATTTATATTCTATTATATTCTAAGTATTGGAGTGTTGAAGTGAAATAACTAAGTTTACGATGAGATAATACCTACATATGCTGCTTCTATGAAATATGAAGATGAAGACAAACATATTATGATTTCACTGATGTAAATAAATGAAAGGAAAATCAAGGAAGTCAAAGACAGGTTAGATATCATTGTTATACAGCTAATAAATATCGAGGTTTTGTCGTGCAACTAATAAATATCGAGGTCGTCTCATTTAACTAGTATATATCACGATTTCTTGTCACATAACTAGCAAACATCACTGTCATGTCATATAGCTTGTATATATCACGTTCCTTATCACATAATTAGCGAACATCACTATCATGTCATATAGCTAGTATATATCACGGTCATGTCATATATTTAGTATATAACACGATATTGCCAAATAACTAGTAAATATCGCTGTCATGTTATATAACTAGTAAATATCACGGTCCTATCATATAACTAGAAAATATCAGTCATGTCATATATATCACGGTTCTGTCAAATGACTAGTATATATCACGATATTGCCATATAACTAGTAAATATCATTGTCATGTCATATAACTGGTAAATATCATTGTCATGTCAAAATACTGGTAAATATCACGGTCATGTCATATAAATAGTAAATATCACTGTCATGTTATATGACTAGTAAATATCTTAGCCCTGTTAAATAACTAGTAAATGACGCGGCCCTGTCATATAACTAGTACATATAATGGTCCTGTCATAAAACTAGCATATATCACGGTCCTTGACACATAACTAGTAAATGTCCCGATATTGCCATATAACTAGTATATAACACAGTAATGTCATATAACTAGTATATATCACGATATTGCCATTATATCTAGTAAATATTACTCTCATGTCATATGACTAGTAAATATCACGGTCCTGTCAAACAACTAGTAAATATCACGGTCCTTGTCACATAACTAGTAAATATCATCATCCTACTTACAATTGTTGTAATCTAAATTACAAATATAAAATATACATTCCCCTAGTACTTGCATAATTTACATAATTGTTATTCTTATATTTTCTTCAACACACGATGTTTGATCAGGAAGCAAACATCATACCTAACAATAAGGAAATCTATCCATCATTCGATGAGGATTGTATTGTTCATTTATAAAGAGAGGAGACGGATGCCTGGATCAAATAGTAGTAAGAAAAACTATATCATATTTAGATGGTGTTAGTTGTATGGGACAAAATCTATACACTCTTGCAAAGAATCTAAGTGATGGTGATTACATAAAAACAAGCAGACAATTAAATGACATTGAATCTGTCCAAAACAAATATTTAATCTCATAAATATATAGATGACTTTAAACGTTGCAATATAATTGTTTTACTATCGATTGAGAAATTTTGTTCCAGTCCAAGAAAGATAAGAATTAGCGACAAGGATTATTGGTATGCAAATTATATCATGAGACAATTTAAATTAAATTTATGAGGAGATTGATATGACTGTTGCATATATTATTGTTGTGTGACATATTTAAAGAATTCAGAAATGTGTCTTTACCACAGCATAATATGATTCAGGACATTCCGATAGTGTACCTGGATTAACTCATGACGACATTCCGATAGTGTACCTGGATTAACTCATGACGACATTCCGATAGTGTACCTGGATTAACTCATGACGACATTCCGATAGTGTACCTGGATTAACTCATGATGACATTCCGATAGTGTACCTGAATTAACTCATGATGACAGATATTTTTTTTCCAAAAACAAACGAACCGTAACTATGTACAGACTATGAAAGCTCATTGCAAATTTTAATGTCTCAAAAATTATTATGCGGTATTAAATTATTATACTCAAAAACGCTTTCTGTTTTTCTCTTTAGTAATCTATTTCCTAACATATAATCTGGGATATATATATATATATATATATATATATATATATATATATATATATATATATATATATATATATATATATATATATATATATATATATATATATATATATATATATTGTGATATATAAATATGTTTTATTCATATGTTACATTTTTTTTATAATACATTGCTTTCAAGGAAAATACATTGTTTATTCACTCGCTTGTTGATTCACTCACTGGTTTATCCCTTTAATATATGTATGCTGAGAACAATGGGCGCTATTTTATTCATCAGATATAAAGATAGAGAAAAATCTAATTAAACCTTATTGTGTATAGAATGTATTATTATCATTATGTATTAAATATTTATAGTTATTTAGAGTAAACGAGATTGGAAATATGTGAATATTTTATCAAACTCCGACAATATAGAGAAAGAAGAAATTAAACGTAGCAATCGCTACTATTCCGATCTTAAAGTTTTCTGTTTCACTATTCAAATTTCAAAGAGGTATTCATCCTCTCAAGGGGACAAAGGCTGTTCACTTTCGTCACAGCGAGAGAATATCGTACGCAAAAGTGTGCAATACAAATAACTAATAACTGACTGAATTAATATTTCACTCTGATATATTTTATATTAATTTGTTGGTTTATTCTAAAGATTTTAAATGGTCATTTACAAACCTGGGCGAGTCTGATCACAATTCAGTATTCATCAAGATGCTAAACAATTTTCAAAAGCAGTACATTGATGTTTTCAACAAAAATGTTTTCACAGATGTTTTATTGCCAAATAGTTGCAACATCACTAACCATGCGTCTTCAAAATCCCTATATGCACAAGCTTAATTTTATAACTGGATAATGCAAGGAAAGAACACATGCCTCCATTTATTCCATTCTGAACACAAGTGGAATTTATTATGAATACTCAACACTATTGGACTTGTGGAAGAACGTTTAGGACTAGTTGGCAATTAATTCGCAATACTGTAAATTCTTTTTTAAATTTTCACTTTGCATCCGAGGGAAATAAATTATTTTTAGAGATTTATAATCTTGTTAGTTTAAACTCTTTTCTGTTTATTAATTTAAGACCATATAATGTTATTATTTGTTAAACACTAATTTGGACACCGAGACTATCTCACATTTGTTAGACAAAATCGAACATCCAGCAAAAGTCGTGTTGAATATTCTGGAAATGAATGCTTTTGAATAGAACAAAAGTGATTTTATTGCTTATGACATGTGAATTGCATGTCTGCTTGCTTTATGTTCCTAAATAAAAACGATGAGGCATACCCGTCAACAATTTTTCTGACTAGAATTTTATTTTCTTGAATACAAATAACATTCTACACTAGTTGCGAAAATGCAAGAGGACTCAGAGAAATAAATTAATGGTTTTATTAAGGACTATAGTCAAATAGCTTAATTAGTGTAAATATACATTCAAAGAGTTAACAAAAACTTCAGATATTTGAAAAACGTCCTCTTTTGTCATCTGTCAAAATTGAAGCAAAACTCTTAAGTTGGTTGCATTTGCTCAAATGTGGGTTTGCTCCGGAGTGTAATGCATCATAAATATAGCGTTCCAAGTGGAGTGTCGCGTAATACAATGGATGACAAACGTAAGAGATAAAAAAAATGTTTCATTTTCTATGCTCAGTAAAGAATAAAATGATCTTTATATTGACTAGCTCGTTAGAAAACATTGACATAAGGAAATAAAATTTTAAAGTTGTTTAAATTTTATCGATAATTTAAATTTGTTTTAATTTGATAAACATTACAAAATACTGTATTTTGTGTTCGAAAACCCTTTTAGGTTCATGCTTTTGGAGTAAGTTGCCTCCATATTTTTTTTAATACAATTATTCTAATAATCACTCTGTAGATAAATCTGGAGAAAATATACTATTTTACTATTTATGTGTACCTAGTCTAAATACAAGACGTTTATATATATATATATATATATATATATATATATATTGACTATTACTAAAAGTACAGACTTGAAAAATATTAAATTCTTATACATGTCTGGAGGAGTTTTGAGAATTCATTTTATTGAGAGGAAGCACAGAACGACAGTCAGTAAACTGCCTCGAAGAGCTGAGACTTGAAATATCGATGCGAAAATGAAAGAAAAAGTTTTAAACCTAAAAATTGCTATAATTGCTGGCTATAAAGGATAATAGAATAATAAACGTATTTATCTGATCGGTCTGAACTGCTCGGACAGTTTTAGCTCCGTCAGTTTCAACTTGTATAAAGGAAAAGAAAGAGCGTATCATAATAACACTCAATGATTCGTGTTACCAGTTAGTCCCATGACGCCGTTGATAAGAAGAGCAACAACTTCCGAATGATGACGCAACCACAAACGTGAATAATGTTAGACAAACCTGTTCCAAATAAGTATTTCCCGACTAAATCGATGTACGAAATGTTTTTCAGCCAATGTGCAGTTAAAGCGTTCGACCAAACCCTGAGCAAGGTGTTTGCCAGTTGCCATAATTAGCGATGCGTATTTTAAACATCGTATTTTGCCAGCTATTGTCATGCAGTATCCAAACTTAAGACTTAATCATTAGTCATTCTGAATTAAATATAATCTGAGCGCACAATGGTCATTTAAGCCTAGAAGTTATATCGGCAAGCACGAGTGCATACTTGTAGGTGCATTTTCATACCTGATCGTGAGGCAAGCAAATTATATGTGTCCTGTGAACAGTGTTTGTACGGCACTTGCCAAGCACATGGTGTTGAATGTAGTTTACGACAGCCAGTACATCTGATAAACCGCATGATTTTTGCCACTTGTGATCTTCTGCAGTCGATGCGAGAGCTGCTTTTGCATTTACCTACGTTGCAACTGTACTGTCTCCAAGACAGTAGTAGCTTGTTGTCATTGGTGCATTTCACAATTGTTTTATCCAGTATATTAATATACTTGAAGCTTTTTAATATAAAATATTGATTTTACATAAAATCAGTAGTTAAAATACCGACACAGACGCGTCCGTGGTCGGACGTCATTTTTAAATCTTATCGAGCTTGCTTTTGGATCCTATAGTGTCTAGTTTGTTTACAATTATTCCGTCACGCCTGGCTTCAACTTCACGATTGTCACGCAATATTTAAAGTTAGCTCAATCTACTGAAATTCCTTGACGATGTATGCGCCAGCAGCAGCTGTGCGAATACTGCCATTTTATCTGCATATAATAAGCTGGCACTCAAAGCCAATCATAGTTGGGATATACTAGTTTAATCCATGGAATCATTATCATCCCGTTGAAGAACAGATCTTGAATCATAAAGGGATGAAAACATGTAGGTTGAAGTCTTAATGAAAACTATGATTTTATTTGTTTGTATTCTGCATCACCCGGAACATTCATATAGATTATTTTTGTCCAAGCTTGAACGAACTCCTTAGTGTATCACTAAATAAAACAATACATGCTATTGTTATTGGTGAATGGAATTTAAATTTTATATATATGTTACCATCTGTTCTCACTAATATATGAACTCTAAATAACCTCCATAACCCCAATACTGAACCAACTCGAATATAACCGACTTGAAACTACCTCATGGATCGCTTGACTCTAGGGCACAGCACGCGTGATTTACTAGGTCGTAGTCCTGTCTGAAACTTCTACCAGGGATCATGTAACCACATTTGTCGTAATTGATACACCTGTTATGGACAGTTTGACGTCTAAAAGAGATGTCTGGATTTATAAAGTAACAAATTCTCTCGTACATGGTCATATTAAAGTGACAAATTTGGCTTAAATTTTGGTATAGGGGTTCGGGGTACGTTGGTCTATTGTTTTGTTTGTTGATGTTTGTCACTATAACATCTATCCAAAGTAGACATAATTGACACAGTAAACGAATCTCACTAAATAAGGATAAAGAAGAATTTGGCAAATTATTATTCAAGTTATAATGAACTCGACAAAAAAGAGTTTTTGAAGCTACAATTTCCGAATATATGGCAAATGCAAGAAGTGTTTTTTAGACCCCTGTCAAAGTAAGTTATCCAGTCTCACGTGATCTCAATAGACGAACGTTACTGGTTATGGGAAAATTACGCACATTGTTTTATATGTACTCACTTGTACAACATCATACTTAAACCAACTTTTGAACAGATTCCTGGAGTGCAAGTAACACATAACAAATGATAAAAGAACACCAAAACCTATATTATTTTTTCAGCCTGCCATTCTCGGTGAACAGTCTCGGCATATACAAATGTTTAATGTTGAAACAACAGTTTTGCCAAGTCTAAAATTGGTACGTGTAGTCGATCTAGCTGAAAACAATAATCAAACAAAATTCCTGCATCATTTATTCCGACCGAAGGTAACCTAACCGTTTGTCATGATCGGTGGCTTTGCTGCACAACTGTCTGGAAATACTTTCAAAACTAGCAATAACTCCGACTGGAACAAAACAGTAAGGTGTTTTCTTGTGTGCTTGTTTATAAGGATAACTGATTTTGTTTGCTTGTTTGCTTAGGATTTTTAACGTAGCTTTAAAAAATTTCAGACATATCACTTTATGTCTGCAGTAAGGCAATGATGTCTAGCACTGGGGCATCATGCCGCAGACATGTAGCATGATGTCCCACCCAGTCACATTATCCTGACACCAGGCCGACCAGTCCTAACACTAACCTCTTAATGCTGAGCGCCAAAGCTAGGCAGCTGTTAGTACCATTTTTGTAAATCTTTTTTATGACTCGGCCGGGGATCGAACCCACACACTCCCGCTTACGCGGCGGACGCTCTAACCACTAGGCCACCAGAGCGGTCAAGGATAACTGATGATTTTATGATAAGGAGTGTAATGTTTACTCTCTTTAAAAGGAAGCTTGGTGATCGCTATCTGTTGAGTGGGGAGTTGAATACTTACTGCTGTGTTAATGACACAATATCTGTGTATAGCCTTTGTGTCGACGTACTTGACGAACTACGTATGTCTGTAATGTGCACATTAGACTATAATGCATTTGGAACATTGAATATAGCAGTTATTGAAATACCAAACCTCACATCAGTGAACCTATAGAGTCGTTGTAGTGGGCAAGTGATGTACAGACAGATGTGTTTTTGTGTGTGTGATTGGGATTTTTAACGTAGCTTTAACAATTTTTCAGTCATATCGCTACGATGTCTGTAGTGTGGCAGTTTATAGTGAGGTCTAGCACTGGACCATCATGCCATAGACATGTAGCAGGATGTCCCACCCATTCACATTATCCTGACACCAGGCCGACCAGTCCTAACACTAACCTCTTAATGCTGAACGCCAAGCGAGGTAGCTGTTAGTACCATTTTTGTAAGTTTTTGGTAAAACTCGACCGGGGCTCAAACCCACGACCACCCGCTTATGAGACGGACGCGCTAATCACTAGGCAACCTGAGCGGTTCTCTACAGACAGGTAGGACATGTTAAGCTGGCTGGAAACTTTTGTCTTGCTGATGCAGGTACTATTACTTAAACGGCGTCATAGCGGTTTGCAAAAAAAACCACAAAAAAGATTGAATAGAATGGCATTTTTCTAGCTACAATCACTGGCCATTATCCTACTGCAAATGGCCAAACGTATTCAATAAGAGGTATGTTGCGAACAAGAATGAATCGTATGCAGACGACGCAGTTTTTAATCCTAATTGATAGTTCTTGGAACCCGAGAAGGGCGGTGTGCAGTGAGGTTAGCTGGATGGAAGCATCGTTAGCTTCTCTTGGGTTTAAAACGCAAATATAATGGCAGTGTTATGGACCCTGTTGCGACAATCAGGTTAGAATTATAAATTGATGAATTAATACTCAGGCTTGCACACTTTTCATGTCATTGTTAGTAGTAATAGGGGACACTATAGCCTCAATGGAAAATCCAGTCAAAAAGTGCTTGGGACACTATAGCCTCAAGATTTATAGCCTCAAGGGAAAATCCAGTCAAAAACAGCTTGGGACACTATAGCCTCAAAACAGCTTGGGACACTATAGCCTCAAGGGAAATGGAACATGGGGGATCTGTATAGCGTCAAGGGAAATTGAACATAGTGGGTCTATATAGCCTCAAGGGAAATGGAACATAGTGGGACTATATAGCCTCAAGGGAAATATAACATGGGAAATAAAACAAGGGAAAAAAAGGGTGGCAATGAAAGCTACTATCTTTTCGAGACTTATGAGTGGCCCTGAAAAGGGCCTTTGGATACTTCTTCTTTTATTTTCTGCCTTTGTTCCACCACCTTTTGATTTTACCAATAATTCCCGTTTTCTTCTTCTTTTCTTCTTCGGGAATCCAGTCAGGATGCCCCATAGCTCTAAACTTCTCTTGTATCTTTATCCAATTGTTATTTAATCTTTCAAAGTCCTCTTTCTTTTTTTGGTTTTCATTGTCCTTTCTTTCCTTTCTCTCCTTACTCCAGTTATCTTTGATCTTCTTCACTTCTTCTAATAGTTCCTTTCTCATCAGTTCTTCAGCTTTCTTGAGCGGGTCCAAACCCTTTTGGACATGGGGGTACTCTGTCAAGATATTATCCAAAAAACACTTGATGTTTCCGACAATATCTATTACTTGCTTCAATGTCCCCACTCTAACATAGGGTGGATTAATGCAGCCTCGTAACTTTTTGGCTTCTTCTTCTAGCATTCCTCCTAAGAGCTCCCTAGCTATTTTCAGTCTTTTTGCAAAGTCCAAACTCTTCGCAATCTTCCATTTATGATGTAGTTTTTCCACTTCATATTCCCCGTCTAATATCCAGAAATAGCTGTGTCTTAAATTGTTGAATAAACTTGATGCTTTTGCCATCTTCTATGGTTATTCCGTGGAATGGTTCTAATGTCAGTCACTTTGAGTATATATATCTTAAGCACGGACGTGAAAGTAAACCAAACCATACTATATACTATCCAAAATCACACCCTATACTAACCACACACACGGGGAAGCAGCCAAAACACACCATACTATATACTATCCAAAATCACACCCTATACTAACCACACACACGGGGAAGCAGCCAAAACACACCATACTATATACTATCCAAAATCACACCCTATACTAACCACACACACGGGGAAGCAGCCAAAACACACCATACTATATACTATCCAAAATCACACCCTATACTAACCACACACACGGGGAAGCAGCCAAAACACACCCTATTATATACTATCCAAAATCACACCCTATACTAACCACACACACGGGGAAGCAGCCAAAACAAACCCTACTATATACTATCCAAAATCACACCATATACCATCTAAATAGAGTCAGTGTTTATAATCACACTACTCCTCTCTCACACCCATTGGCAATTGACATAGTATTTCTTTTCTTGTTATTTGGGTAGCCCTGAGAAGGGCTGTTTTTAAAACTTCAAATTGCACCTGGTTAATGCTGGCATCTCCCAGGTCTAGCCCCACACACACATCTCCTACTCCAATCATTCTCCCAATTCACTCTTGTGATTGGGAGTGCAGAGGGAGAATGAGTGGCTTCACTATCCCAATCTTCTGTTTGAGGGATAGTGAAAGTCTCTTCATTTCTGCCTCTATTCCGCAACCGTGGATGAGGCTGTGGTTGTTGCGGTCGAGGCTGTGGTTGTTGCGGTGGGGGCTGTGCCTGAAGTGAACGAACTGGTTCTGGTGGTGAAAGTGTCCTCACCATGGGCTTAACTTGGCTAGTTTGCCTCATCATGCGGTGAGGCAAAATTGACCTTTTCATTTCCTTCTCCTCTTCTTTCTTTTTCCTCTCCTCCTCTTCTTTAATTCTGGTCTCTTCTTCTTTGGCTTCCATAACCAGTTCGTCTAGGAGACGCCTAGCATTCTCCAGGTGCAGTTGAAGTTCAATCAATTTTTCCAGTCTATTCATCTTTGGTATTGATGAGTCAACGATGGGTAGCCAGCCAGACTTTATATATAGTTCAAGCGCGGACGTGATGGAAAACACCCCCTAGATCCAAAAAACTTACATTATCCCTATCATTACCAAAAAAACAAAACACGCGGACTTAAAAGAAAACACCCCACACTTTTATACTTGGCTCCTATTAATTATACATTGAACAAGTTATTTTGAAAAAATACGTTGTGCTTATAGACGCACTTCAAAACAAAAGTTAAAAGAGACAGTGATTATAGACTCACTTCTAATTTTTTTCTAACTTCCTCACATACCATAAGCAAATTGAATGATTAATTCTTTTCGAGAATATTGGGTAGCCCTGAAAAGGGCTGTTTTTTGTGTTTGTGTGTACGAGGAAGGATGACAATCTTTTATCGTCTAAGATTGCGTCCTCGTTTGGCTACACGATAGGGTCTGCTTCTTCGGAAAGAGAAAGAGAACTCTTTTGTGTCCACACGACAGTCGACAAAACTTCTGTCTGGTTCCTGCTGCTGTTGTTGCTGTTGCTGATGCTGCTGATGCTGTTCTCTCTGCTCTCTCTGCTGCTTTTGAAGTCGATACTTCTCAGTCCATTCTTCTTTCTCTTTTTGAATTTCCTCTCTGAAGAGTTCTTCTATGAGGTCTTCCGTTACTTGTAGCATTCTTACATTCTCAATCTCTTCAGGCTTTGGCATCAGATTGTGTCTGATACGATGCAGAGTGACATAAGCTTCGTTCAGCTTAGCTAGTCTTGAGCACATCTTCGTAGGAGGATGAGTCAAACAATGGATGGCCAGACTGGAGACTACCCCTGCTTTATATGGTTCAAGCGCGGACGTGATGGAAAACACCCCTCTGCGGTTTAGGGTTTTGAAACGTTTAGATAGTTTGATGTGAGGGATAGAAAGAAAAGTCAAAGAGCATTTATATGAATACAAATGTAAAACAAACGACAGACGCATTGGTTTTCAAAACACAACATTTTTATTCAAATAACAAACATTATTTCAAAGAACAAACATTATTTCAAAGAACAAACATTATTTCAAAGAACAAACATTTTTTTCTTCCATAACACCAATACATTATCTTTGACATGGTTGACAACGTTGTGAATTAAATTGAGATTTCCACTGTTGGAAATCATTGGGCGATTGATGTACACTACGTTTCCTAGCTAAAGACAACAGATAACCATAATGGTCACAAAACCATCGATCTACTTTGTCATCGTTTCGAGACGAATGACGATTAAAATAAGTCACTAAATGTTCTAAAGAATATCCAAGACTGCGATGATGCAGATAATAGATACAATATTGTCCACACACCATAGAATCTGTGCTTTGTAATTTCACATTATTGAATCGTGTCGTCTGAGCATTTCTTCTCATAAAGTCAATGATATCATCTTCGAAAGGAGGCAATCCATACGAATCAAAATACTCCGCACAACCCTCTTGAGGAAAGTAGACAGCTACCCAGTGAGTTCCTGGAAGATGACTGTCATCTGTGTTGATGACATAAGCTTGATTCTCTTGAGGTTTGCGATGAGGTAGTTCATCTTTAGCACACACGACAGGATTCCAAGAAGCAGTGTACGAACTACGGTTCAAAAGATAATAAAGTTCCCAGGTATCCATTTTTTGTTGTGTAGCCTTGTGTTTTTCTCTCCTTTCTTCACAGGTGATGATAAGTCATCAATTCAATCCAGACTTTTTGTTTGAAACGGTCTGACAAGTAACTGATGGTTTGCTTCGTCTCTTTACTTTTGGCCAAGAGAGCTTCGATGCGATCGATTTCTCGAGCAAACAATGGAGGAGAGGAATGATCACGTAAGCCTTTATACCACTGAAGTAACACGTCTTCTTCGGAGATGAGACTCCAAGCTTCGTTCAGATAATTGTCCAATTTTTCTTCTTGACTCATCATCATACATTTATCGTGTTGAATTTGACTGGGATGATCGATTTGACATCCATAACAATCTTTTTTAATCAGGTCCCTCATTGTATCTTCCAAGTGTTGTGCAAAACAAGACACTAACTGTTGTTCCTGTTCTGGCCATCTGGATTGCATGATCACTACTTCTTCTTTTTGGTCTTGGGGTTCTGCTTTTTCTGTAACCTCCCATTCCATGGATTCTCCACTATTCAAAGAAGGACAAGGGTCTTCCATAATGTCTAATAGTCTAGAATGACTTCTCTCAAACTGTTAATTTCTATGGTATTATCGAATTCAGCATACAGAATGATATTCACCGTTTCGGTAAGAGGTGCTGCAAACTGAAGTTCCACACGGAGTTGCCCTGATTTAATAGGATGGAAATGTCCCTCGTCGCTGCCTTGGTCTGGAGTAAAATCAAAAGCCCACAACGTGTAACCTCTTGCATAGTCGTCGTAGGAAATACCGTGACTGGTGTTGGTTCCTAACTGTCCTGTGGCTTCGTACAGCGACAAGTACGACCTCAAGTAATTTTTCTGTTCACCAAAGTCGGGTTCGAAGGGTCTGGTACACAAAGTTTTGCCATCGCGACTGACTTCAATTTTGGATACTCTGCAGTGCTTAAACTGGAAAGGATTTTCATCGTGGGCACCATTGAGGGCTGCATTGCTGACGATACCAATGAATAAACGTTTGGGTAACTGTCCTTGGAACAGATGATCTTCAATCTTAGATCGGAGTCCAGCGGCAATGGTGAAAGTTTTGACTTCCACGCGTCGTATCGGATACTTGGCTGTCGTTCTGCTCAAAGTGTGACTGATATCATTCCCCACTTTAGGTAACACTTCCACACGACGCACGTATAACCTGGCCTCCTGGATAATGGTTTTGTATTCGTTGGTATGAGCCATCAAATGGAAAGCAGCACTACTACGATTCAGTCTCAAGCGGATATCTACTCCGTTCAGCAAATACTTTTCTTGAAACCACATGTCCAAATGTAAAGGATCGAACAGTTCTAAACTACGGCCTTGCAGAATTTTCTTTCGACGGTCGTTAAAACCTACATTGTGAGGATTGGCAGGATTGTCACCCACAGCGGCTGCGGGCAAGTCTGTTTCGTTAAACTTATCTGCTGTGTCAGGTTTCCATACCACGCAAGCATCTAGATGAGTGTTTTTGGCTTCTTTTCCGTACGTTAAGAGATTTTCGAGGTACGCTCGGTAAGGGTAAGTATCCATGCTACTGCTGATCAGTTTGTTATTTATGTACAAATCCACATCGCTGAACAAGGAATGCATGAAATTGTTGACAGGAGCTACTCTATCATTGGCTCCTGGATTGGTGTTGTCTGTTTTGGTCACTTTCACTTTCAAATACAAGTAACTGTTGTTGAGATCGATGTAATCTTCGGGTTGTCCTTTGATTTCAAACTCGATGGGAGCTGAATCCGTCAAAGAGGAGACGGGATGAAATTCGACCCATTGAGCTTCTTGCATAGTCATCATCGTGGGTGGCATGGCAAAGAGATCCAGTTCCGACTTGGAACAGGCACAAGATTCTTGGTGCATCATTTTTTCTTTAGGTTTTTTTTCTTCACTTTTAATAATCAAAAATGTCTAAGTCTCGAGCGGTTCTTTTTTTCTTTGTCTTTCGAACTTTAGAGGTACGGAGACTTTTGAAAGGGTGTCTTCGTCGACGCTTTCTACCTTGTCCTTGCTGTGTCGTCAGGGAAGCAGGAATGTCAGACTCGGTACCGTTCAGAGCATTTATAGGACTTTCTCGTCGACCCAAAATTTCTTTACCCGTTTGAAGCAAGGCATTTTTGCCTGCTCTCAAAAAAGCTTCTTTAGGGTTTTGTTTGTCAATGAGAACATTGTAAAGAAAATCTTTGCCGTGAGTCAATGCGGCATCTTTTAAGGTGTGCAATCCTCGTGTCACCATTGGTTTTAAAACAGGGACCACGGAACGAAAGGCTGATTTAAACATATCTCCTAAACCATGTCCTCGTTGTCGAGTGACTCCTTGGTACACAGGATACATCACTTTTTCAGTTGTTGGAGAATCGTTTTTGAAAATGGAGTTTCACTGTGACTTTCCCTTTGGTAAATGGAATATTTTGACCTAGTTCTCCTTTTATAGTAATGTTGACACTGTCGAAATACGACTTACTGACGGGTAAATAATGAGGATGCACAAATTCGCGGTGAACGTGATAGGTATTTCCACCTTCCTCGTCAGCGGTAGTAGTATCTACTTTGAAAGGAATGACACGTAGTAACGGTACAGAGGTGTGTCCTACCACGTTGTACTCCACTACATCGGAGTACACAAACATCAAATTGAGTCCTTGGTTCATTTCTACAGGGGATCGAAAATATTTGGTAAAATCCAAGTTACTGGATATTCCTGGTATTTCTTTTTTGTTCGGGAGCATCTTGAGGTCTCCACCTAAGATATCAAACAATTCAGGACAAAAGGTAATGGCTATTATTTTCTTCTCTGAAAATTTGATCATGAAGCGGCGAGCCACTTTAATGTACTCAAAGGTAACACTTTCTTTGATTTTGTCCAGGGGTTTACCAAACACAACATTGAACCTGCTTGCAATCGTAGTCACTAAATGTTGACCGCTAAAATAGTAGCCTGCAGGAATGGTCAACACATGAGTGGACAGTTGTTTAGTTGTGGGTCCATCTGATTTCTTGTTGTCAATGCCAGTGATGCCTCGTTCATCTAAGGCTAGTTGCAATGGCTTGTCGTACACTTCAACTGTGAAAAAGTTTTGATTTTCGACGATGTTTTTGATTTGTGTCGGGTGTATTATTTCCACTAAAGCTGCTTCCCAATGATCATCTTGATCCAAATGCATGGCTTGAGGTAATTTAGACGTGTAACAACACAATGTGTTGTTAGGAAACACCTCCATGGAACTGTCACTGGGTAACGTTAAGTAAAATTGGTTAATAGTGTTGTTCATATTTCCAATGTTCTTCTGTCCGAGGAGTCACTCGAGGTTAAAGGAGTGTCTAAAAGAGGATTGTGATTGGAAGGGTGACTGTCAGGAGAAGGACTAACGTTGGCCGCCAGACTCCCAATATTGTTACTGTTGTTCCCGTTGTAAGAGTATTTCAGGGAAGGATTGGGAAGAAGATACCCGATGCAACTGCTGAGTAAAATGGTCCACAATTGTTTGTCTCCTTGTTGCAAACTCAAATTAGCAATGGCTGCACCAATGACACAATATACCACAAAGATTTGACAGAAAAAAACGATTTGCGTTTTAGGGACACGTTCTCCACACCACACCCACAAGGGTTGCTTTTGTAAATCTTGCAGAGATGACGTGGGTGAAGGAGTAGTCACTGTGGTTGCTGAAGCTGTATTGAAGGGCATGATGGTCACTTCTTTTTATAGTCGATGACTTGCGAAGCGTCAATCCAAGAATCAAAACTAGGAGGATATCCTTTCCAACGTACTTTGACTTCTTTGACACGACGTTTTCCTACTTTACGGGTTCTTCGTTCGAGAATGCTTTCAATGTCGTACACGTCGTCTTCTTTTTTGGTAACACGTTGTAACTCAGGCAAGTAAAATGTTCCTTTTAATACTTCTCCGTTCATGTCTTCCAATTTATAGACGGTAGGATGACGATTGCGCACTCGTCCAGTAACACGAAACAATTCGGTGGTCCAGTTGGGTAAGTAACCTTTGTCGAAAGTGCGTTTGGTTTTGCCAATGCGTACCCAATCTCCCGGGGTTAACACTTCTCTACCTTTCTTGGGGACAGCCCTCGTCCGGGACGTACCAAACAGACGCTCAAAAACAGTCACTTCGTTGTCAGGTGTCACCTCTTGTGGGGCACGTCCAATGCTTCTATGGTAAGATTGATTGTAGGCTTGGACTAAGTGTGGTAAGACGTCGATGTACTTGAGAGTGTGTTGATGCGTAAAATATTTCCACATGCGTTCTTTCAAGGTACGTTGAAAACGTTCCACGATACTGGCTTTGGTTTCAGGATTTTCGGTGGTGAAAAAATGAATGTCACGTTTTTTTAATTCTCGTTGGAAAGCTTGGTTCAGAAATTCGGTGCCTTTGTCGGTTTGCCATCGAAGAGGGTGACGACCACTTTGTTTCAACACCAGTTGCAAAGCTCGTACTAACTCTCCGCTCGATTTGGATGTCAATGGTACGACCCAGGCAAATTTAGAAAAGACGTCGATGACACAAAACAAATATTTGTAGCCACGATTGTAGGTGGCTAAATGAGAGACATCAGCTAAATCGGCTTGCCATTGATGATCGATGCCTTCCACTTGAGTGCGACTTCTGTGAAATTTTCGTCGAATGGGTTTGTGTAAAGTGTACGTCGCTTGTTCTTGTAACCATCGTTGTACTGCTGGTAAACGGAGCTTTTTCAGGCGAGTTTTGGCAGCACGATACAATTTCTGAATGCCTCCGTAACCTGCAGGGTGAGCTGGATCGTAGTAAATGCTGGCTAAGACCTTCTCCATGGTTTTTGTTAATAAGGGACCCACTCTTCGAGGATATTGCTTTGGGTGGGACGAAATGCGGGTTGTTTGGAAACGGTTTTACGTGTCCGATGTGCCACAGGAGTTGACGTCGAGGGTAATGGTGGTGGCGGAGGTAATGGGATAGCTTCTTTGGCCTTCTTTTCTTTTCTCACTTCTGGTTTCCTTTCTTTCTTTTTCACATCTGTCGAAGAAGGAGTAGCCATCATCTTTTTAACCCAAGTTTTGAGTTCTTCTCGTGGGGGAGTGGGGGAAGGGGTTAACAAGGAAGTGGCAATCTTACTCGGAATGGGAGTAGCAGTAGGTGTTTGAAAGAGATCATGGGGTTCTTCTTCCTTGGGTAATGGTGGGGTAACGTCTGTTTTAACTGCTGTAGAGGGTGAGGGTGAGGGTGACGGGTTATTCATGAGAGCCTTAAAATCGGACAAAGTGGGTTGAGCTGTTTGTTCCACAGCTTTCTGATGAAAGAGTTGTAGCCGTTTCAAGAGTTGACCGTACTTTTGTGATTTTTCGGTTTCGGATAAATCGTGGCGATGGATCAAGGACTGCAATTCGTGTTGTAATTGCGACATCTCAGCCAAATTGGGATTGGGTGGTAAATGGGGGGATCGTTGTTCTTGCCAATGATGGTATTCCATCCATCGTTTGTAAGGAACCAAAGTTAGTTTTCGTCCTTCCATGGGCTTTCAAAGGTTATGTCTGAGATTGTGGTGCTCCATAGTGTCCTTTTATCTTCTACCCATCCCTTGGTTAAACCCTTGGGATATCCCTTGGGTCACCCCTTGTAGCAAACCTGGTATTATGCCTGTCAACAAAGGAGCAAGAAAGGGTAAAAATCCTCCGCGTTGCACCAACATCTTTTTCTTTTGACGGACGGATATTTTCTTTTGAACCATTTGACGAAGAACGTGTCGATGTTTGGCGAAGCATTTTTTCTTGTGTGGAGACAAAGGTATCGTGCCTTTCAAAACATTCAAACAACATTCACACACGGTATCGATGACATCTTTGGAGGCTGTTTTAATGATTTGTTTTCGCATGGGCGGAGAGGCTTTGGACAGGACGGACAACACGTCTCCGTGTTTGGCTAAACGAGGAGGTAGTCCTTTCCTTTTCTTTCCTTTGTGGGGTGAATAAGAATGTTTTTTGCGAGGTGACATCTTTGCTTGTTCGTTCCAGAAATACACTGATGTCAAAGACTTGGTACACACCCTCTTTTATCTTCTTTTTTCTATTGGCTTCTCCAAAAGGTAACGGCATGCTTCGCTAAATCCTCAAAAGCAGGGCTAAAGATACCAGTTCGGTTATTAGCTGCTTTGTCTAGTTTCTGCATACCTTTAATAAGACCAATAAATATGCCTCCCCTTTGATGACTTCTCTTTTTCTTTGGATGACTGTGTCTTTTTACGGGAGGACGTCGTTGTTTGGTTTTTGAGCGTTTGGTAGGATGACGAGATTGTCTTTTTCCTTTTCCTTTTTGGACGGTAGAACGTCGAGGGTGATGGTGTGCACGTTTTTGAGGAGGCATCCTTGAGTGTTCATCAGTGGTACAGAAAAAATACTGATTGACGTCGTGGTTTTCAAGTCATATTTTTATACTGGAATGCGTCGCCACTGATTATCTTTGCGTCGTATCAACTTCATGGCAGGTAACACACGTCGTGAAGGAGTTCGCAATGGACTCAATCGGGACAGTTCTTGTTTGGACAAATCTAGTAAACTCTTTAACATGCCAGATCTTTCTTGGACTTTGACTTTGGGGGCAGGTACTTTATGAGCAGCTGCTACTGACGCTAATGTGGACGAGGGTGTCTCCGGTGGAGGAGACGTTTTGGGAGACGCAGATTTCCAATGTTTCATCAAATTAGGAAAAACGGGTGTCAAATTGGGTTTGGCTGGCATCACCCGCAACGGAGAAGTGTCAGCCCCTGAGGCTACTGGCAACGTAGTCCCTGCCAAACGTCCTTGTAGATCTTTTCTTACAGGTCGTGGTTGACGAAGGTAAGGTTGTGTCCTGGCCGAAATGCCTCTTTTGCGGGTGACCGCTTTTTTCTGTGGACTTTTCTTTTTCTGTGCTTTGGTCTTGGTACCCTTGTTCTTTTTCTTAGGGGTTTGTTTGGCTTTTTTTGTTTTCTTCTTGGGGTGAACTTTGGGAGTATTGGGATCCCATTTTAAAAGGGAACGAATGATGACACCTCCTAGAGAACCACTACCTCCAGGTTTCAATATGATTTGCTTTTTGGTGTGAGTGTCAATGCGAGGATTGGCCAGTTGCGTCAAGGCTACTTTGTTTCTGTCAAAAAAGCGTTTGGTTTGATGTGGAATGTGAATGATGCCTTGCAGTATTTGACGTGCTGTCACCGTAAACCATCGTAAGACTTCTTTGAGACTGGCTTCTAAAACGTGAGCACGTCTTTGTGGATTTTTTTCGCGACTGATGCCGTACAAGGCACGAATCAATTTGATCGGAAGATGAGACTGAAGGGACGTCATGTTGACGATGTATGAGACCAGGTCAAAGTAACCCAAGGTTTTTATAGATTTTTTTAGTGCTTCATAGTGTTATGTCAACGAGGAGGACGTGTACACGACAGGTCCTCCGTCTTGACACCAGTCGTGAAACAAATCGGTACGAAATCGCAAATAATCAGGGGTAGTGGGTTTTAAATCCACGAGTAAATAGGCGTGTGGCATTTGAGTGGCATCATCGTACGCATGAGTTAGCCAAGGTGTTCCTAACTGTTTGGCTAAAACTTGCACTTGTGATTTATCTCGAGGACTTTTAAACAAGACCACGTAATGAGCATTGAGACTAATGGTACGATGGGCTTTACTTTGTTGAAATAAATTTTGTGTAATGTAAATGACACTGGCATTACGATGATGCCCTTTACGTGTAAACCACAGTTTAATTTCTTCTTCGTCTTCTCCTAACATGTCGTCAAAAATAACCCAATGAGTTTGACTAGGGTCAGACACGATCCCCTCGTCTTCTTTAGGAATGCCTGCTACAAACACAATGGAATCACCTTGACTTTCTTGCAAGAGGCTGTATGCCGATTGCCACTCTTTGTAACACCACACGATGCGTTGAGGTGGACGATCGATGAAATGATGTTTATGTTCGATCAAACGTTTGACAAATTCGGTTTTGCCTGAACCGCTCGGTCCAGCAATTAACATGTTAAAAGGATGACGAAGATACAAGGCTTTCCAACTAGCCTGATCTAAGTGTTCGTCAATGACTTTGAATGTGGAGGAGGAAGGAGTAGTAGAAAGAGTAGAGTGAGCCATAGTCGTGTAGTGGTATGACAGTATTGACACAAAAACAGACAAGACAAGAGGTTTTTATACTTTTTTCAAGACACGTTTATTTGAATGCATGTTTAAATTTGAACAACACGAAAACATAAAAGCCAAATGGATAAATACAGGAATAAAATACCTAGGCAAACGATCAAAGTGGAATATAAACAAGTCACTGTACAACGTGGTTTGGGTAACGAAGGTGTCCTAGAGGTAGTATGTAATGTTCTTATAGTCTCCTCTACAGGGGGTACAGTCACATAGGTGTCTTCTCGAAAGGGTTTTTGTGGGGGAATGTCCATGACAGTTCTGTCTTGAACAGAAGGATTGTCTTGGGTGATAGATTCTTTTTCTTTTTCTTCTTCTGGTACTGTTACTAACACAGGATTAAAAGTGACTTTTTTCACACGACGATGCATTTTAGGAACACAACGCTTGGGCATAATGGGATACTTCGTTTGTCCAAGCCTCAAAATCCCAACTTTTCCAGTCACGTACATCTGTCCAATGAGGGTGTAAATCACAAGCTACACACACATCTTCGTACACTGCTTCCGTACGTAAAAGTTGACGAATCTTTTTTTCTTGGAAAGGTCGAGACGTATCCAGATGAAAGCGTAAGGCTTTGAACAGAATAAGTCTCTCGTGGACATTTAAAGGAACCACCATACTGTCTTATTTTTTTGATAGGTAGTGTTCGTAAAGTGTCCACAAGGAATCGGCAGGTAAACGAAATCCCAGAAAGCAAGTCACTAAAACACACACGACACGTCGACCCCAATTCATAGGGTATAGTTCTTGTAATAAGTGTTCGTAATCTTTCACCGTGTGAATCTTCTCATTGATATCCTTCCACGGAATCTGTTGGATCACCAATGATAAAGGTTGTGGCATGGTCGTTCTCTTTTATACTTCTTTAGGTCAAAGATTACAAGTGTAGATTCAACCCAGAATTAAACATAGAATTAAATTTGCTCAAAAAGCGAAAGTGATTAATATAACGTGTAATTTCGTCCCACTGCCATTCAGGGTAACGGTTAAGAAGGATCAAAGCATCTTCAGAGGTGAACGTAGTAAATTGGTAACAGAGCAAAAAAATACCCTTGATCCAGAGAAATCTAACACGTTGGTTAATTTTTGTCACTTTCCTCTTGTGAATTTCACGACACAAAAGTTCTACAGTCACCCATTGCGATTTTTCTTTAGCAAGACCCTGCCAAACGTCCTTGTAGATCTTCTCTTGCAATTCGTGTGGTAATCCTTGAATATAATGTTTTAGAGAGGGTTTATATACTGGTCTAGGTGTGTTACACGACATGGAGTAGTAGTGTCACTTCCAATCACTAGGTCCCACTAAAGGTAGGTATTGACAATTCGGAGACCATCGAGCATGTTCCAGGTAAGCGGAATCTTTATGTTCCCACTCGTAAATGGATACACCACAACTGAAACACTTGACTTTATCCCCTTCGCCCAAGTAGAAAAATCCGGCTCTGGCTAATTCTTCAGGAGTTGGTCCAGGCAGATATTTTGGCCATTTATCTTTGAAGGTTTGAAATCGACTTTTAAAGTGGCAGTATTCAGGCAAACTCGTCGGGAACGAATATTCGACTCTCCTCACTTCTGTTCGATGCAGGTACGGTGAAATTCCTAGGAGTCCACGATAACGTGTCGCACCGCTTTCGCATCCCTCAGGTTTGACACGCACAGCATCACTTTCCAGGGTAGATATAGGGGTAGTAGTCATAGCAAAGTTCCTACGATATCCTGCTGAATCGCTAACGTCACAGAGCCTGGCATCACTACAATCGCAAGGTTTAGCATCGCACTCCACTTGAGAATTCCCAAATTTGAATGATGTCTGTTTAAATGGATTCATCTTCTTTTCGCTTGGTCGTTGTAGTGATAAATGAACTATTGATCGTGGACGATGTCCCTTTTTATATGCTGCCCAATTTTGACGTGACCGTACGGTAGAGTGAAGTGATTGGGAAGTCGTACTCTCTTTTGGTACACGATTTGATAGACTTTTTCCAAAGGTCGGCTAACAATTTGGTGTGTGGGTAAACGGACAATCTTGTGCGGTTCGTGGGTAGTCACTTGAAACGTTTCATCCTGTCCCGACTGCAAGGCTTCTTGTAGTACGTCAAAGTTCACCACTTGACTGGTGCGATAATTAAGAGTCAATCCTTTCACTTTACATTCGGTGTGCATTTTTCCTTGGGGGTCTCGGTATTCGTAGCCGTAATTTTTAGGACCGCCACTTGCAAAACTTAGAATCTTGTCGTCGGGATGTTCATCGGTCCAGGCTCCTAAACGGTCTCCTTCGATGACAGGGTTACACTGGTTCGGTCGGTGAATGTAGATGCAACTGTCTGTGTCAAAATACAACACGCGATCTCCTAACAGTTCTAACACTTCGTACAATTTTAAGCGAGCGTGGGCTGTCACGTAAGCCGCAATGATGACATTTCCAAATTTGTCGGCTTCTACAAAGTCTAGTTCTTCTTCGTAATTGACTAAGATCAAGTCCTCACGAATGACGTCCACGTGTTTGATGACTTTGGTTGGGTTGTGAATCATCTGGAAGTAGCGAGACGGTTCGGACAAATACTCCGTCTTGGGTAAAGACGGACGTTGTGCCATTTTACCCCACAAACAATTGAGCATCACTTTGGCAAACGACCGCCTTCCTTCGTTTTTCTCGATGTGGTCTAAAGTGATACCTTCCTGCTCCCGATATTTTTCTTTGAATATCTTTTGGTCTTCGGGAGTGTGACACCAGGAAGGATAGCCACTAGCTTCTTGTTTTAGTTTTAAAAAGGCATCCACGTAGTCTGCAAAAATACCTTTCTGTCTCTCGTCGCCCTTGCAGTATTGTTGTGTTTTGGGAAAGTGGTAAATTTCGTACACTTCTAACAGTTGATATCCCAGGTCCAGAGCTTTAAACAATTCCACGCTCACCCACGTTCCTGTCAAGGCACGTTCTTCCTGAGTGTGATGACAAGGTTGGTCTTGGTTGCACGTTTCGGCACATGTGCGACACAAAGGAAACATCAGTTTTCCTTGGCAATGGTGAGGTAAAACGGGATGGTACAAGTCTGTGGGTGGTAAGACTTTACACTTGATCAATCCTTCGTACTGTCGAATGTGGTCCAAATCAATGTGTTCTGTCATCAATTCTGGATGCCCTACGGGAAAGTGACAATATTTGCAGACGTACGGATACAACGAACACACGTCCAAGTATTTGATTTCATCTCCCTTCTCCTCGTCCGCTTGGTACAGTAAACAGGTAGCATTCGTTCGTCCTCCGTACAAACTATCCCGAGGGTTCAGGGGGTCCACCCACTTGTAACTTTCTACGATGCGTTTAAACTCGGGATCGGTTTTCAAACGCTGATCGTACTCGTGTTCCCACATTTCCACCACCTGGTATCCTTGCTGTTCTAACTTCAAACGTCGCTGACACGTGGTCTGGTACAAGTCTTCCATGGTTCGTTGTAAAAACTGATTTTTGGTGTTACGCTGAGGGTAGCATAGGGGACATCCGTGAAATAAACATCCGTTAAACTCGTACACGATCTGAGGGTTTTCTAAGTCCCAACCATCTACCGAATACGTTCCGATGGTCTTTTCGCCTCCTCCGTTGCGAGCGTGTTGGATCCATTTGTCTTCCTTGTCGCACAAGTAATGGAGCCAGCGTAGAGCTTTAACCGAGTATTGACGTTTGACAAAATTTGTCGTTTGAGGACTGATGACCGCTAGAGTATTTTCGGGCATAAAGCGTTTTCGGTACACTAAGGAACATGCTTTGGCAATGGTACAAGCTTCTTTCAAAGGATCGATCCCTCCGTATTCCATGAACAGTTCTCGAAATTTTCCACAACAGCGTCGTAAAATGTCCACGTCAGATCGACAATACTTTAACATTTCTTCTTGAAAGTCAAAGGGGTCCGAGGCGTGAGTCTGGTACCAAGCATGGAAAGCTTCTCGTTGTTCGGTGCGCATGTTGTCGGGGTCGTAGTCGTCAACCTCAGGCAAATGGGGTAGAATGGAATTTTGATTGGCTTCGGTATTAAAAAAGTGTGGAAAATAACCTTTGGCCATTTCTGTCATTCCAAACGTTTTAGGCATGCGACTCAAAGGCATGGCCAAGTAACACATCGAATCTTTAAACTGTACTTGTCCTACTTGCATAGAAATGATTTTGGCTCCGTTCAAAGTCACTTGAGGCCGTTCGGTACTTTGTTCCGCATAGTATCTAAGCAGAAATTACCCATCGTATCCCGAGAAATTGTGAGCCATGACCGTGGCATGGCAATGACACTCTCCGTAACGTTCGATGTCTTCTGGACTCCACGTTTCGTCGATGGGATTTAAGATCCATTGGGCAAAATCGGCTAGCGTGTTTGACCCTCGAAAGATTTTTTCACGTCCTCCAGGAATCTTGCTACAGTGAGGGCAATGACTAAAGATAGGTTCTTGGATGCACTGCTCGCACGCTCGATGAGCCACGCAGAAATTGGGAATGTGAATACCGGTCTCTTGCATGCATTCGAAATCAAAAAAGATAAAATTCCCTTTCTTCTGGGTATCTTTTGGTTGGGGTTGATATTTTTGAATGAAGCATTCGTGCTCCAAGTCCACAATTTGGCGACAAATGTGACATCGTTTCTTCCCTCGACAAACGTGTAACTTAACACTATTGGTACGTATGCCTTGTCCACAAGTAGGGCACAATCTCAGAAGCTGACAAGCATTTCTCTGCTGTGAACCTTGCATCTTCAAATGTTGTTGGTAACAGGTAAGACTGACAAAAGTGCGCTGACACACAGGGCAATGCACTCGTACTTGTCCTTGGTCCAGACAAGGTTGTGAGGCCAAACATCCCTCACATTTTGATCCACAATACTTGTGTTGTTCTCGATTGTTATAACCATAGTCACATGTTTCACAGTAGTAACCGTATTTCAGAAATCCAGTGATACTGGTAATGGTATCAAAATGACTATCGTGATGATAGACGTGAATGTATTTTCGGTCTTTGAAATCGTGGCCTCGAAACAAAAGAGGTCCACGCACTTCTTGAGGGTGTACTTTCAAAGTGTAATGTGGAGACAAGACGTCTTGCAACTTTTGCATTTCTGGAATGCCACAAGGAGTGTCTTTGGATATCCCCGCTTGCTGTAACAGAAGTTCTGCTTCACTTCGTTGTTTGGCTCGGTCCGATTGTCGAATAGTTTTCCAGGCTCTTTTCCATTCTGTCGTGTCGTTCTTGTCGGCATACGTTCGTCCCACGACGACAGCACGGGCTAAACACATTTGGTCTTGAGGATTGTTAATTTGGACGAGGCTTCGCTTCATGCTGCGAAGGCTGTCGACCAATAATACTTTTTTGCGTCCTGTCCCCTGGGGAAGAGACACGTGGGTCATAAACAGTGTGGCTTTTCCATCGTCAATGTGAAACTTGTCGTTGGATTGTTGCACATGTTGAATTTTGTCGATGACTTTGGAAGGTGTATATTCTGATGGGCTAGTAAACTCGATCCAAACGGGAGACTTCAAATTATCGTGATGAATAGAAAGTCTCAAGCGATCGTCTTCTTTGGCTTGACATTGCTGTTTCAGTGCAGTTAACACAGAATCCCACACCTCAGTAATGAACCCTTCTGTATTCTCCAAAGGTACATTGGACTTGAAATCTTTAAACTTTACGGCATACGTGTAAGCCGTTGTTCTAAATTTTCGAGAGGAACGCTTTTCTGTCTCTCGAATGTGATAGTAATTTTCAGGGTTTACTAAGGGTGGTGCACTTTGCTTGGACGTGGATTGTCTGGGTGTGGATTCGGGCTCACTCATGTCATCTTCAAAATCACTGGTATGAATTTGAGCCAAGACTTCAGCTACTGTGTTAGGCGATACATTACGTTTCTGTCTCTTACTGTCTTTTCCTTTCTCCACAGCATGATGTGGTCTTTTCATCTTGTCTGCAAAAAGTCAAATGACTACCTTTTAAAGACCATAACCCTATATATTCATGTTCGATCCGTGCATATATATATAAAGGGTTAGTGTCTAACCTTTCAGTATTCCTTTCACTCTCACATTGACCAGAACGATGGAAGAACCTACACAAGTGGAACTTCTCATTAGAGCTTTACGTGGGGTCATACGAAAGTTTTCGTCAGACCAGCCGACGGCCTACTCTCCTTCCTATCGAGATAAAAGTCAAGATACTTGCTATATCTGTAAGAAGAAAGGACATTGGGCTACAGAATGTTCAGATCGTAACAAAAATAAAAAAGGCTACAATAGAGACAAAAGTCAAGATACCTGTTATTATTGTAAAGAGAAAGGACATTGGTCTCCAAACTGCCCTAAGAAACAACAGGAACAGGAGGAGGAGGAGAAAGAGGAGGAGGAAAAGAATTCTGAACAGGAGGAGGAAGAGGTACCCTCCCCCAAGGAAGAACCCCGTCACGTTCACAAGAAAAGAAGACGAAACGAAAGTGAAGAGGAAGAAAAAAAAGCTGTGACAGTAAAGAAAATGAAAAAACAGAAAGAGTGAAACAGAAGAAAACCTATGAACTTTTTTAAAGTGGTCTTGTGTTATGTTATGTTGTGATTTTGAATTGTGACGTTTGTACTAGAATAAACTAAAGAGAAAAAACATAAGTGTCTCTTGGTTTTGATTTGATAGTATAATTACCTACACTCACACATTCATTCACTCACACGTACATCATGGGTTTTTAAAAACATAAAGGACTTTTGAGTTTTCATTGAAATAGGCAATTGACATAGTATTTCTTTTCGAAATAATTGGAGTGGTCCTGAAAAGGACCGTTGGTGTTTTGTGTTTAAAACAAAACAAACTCAGAAACGGGATGAAATCCTCTTGAGCTGTCTTAAGCCTTTGCCACGGCCAAGGCCTACTTCGGACTGGTGGTTCTTGTCAATGATTTGGTAGAAATCACTAACGGTGGTAAGGTAGACGTAGTCACAGAGAGATCAGGTTGTTTCGCTCGAGAAGGTCTTTTTCTCTTCGGTCGTGATAAAGAAGTCTGATACATTTTTTTCAGACTCCTTAACTCAGCTAAAATATCTAAAAGTACCGTCGTAACCGTTTGATTTTCACTATTTTCTTTCTGTCCTTGGTCTTCATTCTTCTCCGTTGCTGCTACTGTTTCTTCCTGGTGTTTTCTTCTTGCTTCTTCTTCCTGCTGTTGCATAAGAAAAGCTTGTTCTTCTACTTTCTGTTGTTGTAAAAATCGCTCCAATTCTTCTTTTTGTCTTTGTTTAAAATCATCGACGTGTCCATAAGAAGATACAGAAGGCAACGAAGGTTCCGGAATAAATTCTTGCGATGTTAAAAAATCCACAATATCCCAGTTAAAATCAACTTCTTCTGGATGTAGATTTGTCATGACTTTAGTAGTCACTGTTGGTCCATGACTTGCTGTCTCTACTCCTGTCTCACTCCAATTCATTGTCTTCTTACTGTCCGCCATGATTGACAACTCTCTTGAATCGATTGACTGCGCACAGGCGCTAGTACCTCTATATAGAAAAGGTGACGTCACAGACTGCTCTCTTCCGATTGGATGGCTGTGTCTGACTTTTGTAACGCACGTTTGGATTGGTGGATACACTCAATCCGTTTCAATCCGCTCTTCCCCTATAAATAACCGCAGTACACGGCATTCGATTCACCTGTTCTCATCAGAAGATGTGGACTAATGTTGAATCGTCAACCCTTGTGTCAAGTATGCTGTTTAGGACTGACATACCCATGTATGTCAGATCATCATGGAGTGTCATTCATAGGACGGAGACAGCCTATTGGAAGAGAAGAGTCTATGTGGAAAGACAAGGTTGCTTGAAGAGAGTTCTCTTCTATGGACCCACAGTAAGGAGAAGTTTAAGGAAGAGAAGAAGATCTGTGAGATGTCCTCTGTGTTAACAAGACAACGTTAACATTACACCTAACGGCCCTTTTCAGGGCCACTCATAAGTCTCGAAAAGATAGTAGCTTTCATTGCCACCCTTTTTTTCCCTTGTTTTATTTCCCATGTTATATTTCCCTTGAGGCTATATAGTCCCACTATGTTCCATTTCCCTTGAGGCTATATAGACCCACTATGTTCAATTTCCCTTGACGCTATACAGATCCCCCATGTTCCATTTCCCTTGAGGCTATAGTGTCCCAAGCTGTTTTGAGGCTATAGTGTCCCAAGCTGTTTTTGACTGGATTTTCCCTTGAGGCTATAAATCTTGAGGCTATAGTGTCCCAAGCACTTTTTGACTGGATTTTCCATTGAGGCTATAGTGTCCCCTATTACTACTATTGTTGTTTTCAGTCTTCGTTTGGTATTTGTTTGTTTCCTTTTTGTTATTTGTTTTATATTTGTTTGTTTTTAACTGGGGAGGGTTACAAATTGATGATGTAGTTTAGATGAATATTAATTAATTTATGCCTGTACTTTGACTATAAGCGATGTTTTGGTATAAGATTGTTTTCACCAAATATATTACATTAAGCAGCTATTTGTATCAGCTGGCATGTCTGAGCGGCTGTGGTTCATACAAACACTTTGACAAATTATTTCAACTGTCTGTGATTTATTATTTATTTAACGTTAATATGAAAGGGCTTGAAGTTGACCCACATGCCCGTGATGCAGGATGTTGAAATTGTGATTGGCTAATCATACGGTTTTATAAATATTTATAAAATGCTCGTGAATATTCAAAGAAATAATCATCAATATCTGGCTAATTTATAACCTGATACGGAAATACAAATAGCTCAGAACACCGGGTCAATGAGATCATAATCATTTTTATCGATAAAAGGTTTATTTGTTGATCCAAAGACTGTCCTACCCATATACAAAATACATACCTTCTTGAACTACATATCACACACACACACACACACACACACACACACACACACACACACACACATACATACATACATACATACATACATACATACATACATACATACATACATACATACATACATACACCTACATTACTATGTACATATTCAATGGCCACTGTCACTGCGGTGCAAACTGTTTAATTAGTGCAAAATATGTTTGCACTAAATATTTAAACTATTGCAAATATTGTATATATATATATATATATATATATATATATATATATATATATATATATATATATATATATATATATATATATATATATATATATATATATATATATATATATTCCTTTTGCTTTCGATTGGCAGGTTGTACCATGTGTACATAATCGATAATATCAACAGGATCTACAGGGTTATTATGTTCTTAACCTGACTTATAACGGTATGTATAAAACTCACAACAATTCCGTTTAATTTTGCCACAATGGTGCACATTGATAAAACTCTTTATTCTCCGCGGTAAATATTTGTATAGGTTATCGTTATCCCTACATCTTTTAGATAAGCTTGTCCTAGCATGTACTGTTGGCCATCAAGGCTTATTCACCTTAATAAAAGCCACAAACGGAAGTTCTGTCAGGTGGATGAATTGCCACTTTGCAGTTTCTTATCAAACCACTTTTAACATCTAGCATAACAAAGAAGCACAGGTAAGTGAATATTTATTCCAGTAGATACATGTTAATTGATAAAGTTGAAATCATAGAACATACATAGCATCATTAGAAGACATTTCCTCTAAATAATCAGAACACCGTTGTTATTAATGCTATTTTAAATATCAATAGCCAAATTTAGCTCATTCAGCGTGACAAAAATTAAAATCGATGAGTTTATTTTCTTGTTGATTACCTTTCATAGGAGAAGTAAATGAGTGCAAGTTATTGAGATCGAAGAAACAGACGGTGTAAATTATAACAGTTTTAAGATTTGGCAATGTAGTTTTTGCATTTTAAAAAATAATAATAATGAGGACTTTGTATAGCGCCTAATCTTTAGAAGCTCTAAGCGCTTTACAATATCTATAATGATATGATTACACTGCAGAAAAAAAGAAATAACATTAACCGTGAAACTGGAAAACATAAAAACATCCTGAAAACATGTAAGATACAAAACATTACTAGGTCTCTAAGTTTGTTCCTGCAGTCGAAAACGGTGAGTTTTAAGAGCACACTTAAAAGGGACCACTGTGTCTTTGTGTCTAATTTCGATTGGCAATTTGTTCCACATCGCCGGGCACTGGTATGCAAAAGAACGTTGTCCATATAATTCGTTTTCACTTTGGGAACAATGAGTATACGATTTTCAGAAGAGGAGCGTAAGTATCTTGCTGGTGTATACACATAGGTAAGGTCGGATAGGTATGTTTGACTGGGGTCTGTCAGTGAAACATAGCACAGAGAACAAATTTTGTGTTTGATTTTGTGTCGAATTGATAGCCAGTGTAGGGTACAGAGCGGTGGTGAGGTGCGCTCTGATCAAGGTGCTCTAAAGATGATCCGAGCAGCTGTGTTTTGAACGTTTTGAAGTTTTTGAAGTAGATATTAAGACAAACCAGACAAAATTGAGATACAATAGTCCAGTCTTGAAAGTACTAATGAACACACAAGTGTTTTAGTGGCATCAACTGAAAGATATTTGCGAATGGAACTGATGCGTCTCAGTTCAAGATATGCAGCCTTGCATATATTCATGACATATTGGTACAATGTGAGAGTACTGTCTAGAGTAACACTTAGGTTTCGTACTGACTGTGTCAATTTAATGTTGGTGTTGCTGATATTTAGTGTCAGAGGTAAAGGATGTGAATGAGAAAGTCTTTGCGTTGTGATTAGAATGGCCTCAGTTTTATCACCATTCATCTGCAGCTTGTTACATGTCATCCATGATTTCACATCAGAAATGCACCTGTCTACTCCAGGGATGGTAGCATCAACTTCAGTTGGGTGGCTAGACTTGTTTATTTGAGTGTAATCCGAGTGCAATGGACGAGACACTGGGTGATGATCTATGACACCTGCGAGTGGCTGAGAGTAAAGAATGAAATGAGCAGGTCCAAGAACAGATCCCATGGGAACACCACAGCATAGATCAAATGGACTGGAATGTATTCCATTTGCATATGCAATTTTGGTCCTGTTGACTAAGTAGGATGTGAACAACTGTATCTCTATAAACATCAGTTAGTGAAGGCAATATTGGGTCTAAGCACTCAAGCAGCAGTGATGCTGAAATCGGATCAAGTTCACAAGACTTTGGTGCACTCATCATCACAATCGTCCACATTAAATCAATAGAGACAGGTTGAAATTATCTTAATGGTTGTCGCTGAAATTCTGTATCATAACTGTATGGTGACTAGTCAATTGAAATTGTGTTATCAAGCGAATATCTAATGGTTTGTACTTTGTCACGGAAGAAATTTGCAAATAGGTCCGGAAGGTCTACTGGAAAGAAAGTAGTTCAAAGTGGTGTACATTTGTTCCTTGACATTAGTTTGTTAGTTATCTAAGAGCTCTTTGCAACTGGAACTCTCCGTGATCTTAATGCTGTAGTGGGATAATTTTGCTAAATGGACTATGTGTGTGACGTTCTTCTTAGCGGCTTCATAGATTTGTTTATGAATAGTGAACCTGGTGTAAAGCCAAAGCCTATCTGCTTTTCGCCGATGTCTTTTAGCAGTCGAATTTGTCCCTAATACTGCTATACCTCGGGGAACACTTTTTTTTATTGATACTCTGCTTTTGGCGGCTGGGGCATGTTTTTCAAGCAATGAACGGAGGCAGTTATCGAGCTGTTCTGTTGTAGAATGTAAGTAAGTTGTTAGGTTTTCTTGGATGTCATGCAATAATTTGGTTCTATTTATCATACGGAGGTTTCTCTTAGTAGCTAATAAAGGTGGAGGGTTAGGGACTGATACGTCAAGTTGGCATATAATGCAGAGGTGATCTGATGCAAGTTCCTGGGATACAAGGGTGGATTGCAGAATATTATCATCAGGTCTATGAACAAACCAGTCTAAAATGTGACCAAGAGTATGGGTGGGTTGGTTAACTAACTATTTAAGGTTGAATACATGAATGAAATCTAGGAGTTTTGACGTGTATTGGTTTCCAGGACAGTCAAAGTAAAAGTTGAATAATGAGGTTTCCACCTATCGAATTTCCATACTCCAGAAGATTCAGAAACTGCTCCAAAAAGAGAAATTCAGTCAGCTTGTTTATTTACTAGAATGAAGGCGGTAGAGACAGAAAAAATGGACTGACCTTTGTTCCAGTGTGAATGTTGTTTGGATTAGTTCAAACGATGTGTGGCAGAAATTGAAAGTCATGTTGTACTTACGGCATTTTATCATGGAATTATTTGTGATGACAGCAATTCCACCTCCGCGAGAGTTGCGAGGGAACGACTTGATGGAATAATCGGTGGGTGTTAAATCCACGCACTTGGGCTCATCGCCTGATCTTTTAAGTCATGTTTCTGCCAGGAAGAAGACGTCGATATTCTGGTCGTTGATAAATATAAAATAATAATAACTATTTCTGTGCTCTTTTCAGTTGATCCTACTGACTGGCGTTGAATAATGCAATACGTAGTTGTATCCCTGTTGAAAAAACGGTTGACTATTTAAGATGAATTTAAACCAGGTTATCAAAATTAACGGCCGAATTTTTAAATTGTTCATCTGTAATAATAGTATTTGTCAATCTGCCCTGGACTCGTGTCATAGCTTAACTTATTGAAATATATATCATCCTGGGTTTTCCAAAGTTCATGATCTACATTTAGATAAGTTGCTTTCTCGCTGAAACCTACGATAACCTACTACTTTATATATTGCTTGGGATACCCCTACCCCCACCCCCATGTACCACTACGTCTCTCTCTCTCTCTCTCTCTCTCTCTCTCTCTCTCTCTCTCTCTCTCTCACACACACACACACACACACACACACACACACACACTTCAAAATAAAACAACAAAATATATTGCAATCTAAGATTTTTTTAAGGACCAGGAAAATGATGGTTTATACACACGGTGTGAAATTTAAGAAAGAAAACATAGTTCGTGCCTATTGGACACGCAGCCGTGTTTCACTTATAATAGGGGTAGCCTAATTGTTTATTAATTAGGACAAAATGTAATTCAGATGTTGTATCGTGATACAGAGACTATTTTTTATTTAATTTTTTTATTTTGGCTACCATAAATGAAATATTTGTTACATTATTTTATCAGCAGCATTTTGTCTACAGTGCTTGGAGAATAATACCCGTTACATGTCTAATGTTAGCTATTAGGGCATCATAAAGGATCTGATAACTAGCTGGTGTACTCAGAAAAGTATAATTGCATGAAGATACTGGAATTTCGTACAGAATGGATGGCTTAATATATTTACAGCGCTGTGTAAACTGGTGTCCACCTATTTCAAGCCCAAGTTTCGCCTTTTTATCCCGGGCAACAGTTAAGGAATACTGTCTGTCAATAATAGCAGCGTAGTAAAAAAAAAGTAACTTTAAGGCCTCACTGTACATCTCTCTCTCTCTCTCTCTCTCTCTCTCTCTCTCTCTCTCTCTCTCTCTCTCTTGATTAACATTATTGCAAAGAAAGTTTAACGATTCAACAAAATCACACAACTCTGGTCGTTGGTTTATATTATCTGTCACATGCTTCACCACATGCACTGGCATTATTAGCACATGAAATGACATTGGATGTCTAGTAAATACAAGTAAACTATTGTTTTCCATTGGCACAAAATTCCATCCGGCCAAAGGTGGAATGGGCAGTCCTCGACTCCACAAAACGTACTGAACATAAGACCGACTTGCAAACCACTGAATATAATACCGACTTGCAAATCACTGAATATAAGACCGACATGCGAACCACTGAATATAAGAAAGACATGCAAACCAATGAATATAAGACCGACTTGCAAATCACTGAATATAAGACCGACTTGCGAACCACTGAATATAACACCGACTTGCAAATCACTGAATATAAGACCGACTTGCAAATCACTGAATATAAGAAAGACATGCGAACCACTGAATATAAAACCAGCATGCAATCCACTGAATATAAGACCGACATGCAAACCACTGAATATAAGACCGACATGTGAACCACTGAATATAAGACCAACTTGCAAACCACTGAATATAAGACCGACATGTGAACCACTGAATATAAGACCAACTTGCAAACCACTGAATATAAGACCGACGTGCAAACCACTGAATATAAGACAGACTTGCAAACCACTGAATATAAGACAGACTTGCAAACCACTGAATATAAGACAGACTTGCAAACCACTGGTTTTTCCCGGGGGTTTTCAGTGTAAATATTAAAGATTTAGATCGGTATCTTAGTTTGAGTCAAGGACAGTACGTTTATTATGCTCTTGAGTATAGTTTAAGTAACAGACCATCAAACAGATCGATTTTGTCAAAGTCGTCGTCTTCTTCCATTGTTTGACGTGAGAAGTTGAAACAAGATATTCCTTACAGCAAACACAGGCTGTTGAACAGTTTAAATTATTTTACAACTACTTCTAACATTATAATAATATCCTTGAGAATTGCGTCGTATTATCTACATAAGTAACTTGTCATAACGGAGACTGTCCAATCATTCACCGTATTTGTAATTGAACATGCAAACAAGGGCTCGTGTGCGAGATTTTTCCAATGTTGAGCAATTCTTTGTCAACATCTGTTTTAAAATTAATTCTCAGTCTGTCTATGTCTTCCTCTTCAAATTTTGCCATGTCATAGATGGTGTATCTATCACTCGATTCATCAGATCAAAAACGCAGAACTATTATCTTTTGCCGCTTATTGAACCTCATTACGTAAATGTACCTTGACTAACAATGAACAAGCAATGCCTGAAACATGGTGACCATATTAAGCTTTGCACCAATACATCTTGACATGACCTTTCTATTAATAGTTTGTCCAACAATAGTTCTGGCATATACGTATATAAACCCAAGCAGCCTGCCATGATGGTCCATTGCTTCCAAGAAAGCTCACGACTGCCTATCGGTCCTTCATCCTTTTGTCCCTGTGTTATTGTCAAGAGAAGGTACCTACCAATCCATTCGATTTCTTATCCCTCAAGCATTGTGAGATGAGAATAATGTAGGCTTGACGAGGAATATGAGAAGCTAACAACGAAACAATGCCATCTTCATATCCACGTATATCACGGGTAAAAGTGAACTTGTGACTTGCTCGTGTGTCCCCATTGATGAACTGCCGTCATCATACCAGACCTTAATGAAAGCAGGGACTTGAGAGGTCATGTGATTTACATAGTAGATAAAAGCTTGGTTGGGTCTGTCACACTTACATCTTTCTGTGCTTCGTAAATCAGCTTGAATGTCATGATACGGTCCTTTTCGTGGACATTTATTATTTAATACACACATCATGCATGTTCCTTGCAGTTTCTTGTACCCTGGCAGGAGATCTTTTGTCTTTTTGCTCTAGTATTATGGTAGTAATTATACTCATGCCATGGAGTGTGTTCTTGCCATCCAGTGTTACAAAAGTATAGTCCACATTGTTGCCCATAATTCATGTGCCTCTGTGCATATCTGGATAGTTCAATACCTTGCTGCAATACGTTTAAATCTTTGAACTTCTGCATAAGAAGAACACATTTGTTGTGCAAACTATCAGTTAGAAGCCTTGAGAAGAAGTAGAGGTGTAATTGAACCTCGAGTTCAGTTTATAGTTGAACTGTCGAAACACATGGCACTGTTGCCTGCATCAAAGCCTGATCCATGAATGTTGCTTTCATGTCAAAATGTTTACCAGGAAACAAGATCTTCAAAACACTTTTATGTGATTCAGATAGATATTCTGAGTTCTGGAAGATATATCTAATATAAGATTTTCATTACAATCAGGAAACTGCATTGATGCCTTTTTTTTCTACAAAAAAAACTTCTGTAGCAAACTCTTTAAGTTTGAGTTATCTAAGTCAATGTCTTCATTAAGGTCCATTGGTTGTTAAAACAATATATTTGCAGTGATTGGTTCGAACGTTACAACGTTGGACTTGTCATTTCTTTCAGTTATAACAATATTTTTTTCCTAAATGTTCCAAACAACCTGTTTTACATGCATTTAAAACAATGCCAGTAGTTTAAGAATACCGTCTTCCTACTGCAAATTTCGGATGACTTCTAAAAATGTTTCACTCTTATATATATATATATATATATATATATATATATATATATATATATATATATATATATATATATATATATATATATATATATATATATATATATATATATATATATATATCTTGTGGTTGTTATATTTGATATTTGCATGCTTTCTAGATCTTTAATTACTTTCAGTAATTGTGAAGCAAATATCGAGCAAATATCTTACCTGAACGAAATTAGTTGCTGTCGACATGTAAGTATTTGGCTAGGAACTTGTAATATCTGTCCATTGTTAGTAGGGTCGAGACAAGTTATCACATCCTATTAGTATAACAACATGGCTACTGAAAGGCAAATGATCAAGGAGTACCGTGCCATGGGGTCGGAAGCTCTTGGATACGAGGCAGATGGCCTGGCAACAGAGAGAGAGAGAGAGAGAGAGAGAGAGAGAGAGAGAGAGAGAGAGAGAGAGAGAGAGAGAGAGAGAGAGTTACTCACACTCTCGAAATGGAAAAGGTAAAGATAGCAGCTAGGGACATCGATAGGGACGACGCCAGTACGAGTTCCGGAGGGACCGGACGACCTTTCATCGAATACCTAATGGCCCAGATAAACATGCCGCGGTTCAACGATAAGGATGAGTCTATCGACGATTTTCTCGTGCAGTTTGAGAAACTTGCTCACGCTCATAAAGTTCCTGAGCAACATTGGGCAATTAATTTTTCAGCCTTTTTGCAAGGTGCAGCTCGTGAAGTCTACCACGGCTTAGCTGCAGACGATGCTGACGATTATAATGCGCTCAAGAAGGCCCTTCTTTGCCATTATCGGCTGAACGCTGAAACGTACCGTAAACGTTTTCGGGACTCGACGAAAATGGTAACAGAAACCCACTCTCAATTCCACAACCGTGTTCGAGGGTTTTTTGAGAAGTGGATTTCACTGGCCAGGGGTCCAGGGTGATGTCAAGCGATTCTGTCTCTCCTGTGACAAGTGTCAAAGAATGGCACCGAAAACGGATCATCGACCCGTCCCCTTGGGTAGTACACCTCTTATCGATGAACCTTTTTGACGCGTCGCAATGGATTTAATCGGACCGATAAAACCCGCGTCGTCGCACGGAAATCAGTATATTCTAACAGTCGTGGATTGCGCTACATGCTATCCGGAGGCCATCGCGTTGCGTAATATTGATTCGGAAACAGTCGCGTTAGCGCTGTTTGGGATTTGGTCAAGAGTCGGAGTACCTGATGAGATCCTGACCGATCAATGGACGCAATTCATGAGTCGTGTGATGGCGGAGGTGAGCCGACTAATGTCAATTAAGCACCTCACGACTACACCGTATCAACCCCAATGTAACGGGCTGGACGAACGCTTCAACGGGACCCTAAAGAACACGCTCAAAAAGCTGTGCGAAGGCCGCCCCAAGGATTGGGATCGGTATATTCCTGTCATGCTTTTCGCATACCGGGAAGTACCACAAGCGGGTTTAGGGTTTTCTCCCTTTGAACTCTTGTACGGGAGGACCGTACGTGGCCCAATCGTCGTACTAAGACAGCTGTGGACGGACGACCACGCTGTAGAGAAGGTACGCACTACCTACCAGTACGTCGCGGACTTGCGCAACAAAACTGGAGCAAGTTTGTTTCCTCGCACATGAGAACCTCAAGCGAGCGAAGGCGCGTCAGGCGAAGAATTACAAAAAGCGCGCAAAACCACGCCAGTATGAAGTAAGGGACAATGTGTTATTGCTGTTGCCCCAAGAACACAACAAATTGCAAGTTTCCTGGAGAGGTCCATACGTCGTCACCGAGAGGATCGGAGGTCAAACATATCGGATACTGCTGCCAGCGAAGGAGAAATTGTACCACGCCAATCTGCTTAAGAGATTCCGGGAAAGAGAGACCGTCAGCGATTTTTTCATCGCCACGATAGTCACCAAGGACACCGAAGTCGATACGGAAGGCGCCAACACTGTCCCGAGCTGTCCGATAACGAGGGCTGAGACACCCTCGGACGTGAAGTGTGACCCCATGCTGGCTGCGGCACAGCGGGAAGAGATTGAAACGTTGCTGCTCGGGTATTCCGATGTGCTTACGCAAATACCCGGGAGAACTTCGCTTGTCGAGTTCGGTTTAAAGCTGGTGGATGACCGGCCAGTCCAGCGGAAACCCTACCCCTTGTCCCACGCAAAACGACAAGTCGTAAGTGAGTAGCTCGAGCAGATGATTGCTCTGGGAGTAATCGAACCCGCCGACTCTCCGTACAGCTCTCCTGTAGTCCTAGTGCAGAAGAAGGACGGCACTCATCGGTTTTGCGTCAACTACCGGAAGCTGAATAAGGTGACAGAATTTCAAGTCGAAATAATACCTGACCCGGAACATATTTTCGCTTCTGTCTCGAAAGCGAAATATTTCTCCAAGCTGGATTTGTCAAGGGCTATTGTCAAATTCCGGTAAGGAAGGAGGATAGGGCAAAGCTCGCTTTTGCTATTCCCGACGGGACCTACCAATGGTTGGTGATGCCGTTCGGGGTACAGAACGCGCCAAGCGTCTTTACTAGGATGATGCGGAAATTGTTGGAGCCCTTACGCGATAGCGGTGTCTACAACTTCATGGATGACCTCTTGTTGGCCACAAAGACGTGGAGTGAACACCTCACTCTATTAGCTGACGTTTTGGAGCGGCTACGTTAGACGGGATTGACAGCTGGATTGACAGCTCGCCCTTCCAAATGTCACTTTGGGTTCAGGACGTTGGATTATTTAGGACATACCCTAAGCCAAGGCACACTGGCCCCAGAGAAGTCAAAGGTGGAACAGCTGAGAAACGCCGCACGGTCCACTACCAAATCTGAGGTGAGGTCATTTCTGAGATTGGCCGGGTATTACCGGAGGTATGTGGCCAATTTCAGCGCGATTGTGGGGCCGTTGTCTGACCTAACCAAGAAACGGGCCCCGGATAGAGTTATTTGGACCGATGCGTGTGACCATGCTTTCCAAACGCTGAAGGATAGACTTACATCCGAAGCAGTTGTCCGTTTACCGGATCTGGCAAAAGACTTCGTTCTTCGCACCGACGCATGTGACCCTGGACTGGGAGCAGTACTACTGCAGGAGTACGATGGGACGCTTTTTCCTGTCGCGTACAGCAGTCGAAAGTTGTCGGCTGCCGAGAAGAACTACTCTGTATCGAAGAGGGAATACCTCGGAATCGTGTTCGGAATATCACGGTTCGAGCGGTACTTGTACGGGCGGAAGTTCATATTGGAGACCGACCACCAAGCACTCGCCTATCTCGCGCAGGCGAAATTATCGAATGGACAATTGATGGGATGGTCGCTGTTCTTACAGCAGTACCAAATGCATATCAGATACGTGAAAGGTACAGAGAACGTAGGCGCTGATTTCATGAGCAGAAGCGCTGGAATGGAATAATCGCTCTGTGTGTGTGTGTGTGTGTGTGTGTGTGTATATATATATATATATATATATATATATATATATATATATATATATATATATATCACGAAAATCACGAGATGAAGTAGGCTGTCACATGGAAGACGAGTGATTGAGTTATCATTTAAAATTGTCGACTTTATTAAATTGTTATTATTTTGAATTTCATCTTCGTGTTCTATATAATTTAACCGTCGGCAGTGCTGACTGGGGGGGGGGGCCTCAGAGCTGTACATCTATATCGTCAGTAATTTAACTTTATAACTTCACGAGCCAGGGTGAAACTTCCATATTTTAATTAATATATTGGAAGTACCCCACCCCAATCTTTGCAAACGCTACAATATATTCTGATCGTCTTCCACCTTTTTGTTTCCATGACTAAGAACCTTGTGGGATGTACGTTAAAGCTCAGGCATATATTTTCACGTTTTAAAATTAGCGCTTTACGTCGAATGTCATCTGAAGCGTGAATGGCTGGCGTAATCATTGACAAATCTCTCTCTCTCTCTCTCTCTCTCTCTCTCTCTCTCTCTCTCTCTCTCTCTCTCTCTCTCTCTCTCTCTCTCTCTCTCCGTACCTCCGTGCTGTCTTTACTAACTCATAAAATTCCGTTATTCTTAAAATAATAAATCCCCACGTGCAATCATATCACATTTTAATTTGGTAGTAGCGAATGAAAACTTATATACTTTAAAAACAGTATAATAAGTTAACTATTGTGCTGATTTTTAATATTGGTACTGCTTGCAAAATTCAGTATTCATATCTTGCGTCGTTATATCTCATTAAGACATTTACATTTCAATTTAATTTAATATACCCATACTACGTCTTTACCGAGTTTTCCCCCATAGCCATTTTGTATGGATATTTGATTACAGGGACATTTAAGTCGATATTAAAAAGAAATGATTAGTTAGGGACGTCCAAGTCGTACTATTGAAAAGAGTTGATGATTTATGGACGTCCAAGTCGTACTATTGAAAAGAGTCGATGATTTATGGACGTCCAAGTCGTACTATTGAAAAGAGTCGATGATTTATGGACGTCCAAGTCGTACTGTTAAAGCGAATAAATAAAGTAATTGTTCTAGCTTATAAATCTTTCAGAACCTTCAGGAACGGAAATCATCTGTCACATGGATGCTTAATGTCGGAAGGTTAAAGACATACAACATAACACATGATCATCTGGTGCAGATTAGTACGAATGTTCAGTCAATAACACCACGTCACTGAATGTTAACATAAGTCGAATTGTTGTATGTGGTTTTAACAAAACCATTAAGCAAGGATGAATTCCTTTTACTTCATGTTTCATGACAACTTAAATAAAAGGTTCGAAATAGAATTTCATAAATGTCAACCCCCGGATCTCGTGAATAATTTTTAACCCAATGTGCTTAGTTTTAATGCAACTTTTAAATGACCTCGCATTTGGATAGATCGGATAACAGAGCTGTTTCCGATCATTAATATACAGTCTATTCGGTGATATCTATCCCAGTAACATGTACTATATACCATATTCCCAAATGTGTGTTTACGTTGCGCCTGCATATATTATTCAAGTGACATGCCATAAAAATTGAACAAATTCCATGGGTTGTGCTCATGCGAGAAGCTATTAAATTTCCCGTTATATTGAAGCATATAAGGATAATTAATAACGGGATTATTTCTGAAGATTAATATTTATCTTTCATTAAAATACGGTAACAAGTGGATATGAAAAGGTGAATGTGTGAACTGCAAAACGAACAGCACAGTAAACGGTTGCTAATAAATAATAAAAGCCTGATTTTACGCATCAGTTGGGGATAAGCTGTCTGGAATTAGTCCTACAAATCAGCCTCCAAACCTGAACTGATATTGACTGACAGTTTGTGAGCCCCGCCACCTCCCCCGGGACCAGCATAGTGTGACCGGAATTTAATACATAATATTGACCGATTGCTGCTGATTAGCAATATCCGGGCGAGTCTATCTGCCTATGAGGCCTGAAATTTGGAGGCATAAATTAAATACAAGAACGCAACGAATACCTGATAGTTCAAGTTCCGGATAATATCTGCTTATTTAGTAACATATTATCTTGTCCTGATATTTCTGGCATGGATGCATTGCATGATTAGCGCACACATTGTTACAGGAGAACAGAGGTCACGAAGTATGAATACACCACAAAGTTTATGAAAGTCTGAGATATTCCGATGGATCTGTAAACTTTCTGCCTCACCATCTTCTCACCTACTTGTGTTGGCACTTAAATATATTTAACGATATTGGTACATCACCACATTCGAGGACCTGGAATTCATTCCAAACACAATTTTTGGACATGCGATAGAACGTTTTAGGATTATTTTGGACTTAATTAAAAATACGTTAAGTTCCTCTTAAATTTATATTTTTTTAACTTTGATAAATAAATAGTTTGTTACGTTTTACACAAGTTGTTGTTCTGATTTAATCTCTTTAGCACGTGAATGGCACGAAACTGAGCATCCTGCTTCTTTCGTTCAATATTTTATGACCATAGTAACAATTTCCTTTATCACTTCCCCAGCTTCTTATTTCAAAAACGGATCAGCTGTATGGTTTATATTTTCTAACAGTAAAATGTTGGCTGAACTGTATGATACGTGCATTATATATTCGGGAATGAAACTGTTCCCTTTCTAACTAGATATGTAAAAGCTATGATATATTTATATCAACACACCCCAACCCCCACTTAAACAAGAAGAATATATAGTATTGCTCGCCATTCTGATATTGTTCTCTCGGGTATCTTTAAAAAAAATCTTTTGGCAAGCTTCAGTCCTAACAACTCGCCAAGTTTATTACTTCACTGTATAAATGTCCTGTCTACAAAGAATAGCTTGAATATCATTTTACATATCAACCTTACATCAGACACAAGACACTGGCACCTTGTAACGTGCATTATTCATGAATTACACAACAACTGTGTACCTTTGGATTGTTTTGGCACACAACGTATTTTCATATACATGTGCATAAAGCTGGGAAAATATATTTTTGCACTTACAGTCCCACCTGAGATTAATCAATGAAGGTCTCTTATATAGGTTGTTCCTGGTGTGGCCATGCTGGTACAACTATGATAAAATAGGACGAAGTAGGGCTTTTATCTTTTCATAATTTCGGCCGACAATTGTTACTCTTGACATTTGTGTCTGCCCGTCTACCTTCAAAAAGCTCATTAGGAAATTACTTTTGTCCCCGTTCGCAAGTTTCGAGCAATTTCCAACAGATAAATATTTATTGATTGCAGTTAGAGTGAATAGTGTAGTCGTCAGCTTGGAATCCATGACTTGTATGTCATTGTGCGAAACGCTTATGATATACTGATATCGCTAATGATATACCGGTGAGTGTGTACCAAATGCAAGACTTCTGTAGTCGAGGTTATGGTGCTCGTGTGAAAAAGATCGTCTAGAACGTTATCAGACAACATTCCTCCCTTCTAGAAAAGTTGGTAATGAGACACCCGGATTATCTTTCCGTACTGAGGATTTTTCGTTATTACTAAATGCTGTCTTTGATTCAAGTCGCGGCCTCTCTGACAGGTAAGTTATTATCTCGTATTCCACAATTCAGAAGCAGAGTACAGTTGTATGCATCTAGTCTTTCTGACTTGTTCAAAACTCTGTATTATCACTGTGTAATCATTTTTGGGTTATTGGAATTACATTGCCGTACTCGCTTGACTGCTGATCTTACATATACTATATGCCGGACTTTTGATGAACATGTTTTCATAGTCAATACCATATTATTTGTATGTTGTTCCAGGTTCACACAGTAGCAGACGCTTGAACATTTGAGAAACGTGTTTTACATAAAGATACCATTGGGTAGCTTGTATTTTCGTTAACATTTTCATCTCTCTCTCTCTCTCTCTCTCTCTCTCTCTCTCTCTCTCTCTCTCTCTCACACACACACACACACACACGTCTAAAAAATACTCTTTGATTGTCGTGTGTGTGTGTGTGTGTGTGTGTTTACAGTATACTTCATTTCATTTCAGTACCTTATCATCCTGTGCAGTAAATTAGTGAAAACTCCATGTGTGCATTTTTGTTAGAAACTGCACTTACCGCTGACCCCATCTATTTCCAGATGTTTTTCTTAATATAACCATGTTATATCTTGTGTCTACAAACATTTATATGAAGACGTGTACTGATCGTCGCCTGTTTCGCGTACCTCTTTTGTACGTTATGGTTTTCACATCTCCATGCACCCCTTTTGTATATAACGGTCTATACCTTTCTCCATGTACTCATTTGTATATAATGGTCTATACCTTTCTCCATGTACTCATTTGTACGTAATGGTCTACGCCTCTCTCCATGTACCCATTTGAGGAAATGCAACAAGTTCCTTACACAGTAAGCTTGAAATACTTTACGCCATTTCCTTGTCTTAACTGTAATGCACCCAACTGTATATTCTTTCCCTTCTGTAATTAATATTTTGTTTTTGTCTTCACTTACTTCTACCTTCCTCGCTCGTGTTCGATGACTGTGTACAATTTCATGATTTTACACGCTTGAATGACATTTAAAAATGTTAATTGGTTCTGAATGACACAAAACTCAATACATGCCTTAAATGGAAATAAATACTTGTTGACTTCTCTGACAGTCTGTCGGATATTACAGTTTTGTTACTGTATGCCAATGAAATTATGTCCCTGCATACTACCAAGATATATATATATATATATATATATATATATATATATATATATATATATATATATATATATATATATATATATATATATATATATATATATATATATATATATATATTGTATGTTACTGGCACATACCATACAGTCATGACCAATATGTTTTACCTACCAAGCTATGTACCTACAACTGTGTAACTTACTGTTTTAATACAAAGTGGGGCAATCAATACCTGTAATTTCACCCGTCGATCAAAAGTAAATAAAGTACATTTATACATTCACCAGGTATAGAGTATCGCCATTTATATTTTCTCTGTTTTATGTCGTACATTTGAAATAAAACAAATCTGTTCAATAGACCTGGTTTTCTATTGCTCGGGCATTTCAAAGACCATATATATATAAATACACACACACACACACACACTATATATATATATATATATATATATATATATATATATATATATATAGAGAGAGAGAGAGAGAGAGAGAGAGAGAGAGAGAGAGAGAGAGAGAGAGAGAGAGAGAGAGAGATGGCGTTAGGTGGCTTTGATTTCTTTGAAAACGAATTTAGGCAATCAGTTTCAAACAAATATTTTTGCTCTGGTTTGTAAGATAAAAAAGAAGAAAAAACAAAAAACAAAACAAATTGTATTAATTATATTAGTTGATTTATTTTTATCTTGAACTAAATAGAATGCGAAATTACCTGTTTCGAAAGAAAATCACAACCTCACCTAAAAAAAATGGATGGTCTAATAACAATGCAGATGAGGTCAAATTTTAGGATCAAAGGATATATATAAACACATCGATGGCTGATGTACTTTTTTTGTCAACCATTCTGTAAACTATTTTATTTCTCGAATTGTTAGGGTCTGCGGTTGATAGAAGCTCAGAAACGCTTCAGGAGCAAGGAAATAAGTCTAACGGGACACATGCCGAACACGTGCAGCAACCAGAAACACCTCCATCTTTTTCTGATGAACCTATTATCCCATCTTCCCACAATGAAGAACAAGCGTCAGCAGACATCTTTAAAAGTGAAGTGAACACCGAGAAAGAAACATCAGACACCATCTCTGTTGACTCTATCGACGGTGAAGAAATTAATGTACCAGATGACCTAGCTATTGATTCACATCCAGAATCACAAAGTAAAACGATTTCCACAGAAGAAGTCGTTGAGGTAACAGAACGGGGTGCCACAGAACAAGAAGTAAATCCATCACTATATAAGCATTTGATTCTATATCAAGATGTCACGGAAACTACTTCTGAACAATCTACTGTAGACAGGAGTGTTGACCGATTGAAGAGTGTTGAGATTTCAGCAAAAGACGAGCTTATTATGCCTGGAACAAAAGACGGGGATGGGAAAGACGAAATTAGTGTATCCCCTACCCTGCTGACCGCCAGTTGTCGCATCAGATGGGCCAAAACTATATCTACTAGTGCAAAGAAAGTTGTCTTCACGTGTCTTAACAGAAAGGTAAATTGATTTTCGCAGAAACAAAATTTTTTACTCTAGTCGTAGCTGTTAAAAAGAGATACTATTTGAAAACTCATCATAGCCATAATATTATGTCCTATTATGCTCAAAATGAATCCAGTATAAGTCAAATCTAATCAAGTCAGCGTACAAGGCCTCCAGAAACCGGTCTTTATGAACAAGTTGCCTTTATTCGCAAATACGTGCCACATATGTCATGTCATGTCATAATTTTGAATCGTTCGCTCCACCGTGGCGTAATGTTTAGTAAGATCATTGATGCAAAGTCGATAACATTTTGTGATATCAAATCGAAAATCTGTGTAAATTGGACACAAAAACATTGTAACCTTATTGAATAATACGATATGACCCTCAGTGCAAACAGTTAATGAAACATAATATTATTCAACTCGTTTAATAAATTTTGTTTTAAAACGAAACGCTATGTAAAATCCAGAGTGTCAGCTAATTGAATAAATGAAATGGCTAAACATGACCTTGAGGCAACTGCTATATATGTATGATCACTGCGGAAAGTATATTTCACGGTATTTATTCATTGATGTTTGAACAGCCTTAGTTACAATGAATACAAAATTTTGAATACTAATTAGGAAATATATTTGATCTATCCGTTGTTTCGTTTATTTACCATCGCTTTATCGGACTGTCCTGTTAAGTTAAAGGTAGCTTGTTCTACAAAATACGTTCCCAGTGGTAGACGTTGTTTTTGTGGTAGTTTTTTTTATATCCAGATATGGTTTCAATCTTTTCTTCTTTAGAAATGTTGTTGAAAAGGATTTAAATGCCCTAGATCATGTGTTTAGCTTTTTGCTAAAGAAGATAACAAAACGGAAGGTGTTCATTTTAGACATGTAAAAAATTGCTTAAAAATGAAAACATGAACGAAATGAAACAGGAACATGTATATTGGATTGATGGCTTTAACTGACGTGGCATTTTCGTAGTATTGCAGAAACTTGGACATTTGCCGCGAAAACAAGTTCTGTTAAAAAAATATTCTTCATTTAAAATATGGAATCTATATATATATATATATATATATATATATATATATATATAGGTTAAATTATTAAGTTCTGCTTGTTGGTTATTCACTATAGAAAACAGGCAAAATTTAATATAATAAATTGTTCATGAATTTATTAATGGAGCTGAAATTTCGACATGGGCTGTTGAAATTTTCAAATGATACTCTTTTATGCTATAAATAGCATCACAGTACTCTCATTTCCATCTAAATATCAACGCGGAGAAAATGACCATTAAACAAGATCGAGATTTTCGTCTAATGATCAAAGTGAATTTTAATACTTATTTGAACTCTTTATAAGATTCAACATCAAGTACAGTATTCGATCAAATCATTTATTTATTTATTTATTTATTTAGATAGATCCGGTGGCACTGGTATGGTCTGACCCAGCTGAGTGTTTTTATTCAGAAGAAATTAACATTCCATGTGGAACATACAAAGGGAGTCTTGTGGTAGACTGCCAGAATTATCCCTTAGAGGATATTGTTATCAAACATTATACATTCGAAGTGGATCTATATACAAAAGATGGTATAAATATTCTCTCTCTCTCTCTCTCTCTCTCTCTCTCTCTCTCTCTCTCTCTCTCTCTCTCTCTCTCTCTCTCTCTCTCTCTCTCGCACGCACACATATACACACATGCATACAAATAGCTCTTCAGCAAATTAATTATTTCAAGTGAAAAAGCGACTGAGGAATTATTAGCAAATATGTATAATTCTTATTCCATGTCCAAGTCATTGATGTGCGTACAGGCTGTTGTTCGCGCATTTAAAAGGTAATGTATGTCTCCACACAACAAATTCATAGTACTATAAAACTTGAAATAAGAAGTAGAGGAAGACATTACCTGATAATTGCAATATTACATTTTCATTACCTGATAATTGCTGCATTACTTTCATTACCAAATGATTCCTGTATTACATTTTCATTACCTGATAATTGCAGTATTACATTTTTGTTGTGATATGATCAATGAAAATGGATTTGTTTTAGACACTTCAATCACACTATTTCCATCTGTTAGTGTCGGGCAGTAGCTAGGGTGGCCTCAGTAATACCGGACCGGACACCTTTTTCTCACACACACACACGCACGCACGCGCGCCGGACCTAGGCTTTAAGTTATGGGATAGCTGTAGAGGCCCTATTTGACACAAAATAAATTTGAGAGACACCTTCAGATTGTGAGTTCAGATTATGAGGCCCTAAGCCGTAGCTTGTTTAGCCTATGCATAAATCCGGCACTGCACACACACACACACCAATGACCATGTTAAGAAGAGGACAGACTAGCTGAAAACTTGACTGTAGGTTGTAATTTATCAAATGACTACCAGTACTTTACATCCATTTACAAATTATAGCATCTGTTAAATGATAAATATACGTCTACCAAATGAACGAACATGTTCATACATAAAGCAGACCTTTTACAATTTAATTTGCTCGTAACTATTCCACTATCAGAGATAATAATTAACACCTATACTGTATATGTTATCTAGCAATGCTCATCAAAGCGAAGACAGAAAGGACCTTGGTAGATACGACTGAATGCACAATACAGCTAATGGAGCTATGTACAATCGTATAGTATTAAAACAGGCCCATGCATGTAAATAGCCAGAAAGCTATTCTTATTCGAAGGACGTAAAATTTACCCCTGCACCTAGAACTTGAAAAGCTTAGGAGGATATCTCACGGGAACACTTTAGTGGTAAAGAATCTTTAATACCATAACATTTTATCGTTTTAGGTTTTTTTTTATTTTTAAAAAATTATGAGCATTTTTTCTCGACTGAGTATGAAATGGTTTATCACACTTGTAAAAGGGCCAGAGGTTGCTTATAAGTAGCTAGGTAGGTTGTCAGTGATACGGTGTGCACCAATACTTTGGCCACCGATAATTCGTCTGGTCAAAGCTTCACAGGATCGCCTATTGGTAACTTGATTCAATATTTCCATATAGAAAGTTGATATGCATATTTATCGTAATAATAATAATCTTAGAATGGATACTTCGTTATTCATTGAATGTAAAAACTGTAAAAGAAACTTTTGTCTCCTGTTGACATAAGACAACAATAACGAAGTACCAGCTTTTGTAACCAAACCAAGTTAGTTTTCAGCGGAGATGCATCCAGGACTTTTTTTCACAAAAAAAAATCAGGTAAGAACTGTTTTTAAATGATACTCTAAAGGATTTATCCAAATGAAATGACTGTGAAAATGCAGCGAGATTAAATATTAACTGAAGAGGAAAAAAATGAAAAATATGGTCCAACATAATTTCATGAAAATGAACAGTTAAAACCTTTGTTGTTGTATATATCATGTTTATTTATTCCTTTTTAACTGGGAAAATATATTGAAAGCTACTGTAAGTCATATTTAACTGCATCCATGACAGGGGCATAGAAGTCCCCAACAAATTATTCTCCACCTCTTTTTTTTTTTTTTTTTTTTTTGGACTGACGGCGGGAGAGAAAAAAAGATGGAACAATATGTTGGTTTAAGAAGTTCTCTTGGTCCTACCCCATATTCTCAGCATTCATTAACATTATCTCATTATTACACTGTAGATTGGATTTATGACATGTGTAAAGAAGGCATCTGCCAAAGAAGACTTAGATATTGACATAAACCAACATTGCTGTTTATGTCATTCTCCATCATAGTATTTTCAGTAGAGAAGTGACTTAACATGGGCATAATCTTGCTGTGGTATCGTTTAATATAAATGTTATATTTATTATAAAAACATATATTAATAAATGGAAACTCGTAGTAAGTCAAGCTCCACTCAGTGACAACAGTACAACCTATTTGATGTAGAACTTGCCTGTTAACTGGTCATTTTGATATAATGACCAAGTACAAGGAAAGATGGGTTATTTTGATATTTTCTTATTCATTTTATATTTGCATCACAACTTTTAAACTTAATAATTTAAAATATCTTATCTTTCAACAAGCAATGGATGTCAGATGCCAATTGCTCCCTTTAAATTCTGGCTTCATACAGTGAAGCATGTCTTGAAAGACCACTGCAATGTGAGACAACCTGTCTTGAGAGACCGTATTCCCAATGCACAAATTTAATGAGCATTGTGACCTGTTATGAGAGACCACCTGTCTTGAGAGACCATTGTTTTATGGCAGAATGGTGGGGGGGGTCTTTCAAGACAGGTTCTACTGTACTTCCAACAACAAAGTATATTCAGGCATACACTGATGTGTAAGTGTAATTCCATCTGTGTGATGTGTAAGTGTAATTCCATCTGTGTGATGTGTAAGTGTAATTCCATCTGTGTGATGTGTAAGTATAATTCCATCTGTGTGATGTGTAAGTGTAATTCCATCTGTAAATCTATGCAGTTAACTGTCATTAATTATTAATTAATAAATTCCTTTGTATTGATGGCCTCAATGTGGATTAGTTCTTCAGCTAATTGTGTTGGTCTCCTTAAAATAATGTCTTTTTATTATTATTATTATTATTATTATTATTATTATTATTATTAAATTGTTTTTATAAATAGAATATGCAGTTTACAAATTGTTGGCATTGTTAAAACATTAAATACTACCAATGCTTTGTTCAAATAAGGGTAATTAAGCAGATATCAATGGAATAGTTAAAATCGATTGAGTAAGCAAAGCAGCAATACAAGTTTTTTAAGGTTGTACATTAGGAAAGAAACATATTTTTGTATAGCGTAAATTGCCACTGATTAAGAATTCTAAAACTAATAAGTCTTGCTTCTCTCAGAAAACCAACTAAAGGAAACATACAGAACATAGTTGTATTGGCATATAAACAGTGACTGCCAATCAAGATGGCCATTCAGGTACCAAGGATAATATATTTAAAAAAATCCATTTTCCATTATCATGCAAACGGTAATTCATAATCTTGTTTTTCATTTGACATACTGTGACTAGTCAGGTATCTTAGAAACACACACACTTACACTTGCTTGCACATACACACACACACACACACACATGCATGTACACTTGCTTGCACACACACACATGTACAAATCATTTGGTAACAGCAGTTACAAAACAGTTTCATCTTAATGAAGCCGTTTATCAGGATGAGTTCTACATACCCCAACCAAATAAATAATATGAAGGCTAAATAAAATATCGGAACTGTTGACAGGGACTCTTGGTGGCCAAGTGATCTAAGGTGCTATCTTTACAGATGACTCGTACATCTCATCTGTCTGCATGAGTTTGAGTCACATCTTGACTGATGTGGAATGGTGTCCTGTAGGTCGATTAGTTTTACTCTCATTTTGACCAGTACAGGATAGCATCCTGTAGGCCGACCAGTTTGAGTCTCATCTTGACACATGTGGGATAGCTTCCTGTATCATGGGATAGCTGTACATTGTAGCATCTGAAAATTGAGCTATACAAATATACCTGAACATTTATCTACTTTAAACAACAATTTGGTCAATTGTAGCTTTGTTTCCTAAGAATCTGCAAAAAATATCATTTTTTGGCTATTGATTCATAAAAGCTTACCATTAAATTACCACATTTTGAGTTAAATTAATTGCAGTCAGTTTATATGAAGAAAAACATAAATCGAGTAAATTAATGTAAGTTTGTTGGTTTTGTCAGTTTGTTGACTATTAATGTCATAGTGAGCAAGTTTCATTCATCTATTAAGATCTCACCTTTGACAAGTTTAAATTAAAATAATGATTATATGAATCAAAATTGCATTAGCTTTTAAAAAGTATGTCAACTAATATTTTTTAAGTGTTTACTAATTCATTACTTGCAGCACTTCTGGGATATTTTTATCTCATCTGTCAAAACCTTTTCTCAGCATTCCCTTTTCATTCTCATGCATATTATATGGTTTAGCTGCATAGGTTTCTTAAAACAAATGTTTTTAAACATGTGACTTCATTTTACATATGTATGTTATTCATACCACTAAAATAATAACATCAATTTAGTGTGTGTATATATATATTGCATAATATTGATTTAAGAACATTTTCTACCTTGTGTTTTTCTCCTGTCTTCTTGCTGTTTTTCTCTTTTGCCTTTCTTTGCTTTTTGTGTGTTACTTTTTTATCATGACAAATAGTTTTTGATAGATATCATTAATGTACAGACAGCATTAGAAAATAAATTCTATGGTATTTTTTAAGATGGTCATAGTACCTACAGTTATCAATGTGTCCACATCTACTATTGTACATGGATTATTACAATTCTGTTAGAAAAATAATTAGCTGTGAATATAAGCAATTTTTACCTTATTTGACACTTACAATAGTTTTCTCATTTACAAATGATTCATTTAGCTATTTTTACGATAGTTCGTTTGATTACAGTAGTGTGAATTTACAATGTGTCCATTAGGTTACACTTAATTGGCTATGAAAAAGATATAATCTGCAAAAATTCCACATTTATAAAGCAAACCAATAATATACTATCAGTTTGTCTTTATGATAAAGATGTTTGGCTTGTGGTTCCAGTGCTGTATACTATTCTAGATCTAGAAAACCCCATTTGCATAAAAATTTTAGTGCGCTTGTTTTTTATATCTGCAATGACTTATTATCAAGGGCCAGTGAATAAGTTTCAGTGCTCCTGGGCTGAACTTCAATTGTCAGTTTGTAAAGCATTATTATACCTATGTTCGCATGAGTTATTATCTTTAACTAATAAACTATGCATGTGTATAGATTTATTTTGCCTACAATGGCCCAATGCTAATCTTTCTTACAAAGCAGTCATTGCTATAGACCTAGGACTAGCATTCATTACAAATTTGAGATAAGACAGCTTGAACTGCATTCAAGATTTTGAAGTACAGTTTATCGTTATCTATGTGTGGTGGCAGGGTATTTGATAGATTTAGGGGTTTTTGTTGATCACTTGGAGAAACAAGATATCAGGTAGGTTGTAGGTAAGTTTGGCATTACATTAATATGATGTTATTCAGGTATTTATTAAGTCTTTATTCTGTTTGATAAGGTTTATGAGTTATTGAGTTTAATTAACATCTAGGTGCTAGTGTGGTATAATTATACCATTTGGCAAATGCATTGACAAGGAATAAGCATAATAATATTACTATGACAATTTTACTTATAGTTGGCCATACTAATCTCATAGGCATTTCAAATTTTCACTAGGTAATCTTGGAAGTTGGTATAGTTTCTTGTCATGTAGTAGAAGTACAATTTTATGTTCCAGTAATAAAAATACAATTTAAATTTCAGAAGATGTTGGACTGTCTTATCATATGACCAGTCATGTACAAAGTTGGAGCTTCATTGTCAAATTAAGTATTTTGAAGGACTTCAGAATACTTAATTATACAATGAAGTCCTTCTGAATACTTAAGTATACAGACAATGATGTCATTCAGAATACTTAATTATACAATGAAGTCCTTCAGAATACCTAGTTATACAGACAATGAAGTTCTTCAGAAGACTTAATTATACAATGAAGTCCTTCAGAATACTTAATAATACAATGAAGTCCTTCAAAATACTTAAATATACAATGAAGTCCTTCAGAATTCTGAATTATACAGACAATAAGGTCCTTCAGAATACTTAATTAAACCATGAATTAGGTATTCTGAAGGACTTCATTGTAGGTATAATTAGGTATTCAGAAGGACTTCATTGTATAATTAGGTATTTGGAATGACTTCATTGTATAATTAGGTATTCTGAAGGACTTCATTGTATAATGAGGTATTTGAAAGGAATCCATTGTATAATTAGGTATTTGAAAGGACTTCATTGCATAATTAGGTATTCTGAAGGACTTCATTGTATAATTAGGTATTCTGAACTACTTCATTGTATAATTAGGTATTCAGAAGGACTTCATTGTATAATTAGGTATTCAGAAGGATTTCATTGTATAATTAGGTATTCAGAAGGACTTCATTGTTTGTATAATTAGGTATTCTGATGTACTTACCTGCTTAAAATCTTTTGGAGGTATTTTCTACTTTAATTTCAAGATTATTCATGCTATAGGGTATAGTGAAAGTTGACATAGATAATATATCTGATGGGTGCCTGAATGTCTCAATTTTTTTCTGTTTATTAGTGGGAGCAGTGATAGATAAGTCAGTAGAGTGTTTGACTTGTAATCCATGGGTTGAGGGTTCGATACCTGCACATGCCAGCCTGGGTTATCTGTCTCGATGTGTCCTTGGGAAAGACTGTTAAGCTCTCATGTCTTTTGTATAATGTAACCATTAATGTATTTAGAGTGTTATTAAAACCAATTACAACAACAGTAGAAGTCTTTTTGTAGCATATTTTGTATGCAGTGAAATCAATGTAAATTATATGGGAAAGTTTGAGGACATGAGAAATTCTCTCGTAAGCAGAATGTTCTTTGTGTAAAGAGCTCAGAAAGAGGCTCCATGCATTGATACATTAACATATACTTATTGATACTAAATGACCATTCATGTTTTAATTAAGATTGTTTGGCTGTAGAGACCACAACAAGAGAATTCATTCAGATTTTGCAAGAATATCAACAGTTGCATTAAAAGTCATTAATTCAAGACTGAACAGTTTATTTTGTAACTTCGTTAACAGATAAAATGTCTTTTATATAAATGTTAAATATACACAATTTTGGGAGAATAGGACCACTATCCAAATTTGATTGGAGTCTTATGAATATAATTGTTAATAGTGATTTCTGAAAGCAATGTTTATATACAGGTCTCCTTAACTTTGATACAAACTTATACTGTCTCTACAGATATGGAATGTTTTGGAGAGACTGTGTGACTAAATTGATTTGTTTTGAGTTAGCAAATTCTATTTATTGCTATTTAATGTAACATACATTCCATTACAAATATTGAATCTAATTGAGTGAAAACTTCAGTACTAATCTCCATGCTCAGTAAATCCTCCTATTAAATGTTTGCCTTACTTTCATTTACAAAGTACTTCAAAGAGTAAATATTTGCATTATTCTCAAATAATACTTTGGCCTATGATTGTATAGTTGGCATTTTTTGGGGCACTTACCGGTGTTAGATCACTCAGGTACTTGCTCATGTACATTCATCTTTCCAAACAATGATTATCCAAATGACAGGTTATCTGAATTAACACAATAGTCTTCTCTCTCTCTCTCTCTCTCTCTCTCTCTCTCTCTCTCTCTCTCTCTCTCTCTCTCACACACACACACACACACACATAACATTCAGATGGTGATATAACAAGTTTTGACAATAAAAATATTATTGGAAAACATAGTTACCTAATGTACATAAAAATGTTTTGTTTTCATTTGTTCCAGACTTTCAGATGTTTGTGTGTTAGTATTATTTTTCAATGATTTAGTGAGTTCCTCAACTGTTTATTTATAAAGGTCCTTTCTTGGTGAAAGAGAGCTTTACTATCGAGTTTCATCCGACAGCATTATTTGTTTCCACTATTCTGCTTTTAAAACTTAATTTATAATTAACAACGATGGTAAGGTGCAGACTTTAACTACTGTATCATTAGAAATATATTAACACTTTTTGACAGGCATTTTTGATAAAATCCAACCATGATATTAATTTGATCATGCCCATTTGATCCAGAATCAAGCACAAAATTTGTTCTCTCCAGTCCAACATACCTATCTGGCCTCACCCATGTGTATACTCCAGCAAGATACTTATGCTTCTCTTCTGACAATCATATACTCATGTTTACCACTTTGAAAAACAAAGTTATATGGACAGCTATCCTTTGTGTACCAGGGCCCAGAAATTAGACACAAGTTAGACACAAAGACAAAGTTATCCCTTTCAAGAGTGCTCTTAAAACTCACCTTTCTTGACTGCAAGAACAAACTTAAAGACCTAATAAAGTATCCTACCTTAAATAATTTCAGCAGTTTAGTCATTTGACAGTTTTGAGCTCATTTTCTCTCTCTCTCTCTCTCTCTCTCTCTCTCTCTCTCTCTCTCTCTCTCTCTCTCTCTCTCATACACACACATACCATATTTCTGATAAAGATAAATCACTCACTGTAAGGCATTGTAAATCACCCCAGTGTAAAATGTTAAAAGTCCAAATCACACACACACACACACACACACAAACACACACACACACAATGTCCATCAATCAGTTTATTTAAGTTTGCATTCCTGTCAATATGGCTGGACCTGCGTTCCATAAATACCTGTTTAGCCCAGGTGTAAAATATCATCAGTAATTAATATGAACATATTAATTTCAGATATAATTGAAGATGAGGTGGACAAGAGTGGTTTGACCAAGGCAGAGGAGTTTCTACAAAGAGAGCTGAAGTCCAGAGACATTGATACCTATCAGGATATAAACACAGAACTAACTGGACACAAGATGGAGTCAAGAAATAGTGAAAATGGTGGTGCTGGAATACATATATCCAGCAAGTATCAAGAGTTGGTGCGGCAGCAGATGTCACAGAGCAAGAATTTGGATAGTTTAGATACAGAGATGGAAATGGATCACTCAGTTAAATCTGATCACTCGGAACACAGCTCTGGGCGACATACTCCAGTGGGGGAAGATGGGATGGAACAGTTTGTAGATAACGATGACACATTCCTTAAACAGCTAAAGGAGCATGCTAATGGTTATGATATTTCTAAGAATGATGTTCTACATACATCATTAGTAGATGATGATGTGGAAAAGCCTGACTCAAATCCTTTAACTCATTCTTCTCTTAAAGATTTGGAAAGGTTCACTCCTCAACTGTCACAAAATGGGTCAAGTCTAACCAATGTTCGCAGGACTCCGACATATTCAGATAATGCAGTACTCTCACGCCACAGTTCTGCTCAGAGCTTACACAGTTATGGTTCAGCTACAAGTGAAGTTATAGCAGATGTAATTTCTGAGCCATCCAGAGTAGCAATCAGCCATGGGGACAATTCTCGTAACAGTTCAGCACCACATACGCCCATCAGACAAGAGCTGTCATCTGATGCTTTTGGTCATCATAGTTCTGCTAGGCAAACACCACTCTCTCAACAGAGGAATTCTGCAGATAGTCCCAGCATTCCAATGCGTGGTGAAGGATCTCTTCATAGTTCAGCACGTCAGACTCCCGATGTTGAACAAATTGATGATGTTTTAAATCCATCTGATCGTCATTCCCCATTTAAATTTGATTACATATCTCCACCACAGACTCAGATTCAGTCAGTAACAAAAGAGACAATTTCAGATAAATTTCGTTCCAGTCCAGATAAATTGTATACCAGTCACCAGGAAATGAAACAAATGAATAGTAGCCTGGAGAGCCAAATTGATAGCCATTCAGGAAGTAGTAGACCTCAAAGTTTAACAAGTGAACAAGAACTAACACAGTATTATGAACAGAGCTCAGAGTTCAGAAGAGTTCCAGCTACAGGAGGAGGAAGTTTGACAGCTCAAAGCCTGCCCACAATTCCCAGTTCTTCTTCCATGAGAGATCAAAGGTCAACCAGTACTCAGAGTTTACCTTTAATAAGTCCACAGCAACGAGTAAAAGCAGAGAGGCAGAGCATGACTCCAGATAACCTTGTAAGGGTTCCAGTGACAGGAACTGCTGCAAAGGGATCACTGCTTCCTGCAAGAACCACACCCATGTCACCTGCAGGGTCTAGAGCTAGCAGTAGGACCGTCACCCCTGTATCTGCCATTGACATTCTAATGGAATCAAGATCTTTGGAGGTATGATTTAATCATGATGGTATTTTGATGCCAAGTTTATTTTTAGTAGATGAATTTGGGAATCCTGTTAGAACCAGTCAATCAATTGCTTCAAATGCAAAAGATGAATGGATCATTGACATTGAGGAAATGGAGCAGTGTGAAAGTAGATGTGCTATTATAATGGCATTGAAGTAGGAACACAATGCTAACTACATCCCACCATTGTGTAAAACCATTGTTCCATCATTTTTTAAATGTATGCACATTTCCAGTCACATAAAATAAGGACAGTATGGTTACTGTCATAGACCGAAAGAGCTTATGAAATGGCCTGTTTGTCTGTTGTTGTTTTTTTCTTCATCTATTGTCCATCACTCCATCTTTAAGCAGAAGTTTGTTTTCACTTTCTTGGAGGATTGACATGAAGCTTTGCACACACATTCATCACAAGGTATATATGGTCCTTAAGGTAAATGGTGCTATATAGATAGCCAATATGTCCAGCATAAGCCATCTTTAAAATCTCGCTGTCACAATCTCTCCATGACTGTCAACAAGGCATTTGTACTCAACGACCTAGTTCTTAATGAAATTGGCACAAGTCTGAACCTCAATGTGGTCACCATGGCAGCCATCTTGTAAATCATTTGATCTTACTGAACAGAGGTATATATATATCTCCCATCACTCCTGTCACTCACTGAAATCTCCAGCATATGCAAAATTATTATTTAATTTTTTTAATTAACAGTTTTTGTACACCTTGCATCCATTTTATTATGTTGATGGTAATACCATGCAGATAACATGAGATTGTGAACTAGCTCAAGAAGGGTAAGATAATTTTGTTGATAATTTCAAGCAGTAGTATAAAACAAGTCACATCCTTTTGTATCTACTGGCAATGTTGGTTGACTTCAGTGTTTGAAGTTTGTTAACATGAATTATACTGTGTGTGATCAGATGTAATTCTGAAACAATTAAAGACATTAATTGGTTTTGCTTGTACATGTATTACTAAATAGCCCAATTAGCATAAAACAATAAGCATTCTTTTTTTATTCTTTCGGCAGGGTAGGTTCTGCTTCCAGTTGTTGAGATGGATAAGTGTCTGTAACTGAGTGTGATCAAAAGTAATTTGGACAGGAATAAAGATGTTAATTGTTTATGGGTGGATTTCTAACATGCTCCAGTGGCATAAAATTCTGTTTGGCTTCACTGTTTAAAGTTTCTCATTATATCTAAGCATGTGTTATCGCAAGCCAAAATCTTAAAAACATAAACATCTCACAGAGTTCAATAATGGATAGAAATGGCTGGAATCAAGTTCTTAGGACATGAATATTTCTCCCAAAAACTGACTTTAAAATCACTTACAGTGGCAAGAATTACATTGTGTCATGCAGAAACCTCATCTGATTAATTTATATTAAATGTAACAACAAATATGCCATCAATGAAATCCATGTCTTTGGAATCAGCATCAAATATTTGTGTCAACCTACAATGTAGCCAAATATAACCTCCTGTTTATGGTTACTGTAGCAGATTATTTTTCAGATCTAGCCATATGTTCTCTGACTTGGAAATTGCTCCAAAGTTCCCACAGCCCCAGGTGGCCAAGTGGTCAAAAGTGCTTGATGAAAGTGGTACTAAACCAACAATACAACAAAAACAAAAGTTCTTATCCACATGAATGAAACTTGTAGCACGCATAGTGACACAAATGTTGGGTTGTCATTGGGATAACAAGAAATGTTAAAGTTAAGTGTCACAATGAAAACTCGCCATTCTTATTAAAACTTATCCCACTTTTGAAGTCAAAGCTTGCAATCAAATTTCACATGGTTTGTCCTAAGCTGACATCTCAGTTGTTTAACATGTTACTTACTAAATTCTAGATTCTTACTAAATTACTAATCTTCTGATATTTAGTTAGTATTAAATGAGAATTGTTCCAATCTTAGATCAAATATGGTTGCCATTATAGTCATCTGGAAAATCTTCTTATTGTTGAAAAATAGAATAGATGGTTTGAACACTCGATCAATTAAAAAGAAGAAACAGGTAAATAAAGAGTGGATTTTTGCTTCTGAAGAGATAATGTTTTATCTAGATGGAGCCAAAGCTAAACAAATATTGTTGAAAAATGCATCTTTTAATGTACTAGACACAGGCACTGAAAAAATGAACATTTGAACTCAGTTTTCATAACTAAGGGAACCATAGTCGATAGCATTGGCACATTCTTTTCTTTCTTTAATGTAGGCAATATGCAGAAAGTATTTCAGCTTTAATTTCTTTTGTTTTCTCTGGTTAAGTCAAATCAGATATATTTTTGGATAAATTTATTAATGATAGCTATGTACATGTTCTTTTCAGAACACTCAGAAAATTTCAGAGTTAGAATTGACGGTTGGAAATCTGCGTAAGCTTCTGGCTGGACGAGATCAAGAGGTTCTGGATCTGACAAGTCAAATACAAGACTTGAAGGACAGAAACAGATCCCTACAACAGGATTTGGAAAATGCTCGTAATCGGCTAATGTTACCATCACCCCACACTAAAGAGGTATTAAAAGTATAGAGGGAAAATTTGGAATTATTAAATGTTTTGCTCTTTCAAAACAGTCTGTTTAATTTTATTTAATTGTTTTGATTTTTTGCTTTTGATGTCACAGCTTACTTTATTTCATTAATTACTGTTAGGTTAAAGTTTCAATTTTTGTTTTATTTGAGCACAAAAGTAGCAGTAATAAAACAAGAAAGATATTTTCCTGCATTCCATCAAGTCAAAATCAGATGAAAACATGGTAACAAGAAAATGTTGATGGATAGACAAAGATAGATAACATCTAATATGGCTTCACAGCAGTGATCTTGAAACTCTTATTATCACTAAGACTGAAAAGTCAAATCAACGTATGGTTTTCACCAGAAGACTTCTTATGGTGTCGCATTGGTACTGAGTGAAAATGATGCCAGTGAGACTACCAATTAGGTTAATATAGTGGCGATCTTAAAATATTTTAACTCTGTTCCTTTATAATTGATCTTCATAGCAACATGGCACTGTCACTAAAAGACATACATGTATGATGATATTTTGTTAGTTCTAAATGAAATTGCTACCTAATGCAGATATCCAATATAGCTGCTAATAATTCTCCAAAATGTATGGTTGTGTCAACATGGGATATTCACCAACAGTCTTCTAATCATGGATTATAGCTGATCCTAAATGAAATGGTGCTGATCTTACATCCAATATGGCTACCACAGCAGAAAATTTTGAAAATTGTATCAGTAAAAAAAATACAGAGTGGTATCAACACCCAGCAGTCAGGAGGAAGAAATTGTCTTATATTGAATTCTAGGATATTTGTTGGAGACAGAAGACTTTCCAATTTTGGGGTTGCTTTGGTTGTCTGGCTGTTATGTCTGTTTGGGATCCCTTTTTAGAATATGTAAAAACTACATACACTATGTGAACCAGTCTGTAATCTTTTACTTTAAATTAAATAGTAGATTATGTGCATCCTACCTTTCAGTTTGTTGCTTATAAACTAGTACTTATATTTTGGGAACTCTTTTTATGCTAAGCTTTCATGTGCCAATTTATGTTCAGTATAAGAATGTAATAAGCATTGGTTCCGAATTTAATTGTACACAAAATGGTACAAGATACGATGTTTTAGCAAATAAAATTGTGCTAGAAAATAAGCCAAGTTCAATGCTTGTATGAAAACAGTTATTTGTTCAGTCTTTGTTGTGTCATTGTGTTAACTGCTTGAGGCTATGAGACAGTTTTGCTGCTTGATGATATTATGATCATAATTTTACTGCTGAATGAGACTGTATCAAGGCTATTATGGCAATATTACTGCTAAATGATGCTATTAAGGCAAATTTACTGCTGAATGATGCTATTATGGCAATTTTAGTGCTGAATGATGCTATTATGGCAATTTTAGTGCTGAATGATGCTATTATGGCAATTTTAGTGCTGAATGATGCTATTATGGCAATTTTACTGCTGAATGATGCTATTATGGCAATTTTAGTGCTGAATGATGCTATTATGGCAATTTTACTGCTGAATGATGCTATTATGGCAATTTTAGTGCTGAATGATGCTATTATGGCAATTTTACTGCTGAATGATGCTATTATGGCAATTTTACTGCTGAATGATGCTTTTATGGCAATTTTAGTGCTGAATGATGCTATTATGGCAATTTTAGTGCTGAATGATGCTATTAGGGCAATTTACTGCTGAATGATGCTATTATGGCAATTTTAGTGCTGAATGAGGCTATTAGGGCAATTTTAGTGCTGAATGATGCTATTATGGCAATTTTAGTGCTGAATGATGCTATTATGGCAATTTTAGTGCTGAATGATGCTATTATGGCAATTTTAGTGCTGAATGATGCTATTATGGCAATTTTAGTGCTGAATGAGGCTATTAGGGCAATTTTAGTGCTGAATGATGCTATTATGGCAATTTTAGTGCTGAATGATGCTATTATGGCAATTTTAGTGCTGAATGATGCTATTATGGCAATTTTAGTGCTGAATGATGCTATTATGGCAATATTACTGCTAAATGATGCTATTAAGGCAAATTTACTGCTGAATCATGCTATTATGGCAATTTTAGTGCTGAATGATGCTATTATGGCAATTTTAGTGCTGAATGAGGCTATTAGGGCAATTTTACTGCTAAATGATGCTATTAAGGCAAATTTACTGCTGAATGATGCTATTATGGCAATTTTAGTGCTGAATGATGCTATTATGGCAATTTTAGTGCTGAATGATGCTATTATGGCATTTTTAGTGCTGAATGATGCTATTATGGCAATTTTAGTGCTGAATGATGCTATTAGGGCAATTTTAGTGCTGAATGATGCTATTATGGCAATTTTAGTGCTGAATGAGGCTATTAGGGCAATTTTAGTGCTGAATGATGCTATTATGGCAATTTTAGTGCTGAATGATGCTATTATGGCAATTTTAGTGCTGAATGAGGCTATTAGGGCAATTTTAGTGCTGAATGATGCTATTATGGCAATTTTAGTGCTGAATGATGCTATTATGGCAATTTTAGTGCTGAATGATGCTATTATGGCAATTTTAGTGCTGAATAATGCTATTATGGCAATTTTAGTGCTGAATGATGCTATTATGGCAATTTTAGTGCTGAATGAGGCTATTAAGGCAATTTTAGTGCTGAATGATGCTATTATGGCAATTTTAGTGCTGAATGAGGCTATTAAGGCAAATTTACTGCTGAATGATGCTATTATGGCAATTTTAGTGCTGAATGATGCTATTATGGCAATTTTAGTGCTGAATGATGCTATTATGGCAATTTTAGTGCTGAATGATGCTATTATGGCAATTTTAGTGCTGAATGATGCTATTAGGGCAATTTTAGTGCTGAATGATGCTATTATGGCAATTTTAGTGCTGAATGAGGCTATTAGGGCAATTTTAGTGCTGAATGATGCTATTATGGCAATTTTAGTGCTGAATGATGCTATTATGGCAATTTTAGTGCTGAATGATGCTATTATGGCAATTTTAGTGCTGAATGATGCTATTATGGCAATTTTAGTGCGGAATGATGCTATTATGGCAATTTTAGTGCTGAATGATGCTATTATGGCAATTTTAGTGCTGAATGATGCTATTATGGCAATTTTAGTGCTGAATGATGCTATTATGGCAATTTTAGTGCTGAATGATGCTATTATGGCAATTTTAGTGCTGAATGATGCTATTATGGCAATTTTAGTGCTGAATGATGCTATTATGGCAATTTTAGTGCTGAATGATGCTATTATGGCAATTTTAGTGCTGAATGATGCTATTATGGCAATTTTACTGCTGAATGATGCTATTATGGCAATTTTAGTGCTGAATGATGCTATTATGGCAATTTTAGTGCTGAATGATGCTATTATGGCAATTTTAGTGCTGAATGATGCTATTATGGCAATTTTACTGCTGAATGATGCTATTATGGCAATTTTAGTGCTGAATGATGCTATTATGGCAATTTTAGTGCTGAATGATGCTATTATGGCAATTTTACTGCTGAATGATGCTATTATGGCAATTTTACTGCTGAATGATGCTATTATGGCAATTTTAGTGCTGAATGATGCTATTATGGCAATTTTAGTGCTGAATGATGCTATTATGGCAATTTTAGTGCTGAATGATGCTATTATGGCAATTTTAGTGCTGAATGATGCTATTATGGCAATTTTAGTGCTGAATGATGCTATTATGGCAATTTTAGTGCTGAATGATGCTATTAGGGCAATTTTAGTGCTGAATGATGCTATTATGGCAATTTTAGTGCTGAATGATGCTATTATGGCAATTTTAGTGCTGAATGAGGCTATTATGGCAATTTTACTGCTGAATGATGCTATTATGGCAATTTTACTGCTGAATGATGCTATTATGGCAATTTTACTGCTGAATAATGCTATTATGGCAATTTTACTGCTGAATGATGCTATTATGGCAATTTTAGTGCTGAATGATGCTATTATGGCAATTTTAGTGCTGAATGAGGCTATTATGGCAATTTTAGTGCTGAATGATGCTATAATGGCAATTTTAGTGCTGAATGATGCTATTATGGCAATTTTAGTGCTGAATGATGCTATTATGGCAATTTTACTGCTGAATGATGCTATTATGGCAATTTTAGTGCTGAATGATGCTATTATGGCAATTTTAGTGCTGAATGAGGCTATTATGGAAATTTTACTGCTGAATGATGCTATTAGGGCAATTTTACTGCTGAATGATGCTATTATGGCAATTTTAGTGCTGAATGATGCTATTATGGCAATTTTAGTGCTGAATGATGCTATTATGGCAATTTTACTGCTGAATGATGCTATTATGGCAATTTTAGTGCTGAATGATGCTATTATGGCAATTTTACTGCTGAATGATGCTATTATGGCAATTTTAGTGCTGAATGATGCTATTATGGCAATTTTAGTGCTGAATGATGCTATTATGGCAATTTTACTGCTGAATGATGCTATTAGGGCAATTTTACTGCTGAATGATGCTATTAGGGCAATTTTAGTGCTGAATGATGCTATTATGGCAATTTTACTGCTGAATGATGCTATTATGGCAATTTTACTGCTGAATGATGCTATTATGGCAATTTTACTGCTGAATGATGCTATTATGGCAATTTTACTGCTGAATGATGCTATTATGGCAATTTTAGTGCTGAATGATGCTATTATGGCAATTTTAGTGCTGAATGAGGCTATTATGGCAATTTTACTGCTGAATGATGCTATTATGGCAATTTTACTGCTGAATGATGCTATTATGGCAATTTTACTGCTGAATGATGCTATTATGGCAATTTTAGTGCTGAATGATGCTATTATGGCAATTTTAGTGCTGAATGATGCTATTATGGCAATTTTACTGCTGAATGATGCTATTATGGCAATTTTACTGCTGAATGATGCTATTATGGCAATTTTACTGCTGAATGATGCTATTATGGCAATTTTAGTGCTGAATGATGCTATTATGGCAATTTTAGTGCTGAATGATGCTATTATGGCAATTTTAGTGCTGAATGATGCTATTATGGCAATTTTAGTGCTGAATGATGCTATTATGGCAATTTTACTGCTGAATGATGCTATTATGGCAATTTTAGTGCTGAATGATGCTATTATGGCAATTTTAGTGCTGAATGATGCTATTATGGCAATTTTACTGCTGAATGATGCTATTATGGCAATTTTAGTGCTGAATGATGCTATTATGGCAATTTTAGTGCTGAATGATGCTATTATGGCAATTTTAGTGCTGAATGATGTTATTATGGCAATTTTACTGCTGAATGATGCTATTATGGCAATTTTACTGCTGAATGATGCTATTATGGCAATTTTACTGCTGAATGATGCTATTATGGCAATTTTACTGCTGAATGATGCTATTATGGCAATTTTAGTGCTGAATGATGCTATTATGGCAATTTTAGTGCTGAATGATGCTATTATGGCAATTTTAGTGCTGAATGATGCTATTATGGCAATTTTACTGCTGAATGATGCTATTATGGCAATTTTACTGCTGAATGATGCTATTATGGCAATTTTACTGCTGAATGATGCTATTATGGCAATTTTACTGCTGAATGATGCTATTAGGGCAATTTTAGTGCTGAATGATGCTATTATGGCAATTTTACTGCTGAATGATGCTATTATGGCAATTTTACTGCTGAATGATGCTATTATGGCAATTTTACTGCTGAATGATGCTATTATGGCAATTTTACTGCTGAATGATGCTATTATGGCAATTTTAGTGCTGAATGATGCTATTATGGCAATTTTAGTGCTGAATGATGCTATTATGGCAATTTTACTGCTGAATGATGCTATTATGGCAATTTTAGTGCTGAATGATGCTATTATGGCAATTTTAGTGCTGAATGATGCTATTATGGCAATTTTAGTGCTGAATGAGGCTATTAGGGCAATTTTACTGCTGAATGATGCTATTATGGCAATTTTACTGCTGAATGATGCTATTATGGCAATTTTACTGCTGAATGATGCTATTATGGCAATTTTAGTGCTGAATGATGCTATTATGGCAATTTTAGTGCTGAATGATGCTATTATGGCAATTTTAGTGCTGAATGAAACCATGAGGGCAATTTTACTGCTGAATGAAGTTATGAGGGCAATGTTACTGCTGAATGAGGCTATGGGTACTTTTAAATTTTTGATTATGAAACTACTAATCACTTGGAACATTTTACATGTTGTCTATGAATATTTAAATGGAGCTTTTCTACCAAGTAGTGTTGATCAAATTTGGCTTAAACAGACATCAAACTAACACATATTCTTGATCTTGTAGTTGGAGCAGAAGTATCACCAGATGCAAAGTGAAAAGGATATTTTGTCTGCGGAGGTTGTAAAGCTTCAAGATGAACTGGAAAATCTGCGTAAGGAGCGTGAACGTACATTTGTTGATGATAGTCCCAGTATTAATAGTTACAATCCAAATAATCCCTTTGTACTGCAAAGGAAAATAGGTAATTCTTCTACACTTCATATGTCTTTATAAATATTTAGCATATAGCCTGACTTTCACCATCCTTCATCTCAGACTTTTGAATCCCTGCATATTTTTCTCTGTTAGCTTATCATCTCAGCAGATTCAAGCAATTTGGTTTATGTGTAATGAAAACATTCAGTATTGCTAAGACGAGAAATCCCAAGGAGATAACATTACAACCAGTTTCTAAGTGTCCTTGGTGCTCTAAACCGATTTTCCTAATACAGTGGGACCCCGCTATAACACGCCCCATTATAACACGAATTCGGTTCATAATACGGTCGGATTCTATGGCTCCCAACTACCATGTTATAGTGGGGTCCCACTGTATGTTGCTTTTAAAACATACCCTGAATTAGACATGGCTTTTGAAGACAGTTTCATCTAATAAGTAGTTTTTGGCCATAATGACTATGATTTGACCGTAACTATTATTTTGCAAATGTAAGACATGTTGTTTGTTTGATTAGCTCTGATTTCTTCACTTTGACTAATTGTTGTGATTTTGGATTTTTAATATATAAAGCCATTACCAAACAAGCCAAAAGCTAGACTTATTTCTCAAGCTCACGATGCAGCATGCAGCATTGACCTAACTTTCACCTTCATGGTTCATGGTATACAAGGCTTGTTGCAATTTATGTTAAAAAGTTATTTTGAGAAATGCCCGTAATTATTATTCATACGTTTAGTACAGTATATTATGCATATATTTGTGTACTGATTGTGGCATTTTTAACTGTGAAAACTAACTGTAATTGATACCATAAACTTCAAATTGCACATGTTTATTCATGCTAATTTGTTGGATATATCAACAACAATAAATTATGATATAGAAAGTGTCCTGATTGATTTTGAATAATTAATTACTGGGATTTAATTTTCAGCTACATTACTTATAAGCAATACAAAGAGATATTAAAATTAATGCAGATTTGTGCACGTTATATGTGTATCAATACACTGACTTTGTCCAAAAATCCAAAAAGCTACATGTCAGTGCAACTCAATTCCAGACTTCCAGATTCCATTTTCTAAAGAACATGCTTCATTTAGAGTTGTTGAAAGCATATTGCTTAGTTTATAATTATGGCAATATATGAACCAATATAGACCAATCGTTACAATATTATCCCACCCCTCCTAACAGGGAAGTTGGCATGATTAAATAAATCAGTTCAGTCTGTCAATCCACTTTTTACAATTTGATTTCCAGAACATAACTTCAAAATCATTCAAGATACCTATATAAAATTTGGTACACATTAAGATTAATGGTTCTGGCATGCCTGTTGCTAAATTATGTTGATTGGGTTTCAATATTGTTTAATTTTTATATCCATTTATCTGTCATAATTGGGAATTAGCTTATAAACCCCCTAACCATTTAAAATACCCCTAGGATTTTGGTGCATGTACAAGTATTTGACTAATGTATATATGTGTCTTAGCTATACACAGTTCTACACCTGCAATAATGGTATAGTTTTTTCTTTGTTTATCCATCCATCATTCACACTCTTGTTTCTAAGCAACTTCAAAACATGTTAAGTAAACTTTAAAATTTTGTTCACATATTTGGCTAGTTGTTTAAAATGTGTTTTTTGTTGTTCATAATTCTTAAATTCAAAACAAAATCTAACTTTCATTTGTCTCTATATCCATCTGTCTATCCTTCACACTCAGAATCATTCAGTAGAGTTCTTTGAAACTTTCTATAAATATGATATTAGATTTGTGGTGTAAATGTGGCTTTTGCTTTTGGAATACTTTAATATAAATGTTTTTTTTATTTTAAAATGTTTCTTTGCCCTTTTGGTTTGCCCATCATTGCACTATTCACTTTGTTTCTGGAGCAAACCCCCAAGCTGTTTAATATATTATCATCATGATACTTGGTCTCTCTTTACAATTTTTCTTGGGCTCAGGTAGTAGATGATTCTGTTTTCTTTTTGTTTTGCCCTTAAGACCAAATGAGTTTATAGCACCATCCATTGAAAATTGTTATTCATATCATCTCGTAAGAGTTGACCTCATGTTTTGTTTGTCTGTTCCAATTTGTATAATTGTGCTAGTGTACTAAAGTTTTCATTTCAGATGCTGTCTGTTGCCATTACCAGTTCCACCACTCTTTTTTGAATTCTGATTTGTGTTTAAACATTTAAAGTTTACAAAGATATTTTCAATGTAAACCAACATTTGTATTCATATGTTAAAGTGTAAAAACATTTGATGAGTATTTTTGCAGTTTGAAAGTTACAGTACTCATACACTTAATATATGCTAGTTTTAATTCAGTACTCATACACTTAATATATGCTAGTTTTAATTCTGTAATGTAAGAAAAAAAAGAGAACAATAATCCTTCAATATGCATCAGTGTTGAATGAGACAATTCTACCCCTGGGTAAGGTTTTTCCTTCAGACATTAATACAAATGAAAGATTATATTAATCTTGTGTAAATGCTGATATCATCTTACAAAAGAATTAACATGCGCCTTTGCCTTGATGCATAGAATGGTGCAGTCAGTGATTGTCTGTGTGTTGCATTTATCATTCAGCTTAGTTTATTCAATTTGGGGCTGGATGCACATTTTTAATGTTGAAAAGTTTGCTTTGAATATATATTGTGGTCCACTTCCTAATCACCACTCAGACCAGCAGTCACTTGCAATTTATGACCTTAATCTCGTGGCACTTGACCATTTTGTGTTCAGAAGTACACTTCTAGGATGGCCACTACTCTGAAATGTCAAGCAGCCAGCATGTTCAATGCTAAAAATGTCTAATTTGCCCCTCATGAACCAAAATATATTGAAGTTTAGAATATTTGTTGGTTTCTAACTTCAGAGGACATACACATTGGTTCTAACTATGCTGATAAAGTAGCTTTAATCCATTCAAAGATATAAGCAATCCTAGTATTATTACCATTGTTCTGTGTTGGAAAGGTTTTGTCACTTTCATATTTATTATTTCCAACAATAATTATCAAGTCAACAAATGCTAATGGTTGAGAAGCACATTATTGCTCAACTCATCTCAATCTGATGTCTGGCTACCCTGAAGTGAAAATGGTATTTTAGCCATTGTGGCTTCTCCCTACTAGATTATACAATGTATTTGATAGGGTACCAGACTAAATACAGCAATCATGTGACATGTTTTTTTTGTTTTTTTCCCGTAAAATATGCATTTTTTTAAAAAAATTTTTTTTATTATTTCCGTAATAGGTAGACCACTGGGTCGGGGAACCATCCCAAGGTCACCTTACAATGTAACATTTATAATAATCTAAGGATAATAAATATAATCTACAGCAAATGAAAAAAAAAAAAAAAAAAAGAAAAAAAAAACACCCACACCCACACGTGCATATGATCAATATATTTATTGTTTGAACAATATGTGAGTCCATTATATATATATATATATATATATATATATATATATATATATATATATATATTGCAGTATTATGTTCCTGTTTAGCATAAAATGAGAAACCTATTACATATTGATTATAGAGGTCCACTTTTGAAGAAATTGGTCTTCTTTTTTATTTACTATAGCAGTGTATTTTTCTATGTTCTTATGCATTGCAACTATTTGCTTAAAAGCATACATAGAAGCATTTTTCATATTGAATCGGCAAGTATAAATATAATACTTTGCCAAAATAAGTAAGAAATTACACAAACAGTCCAGATTTTCACTTCCTAGAAATATTTCTTTCTTGGGTAAATGTGCAATATTTGGGTAAAAAGATGCAAAATATTCAATAAAACGGTACCCAAACTGTGAAGTAATAATACAATCATAGAAGAGATGCTCAATGCTTTCATTTTCACTCTTACAAAAAGTACATTCATTGTCTTCTAATATATTAATTCTTTTCAGAAAATCATTAGTAGCTATTATTCTATGGATTAATTTAAAGTTAAAAGCGATCAATTTGGTATCCTTTGTACATGATTTCGCTCGGATATATATCTTAGACCATTCTTCACTACTTATACTTTTATTAAATACTTGTATCCAAGTTTCATGTTTAGCAGTGTGTTGCCTTTTATATTTTTTTAAAAGATCTTTGTAAACAAACTTCAGTGAATTTTGCTTTTGTAAGTTCATTATTTTATCATCCTGCTTTTCAAACTTATTTTGTACTAAATGTTTTTTTATGGCATCTTTCCATGCTTTTGGAATTTTGGATATTAAGGAGAAGTATTTTAGGAAATCATCACTTCTAGTTTTTTATTTTATTAATTCAAAAGATATTAAATTGCCATTATCATCTATTAGATCCTTCAGATTTTCAAAACCAGCCTCTCTCCATGAATTGTATTGATGGAACAATTTAGTAGAGACAAAATTTAAAATATTCTTAGATAGATACTCATTTGGACCCTGCGGTTCCTCTTTCCAATTGGATATTGCCAAAATTACATCTCTCCAAAAAATATTTTTAATGAGCTTACTAAGTTCTTCTAATTTCCTTCTCCCCAAAATCCAAATATTATTTTTATTTCTGAATACAGTTGAATTCACTAAGGTTTGCCACACTCCATTCTCCCCTTCCAGCAATCGTTTTACCCATCTTATCTTAATATATCTAATGAATGACAACATGTATATCATATTTAGTGCTCCCTCGTTTTCTGGAGATACTAGTATATCGCGTTTTATTCTCTCTACTTTTCCACCCCATACAAATTTAAATAGTGCGCGATTTAGTTCTGCTTCAACTTTTGCTGATGGATTTGGAAGTGCTGAAAAAAGATGTATGAATATTGGCAGAACAAGAGTTTTTACCACAATTACCTTACCAACTAACGACATATGTCTTTGACTCCAGCTTGCCAGTATTCGTTTAGCTTTTGTCAGTTTCTTCATATAATTAATTTCCACCGTTTGCTGTAAATCTAGAGAAAATTCTATACCAAGTAGTGTAAAATTAGAATAGGACCAAATTAGGCCCATTTCTGGACATATTCTTTCATTGGAGAATTTCCTGTTTCCAATCCAGATAGCTTTTGTTTTTGTTATATTACATTTAAGTCCAGATAATAGATAAAAACTCTGCAAGATATTCATAGTTGTTTTAAGAGAAAGTTGAGATCCATCAAGAAGAATAAAAGCGTCATCAGCATACTGACCCAATTTATATTCAGTGCCATCAAAGATCAATCCCCGTACATCTACATTTTGCTTTAACGTTATAGCTAAAATCTCAACCCCAATGATAAACAAATAAGGAGCAAGGGGATCTCCTTGACGACATCCTCTTTCTAGTCTAAAAAATGGTGACATATGCCCATTATTTATAACACAACTTTTAGAGTCATTACAAAACAGTTTAAACCACTTACAAACAGAATCACCAAAATTAAAAGATTTTAAAGTTTCTTCCACAAAGGTCCAGTCAATGGAGTCAAAGGCTTTTTCAAAGTCTATTAACAATAGTAAACCATATCTATTTTCATTCTCAAGTTGGTCCATGATATCATATAATAACCTGGTATTTTCTCCAATGAATCTACCTTTCATAAATCCTTTTTGAGTATCACTGATTATTGATGGAAGAACCTTTTTAATCCTGGCTGCAATGGCTCCCGAAGCAATTTTATAGTCAATATTTAAAAGTGATATCGGTCTCCAGTTTTTTAAATATCTTCTATCTTTTTCTTCCTTTGGTAGGCATGTGATAACTCCTTGCGTCTGAAAATCTGAAAGTTTATCTACAGTATATCCGTAATTTATTGATCTGCATATAAATCCCCCAAGATACTTCCAAAAGAATTTATAGAACTCTACAGTGAATCCATCTGAGCCAGGACTTTTTCCATTTTCCATCCGTTTTAGAGACATACCGACTTCATTAATTGTTACCAGACCTTCGCATGATTCTCTTTCTTCATGGCTAAGCTTAATATTGTGATTAAGAAATCTATTTAGAGTTTCTTGAGTAGCCTCGTCATTAAGCTGAGCAGTTCTACTTTTATACAATTCCATATAAAACTGTTTTTGTGCTTCTAAAATATCAATTTGGTCAGATATACTTGTCTCATCATCTAAAATAATTTCCTTTATTGTTTTATTGATGTAGTTTCTTTTTTCAAGACTTAAAAAATACTTTGTGCTTTTTTCCCCAGATTCGTACCATCTAGCTTTAGATCTTAATATAACACCTTCTATGTAATTTTTCCTAGCTTCCTCTAATTCTAACTTTTTTCTTTCTAAATTTTCTAAATCTTTCCCTTCTATGTTATTCACCAGTCCCCCCTGAATTTCTATTATTTCCTGTTCAATTTCCTTTAATTTTTTCTGTTTTTCTTTTGTTTTCTTAATAGAATAACATATAGTTTCAGATCTTATTTTCATTTTTAAAATTTCAAAGAACATTTGATCATTACAGGATAGATAAACATGGAGATAGTCATCTTTATTTCCCCTTACATAATATTCATTTACCAAGTCAGTTATACACTTTTTAACTAAATCAGTATACTCAATGTCTTCAACAGTTGGGCGTTAAATTTCCAATATCCTTTTCCTCTTGAACTCGTTGAGAATGCCACACTTAACACAACAGCTGAATGATCAGTCTTATACCCTGGTAATATACGCACATCAACTGTATTCATGTGAATGTCATCTGATACAAGAAAGTAATCTAATCTACTTTGTTTCAAGGGAGACTTTTGCCTCCAGGTATACATCTTTAAGTCTTGATTGCAATTTCGCCAGGGGTCAATTAATTATAATTCGTTTTTGAGGTCTTGAATCGCTGCCCTGGACTGTTGTTGTTTGTCATGTAAAATGTTATAAGTATCCAAATCTAGGTCTTGAACAGTGTTCCAGTCTCCACACATAATAATTGATGAGTTCTCAAAAAATAAGATCTCCTCTTTTAACTCTCTAAAAAAGCTAGGTTTATCGTCATTATAACCATACAAATTTACAAGGGTTATTCTGTTACCATTAATTGTAATATCTAAAATAATAAATCTACCTTGACCATCACATCTTTCTCTATGAATTATGAATTCAAAAGTATTTCTAAAAAATATTGCTACCCCAGCACTATTGTTAGAACAATGGCTAAATATACATTTGTATCCCTATTCCGCTGCCCAATAAGACTCATCATTCTTTGTACTATGAGTTTTTTGCAAGCATACTATAGATACATTCTTTTGTTTTACCCAGTGGAAAATTTCCCTTCGTTTAAAGACTGAACCTTGCAGGCCTCTAACATTTATAGATATAATTTTTATGTTATTATCCATAACAACAGTATAACGTTTACATATACATGTTCTTGTACAGGAATGTATGAATTAATTATCACCTTAAGTTTATCATACGCATGCCTTTCACACTCACTCTCACACAGAAAACAATCATCCATAATAAAATCCTCCATGGTGTTAAAGTACAAGCTGTAGATTTGGCAGCAGTTAGTATTTAATACAGTATACGATAGACAACAGCTTTGCAAACCATTAGACACAGATTAATAAGAGCATAAATTACAAATTAATGATTGAAAAACATAGTGTTCAATTGAGAGCATACATGAAAGTGGTGGGTGATTGAACACGAATGGGAGACTGAACATAACATTAACGTTGAAGAGCAGTGTTGAATAAGGTCAATACACGACTGAGTAGATGAGTATGTATATGAGTGAAAGATGATATTTGAACTAATTGAATTGAGTTATAACGAGATATGACACAATGGATGTACAAAAGAACAAATCAATCTATTAATTAGTAACAACACTGGTATATGAAAGAAGTAACCAACACAAAATCTTAAAACAGATCCGAGTAGAAAAAGGAGTATCAAAACAAAAGTTCACATACCTATATGGACAATTCCAAGAGTTCATAGAGTTGCCTATTTACGCTTATTTTCTAATTTTCTCATCAATTTCATCACATGTTACTTCCTTTGAAAACACATTTTGTTTAAGGGCTAGAAATTAGTTTTTGAGTGAGTGGTATAGTTGCCAATGAAGGAATAAGTTGTAGCGGAAATTACAAATGTCATCAGACAATCAGTTTGGAAGGAAACTAGTTTGACTAAACATCATGATAGAGAGTCATCTGACTACTATTTTTATTCTTTTTCCAACAATAAATTTTGAGAGAAAATGCCTTTTTATGTAATATATGGTTTCCTTATAAATGTAAAAGTTTTTTTCAACTAATATGGATATTTAATTTGTATTGTGTGTTGGCTTTTTGTCCAAAATGGAGGGATTAGTTTGGAGCCACAAGAATGATGTCTATTTGTATGTAAACAAATTATAAGTATACTAAGCTAAGTACATAGCTGATTTTAGTCTATGATTATTATTTGTGGTTAAACATGTTTATTTACTTTTGAGTTCAAGATACTGGATTTGATTCTTACCATAGCAGATTTCAGAAGCAAAGTGTGTGCACAATTTTATGAAAATTTCCATTAAGATGATCTACATCTTAGTCCTCATATTGTGTCTTAGTTTTTATATAAGGGAAAAGTAAACAGAAATTCAATATTTCTGCTTTAATATCTGACTAGTGGAATCTGTCTTTTAGTTGTGTTCAGTTTTAATTTGAGAGGATTTATTTAATTATTCACTGGAATTACAAAGTGTTTAATATTTTCGGACTAAATATTTTTTTTTGATTATTGTGAATTTATTTAGAGAATTTGAGATTATATAATTATGATACATCAGGACTGTTAGCACATTAACACTGTTCCAATATATTGGCACATCAGCACCTTCAAGATCAGAATTCATTTGGAACACCACTTGAATACATTCAGCATACTCTATACTTTGGACTTGTGATATAATTTTTAGGACTAAATAGAATTTAATTCAAAATACTGTAAATTCTTTTTAAATTTTCACTTTGTATTCTAGGGAGCTAAATTATTTGTTGAATTTGATAAAACTTGTTGGATTTGTCTTTTTTCTGTTACTTAGTTTGAGACCATAGAGTCGTAACACAGCTGATGAAATGGCCAGCTAAATTATAAGGAAAATTTCACACTTTTCCAGGATGTTCCATTTTAGAAATGATATCAAATCAATTAACAATTCTTGTCATGAACCCTGTATCATGTTGTCAACACTTGTTTGTTTAATCATTATGTTGCCATAACTATAATGAAATATGTTACACATAAATCATAACTGACAGCGTTTTACTGAAGTGCAAATTTAAACACGTTGGAAATTACCTGAGCTTGCAAATTCTGTGCATCTTCTTTGTAAATGACAATTATTTTGTTATATAGATGGTGATGACTAGTTCTTAAAATACAACCCAATTAATGTTCTTAGAATAATCCAATCCTACATACTTTATAGATTTCTTTTGGTTATTCATTTTAATATTTCAGACCTGTACTGTCAGTATTCTAATTTCCATAAAGTACATTGGATGTGATTAAATGACGTATTACCAAAGACATTTATGTGGTGTCTAGTACATGGTAATTATATTATGTATTACCAACCATTGACAGTAATTTGGTATATTATACATGGTGAATATATTACCAACCATTGACATTAATGTGGTATGTTATACATGGTGAATATATTACCAGCCATTGACATTAATGTGGTATGTTGCAGGGGACCTTACCAGTCAGATTCAGGATCTACAGGAAGCCAACGAGGCGGCTGTAGCAGAGTTATCCATCTCTGAAAAGAAGATAAAAGAACTTGTTGCAGAGAATGAACGGATTCGAACAGCACGCAGCATTGACCAGCAAGACAAGGAGGAAGAGAACAGGAGACTACAGCAAGAGGTGTGAATCAAATCAATGAGTTCAAGGTCATAATTGGGGGTCGATGTTTATTTCCAAATATATTTCTTGCTAAAATGTATAGTTTTTAAGTCAGTTTCAACTACAGCTGGGACAGAGTTCTTTTGCAATTTATATGCATTAAAGGCCAGAGGTCAAGGTAGAAAGTACAGAAATTAAGCATTTCAATGTAGTTGTCTCCCTTTAAAGTTTGATCATACTGATTTATTGAACATTTTTAAGGTCAGGGTCAAATAGGCAGATTTTAATATTGGTCGAAAAAGACTCCATTACAAAATATGCAACACAGTTAAACAGCATTTACTTGGTATATTTATAAGCAACATTATGGTGGTACACTACATGGAAATGGTGAATCTCAAATGTTAAAACCTTTTAAAACCATTCTGCATGAAATTATGAGGTGCGGGGAATGTCCAAGTGAGAAAACTTTATATTTTAGTTGGTAATCTTGAATAACAGTTACTATATTGGTGGATAATCAAACATAGTCCACATGCTGTGAGTTAAGTCTAGCTATTGGAGGTGTGTCCTGTACCATATATTCAACCGTGTGTGTGCCTTGTAGTGTGTGTGTGGAATAGGGAGATGGTTTGGGGACAAATTAAATAACATATAAATTCTAAGTACCAGACTGGAAAAAAAACTAATAAGAAATTTTACTTAATAGTAACAAACTGACATTTAATTCACTGGGTCACTGTGGCAAGAAAGGTTTCGGCACAAAAATTCAGTTCTTGAAAATGTACTTTAGGCAAAATTTGTGAATGAGTTACAGTGGATAAGAATAAGCCATATTAGTTTTGAGGTTAAAGGGTCCAGGGTTATGGTCACTGTGGCCTGAAGATGAATTTGTATTTTTGGCATAATTTTTGTTCTAGACCACATGTACATTGATCAATGTTTGTGGAGTAAACATGATTAAAGGGTTGTGCAGAAATATGATAATGAAAGAGTGAAACGGGGATGGTGGAGACATGCAGCACTAAAAAAAAGTGAATGAAGAGTGCTCACCGCATCTGGACATATCAAACTATACTCACTTCTCCTTACTCATATAGGCTAACATATCCAAATAGAAATTTGATAACTTGGGCATGCCATACTCCATATGATTTGATGAATAACACTTGGTAAGGATAACAATGCATATATTTACTACCTGCATGCAGGTTATCAATGTTTTTCTTGTTCCTGTTACCATACAGTGTAACTGTAGAACATGTTTTTTTATTAATGATCTATCATATTAAGTGATTTTAACATTGACTACATGAAAACTCCACCATTAACATGGATAAGTAACTTTGAAAATTACAGCTTTACTCAATTAATGAACGCCCCAGCTAGAGTAACAGATAAATGTGCTACTATCATCTGCCATGTTTTACCCACAACAAACGTGTGGTGAGAATACAGCTGCATTACAGACTTTCATGATTTTTTGTATATATTTACAAAATGGTGCTTCTATATGCATGGGGATCATGCAATGTAGATGAGAGATATCCGGGAAGGTTGGATATAGTCGTTTTATACAGGAACAGTGGTTAAGTTATGTAGTTTGAAACCCTGTAGGACTTAATTAGCCCTACTACATAGGAGCAATGTCCACTGACACTGCAACAATACATGTTTATTTTTCAATATCATACACATTCATTAGTATAAGAAATGCTATTGGTGCATATATCTGAAACACACTGTTTACACCACTCAGTGAAATGCCAGATGAAGCGTTTATATATTATTTATTAGATTTCCAAACAACATGTGATAAAGTTACAATTTTGATAACTGCAATTAGTAAATCTTCCCAGTGACATAAATACAAATAAGAAATGTCAGATACTGTTTTTGTGTTTTTTTTTGTCTTTAATGCTGCTGTCTGAGATTCCAGCTTATTTGAGCTTACCTCATCCAAATATATCCATTTACGTAATTTAACATTTGTTTTTCCCGAGTGTACTTCTTGAAGTGTGTATATAATGAATTTCTAAAGGAATATAGATGTGTGAGGATCCAGATAAAGTGAATGCTCACCATTTAATGTATGTGAAATCAAATTGTAAAAAAAATAAGCCACATTACTTAAATAGTTGGTACCGATTGGCTACATGACCTGCATGACGTGTACTATTACAGTTGACATTACTTAATGGTATTAAATAGTTCAAACATAAAAAATAGTTCATGAAAAATACAAGACATTAAATTTACATCAATTTACATCAACAGTATGCATCTTCACACTTTTCCACTGTAATTTCGATGTGCAGATGGTGCATTGGCTGCTTCTCTTCAGAGATGGACAGCGTCTCGCTCTACACGAATCTTATTTTTAAACTCCAAACCTTTGATATCGTGTATATATCCTTGCTTAAAGTAGATCAAAGTCTTCTGCAACACCTTACTGGAAAGTTTATCTGCTCAGGAAGGTATTTAAGTGAAATGTTACTGGAAATGTAACTGTCTCTACGGGGGCGGAGCTTAACAAGTCATTTCAGATCTATCCATTACCCCTGAGATCAACAAGTTAGGCACCTAAGAAGTAATGTTCACAAGAAAAAAGACATGAAAAGCTATAGAAAGTGGAGGAATAAAACTAAGCACCTGATAGATAAGGCAAAAAAGAACTACTATAAACAGGCTATTATTGAAAGTAAGAGTACCATAGCATTGTGGAAGCATCTAAAAGAGCTCATCCCACCCAAGAACAGTTGTCTTCCCCTTAGACTTAAGCAAAATAAAGATATAGCAACATCTGTACAAGCATCTCCAGTAACAGTAATCAGAACCAGACTATCGTCCCAATTGAACTTGATGCTCTTATAAGAGCTAAAATTCCTGATGATAATATTTTTTAGTAGCTAATGTTAGTAAAGCTTATGTTTGTTAATGCTAACTATTGTGAATATTAATAAATCCTCAGGACTGGATGGTATTGGTCAATGAATTCTTAAAATTGCTGTACCAGTAATAACAAAGTCATTAACGCATATCATAAACTTAAGTATAATGACCGGTAATTTGCTAGAAACACTGAAATTATCTTTAAGATTAGAAAGTAGAAAATGAGGATCCAGGGAATTACAGACCAATATCATTTCTACCTATATTGTCAAAATTATTTTAAAAGCAGGTTGCCATTCAGGTCTATAATTGTTTTGAAACATACTCATTAAGCACAATCAGGATTTACCACTCATGCCAAAGAGAACTTACCAAATTAATTGATCTTTGGCTGAAGGAAATGGATAATGGACATATGACTGGGATTGTTTTTCTTGACTTCAAGAAAGCCTTTGGTCTTGTTGATAATAAACTTCTGCTGCAAAATTTGCCCTTAAATAAAAACAACTCCCACTTCTAATCTTATTATTAAGTTTTGTTTGACTTTTACTTATTGATTTGCCTTTCATTTGAGGTAGGAATATTTATTAAAAGGAATATTGATAGATGAGAAAAATGGATTCACTGTATCGCAGATAACTGATGTATGTTACAAGACAGTGAAAGAATTTCTATTTTACCAGGCTGCCAGGCCAAGTAAACTCATGGAAAGTTCTTTCACTCATTTTGCAGTAGCTGTCATGCATTGTCTGTTGTGCTTTGTGCATTCATAAGCAGTTTATATTTTGAACTCAAACAAATAGGAAAACATTTAAATTACTTATTATAAACTGCTGAACAGAATTTGACCAAATTTAATAGAAAGCATCCTGGCTTTCTTGTTTATACATAAGTTGCTGATTTGCCTTCAAATATGGCATATGTTGCTAAAAATAGAAGAATCTTTAAATGACTTCTGCTCGAAAACCTCTCATCAGAAATGAAATATGTTAGAAAGTATTAGGATAAAGCGTTTTCAAATTTATACAAATGATACTGATTCACTGGCCATCATTGCTAAAAAACAGAAAACTTTTCAAATTTATACAAATGATACTGATTCACTGGCCATCATTGCTAAAAAACAGAAAACTTTTCAAATTTATACAAATGATACTGATTCACTGGCCATCATTGCTAAAAAACAGAAAACTTTTCAAATTTATACAAATGATACTGATTCACTGGCCATCATTGCTAAAAAACAGAAAACTTTTCAAATTTATACAAATGATACTGATTCACTGGCCATCATTGCTAAAAAACAGAAAACTTTTCAAATTTATACAAATGATACTGATTCACTGGCCATCATTGCTAAAAAACAGAAAACTTTTCAAATTTATACAAATGATACTGATTCACTGGCCATCATTGCTAAAAAACAGAAAACTTTTCAAATTTATACAAATGATACTGATTCACTGGCCATCATTGCTAAAAAACAGAAAACTTTTCAAATTTATACAAATGATACTGATTCACTGGCCATCATTGCTAAAAAACAGAAAACTTTTCAAATTTATACAAATGATACTGATTCACTGGCCATCATTGCTAAAAAACAGAAAACTTTTCAAATTTATACAAATGATACTGATTCACTGGCCATCATTGCTAAAAAACAGAAAACTTTTCAAATTTATACAAATGATACTGATTCACTGGCCATCATTGCTAAAAAACAGAAAACTTTTCAAATTTATACAAATGATACTGATTCACTGGCCATCATTGCTAAAAAACAGAAAACTTTTCAAATTTATACAAATGATACTGATTCACTGGCCATCATTGCTAAAAAACAGAAAACTTTTCAAATTTATACAAATGATACTGATTCACTGGCCATCATTGCTAAAAAACAGAAAACTTTTCAAATTTATACAAATGATACTGATTCACTGGCCATCATTGCTAAAAAACAGAAAACTTTTCAAATTTATACAAATGATACTGATTCACTGGCCATCATTGCTAAAAAACAGAAAACTTTTCAAATTTATACAAATGATACTGATTCACTGGCCATCATTGCTAAAAAACAGAAAACTTTTCAAATTTATACAAATGATACTGATTCACTGGCCATCATTGCTAAAAAACAGAAAACTTTTCAAATTTATACAAATGATACTGATTCACTGGCCATCATTGCTAAAAAACAGAAAACTTTTCAAATTTATACAAATGATACTGATTCACTGGCCATCATTGCTAAAAAACAGAAAACTTTTCAAATTTATACAAATGATACTGATTCACTGGCCATCATTGCTAAAAAAACAGAAAACTTTTCAAATTTATACAAATGATACTGATTCACTGGCCATCATTGCTAAAAAACAGAAAACTTTTCAAATTTATACAAATGATACTGATTCACTGGCCATCATTGCTAAAAAACAGAAAACTTTTCAAATTTATACAAATGATACTGATTCACTGGCCATCATTGCTAAAAAACAGAAAACTTTTCAAATTTATACAAATGATACTGATTCACTGGCCATCATTGCTAAAAAACAGAAAACTTTTCAAATTTATACAAATGATACTGATTCACTGGCCATCATTGCTAAAAAACAGAAAACTTTTCAAATTTATACAAATGATACTGATTCACTGGCCATCATTGCTAAAAAACAGAAAACTTTTCAAATTTATACAAATGATACTGATTCACTGGCCATCATTGCTAAAAAACAGAAAACTTTTCAAATTTATACAAATGATACTGATTCACTGGCCATCATTGCTAAAAAACAGAAAACTTTTCAAATTTATACAAATGATACTGATTCACTGGCCATCATTGCTAAAAAACAGAAAACTTTTCAAATTTATACAAATGATACTGATTCACTGGCCATCATTGCTAAAAAACAGAAAACTTTTCAAATTTATACAAATGATACTGATTCACTGGCCATCATTGCTAAAAAACAGAAAACTTTTCAAATTTATACAAATGATACTGATTCACTGGCCATCATTGCTAAAAAACAGAAAACTTTTCAAATTTATACAAATGATACTGATTCACTGGCCATCATTGCTAAAAAACAGAAAACTTTTCAAATTTATACAAATGATACTGATTCACTGGCCATCATTGCTAAAAAACAGAAAACTTTTCAAATTTATACAAATGATACTGATTCACTGGCCATCATTGCTAAAAAACAGAAAACTTTTCAAATTTATACAAATGATACTGATTCACTGGCCATCATTGCTAAAAAACAGAAAACTTTTCAAATTTATACAAATGATACTGATTCACTGGCCATCATTGCTAAAAAACAGAAAACTTTTCAAATTTATACAAATGATACTGATTCACTGGCCATCATTGCTAAAAAACAGAAAACTTTTCAAATTTATACAAATGATACTGATTCACTGACCATCATTGCTAAAAAACAGAAAACTTTTCAAATTTATACAAATGATACTGATTCACTGGCCATCATTGCTAAAAAACAGAAAACTTTTCAAATTTATACAAATGATACTGATTCACTGGCCATCATTGCTAAAAAACAGAAAACTTTTCAAATTTATACAAATGATACTGATTCACTGGCCATCATTGCTAAAAAACAGAAAACTTTTCAAATTTATACAAATGATACTGATTCACTGGCCATCATTGCTAAAAAACAGAAAACTTTTCAAATTTATACAAATGATACTGATTCACTGGCCATCATTGCTAAAAAACAGAAAACTTTTCAAATTTATACAAATGATACTGATTCACTGGCCATCATTGCTAAAAAACAGAAAACTTTTCAAATTTATACAAATGATACTGATTCACTGGCCATCATTGCTAAAAAACAGAAAACTTTTCAAATTTATACAAATGATACTGATTCACTGGCCATCATTGCTAAAAAACAGAAAACTTTTCAAATTTATACAAATGATACTGATTCACTGGCCATCATTGCTAAAAAACAGAAAACTTTTCAAATTTATACAAATGATACTGATTCACTGGCCATCATTGCTAAAAAACAGAAAACTTTTCAAATTTATACAAATGATACTGATTCACTGGCCATCATTGCTAAAAAACAGAAAACTTTTCAAATTTATACAAATGATACTGATTCACTGGCCATCATTGCTAAAAAACAGAAAACTTTTCAAATTTATACAAATGATACTGATTCACTGGCCATCATTGCTAAAAAACAGAAAACTTTTCAAATTTATACAAATGATACTGATTCACTGGCCATCATTGCTAAAAAACAGAAAACTTTTCAAATTTATACAAATGATACTGATTCACTGGCCATCATTGCTAAAAAACAGAAAACTTTTCAAATTTATACAAATGATACTGATTCACTGGCCATCATTGCTAAAAAACAGAAAACTTTTCAAAGGTTTCTAAAAACTACAACTTAATTTGTCAAAATTTGACAGAAAGCAGCCTGGCAGAAAGGCATTTCACATTTGTACAAAAGATGCAGGTTTGACATTAAATATGGTGGCTGTTACTAAAAATAGTTGCTGTTGCTAACATTATTACAAGTTCTAAAAACTTCTCAAAAGCTGTTAACCAAATTCGACAGAAAGTTTCTTAGCTTGAAGACCTTTCAAATTGATACAAATCATGCTGATACACCATCAAATAAGGCCTCCATCACTTAAAAAATATAACTTCATTTCACTAAATGCTTAGCAGGTTTCACCAACTTAATATTTGACAAATATGTGCCCTCAAATGTAAATAAAAGTACAGAAAATTGAGTAGCACTGAAACTACATTTTCATAACTGTTACATTAGTCTACAGTATTGGAAGAAATGTCTGCATATGCCAGCTGCTCTTGCATTTCATTATTCAGCAGATGTAATCCAGGTGAGAGATTTTAGGCCCACTGTTAAGCGCATGCTTTTTCAGTGCATCAAAGAGAACATGTGAATTTTATGTTGACCAAACTAAGAAAGCTGTATATAATCCAGGGCAATAGCTTGTAATCATTTGAGCTTTAAAAGCTGTATATAATCCCTCTGATGTGATCATAATTTCTCAGATTTTATTGATTTCTTCTCTAGCTGGCAAGGTTAAAGGAACAGCAAAGTTATTCATACAATGAGGTCAGTGAACATCGCTTGAAGATTGAACTTCAGCAGGTGCGTGAAGACAACAGAACTCTTCGAGAGCGAAACTATCAGCTCCATGATGAAAGTCTTCAGCAGAAGGAGGAAATAGGTACACTTCGGAAAAGCATAGAAAGATTAGACAAGAGGTTTGGAAGCCAGAAGCAGGATTCACTCATATCACGGAAGTTAGCCTCATTGGAAAAATCAGGTATATCATGCATTATAAGGTAGAGATTAACACTGAAATTATACTAATATTAAAGAGATTAACACTGAAATTATACTAATATTAAAGAGATTAACACTGAAATTATACCAATATTAAAGAGATTAACACTGAAATTATACTAATATTAAAGAGAATAACACTGAAATTATACTAATATTAAAGAGATTAACACTGAAATTATACTAATATTAAAGAGATTAACACTGAAATTATACTAATATTAAAGAGATTAACACTGAAATTATACTAATATTAAAGAGATTAACACTGAAATTATACTAATATTAAAGAGATTAACACTGAAATTATACTAATATTAAAGAGATTAACACTGAAATTATACTAATATTAAATTAGATGTAACTAATATTGGATTGAATTTTTTTTTCTTTTTCTAATCAACCTATAATTATTATTTTGATTGAAAAAATGGAGATTTTTAAAATCTTTTCCTCTCAACCTAAGACAATTCTTTTTTGCAGGGACATCAACATTTATTTGCATGATTACAAGAATGTGCATCCCTAAACAGTTAGCAAATTCATCCTGTTTTTTTATTTATTTGTATAATATACTCTTTATAGATTTGGCAGAATTAAACTTTTATTGGTTTTGTTAGTTTTCCTTTGGGGTTTTTGTTGTTGATGGTTGTAAATTGCAAGAAATGGGGTGAGAACTGCAGTTATAGGGTGAGAGAGTTCTGATTTTTTTCTCGCTTATTCACAAGTTGGTTTCATAGCATGATGAATTAGTAAAGAATTTGTTGTCGATTTATTCCTGCTAAGGTGACAGAATTTAAAATGTTTTGTTCAATGTAAAGTCTGCCAGATTATTTCTTCTTTAAATATGTTACCCAATCATAAAACCTTAGAATTACTACTGTAACCCTGCAAATGCATCATTCCCAGATTAAAACATTTTAGCTCAAAAGCTAAAGATTATCTGCCCACCTAGGTTGCAGTTAGATAGAGTGATATCCCCTTGATACTATGATTGGTGCCAAATCCTGTAAAATTGTTAGTTACTCATATTGCTATAACTGTATAAGTGCAGATCTGGTTGATGATACAGAAAACATATTTACTATTGCTGTGAAATTTCTGCTCCATCTGGATACATACAAGAAAGTTTTCAGTATTATGTTGTCATAGTGTCCACTTCAAAATTATATACATTACGCTATGTTGAATTTTATCTGTATAGTACATCATTAAGCATTTCTTACAGGTTACATTTTCTCACAATAGATAATTTTTGTGCCTACTTCATGAGTATCAAAAATGACACTTCAGTGTATTCTTTATATACATATTTTATTTGTACTTTAAAAACTCATTTATATTACTATATAGCTTCCACTGTTGTCAGACACATACTTGTAAGTTTTCTATGTATTATTTACTTATACTGTCCATTTCATAAATTTAATTACTAATTACTGCAGGAGAGAAATTATTTTCCTTTTGAGGACCCTTCTTGACATTTGGACTCTATTGTCCAGTCAGATTATCTAGAAGATGTCTCACATACCTTAGGGGACAAAAATGCTCTCTCCATGGTAAGGGGATGTATCTCACTCCACAGCTTACACATTCTCCTAAAAAAAATTGGTTGGGTAATGTATATAAAGAGGAAACTTATGTTTTCAAGTAATCTGTTTCTTCGATAATACTTACCCAGTCATAATAAACATATACCCTTCCCACCTCCCGTCAGTTATATACATTTATAGTGCCTTCTGTTCCAGGAGAAACTTACAATTTCATCGGATTAGGCACCAAACCTGGTATCAGGTAGATCTCTATATGTCACCACGGAAGGCAGATAATGTTTAGATTTTTAGCTAAAATGTTAAAATATTTTAATCTGGGAGGGCCGAATAATACTTACCCAATCATAATAAACATACATGCATATCCTTCCCACCACCCCTCAGTTATATGCATATATAGAATGCCTTCTTGGAGGTCTGAATTTGTGGGGTAGTGGTAGTACTCTTAGGTATTATAATGGGTAAGAAAATTCAATTAAACATAATTTACTGATAGCAAATTGGATTCTTGATTTCTACATTTAAATGTAGACACAATAATATAGATACAATAATTGTACATACAAGTATGAAATAGATATACCTATGTGAGACAGATATGCAAATTTATTCACAAAAATCACTATTGCATACCTCAGTTTTATTTTATTTACTATCTGTACTTAGTACCATGCAGTCAGTTAACAAGCAAATAGGAAAACTGGATATAAGACAGTTATTATTTTTGAAATTTCAGTTAAATTTGGAAAGTTTTTTTTACAGATAATGAAAAGATGATGGAAAGCAGTTACCTTAGTGAGAGAAATAGCAGAGATTCACACAAATTTACAGACATTTTGCCACTGGATCGCAGTCCACAAGAACCTTCAACAGAGCGCAGCAGTGACAAACTTAAGTACAGTTACACGAGGTTGGATTATGACAGTAGGCCTGCTGACAAGCCTAATAGGCTAGAAGCTTCTGCTCGCCTCAGTAAAATAGATTTATTTAGAACTGAGCCATTAAGGACCTACTCACAAGCACGCTTGAACAAGTCTGAGATGCCTAGGTGTGCATTTTTGCTTTCTTCTTTTGCATTTTACAAATGAGGCTGCTAAATTAATGATATGTAGTGTAATATTACACAGTAGGCTGCTAAATTAATGATATGTAGTGTAATATTACACAGTAGGCTGCTAAATTAATGATATGTAGTGTAATATTACACAGTATTGCACACATTGCACATTTCATATAAAGTTTCATAAAATAGGTTATTTATGAGTCTAATTTTATAGTCTGTTAATATACATTTTTCATTACTGGGGGTAGGGGTGGGATGAGGCTGTGCTGCTCTTCCATGACGCATGGAATAGATGTGACAGTCATTGATTTAATCCCAGCAGTACCTCTGTCAAAGAAATATAGGTTTTGGTATACAGTTATAGAACTTATAAAGCTTGTAGTGGTGTGAGCTTTTGAGTTTTCATGTCTCCCAAGATTTTAAGTTTGCAGGGAAGAGATGGCACTCTGCTGGTTTTAAAGATCAGGTCATTAGAGTTAAGCCAGTATTTGAATGTTTTTTTTACATAGCCCATATCAGTAGACAAGCTGAACATACAGTGGTCACTTTCTTCCTGACGCATCTTCATCAGCACTTATTGTAAAGTGTTGGCAAAAGTTTCTGATATAAATGTGGACTCTACAGGCAGGCCCTGGCATTCTTATGTTTGAATTAGTTAGATTTCGCTTTATTTTAGCCATTAAGTAAAGGCAATTTAGTTCAGTTTTTCCATACATTTGGTACCATTTGCAGTGGCAATGCTGAGTTATTTTTCTGACAATGATCTTTTTGACCGTTGAATAGCAATAAGCATATTATGGGTGAAATTAAAAGGAAACCAGGTTATCTGGTTATGGCATGTATTATTATATCTAATGGAAACCAGGTCATCTGGTTATGGTATGTATTATTATATCTAAAGGAAACCAGGTCATCTGGTTATGGCATGTATGATTTTATCTAAAGGAAACCAGTGCTTCTGGATATGGCATCCATGTTGTTATTCTATGAATGAGTTTGAAGAGACTTGATGCGATATGGATTTTTAACATAGCTTTAACAATTTCAGTCATTATTTTCTATGTCTGCAATGTGGCAGTTTATAGTGATGTCAAGCATTGGGGCATCATGCCATAGACATGTAGCAATTGATATCCCACCCAGTCACATTATCCTGACACCAGGTTGACCAGTCCTAACTCTATCCTCTTAATGCTAAATGCCAAGCGAGGCATATTTTAGTTCCATTTTATAAGTCTTTGGTATGACTCAGCTGGGGATCAAACCCATGACCTCCCACATCCAAGGAAAAGCCTCTAACCACTAAGCCATCAGAGTGGTCAGTTTGAAGAGACATTAACATCCATACCCTTTTGAGACCTAACTATCCTAATTACTTTTTTTGTTGGTTTTTTTTCAAGTTGAGATTTATTACAGAAAACTAAAGAAAGTTTCAAGAGATGAAATCATAACCTGTCTAAATTATCAAATTGTTTCATTATAAAAGGGAAACAATTTTTTATGATAGCTAGTTCAATTTCAGAAAATTACTTACAGCATTTTTTAATTTACTAGTTTTATTCTACATGCTAATGGTAATCAATACAAGAGTTTCTTTGGTTTACTTGTTCATATTTTCTTCAGTAGTCAACCATGTTTTATGAAAACAGATTAATCAATAAATAATTGATAGAATGGTATAATTTATCTGGTGGAAGGAAGTCATTTTATTTTATTAACAATTATTTTATGAATTTTTAAATAAAATATTTTTTATACGTTTTATTGGTGTAGAAAAATGTTGGGTATATTTGTTTGATTACAAATTTTGGATTATGCACACTAAATGTATGGGTGATTACTGTGTGATTACTGAGTGCTGTGTAAGCTTTAAATATATCTGATTTTGGTTGTTACCTTTTATTATAAGTGCAACATCATCGCTCATTGAGTGTAGGATTGTCAGTTCCCTGAAATTTGTGTTGTATGTCCACCAAATAGTGATGCTTTGCACACCTCTGGAAGCATTTTCCTCAGGTAAAAAAATTTGAAAAATAGACCTAAAGCTTTTCTTTCATGGATGTGTATCCATGTCAACATAGGTTCTTGCAATGGCCAGAGTTGCTTAAGCTTATAAAAGCTGTAGGATGGAAAAGAATATTCGTATCTGGCAAATTAAAACATTCATGGTTTGTCCTAGTTCGATGTGTTGCATTATGTAAAATCTTTGATAACTACCACATTTCTCATTCAGATCCAATCCCCAATCTCATTATGTTAGGAATATTAGTCTGCTATCTCGAGAATTCGGTCCTACTACAAGACAAAACTGACATTTTTCTGTGTATCTCATATAGACAATGGGCAGTAACTCTTGCTCATTACCACTCCTTGCCACTGCCATGTGTTGATAGTTTATAGCTTTGCTGCTGTACTGATAACATTGTACACTTTACCACTGACAATCCAATACATTTTATTGTTCACATTATAACATTCAAATTTTGTTAGTAGCACAGTTGGTTTTAGCAAGTTATTAACATGCTGCACTGCTAATGTAAGCTTTGTATTCCCTTCTTGTGTTATTTCAGTATAAATGTCAACTAAATGCATGAAAGCATTTCTCCTTCTTGTGTCTTTTCAGAAGAAATGTCAACTAAAGGGATGACATTCATAAGTTCAAAGAATTATCTAGAACGCATCCAATGCAAGACTGATTTTATTACTCCATTCCTAATGGGGAATATATAAGTTAGTTAGTAACATGATGAATTAATAATTGAATTAATAATTTATGCTTTACTTTCTCTTCTGGTCTTGTTTCAGCAGAAGTGTCAATTAAATACATGAAATGCAAATTCAGAGCAAGAATATCTACCATGACTGCTCTTTTAGATAATACTAAGTATATGTTGTCTACAACATGCAGGGTGTGTAATACATGGTCACTGGAAGTTTGGGCTACAATATTAGTTAGTAAAATGCTGAATTGCTAATTTATGCTTTATTTTCTCTTTGTTTGCCATTTCAAGAAAAATATCTACCAAATGCATGAACTGCTCAGTTAAAAGCAATAGTCGATAAGGCATCAAAGAGAAGGAAAGATAAAATAATTTGAGGAAGACAACATCGATGTCCTCAATACACATCCAAGAGAACCTAAAGTTCATCATTGGTGATTCTAACGCAAGGGGGGATTGTTGCCATAATTATTGGCTCCCCATGGTCTTTGGGCTTATGTGTCTGAATGCATGAGGTTTGTACTCCATTGGATCCATTTCATAATAATATAGCCTTGCCTTCACTCACTCACCATACAGCCATCACTTTCCATCCAGCATTGGGGACCTCAACTTCAACATCAGCCCTTGGGGTTTCACCAAAGTTTTGGACCATACCATTTCTGACTGACTTTATCTACAATGTTGGCAGCATATCTGGACAGCATCCTTTCGAAGCATATGGTAGGTTCTATTCTACTCCAGGCAGAAATGATCATTGCGCACTTTTAGATGATCAGCGATTTCTAATAAACTGGAAAAAGTCCAACCCCCATCCATCCCTAGTTTTTATTCATCTGGGTATGGAGTTTATCACCAACCTCAATCTGGTACAGCTCCTATTGTTTACATGATCAGGATTGTTGAACTTGTCAAGTCCATTTCAATCAGCACTTGGATGTAAGTAAAACAACTCCTCTAATTATTCATTCAGCAGTGAACTAAATCCAACTCAGCTGTCTTTGTATGATGTGGCCCTTACAAATGATGTTGCAACCACAATGGTGCCCCATTTCAAGTTCCCTCAATCAAAACAGTCATGATCATGTCCAAAATACAATCCTCATGTCAATGGTGCAGCTCAGGTAGGCTGACCAATGGGAACCTGCAGGATAAGACCCAAGCAAAAATAGCAGTACAGTAAAACCAGGTCTTGAGAGACCACTGCTATGAGAGACCACCTGTTTTGAGAGACCAGAATTTCTATGCACAGACTTATTGATTATATTGCGTTATGACCTTTTATGACAAACTACCTGTCTTGAGAGACCATCATTATTTGGCAGAAGTGTAGTCTTTCAAGACAGGTTCTGCTGTATGTACTAATGCCAGCACATAAAGTTGGGGTTCCCACCTTTTGCTGGATTTTTATCAGTGGCATGTTGAAGCTAGTGGAGTGTTCTCTACTCATCAACCTTTTAGAAATTAAGGCTGTCATCCCTGCCTTTCATTTTTAGAAAAATGCTCCTCTTTATATCCAGCAAGTCTGTGGTGGTGTCCATACCACCTCAAAATGTTGGAGCACCAAATCACTCAACCTGTTTGTTCAGATGTGGCAGTTTCTATATTGGTGTGTCAATCTCCCTCTACAAATCAGACACATTCGCAGCAGACTCAGTGTCTTGGCCAACAATCTATCCAGGAAAGGTCAAATCTTTCACACAGAATGGTATCTACATCAATCAATCTTTACTCAAAACACTCTGGGTGGGTTTGATGATTGATCTTTTGCAACATGGTGGAAGCACAAGTTGCCCAATGTCATCTCTCCAGTCCCAGACCCAGCAGCATTGACCATGGAGATTGTATCACTCAGTAGGTGGTGCTTGTTAGCATATGCCTACTACCCCCTCAGCCTGGTAATGGATGCAAAACTAATCCAGAAGAAATGGAGTCAAATATGCAAGATGATTCAGCTAGCCATCTCAGATGGAACAATTTCTGGCTTTCCAGTCTACTTAATCTAGCAAAAGAGTCGCACAGGAAGATTCTGTTCACCCAAATCTTCTTAAGCCACCTTGGCCTTATATCATTTTTTTCTTCATGCTTGGCTATTGTCCTGGCAGTCTGAAGCCTTTCAGTGCAGAGAGTATCTTGAGATCAAAAAGGCCTCCACTCTGAAAGCTTATAAGGGATAGTGGAGTGGTTTCAGGGAATGGTGCCATATCAATAACATCATCCCTCTGAGTGCCTCAACTCCACAACTGGCTGACATTTTTCTCTGGCTCTATGAGGAGAAACAGTGGGCCCCAATTCTTATCAAATACAACACAGTAATGCTCCATGACATCAGACACATTCTGGCATCGTGGATGATGGCAATATCAGGTATAACAAAGATCTATCAGATTTGTTAGCTAATATTGATTTCAATTGACCAAATTCTTCACTCTCTTCCAAATGAAATCTGTCCTCGATTTTAACAATGGCTCAATTCAAGCCTTTAGCCTACACTTGGCTAAAGTTACTTTTATATAGAACACATTTCCTTCACAATAAAAGGGGAATACTCTTTCAACCCAAACTATCTTCAGTTCAGATTGTATGGTTCAGTTGTACTCTTGATGCTACCAGGCCTTGTAGCCAAAAATAGGTTACTGTCTGTAGGTAATCTTAGAGTCACTTCTGTAGATATGCCAAGAACACTGGCCATGCAAGATCCTGTTTGCACACTCAAGTACTAATTCAAATACAGAGAGACAAGCCATGGCATGTGCAAATGAATCTTTCTTCTGATGAAAGTCAGGAAACAGGATATCACCCGTCAAGCCCTTACTTCATGGCAGAAATGGGTTATATGCTTGGCACACTTGGAGATCTCACAAGATCTGAGTCATTTATTACTCATCGGGTTAGAGCAATCTCTACAATGTAACATTTCAATCTGAGTTTTTGTAAAAACTGTTGGCTGGCATGCAGAGTCAACCTTTTCTAGTTATTTTAACTCAAAGATGTAGCTTCATAGGGGCAAACTTTAAATCAGGCAGGTCTGTTAGTAGTAACCCAGATGACCACCAGACCAAACTTGAGTAATCAACACTATCAGCTTTGCTGGATTTACCAGTGTACCGTATTTTTGTAGGTAAGATTTCAATAATCATCTTTAACATATGTAGGAGTCACAAATCAAGTGAACCTTGGCTGAACTGCTTATAAAATTAGGAGAATGAGTTATCATTCACATGGAGAATCCAGCCATCATTTTCTTGAAAGATACCCGAGTTAGAGGTCAGATGTTCATTATTCCATCTTCTTGCCTATTTTCCTAATGTAATGTGATTGGGGAAACATATTTGAAAGAGAAAGCAAATATTTTAGCAAATTATGTTACTCAGAATACATACCAATCATGTTACTTAAAAACCCTCTCAAGCATCCTGGCATTTGAAGCAACCTCATTAATATAATGCTCAGCTAAAGACTAGTTACACCCAGAGGTGGCAAGGGGAAGTAATGGGCAAGAGTTATTGCCCTTAGTCCATATGAGATAGAAATAGAAACTTTTTCATCTTTTAGTGGGGCTAGATCTGCGAGGTAGCAGGCTAATATTTCTAATATAATGTGATTGGGTAAAGATTCTTGGAAAAACATATTTTACTTTAAAAATTGCTTTTTGAGATTAAAGTGACTCTTATGGCAAGAAAGATTTAATTTATTTTTGAGGTTGATTTAATAGCAAAAAAGACTAAATAAATCAGAAAATATGGGGATTTATTATAATAAAGGCTTGTAAATAGAGTTAACCTTAAGTTAAATGAGAACAAGATTCAATACTGAGAATTAATAAATGGCCAGAAAAGCACAGAACAAAAAGTCCAAAGTCACAATTTGAATTGTCATTGGTGGGCATAATATAATTTTATAAATTTGTCTTATAATCATTATATTCAGTTGTTCTTTTTTTTATTACTATTGATGATACCAATGAATTCATGGGTTCATGGGAAAACTGTATTTGATCAGCAACTTAAGTGTTAAGAATCAACAATAAAATAAGCATACAGCATTGAGATCACTTATTTAAGGCTTACTCTTAGACAGGAATGGGATCTTTGATATACAGGTAAAATTATGGTTTCAGTCTCTAATTACTTTATACTAATACAGTACTAACTGTTTTAAACTAAGTCATTGATAACTTTTGCATTAGCAGCAACAGATACAACAATGTGATGATTTTTTTTAGTTATATATATATATATATAGTCTTATTTTGTTAGCAACTGTTATAAAATGTCATGAAAATATTAATAATCATATGCCCAATACTTTCTTTATTATGTAAATATCTCAGGGAGGAAGGTGCAATTAATTAGGTTGTGTATTTGATATAAAAACCTTCAAGATTATAAAATTTTAAGTGTAAATTTATGTATTGTGACTTTTTGTCCAGTGACCTACTGTCTTACAGCCAAATTTCATAGTGCAGATTATTTTTTTTACCCAGATATTCAGTCATGTTAATGTCTTCATGAACACATAAAGCATTTATTACAATAATATATGTGCCCAGAAATTATAATATAATGACAATGTAAAGGTGTCAAAATTGTTAAAGCAAATAAGACTCTCATTCTCACTTTTAGTGCATTATGTAAACTGATGTTTTTCTTGGTCTTTTTAAAGCGTTGTATAGCCCCCAAATTGAGTGGGGGGGGGGGAGGATACATTGTCCAGTGCCCATGATATTCTAGGTGCAACACTGATGCAATATCTACAGTTGCTCAGAATTTATATATGTACTAACATTTTTTGCAAAATAAATGAGCTAAAATAGATACTGAATTAATAAGGACTAACTTATGCAATAATGCACAATTTACATTTATTCAATAATATTATATCTTTAAGAACAAATAAATATAGCAGTAGCTTCAATAGGTGTCTAAGTATTTATTTGAACAATTGATACAATGTGACTATTTAAATTGATACAATGTGACTTTTTAAATTGATACAATGTGACTATTTAAATTGATACAATGTGATTATTTTAATTGGATCATTAACTTACAGTTACAGATAGTTTTTAGTAACCATGATTGCATACTTGTACAGGTATAAAAATGGACATATTAATCAGTCTGTACATTTTTTGTTTCAGTTTTTAATTTACAATCATTAAATATTAGCATTATATTTAATTATTATGAAGAAGAAAAAAATAAGATTTTGCTATGACATATATTTTTTTAGCCACCCAACGTGATCGAAGTACTGGTAGAATAAATCATAAACTGATGTGAAACTCTTGTTTGTATACCATCTATACTCACTTAGAGGTCAAGTTCAACAACAGACAACATAAACCCTGATCTTTTGTTGCATACTGTACATGCAGATCAGGATCTGTTTTGTTCCTTCAACTGATTACTCCTAACAAATATATTATCTCAGATTTGCTGGCACATTTTGCTTTGGTAGCTCTGGGTTTATGCCTATTGGACTTGACTTGTAAGTGAGTATTTACAGTAGATGATGACTTGTAAGTGAGTATTTACAGTAGATGATGATTTGTAAGTGAGTATTTACAGTAGATGATAACTTGTAAGTGAGTATTTACAGTAGATGATGGCAGTGTTCTTATTTAGTGGATAGCTTTTAAAACCAGCTTAATATTTTAGTAATTTAAATTAAACATAAAAAATTTTGGTTAATTCAGATTAAATATATTAACTTTGTGTTAGATAATAAATTTATAAAGACAAATAAAACAACCTCCAATGCACGCTTTGAGGAGCATTGAGTCCTGTTTTCCTGGGTTTATTATTGCCCAAAACATTAATGTCATTTATAGTGTATATAGATATGATGAAATGTGACCTAGAACTTAACTATGCATGCAGAGTTTCAAAATGTTGCTATTTACTGTCTTTAGCATTTAAGACTGACCTGTTAGAATACTTTCTGTAGAATTATTTTAAAATGATCGCTAAGTTAAACAGTGCAAATAAATGTCAGCTATCATAAATGTGACAATTAGCATATCAGTAATTTTTATGACTTTAATTTAAAATCAGTTTGATTTCTATGATAACAGTTCTTATGAACCCTATCGGTCACGCCCTGATGGTGGAGTGATGGAAAAACCCAGTGCAGGTGTCTCTACTTTCGAAAGTCCTGAAAGCAACGATAGAAGTTTGACTCCAAGAAGGCTATCGTCTGACAGAACCAAAAATGATCGATTTGATGGATTGCGATCAAATGCTGACAAATACCAGTTTATAGAGAAAACCAGAACAAGTTCTGGAGAAAGAGATGTCAAGTCTTTGACAGTTTCCTATCCAGACTTGACAAAGACATCACCGCCATTATTAGAACGAGCAAGAGGTAGGTTGAGTTAAACTTTGATGTATAACCTTTTTTGTTCCAGACTAGTGAGGGATACAAAAATGGTTTGAATGAATTAAATTTTGATACAAAGTTTTGATTATTGTACTCTAGTCCAAGCAAAATATATAAGATAAATATGTACATCAATTTATTTGACTAAGAATAGAGATTTGATTCACAGTATCATCAGGGTGATCAGAGCATGTCATGAGACATGAAAATGATTGATTCACAGTTATCATCAGGGTTATCAGAGCATGTCATGAGACATAAAAATGGTGATTCACAGTACCATCAGGGTGATCAGAGCATGTCATGAAACATGAAAATGATTGATTCACAGTACCATCAGGGTTATCAGAGGAGCATGTCATGAGACATAAAAATGGTGATTCACAGTACCATCAGGGTGATCAGAGCATGTCATGAGACATGACAATGATCGATTCATAGTATCATCATGTGATCATAACATGTCAGGGGATATAAAAATAATCGATATTCAGTATCATCAGGGTGCTTTAGAGTATATCATGAGACATGAAAATAATTGATACACAGTATCATCATGATGATCAGCACATGTCGTGAGACATGAAAATGGTGATACACAGTACATGTATTATCATGGTGATTAGAATATGTCATGGGATATGAAAATAATTGATACACAATATCATAAGAGTGCTTGGAGCATGTCATGTGACATGAAAATTAATGATACACAGTATCATAATGGTGATCAAAACATGTCACAGGACATGAAAATTGTTGATGTATACAGTATCATCAGGGTGATCAGAGCATGTCATGAGACATGAAAATGATTGATACACATTATCATTTGGGTGTGATAACACACCATACAAAACATTTGAGAGAACTTAAAGTCTCTCCAACTGTGATAACACACCATACAAAACATTTGAGAGAACTTAAAGTCTCTCCAACTGTGATAACACACCATACAAAACATTTGAGAGAACTTAAAGTCTCTCCAACTGTGATAACACACCATACAAAACATTTGAGAGAACTTAAAGTCTCTCCAACTGTGATAACACACCATACAAAATATTTGAGAGAACTTAAAGTCTCTCCAACTGTGATAACACACCATATAAAACATTTTCTCCGACTGTAATAACACACCATATAAAACATTTTGAGAGAACTTTAAAGTCTCTCTGACTGTGATAACACACCATATAAAACATTTTGAGAGAACTTAAAGTCTCTCCAACTGTGATAACACACCATATAAAACATTTTCTCCGACTGTAATAGCACACCATATAAAACATTTTGAGAGAACTTAAAGTCTCTCTGACTGTGATAACACACCATATAAAACATTTTGAGAGAACTTAAAGTCTCTCCAACTGTGATAACACACCATATAAAACATTTTATAACTGTTTTCTTGATTTTTGTTTTTCTTTTTTTTTTTTTTCTTATAGCAGCATATATGGCTAGATTCAACTTAGATAATAATTCAGATTTTCATAGAGTACAAGACCTGGTGACCTTTATATAGAGTGAGAGGCCAAAATAGCACTTGATTAATATGTGTTGAATCTGCTAACTATATTGCAAAAACTCAGGTTTATTTCAAGCTAATTAGAAACAATTAGGTGAAAAATAATCATTGTTATTGATTGTATCAAGACAAGGAAACCCCAGTGATGGGGTTTAACATTGTTTGTCTCCTCACTCAGCAGAGCCTCATGGGGAGATAAATTACATAACCCATTGACTGAGATTTCCCTGTCTTGGTGCAAACCTCAACATAGGTTCTATCAGCATTGTGGTTAGTAAGGTGTCACACAGTATATGAAAATGGTTGATATACAGTAGTATCAAGGTGATTAGAACGTGTCATGAGATATGAAAATGATTAATATACAGTAGTATCAAAGTGATTAGAACATGTCATGAGATGTAAAAATGATTAATATACATGAGACATGAGAGTGAGTAATGATAAGCCATACTTTTTAATCAAGTTTATCAAACTTAAAATAAAAGCTTACCATCAAGATCTTGTACAGGTTTTAAGTAAGGAGTGGGAGGCACCTGTATTAATGAGTTGATCTTGCATCTGATTGGCTGAGCTTATTACCACTCTGGGAGCCATATTTCTGATCTGATTTTGATCAAACTTGAAATATGATGTAATCTTGCATCTGATTGGTTGAGTTTGTTACTACTCTTGAAGCATTTTTTGTAATCTAATCTTGATCAAACATGGGATTCTTACTTCTGTAATTAAGATCTTGCACTGTTTAAATAATGAGTGAGATGCATACATATTTAAGATGTGATTTTGCTTTTGCATTGTATTGTCTCTTATTACCACTTTGGAAGACATTTTTCTATTCATATTTTGATCCAAATTGGAATATGGGCATATGTAATTAGGATCTCAGCAATTTCAAAAGTATGTATGATCAGTTGAAATTAATGAGGTGATCTTGCATCTGACTGGCTGACCTGGTTAACACTCTTGAAGCCATATTTTTTATCTGCTGGAATTATTATTATCGAGAACATGGATGACTTTGATTATGAGCAAGAGACTTTGCATATTAATTATGTTGGGTTTTTTAATGAATGTTTGTGAGATTATACATAAACTGGGTAAAATCAACATTATATACATGCTTTGGAGTTTACATAAGTGTATTATTACAATACTGCATAAGCTTGCTTAGTGAAATGGTCAACATTATGTTATGTAAGTCAGGTGAGTGAAGCCAAGCCCACTTGGGTCTTTTGCTTTAATAGTATACATATTTATGAAATGTAAGTTAGGTTACAATAGCCTCATTTTCCTGCTTAAGTGATCTAGTTACTTTGCTTTGTATTTAGAAATAAGTAGAGAAGATGAGCCCCAACAGTGTGCAGAATTCTTGTTGTTTTGCATGACTTGACTGAATTAGGTTCAGGTACATTATGTTTTTCTAACTGATCAAAATGTACTCAACAAATATGATTGCAACAAGTCTGAATTTATCATATGACTATCTATAAAAATGTTATGCGTACACTTTTCTTTCTACTTCAGCTTTATATATGCAACTGTTTAGTAAGTTTTTGTGGTTTTCTATATTTGATAGAAAATAGTTGGGTCAGGCAAGGACAAGACATGTGTTCTTACTTTTAATATTATTTAGAACAAATATATAGTTTAACCTAAAGGAAGTTTTAAGTGTTTGCTAATGCCACTTTTTTAGTTTGTAGATTAGGGGTTTGAGGAAATATAGGTACAGACCCACCATGGGCTGATGTAGGGGTTGGGGATGGGAGTACAGGTATTGAAATATAGAGATATATATTGAAGAAACAGTATCACTGACCCACCATGGGCTGAGGTAAGTAGTGGGGGTGGATACACACTACTAACATATAGAGATTATACTGAGAAACCTTTTCCTATTGCATACCTAGACTGGTACTATTTCCCTATTGCATACAGAGACTGGTGCTGTTAACATTTGCATACCTAGGCTGGTACTATTTCATGTTACCCAGACTGGTGCTATTAACTTTTGCATATCTAGGCTGGTACTGTTTCATATTGAACACCCAGACTGGTGCTATTTACTTTTGCATACCTAGACTGGTACTATTTCATATTGAATACCCAGACTGGTACTATTTAGGAGTTTTCACTGACCTCAGCATTTCAGAGTGCTGATGTACCAATCATATTTTCCAATATATCCTAGTTTTAATTTCAATTTTATTCAAATACCTGGAAAGCATGAATGAGTGGGTATGTAATAAACACATAACTACATTTGAAATGGGGAGGAAAGTCTGACATCTTTGGCATATCAATACACTATTTTAAACTTACTCTTTCATCTGACTCCAAACAAAACACAAGTAGTTTTGTGTATATACATTATATGTATAAAGTAGAAATGTTTGGGAAAGGTGACTTTAAAATTAGGATATTAAGGTATAGATTATCAAGACATTACTGTCATAAATGTTCATTTACCTTTGTATAACACATACCTAACTACAAATGGCATAGACCCAGATCAGCAAGAGCAGATCAAAGTCTACTCTGTTAATTCTACTTGTGATTTCAAGTGTAGAACAAAAATTATAAAACTGGCACTGAAGTTTTATCATCAGGTAACTTCTTTGCTTTATTCTAGCTTTGTCAATAACTCCGCTTTTTATGTAAATTTATTGGTATTAGAGTTCTGTATGAAATCTTTTCATAGCGACTTTATAAATGCATGTATTTCCTGTCTCTTTATGGTAAGAGTATGGTAAATCAATAAAGGGTGAATTACTTATAGTGGCTGTTGAGCTCACAAACAATGTATATTATTGATTATCCTAATTAAATGATGAAGTCTTGTTTGATCAATTTCTAGCCATCCACAGGTCACTCTGCGATATGCGGGCTTACACCCATTCCACCTCATCCATTTCCTGGCACAATGGTAATAAAGGCTTTCCATCTGCAAAACAACCCCTAAAAAACAAGAACAACAGCAGTAGCAATCAGAATGACAAAAGCAATGACAGAAGTAGCAACATGCCAAATGGTTCAGACTCAGAGAAATCTTTCTCTCATTTGTTTAAAACTAAGAAAGCAAAAGATTGGGCGGGTATGTTTAAATTACAGGCATGGTAGCAAATTTTGAAGTGTGCTGGTGGTGTACTGACTGTCAAATTTGGTAAATTAATGCACAGTTCTGCTTGGTCACTCACATCACTTGTTTTAGGACTGCACTTTTTATCAGTGTCATTTAGTACTAAATTTTGCAAAGCATTTCAGGTGTTTGGACTGATGATGTTTGTCCATTTGTCCATCCATCCTGCATAAACATAGACGTTATGGTTTGCATTTAAGCCATTTTTTCAAATTGGATTGTGAGCAGAGACACATGACTTTTTATGTAAATGTGCCACAAAGAGTGCTACATCTCACTGGCCTACTTTTTATGGTTAAGTGATTTGTGTTTACCTTTGTGGCCTACTTTTCATGGTTAAGTGATTTGTGTTTACCTTTGTGGCCTACTTTTCATGGTTAAGTGACTTGTGTTTACCTTTGTGGCCTACTTTTCATGGTTAAGTGATTTGTGTTTATCTTTGTGGTCTACTTTTTATGGTTAAGTGATTTGTGTTTACCTTTGTGGCCTACTTTTCATGGTTAAGTGATTTGTGTTTATCTTTGTGGCCTACTTTTCATGGTTAAGTGATTTGTGTTTACCTTTGTGGCCTACTTTTCATGGTTAAATGATTTGTGTTTATCTTTGTACTGAGCTCAGTTTCTCTAGGTTATGATTTGTGATGAAGTCATTTTCTCAGGTATTGTGGCTTGTGCAATTGTCCACGCGTCCCATAAGATGGCATATAGAAGTTTTGTGTTAGGTTTTTGTTCTTTACCTCTGTTTAAATTAGACTGCTGATAACTTTTTCACTTTACAGACTTTTTCATTTGGCTCATTTTCTCAGATGCTATTGCTATTGAAAACTTGGTCAATATGCTTGCTTTCTGTTGCAGTGAGCTCAATTTCTGTGCGTTGCGGTTTGCATTTGGTCATTTTCTCGGAAATTATTGTTTGTAGTTACATAAGTTGGCATGTAGATGTGTAATGTAGAGTACTACAATGTTCATTGAAAATTAGGTCACAGTGACCTATATGTCATGGTGCAGTGATTTGTGTCAATGTTTATATGTATAATTTAGGTCATTTGTTCAGGTATTATAATTGTCTATGAAGGGATGTAACTTTAATATGTAATTACTTAATGAAAAGTAATAGCAGTGAAAACTAGGTCGACATGCCATATAATAGAATGATTCATTGATTTGCATTGAGATCAGATAATTTATATTTTAGAGTTTGTATATAGATAATGTTTTGCACACACTATTGCTTGCAGAGTCATATAAGTCATTTATATATGTCAGTAAGTGGTCTACATGAGAGAAAAAAATCTACCAGTACAGGTGCCTTTAATAAAATTGAATGTGGATTATTTTCTTACAAACCAGTCATTGTGACTTTGAATTTTCCAAGTTGGTCCTTAATCCATTTCAGGTGCCATGGTGGCTCATAACCAAAGAGTTATTAATTCGATACATGCCCAGGTCAGTCACCTCAGTGTGCACCCCACCCCCAACTTGAATCAGTTTGAGCTCAGTTGTACAAAGGATACAGCCATAACATTTTACACACTTGTTCATGTTTATAAGTAATTGATCTCATTAGAGTTTACACATTATAACCATATTTATATTTTTAAAAAGTTATGACCCTTTGTGGCTTTGAATTTTCCAATGATTGTCCTAAGTCTGTATCAGCATCATCACCCAAAAGCTATCTACTATAGGGCAACAGAATTTGTGTACCCTCTTGAACATTATAAGTTCATGACCTGATTAGATTAATGGCTCTTTGTGACTTTTTGAGGATAGTCTTGAATCAGACTATCTCAGACTGAGCTGTGAAATTTAACATACTATATGATGGTCACACATGCTGACCTAATTATATTTTGATATGAATAGTACCTTTATTATTAGGTTTATATCCCTTTGACTCTAAAATATATGAGTTTGTCCAGTCTCCAGAAGTACTATACCAAATTTCCAGCATCTCCCTACTGCAGTTATAATAATGAATTAAGTATTATTTGTAATTTGATATTGTTGCCATGTTTATATCATATGATATCAATTGTATGTGCTTTTTTCACAAAAACTCTTCCACTTAAAAAAAACAAGCTAGAGGCTTCTAAACATTAACCAATTTTCAAAATATAGTATTTTTCCCATAATAACTGAATGGATATTCTAATTTCTTTTTTTTTTAAATGGTGGTGAGAGGACAGCAGCTTATATTAAAACAGGGTATGGGCTAATTGTTGGAGACATTCACTACTAACAACACTCAACAATAACATCATAGCATGTGGGCAAGATCTTTGTTGCGCTTATTGGATCAGTTACATGTATTTTACACACCATCATACAAACTCCTGTTTTATACTGAAATCTTGTTTCAGTAATGAATCACCATTCAGCAATAAAATAAGAATGGAAATATTTGGTTTAAACTTCCTATTTATGAAGCAATGAAATTTGTCAAAAGAGTCAAAAGAATCTGTGAAGTATTTTTTTTATAAGATTTGGTGTTTTTTTAAAGAGATTAAAATCTTTAATAACTTTTTTTAAAGACATAGGAAATATTTAGATAGGTAACTGGAAATTGTATTTGCCATAAAAAAATATTAACTTCTCTCTGCTTACAGGCACGAGTTTCCCTTGGCCTGATTTTAAATTTCATGTATGAGAATTTCTTAGTCATGGAACTGAATCATATAAATGTGCATATTTTCATAAAAAAGTGTAAGTCTACCTTCTCACTTTCTTTCACAATATGCTATTAAAATGTTTCAGAAATATTTAAACATCTAATTTACCTAATTAAAATAGGTCCTTTTTTTTTTTACCTCTTTTCCATTCTTGGCTTTCTGTACCAGCCAAATTTATATATAGGTAAATATACATGAAATTTTTGGGAAAAATGCCCAATTCAGGTTATCAATATATAAAAATATAAATATATTAGACTGATACCTTAAATGAGGTATTGGTACAGACTTGATACATCTGTACTGCGATATCTATGCTTTTATTTATTTTAAATAAGTTGATTTTCACAAATTCAATGATCCTAAAGTGGTTTTTATCTGTTTATCCCTGATTGTTGTGTAATCTGCACTTTAGTTATCATCACTAAGCACAGAGACAAACATGGTTAATCACTATCAACTTGTACAAGCGCAAACTGGCACTAATTTTGGTCAAAGCAATCTTCAGGCCTAATCATATGCATTGTAGAGACTTGTTCTGATTTTTTCCAATATATGATGCATTCATTGTGACATTAAATTGCATATTAGTAATATCCAGTTTATCTGTAAGCTTGCCTCTTGATTGTTCATTTATAATAGTGTTGATATATTTTAACATTGGCTTGTTTCAAATGTATTTTTTACTGCATTTATCTAATTATCTTTTGAGGACTAGAGGTTGGTGGTATATTTAATCAGTCTTCAAAATGACACTTATAGCTGAAATAGTCAGTACTGAACACTTACATGACCTTTATGACATGTGACCTTTAGTGACCTTTTTCAGTATGAACACTGCAGTAAAACTGTCAATATATCATAACAGTACACCATTCTATTTTGAACTTTAAAAAAATCCACTGGTCCTCTTGTTCAGATGAAGGGTTCTTAGGTAAGGACAAATGGATTTTAATAACAGTCACACAGTAGTTTCAGGGCCTTGAGGATGAGTACCAGTTTTTCAAATTTGTTTAGGCAGTCATTTTGTAATCAAAGTTCTCTTTTTGGGTTTTGGTGTTTGTGTTTGTGTTGTTATGCAAAATAATGGAGGTCAAGGTTTATAGTGTGATGGTGGCTGGTAACCAAAAAATAAGATTCATTATTTTTGTATCCAATTTTATCATATACTTTATTGGATATAAATAAAATTTCCATTTTATTCCCACACCCGCTATGTAATATAGGAGGATAAACCTGTAGTTATTCCTCTGTCTATCTGTTTGTTCACAGACATTTTCATTTCCAGAATTTCATTCTCAAACCATTCAATGTAATTTAGCCAACTTTATAGCGAATCTCAGAAAATCAGATGTGTTTACGAGTACCTTCTAATATTTAGAATTTGTCACATTCAATATATTTAATTTTACCATGGTAACAAAGTGTTGCATGTAAGTGTTGTATGTAGATTATGGGTGTTTGTATAAATGAGAGTGTGTTTGTGTAAATGAGAGTGTGTGACCATGATGTGATACTTGTAATAGAACTCATTATACAAGATATAATACTTCTGAAGTACTGATACACATTAAGTGACCTTAGATTCCTGTAAGTCAAGTAATGCCTAAAAGAGTTATAAATTTTTGCTCAGTAAAATACTCTTTCTTTAATATTATTCCAAAATAATGTACAAGAAAATTATCACATAGAATCACAACATCATAAGTGTTCAAGTAAAAGGAAAGAGAAAATAAATTTACAAATAGCAGATAGTTTAATTTTTATTTCCTGACATTTATTTCACAGGTAGTTTTATAAGATATCCGGAACCTGTGATGTAAATGTTAGGGAGCTAGCCACAATATTTGTCCTTTACTTACTAAAATATGTTATTTATCTATAAGAAATCAATTTGTCCTATTATTAAGATTTGGACAATTGATACTACTGTATTTGCAGTTTTATTAATTTTTTCCTTTCAAATATCTTGTAAGGCTATGTAAATTTACACTGATTTCAAACAAATACGTGTAGAAATATGTGTACCTATGTCATGTCATGGTGTCATGTTGACTTTTTGTGTCACAATTTCCTCTTAACTCAAGAGTTTTGCAGTCATTTCAGACAAAGGGTATATCTATATCGTCACCAAAAGGTGTGTCATGCATTACTCTGGGGTCCATTCATCAAGTTATAGCCATGAGACTTGAAAGCATATAATAAGTCATGAGACTTTAAAGTAAGTTTATAGCCATTAGACTTGAAAGCATGTTATAGTCATGAGACTTGAAAGCATTTCATAAGTCAGGACACTTAAAAGTAAGTTTATAGCCATGAGACTTGAAAGCATGTTGTAATCATGCAACCTGAAAGTTATGGTCATGTGACTTGAAAGCATATAATAAGTCATGAGACTTTAAAGTAAATTTGTAGCCATGAGACTTGAAAGCATGTCATAATCATGCAATCTGAAAGTTATGGTCATGAGACTTGAACGCATATAATAAGTCATGAGACTTTAAAGTAAGTTTATAGCCATGAGACTTGAAAGCATGTCATAATTATGCAACTGAAAGTTATGGTCATGAGACTTGAAAGCATATAATAAGTCATGAGACTTTAAAGTAAGTTTGTAGTCATGAGACTTTAAAGCATGTCATAAGTCATGAGACTTGAAAATAAGTCATCATGATGAGATTTGAAAGCATGTCCTGAGATTTTAAAGTAGGTCATAGTCATGAGACTTAAAAGTAATTTATAGCCATGAAACTTGAAAATAAGTCATCATGATGAGATCTGAAAGCATGTCCTGAGATTTTAAAGTAGGTCATAGTCATGAGACTCAAAAGTAATTTATAGCCATGAGACTTGAAAATAAGTCATCATGATGAGATTTGAAAGCATGTCCTGAGACTTTAAAGTAGGTCATAGTCATGAGACTTAAAAGTAAGTCAAGAGTGGCCTGAAAAGGTCTTAATTTTTAAAATATTTTTCCTATAGTATATAGTTTAAATTTAGTGTAAAGTCATTGTATTTTTGTAAAGCATTATGATTGGTTGATAATAGAGACTGTGATCATCAGATATGTATTCCATGACTAATCTGTTCACTATTAGATAGGTTGATAGAAAATTGGACTCATAACCCAATGACTGCTTCATGTCCTTGGGAAATTCACTTACTCCCATTTCCTCAACATGATATGGTTAGTAAGTTTGTCTTATAAGATCTGTTACAGACCAAAACAAGTGGCTATTTGCATGGTTACAGTAGATTGCGTTATCATTGCAACAAATCATATCTTTTGTTTTTCCATGAACAATAAAAGTTTGTTTCCAGGGTTATAATTATACTTTCGGTTTTTTAATTTTCTGACCTGATATTATTTTTTTGTCTTTTGCACTAAATTGACGTATTTTATTACATTATGTGCATTTGAAGTTTCCTTTACTTTGTTTTAATTACACATGGAATTATGTTTTTACAATGCATTAGGGAAACAAATTATTAAACCGAAAATATTAACTGTAAATATATGCTGTTTAGTTTTGAACTGATCATAAGCACCTGCAATGTAAAGTTTTTAAATTGGAAATAAATTGAGAAATATAAATCACTGGACAAAGATGGTATTCATTTTACTCAGAACAAATGAATGAATGACTTGATACTTTCAGATTCACAAAAATGGGTAGATAATAGCTAAGTATTTTTTTCAAGCATTTGTCTGTGTATTGGTCTCTTAAATTGCTGAGCTTTATTGCAATACATTGTTCCTGTGGCTACCATGCTTTATTTGTATCATTGGACTGTTATATGCTGGAAGCTTAATATTTTGAATTTAATTCAATAATAATACTAAAACAAAAGAATTTGCTTTATTTTCTTCCTAAAGAGGAAATTCAACACCCGTCAACTTCAGCACTACCAACGAAAACTCAATCACCATACCTATTATCTACCTACCCCCATACCAGCCCTGCCACAAACACCCACCAGCGACAATCACTAGATCATTACAGCAGTAAAAGAGACAAGGAAATGGACAGAAACAGAGATGAGAAAGGTAAGAATTATTCATTTGGCATAATTTTGTAAAAAAAAAAAAAGACACCTTTCAAAAATGTTTGCTGCAGGATGAATGCACTAATTTTTCAAGATAATCCACAATTTTATCTATAGGTAAGAAGTAAAACTTTTCATTAAATGGATCTAAAATGAAACACCTCAGAATCAAACTTCAGTATACCCGAATCCCCTCAAGACCTATTTTTAGTCCCAAATTTTTTTCTTCTTTAATATCATTATATTATTCCCAGTAAACCGTAACCCTGCAACTTTGAATACTAAGACAAGTTTCAATCCCGGATTCTAATTTTACACTTATATTTACACTTGAACAGATTAATTATGATAAATGGGTACTATTGTGGTTTGAAATCAGAGACAGGGACCTTTAAAATGTCCCAAGAGCTTGCAGGGTGAAAGCAGTGCTTGAAATATGACCCGACACCGATTAAGGCTGACAAAAAGCTAATCTGAAGTCTTTACACAATACAAAATATACAGCTTTTAAGACTAATTATATGTATTAATATTGTAATGATGTGCTTTCAAGTAAGCCTTTTAAGAAAGACTTGGTTTATCTGCTAATTGTGATCAATGCTATTCATTTGTTTACACAATCAATAGAACATTGTTTTTAATACTAAATATGAGGACTTTTGAAACGAGACCTCTCTTTTGATGCTTTGCCACTGGAGACAGACAAATTAGTATTCTAAAAGTTGGATTCACTCAGTGATAAAAGTCATGTTTACATGTGCTGATATAGGTGAGAAATTGAAACCTCTTGTAATCAGCAAGGTTCTGAAAAATGCCACTGCTTTTAGGACAGTAATGTTACAAATTAACTAGTTACATACATGTATGTAGCTGAGAGGAAATCATGGTTAATTACACAGATTTTTACTAAATGGATAAATAATGTAAACAAACCAATGAGTCAGTTGATTGCACAGATTTTTATTAAATGAATAATTAATGTAAACAAACCATTTAATCAGTTGATTACACAGATTTTTGCTAAATGGATAATTAATGTAAAGAAACTGATGAGTCAGTTGATTGCACAGATTTTTACTAAATGGATAAATAATGTAAACAAACCAATGAGTCAATTGATTACACAGATTTTTATTAAATGGATAAATAATGTAAACAAACCAATGAGTCAGTTGATTACACAGATTTTTACTAAATGGATAAATAATGTAAAGAAACTGATGAGTCAGCAGAAGACTGGTAAAAATAATTATGTTCTTGGACAATGCTATAAATGACAATGACCTAATCTATCTCAGTCACCTGACTTTGAAATTCCTACCAGCCAACACAACATTTCATCTTGACCAGGTCATAATTCAAGCATTTGAGGCTAAGATACCAGAAATCAATTTTGTGTTATAATGTGACTTAGACAGTTTGGATTGACAGTGTTAATGATCTTTGTCAGTGGATTACTTTATTGGATGATGCATGCAATTCATTGGATTTTGAAAGCCATTTAAGCCTGGTATGATGAAAGACTTAGAAGTTGCTGATTATCCTAGGTTATTTGTTCTGTATTTCTGTGTGGAACAACTGTATTGATTCATGTGACAGGATACAGTTTTGACCAGGAATGTATATTGTTCAGTTATTTGTTCATTAAATTTATGCATGTATTTAAAATAATACAAAAAAAGTAGCAGCTTTCATAATTTTGTACTTTTATACAGAGCTACTGACACTCTCAAACTTCTCTCTCTCTCTCTCTCTCTCTCTCTCTCTCTCTCTCTCTCTCTCTCTCTCTCACACACACACACACATAAGTGCTGAGAAATAGACTTTTTCACATTTTGTGAAATCAATGATACACCAAAAACATCTGAAAACTGAAAAATATTTGGGTCCCATGGGTTTTTAATTTTTAGTGATTTTGCTGTAAAATGAAGATCAGTGGAAGTAGCTGAAAACATTGGTAGTATCTAATACTTGTTTAAATTTTTTAAATCACCCAATCATCTTAAGGTCTTGGGAGTTTCTGGTACCATCTTGTGTCTATTGTATGTCATTCAACTGTTATCTGTTAGCAATTGCTATTTTCAGTTACTCCAGTTAATTCACTGTTCAACCAAACTTGGCAGGAGGTTCGAGCTTGTAGAAGTGATAGTGATCCATTTTTAAATACGACTGTCATTACTAATAATAGACAGTTCTTACAGTTACTTTTCAAAAGTTATAAACAGAATTCTACCAGATTTCGTTCAAAGCAACCAGTCATGAAAGGCCTGTCAAATTTATATAAATATGCCAAATCGCCATCAAATACTAATAAACTTCTAGAAAGAATTTAAGCAACATTGACAGGTAGCATCCTGACAAAAAAAAGTGTTTGAATTTTTGCAAATGATGTTTAACCATTTTTAAATATAGCTGCCATTAGTAAATATAAAAAATGTAAACAATGAATTGTACCGAATTTGACAAAAAGCAACTTGTAATTGATTCAAACAATCATTCAAAGGAGAATTTTAATAAAATTTGACAGAAAGCACATATGCAAAGAAGTCTTGCAAATCCTTTTACAAAATCAAATATTGCCACTGTTACTACAAATATAATAATCTTTTAATGACTTCTTCACAATATCTACTAAACAGAATGTCTCAAAATTTGACATATATTGTGCCATGCAGGGCTTTCAAGTTTATACAAACAATACTGATTTGCCTTCAGTATGACCACCATTGCTGACTTTGGAAAATCCTTTAAGTGACTTTTCACTCAATACAAGACCACTAAATGTGTCAGAGAACATTCTGGCATGATGGTCTTTCAGGTTTTGTTGCTGTTTTTGTTTTAGTGTTGATGCCATTTTCAACACATGACATGATTCCGTAAAAATCCTACGCCAAACAATCAACCCATGGCAAGCTTTCTTCTATTGCCGTGATGATAAAATTCAAACCCAGATGTCAACAATAATCTGTAAAGGCACTTAGCCATGCAGGATCTCCTTTATACAAATGATGATGATGATTTGCCAACAAATATAGCAGCTGTTGTTCATCCTCCGTGTTTGAAAAATGACCATGAAATTACTGGCTGTATTTTTTTCTGTTAGTAAATGAATTGATGATTTTGCCAATTTCTGCTCTGAACTGTCTGTGACATGCTTGACATGAGATGCCACATGGGTTAGCTTGATCAATAGAGGATGTACTGAGACTTAGTCTACTCACACTTCTGTGCAGTATGTGCAGTTCTCCTCCATTCGAAATCTGAAACTCCAGAATGAATAAGACTACACCAGGTGGAGCGATTCTGTGTGAAATCATCCCAAAACTCAGGGGGTCAGTGTTAAAGTGTTGAATGATGATTTCAGGGAATCTTTAAACACCCCCACCCTGTTGTCATCTGCTAGAACCTTTAATGTTAATAAGTAATGGGTTTATGATTCACAAAATCTGAGAACCTTTTTATAGCACAGAAAATTCAAAGAAGGATCAAACTAAGATATAGTACAAGTCATGTATGTGCATTTACTAATTTTAAATTAAATATAAATTGTTCTTTTAAAATTTGAACTAATTTTCTTGACCAAAGTCTATTTAATTTTGATTTCCACCTTAACTGTCATCAAGAAACTTCCATTTCAAAATTATCCATCGCTATGGACTTTTGCAATGGGAGCAATGTACTAAACTTGGATCAAAATAAGAGCACATTCAATGGAATCATCACAAATGAAGGTAGTACAAATTTGTTTATCAGTATGGCTGTATAGCTTTCATTGTGACATCACAACATGCAATATTCAATCTGAATTGTGCTGGATCATACCTTTAGTTTCATTTTGTCCAAATATGTCTACATACTTTAACATTGATTTTGCCATATGCACCTCTTTGGGCATCTAATAATGATCTTTCAAAGTAATATGGATGTATAACAATCCAGATGAAGGAAATACTTGCCACTTAAAGGTATGTAGAATCAAATTCTAAAAAATGACACACATTACTGAAATAGTCAGTGTTAAATGCCTACATGAGCTGTGTGACTTGTGTGACTGTGACCTGTGTGACCATGACTTGTGTGACTGTGACCTGTGTGACCATGACTTGTGTGACCATGACTTGTGTGACTGTGACCTGTGTGACCATGACTTGTGTGACCATGACTTGTGTGACCATGACTCGTGTGACCATGACTTTTGTGACCATGACTTGTGTGACCATGACTCGTGTGACCATGACTCATGTGACCATGACTTGTGTGACCATGACTTGTGTGACCATGACTCATGTGACCATGACTTGTGTGACCATGACTCATGTGACCATGACTTGTGTGACCATGACTTGTGACCATGCCTTGTTTGATTGTGACTTGTGTGACTGTGCCTTGGGTGACCATGATCATGTGACTTGTACTATAAAATAATACTTTTTTTAATAATAAAGTATATCAAGAAGGAATACTAATTCATATAGGTCTTTTGCATAATTTACATAACAACAAATAGGAAATGAATATAAAAGTATAATGATGACACGACACATTCTAATTAAAGTCTCAGTTCATGATTTCCCTTATCAGAAAATGGGTCTGGCTATTGATTTACACAATGCAATACATGCAATATAATAAAATATACAACACAGAATATAATACATAGAAGTCATTTTAAACACTTCAGTTAGGAAAGTTTGATAATTAAAAAGGACACTAGACTTCTTTGTACAGTCTAGAGACATCATCAGTCAGCACACATAATATATAATTTGGTCAGTAAATCTAAATTTCAGTGAGTGGGGAATATTTATGGTCTGATTTTCCATCTGTCAATCATGCTACTAGGTACATACTAACAAGGTAACTATTTATTTAGTTTAAAAGCAAATAAAATAATTTAACCACTAAATTTATTACTTTGGTGTAGTGTGATTTAGACATTGATTGATCTTTGGGACTTTTGGATGGTTTATAAAAGTCATTTTATAAAATTAAATCTTTATACAGGTTTGATTTTTTAAAAACAATTATTCAGTACTGAAATGAGATGTAAAAAAGTAATGCTTTTACCACATTTACCTCCAGTGCCTCCCCCTCTGACTTTTCTAGCATCCCACCCCTTTTGTACATGTAGGTCACTAAAACCTACTTAAAAATGTGCCATGTTGTATTTGTTTCATATATGACAATGTTTTATTTTGTATAAATTACTTCTATGAGTGGAAGCTTGTTTGCTTGTTTGTTCTTTATTTTTATAAGGACATATTAAATATTGTGATGAAAAGTATTTTCTTTGGGTGAAATTATTTTTACCAGTATGCCCTTTTTGCACTTTTACATCCCCTTCTGAAATTTTACTTTGATATAATTTTATCTTTATATGACTTGAGCAGCAGAGGGGGCGAATCCTACAACATTTTTAAACAAGTTTTCAATGAAATCAGGCTTAAAACAATGAAATCAGGCAAAAAATCAATGAAATCAATGAAATCAGGCAAAACAAATCAATGAAATCAGGCAAAAAATAATAATGAAATCAGTCAATGAAATCAATCTCCATCGTAAAAATCCTTTGAAATTGCAAAGCAATTTACGATTTCAACCGAATATTTGATCCAGTCCGATACGATATCGTGTCCTAGGGTCATGTAAATTTATTGTTACAAATCCGTGTGGGGCAGACTGAGCATGACTAAAGAAATTTCTAAATTGATTGAAGTCCATATCGGAACACCATGTCTGCCAAATATTTCGTAGCGTATGTGTATCAACTCCATTAAACACACACAACACATTACAATTATCGCGAATCACTTTTGGTATTTGTGTGTAGCGTTGAGTGACATAGATCACGTCCGTGTTTTTATGCCTGCCTCGGGAAAATATTCTAGCTGGTTTTTTTTGTTTATCTAACATTACATCGTCGTATACAACTAAATTGTTGATACTTCCATCGAGGTCTTCTACTGATGGTGCCTCGTCAATATTGGTTATAAATTCAATAATATCCTCGCCGGCAATCTCTGAAGCGTTTTCATTAAAATCTTTTAGCACTTCATAGCATCGTTGGTCATCTACACTAGGGGCAATTAAATACAACTTATCCCACTTCATCCATCTCATTATTAAATTGAGCAGCAATTGCGTCTTGCCGGATCCAGATGGCCCGATTATAATTGCGCGGATAGAGTTTGGTAGCGCTGCATGATGCTTAACTGGTTCTCTTGTTTTAGTGGCTGAAAAATCAATTATATTCATATCTCTATACATAAATTATGGATCTATATTGTGTGAAGTGTAAAAAACGTACTGGCACAGATGACTTGACGACGATTACAACAAAAAATAACCGATCAGCGCTTTCTGGTAAATGCGTACAATGTAGTACAAAGAAATTTAGATTTGTTTCTAAACCCAAGGAACCTTTAAAAAAAACGAGGAGGTGATATCGCAGCCAAATTTGCAAAACTCCCTGGAACCCCATGGGCAAAGTACCCCGGAGAAAAGCACCTTCCAGGATATAGCTACTGTGGCCCTGGAACACGATTAGATATCAGACTTGATAATCATAACCAACCCAACCCCGGTGAAGAACCAATAAACGCCATTGATAAGGCCTGTCACCTTCATGATGTTGCTTATAAAAGCAGTAATCTGCAACACAGGCATCTAGCAGATGTGAAATTAATTCATGCGTTGAATGCCATTCCTGATAAATCATTCAAAGAAAAATTGGCTTCCTTTTTGATAAAATCGGCAATGAAAAGCAAATTGATGTTAGGTGCTGGTAATTAATAACAACATGGAATCTATTTATTATTCCCCAAGAGGATACTGGAGGGGTAAAGCAGCAATCCATAAACTCGCTAGCGCTGCAAAAGTGAAAAAAACCACTGCGGCTAATTGGTTATCTAAACAGGCACTATGGCAAATTTATCTACCACCGCCTAAACAAATTAATGTCTCGCATTTTGATGTGACCGGACCCAATGAAGTTCATCAGGCTGATCTATTATTTTTGCCACATGACCACGGTTACAAATACGCTCTAACCGTAGTTGATATTGCAAGTCGATACAAAGAAGCAGAACCGTTAAAAACAAAATCATCACCTGAAGTGGCTTCTGCATTTGAAAGGATTTATCGAAGGGGTCCTCTGCACTGGCCAAATCTATTACAAATTGATCCTGGCAAGGAATTTCAGGGTGCAGTGTTATCTACAATGAAATATCACAATGTCACTATCAGACGGGGGCATACTGCGCTACATCGTGATCAGGCAATTGTAGAACGGTTTAATAAAACCCTTGCTGAGCGGTTATTTGGATATCAATACGCAAAAGAATTCATCCAAGAAAAAAGATCCCGTGAATGGGTTAAAAGATTACCATCTGTGATTACTGCACTGAATAACGAGATTACTAGAACAATCAACATGAAACCTATCAACGCGATTAAAAAGAAGTCAATACCTGAAAAACCACAAAAAGATTTCAAAGAACCAATTCTTGGTAGTAATGTCATTGTGAGGTACTTATACGAACCAGGAGAGCTTGAAGGGGGTAGAAAAAGGGCTACTGATCCTATTTGGAGTGTTACTGCACACAAGATATCTAGTATAACACGATCTACGGGTAGACCTCCAGTCTATAAACTGGATTCAACTGCCCCTCAGCGGGTTTTTACTAGACAACAATTACAAGTGATACCCGAGGATACTCAGTTGCCACCACGGGTCTTAACTAGCACCGTTGCGTCTATTGCACTCAAGACAAGTCAACATCACATTATTTCTGACATGACCGAGATTGTTATTTTTTCTGTCTACGGTGAATTGGCGAGGATCTTTATCCGAATACTGCCAACGCATTATACAATTGCAACTTGCGCAGTGATTATTTTGTTGTTGCTTCAGCGTAATTATTAATTCAGCATCAATATCAAATTCTTGTTGTTTTTTTTTGTCTTGTTGTTTGTAACCGGAGAGTTTTTTATCAATAATTTTAACATCAATATCATCTGTTGTGGTGTCATTATCGTCACCAATGATTTCATCATCGAAAACAATTCTTCGAAGTTGATCTATTCTTCGTACTCTGGATACTGCGAGATAAACTAAATTCGACCACTCAGTGCGATTATCTACTATCCAAATAATTGTATCCGATATAGTCAATCCCTGTGAAGAATGTATTGTTGCTGCATAACCTAACGTCCATGGGGATTTATCAGCACGCAATGCATTTTCGACGACGCTGATATCAACCAGCACAATATCATTTAATACTAAATTCTGCTTTTCACGTTGTCCAGGAATGTCAACGTCGATATTCTGCTTTCGTGTATCAGATGGTCTATAACACAACGGTACTGGAAGTGTTGCAAATTTTTGTTTATGCAATTCAAATAACTTCATCTGAAGTGTGTCTCTGACTATTTTTCTACTTGCTATTATCAAATCATTTGGTCTCCACAACTCCCAAAAATCATTCATGGGAGTTTCTGAAATTATTTCACGCATTATTTCACATTGGATTCTATCCGGTTGTAATCTGATTAGTTGTTTAAACTCACGTAATATTTCATCTAATGATCTAATGTCATCATTCATCTCTTCGTAATAATCAACGTATGATTTTAACCATTCATGAGGAGGTTCACCGACAAATGTTGGTGGTTGGCCTTGATCGCCGCACATGATAATTTTTGTATTTTTCGTTGACAACCATTCAAGAAATGTTTTTAATACTTGTAATGGTACCGTGCATATTTCATCCCATAATATCACCGGTGGAATAAATTTCTGTCCCATTCTTTCAGGGGTCCATTTATCACCACTCCATCGGAAGAAGCTGTGATAAGTACCAGAATTTTTTACATCTCGTTGTTTTATGTCTCTGGCAAGTTTGTGAGTTGGTGTTAACGCATTCATGTTGATTTTATCCTTGAATAAATTGATTACTCGTGTTGTCTTTCCTGATCCTCCACAACCGTTTAAATAAACTGTTTTATACCGGCATACTGGATCAGATACCGTTGGTGCATTAGAAAATTCTGAACACTGATTGCTTTTTAAATAATTTTTTTCAATTGTAACATCTGCTGATTGAATATAATCATGAAGCATTTCCCGCTTAATTCTCCATGACCCCCAATTCTCGTTGCCAGTAGCCTTAAAATCAGCCATTTTGCTATTTATGTAAAATGAATCAGTGGCAACTCTAACTGCGGTGTCAGGAAATTTATTGATCATTGAAAACAGATTAATAGAAGCATAACCAAGCATAGAAGCTCTCAAATGTGTGTACTGCGGATTGTATCCATCATTGTAAGTAACAATTGTACCCAATTTGGTTCCATCGGACATAAATGCATCCTTACGATTGACATATAGACCCTTATTCGTTAAATCCGCGATTACAAAATCGTATTCAGCATTGTCTATAATCAATCGTGAAGAATATCTTGTATTATCGTATTTACCACCCTGGGTAAATTTACCGATTATTCTTCTACTGAGATCTTTTGCTTCGTTGTTTCTGATTTCAAATAACTGTTTGGACCAATTCATGATTTGTTGTTCATTAAAATCAGGAAACAGTTTTCGCTGTTCGCTAATTATTTTTTCTAGATCAGGTTGTGGTAACCAGACTGATTTCTGTGCTCGATAGGATATAATTGCTTCACTGACAATTAATGATTTTAACATCTTACAATCAAGCATATACCGTAATAACACTATTGGCATCCAGTGTTTTTCAGACATGTGTTTACCAATAAAAACATAACTACACGGATGAAGTCGTGTAGCCATTTCAAATGATACTACACAAGCGAATCCTGTTAAATCAAAATCAGGCAGTGGTCCATTAATAGCAACACGGGCCATTTCGTGTGTGGGGTGTCCAAATCGTTTAAAATATTTCTCGCATTCTCCATACCCGAGAAAACTTCCTGGATAACATGCAATCATATCAACTGAAATAACGGTTTCAGCGGTGTATTTTGTATTCCATAATCCTCCATGGCTGTATTCAAGACAGGACAATCTGACATCTGATAAAAACTCACTTCTTGTTGGTTTCCACGCGTTTTTCTTTCTAGCAAAATGTGCTGCAATTGATGGTACTGTAAAACAGTTTGCTAATAATTGATCGTTGTCTTCCCCTTCCCCAGAAAACTCACTAGCTAGTTGTTTCATTTGATTATGCAGTTCTTCAGTACGGTACAATTCTCCGTTGGGCCTTACAAACTGATCAAATCTACATTCCTCGTCTGAAGTACTATGAAATAGCCACATTGACACAGGATCGTTTTTACTCAAATGGTAAATAGCATCAAATAATTTCTGCTCTGAAAAAAACTCTTCAGTTTGGGGGATATATTTTACGGTTCTATCCCGTGGGAATATTGTTACTGCAGATGACCACGCGTGTTCATTATGATCAATAATTTCAATTGGGGCTCCATTTGTATTATATTTCGATTCGTATAATACTTCACCGGTGATTGTCCTTACCGATATTGGAAATCTCAATGATGTTTCTAATTTGGTGATATCTTGAATTGTTGCCCCATGCTCTTTTACCGTTAATTCCCACTCGGTTATTTTTTTTCGTCTTAGATCAGTTAGTTTATTTCCCCGGGACGCATTTGTGAAGTGTTCCATTATTCGTTCTGCTACACAATTGAGCCCTGTCGAATATTTCATGGGTGCTAGTTTTGCAATATCAGGTTTTTCATTGAGCGGATAGATCCCGTAAACAACTGCTGTTACAGGGTAGGATCTTTCGTAGTATGGTTTATCGATTCCGGTCAAAATTCCTGGTTTTGAATCCTGATTCACGGTGATAGTTTTTTTATCTTTCAAGATGGGTTCAAATTTATCCCTAATGATCCATTTTCCATCATCACGGATAATGAATTTGATTCGAAAAAAATTTCTTTCTTCCCCAAGACGTGAAATTATCACTGCTGCTTTTTCATCATTCATGGTAGCGTCAACAACACCATCAATTCGAAATGTTGACCAACAATAAGATGCTCCATCACGCTTGAATTCATTAAAACAGTCTCTGATGGCTTTATCAAGAATTTTATTCTTGGGTGTATTAGAAACTGTATCAAGATTGAATTGAGCATCTTTCCAGGGTAATCTCTTGTTACGTTTTTTGGGTTTATCGAGATTAAATTTAGGATTAATTTTCAATAATCTCTTAAACTCCCTCATGTTTCTGTCTACTACACATTTTTTGGGTTTATCGAGATTAAATTTAGGATTAATTTTCAATAATCTCTTAAACTCTCTCATGTTTCCGTCTCTTGGACGTTTGTTACGTTTTTTGGGTCTATCGAGATTAAATTTAGGATTAATTTTCAATAATCTCTTAAACTCTTTCATGTTTCCGTCTCTTGGACGTTTGAGATTAATTTTGTTTCCGTCTCTTGGACGTTTTTTGGGTCTATCGCGATTAAATCTAGGATTAATTTTCAATAATCTCTTAAACTCCTTCATGTTTCCGTCTATTGGACGTTTTTTGGGTTTATCGAGATTAAATTTAGGATTAATTTTCAATAATCTCTTAAACTCCTTATCAGCATTGAATTTAGCATTTTTCGAAGTCAATCTCTTGAACTCCCTCATGCTATAATTAAAACAAGCATTTAAATGAAAGATTTATGTATAATGAATCACTGCAAATGGCTTATGATTGGATCAGTAATCCCGTGTAACAAATCATGCAGAAATGAGTTCTGTGGGTATCATATGCAAAGCTTTCGTCGTGGAAGCCTTGGTCCGTTACCCTGTATTCGATGTGGGGTTGGGGTCAGGGGGAAATCGCAGTTATGTCTGAATTGCGGTGGTATGCGATACAGGGAATTGAAGCGTTATTATGATAAAAGAATAAAAAATGGACAATCAATCAGAAATTTTGACCCTGAAAAAGTCTCTGACCCTGACAACGTCCTTGACAAAATCATAAGAAACCCTCAAGACTACATTGAAAGATTCATTATTGAACCAAACAATGAATTAGACAAACAATAGTATTATGTATACGAATGAACCAAGAATTCAGACAGCATCCCTTGATTACAAATTATGAAGCATCCAGTGATGGTACTGTCAGAAACCGTAGACTGAAGGAACCAGTTGGTTCTGTGAATAATCAAGGGTATTTGAAGTTTCGCGCTGGAAAGAAATTTTATCTCAATCATCGTTTCGTGTATGAATGTTTTAATGGATTGATCGAGGATGATTTTGTTATTGATCATATCGATTCTAATCCAAAGAATAATTTTTTATCAAATCTGCAAGCTATCACACAGAGTGAGAATTCCAAACGAGGAAAGACTGGCAATTATAAATCAATTGGGAAGAGACCCGTAAAATCTTTGAATACGATAACTAACGAAGAAAAAATATTTTCATCTATGAATAGCGCCGGTAAATTTTTCGATATTTGTGGACCCTCAGTACGATTCGTTGCAGAGGGAATTTATCGATCGGCTATTTCAAAAAAGACCGGACAGAAAATTCAATTTAGTTATGTCTAATGCGTCATATTTTTCAATTAGAGATATGTCATTGTTATAGAATAATGAATTCTGAAAACATGAATAGCATCATAGTTGAAATAGCAAAATTGAAAAATCAGGATATCAAACTATCAGATGGGTTAAATCCTGATCAAATTGTGTCTGATTTTCAGGAAATAGAATACGGAGTTAACAACAATAAATATATGCTACCAAAGAAATATGCACTCATCAAAAGAATTCAGAATTCTATTAGAGACTCTCTTTCATTTTCCAGTGACATCAGTGTGTTCGTTCCGTTGTATACTATCGTAGAGGGGATACGAAAAGAATTAGGTAATGAATACGAATTGAAAAAAGAAGTCAACTCTAAAATTAGAAACCTACGGGCGTTAATTCAATTTTGATTACCCGACCCCCTTATCATTTTTTGATTGCCCGACCATTATCATTTTTTTTAGCCGACCCTCAAGGGATGTCGAAAATCGATGGACGATCAATGGAAAAGTGGGGAAAGTGTGATATTAATTATTTTTATATGAATTCCCACACTTTCCCCATCATTGATAGAGCCGTTAAAACAATCAAATAACACTTCCATGATGGTGTTAAAAATCATCCGACATGTCATTGATGTCAAAAAAGTGAGGAAACTATCAGTATTATTTATTTTATATACAATTTTGATACTTTCCTCATCAATAATAGAGCTGTTAAAATAACAAACAAAGACTTCCATGATGGTGTTAAAAATCATCCGACATGCCAAAATGAAGGAAGTGTCAGTATTATTTATTATATATACAATTTGGACACTTCCTTCATCAATGATAGAGCTGTTAAAATAACAAACAAAGACTTCCATGATGGTGTTAAAAATCATCTGACATGTCAAAAAGTGGGGAATCGGCAGATTACATTTTATTTTATATGAAAATCGGCCGTTTCCCCATCATTGATAGAAGCTGTTTCACGATGAAATAACACTTCCATGATGGTGTTAGGTCGGGATTTACAATTGAAAAATTGTTTCTGATTTCAAATAATGGTCAATGAAGCATTAACAACCCGATTGGCTCGTGAACGATTAGATGCAATTAAGAGATTTGTACCAATTCGTGACTCTGTCAGGAATAAACTCCAACAACGACAGAGTTTACAAACTGATTTTGCTTTGGGGTCTGAAGAATTGTTTAAACCAGTAACCACAGCAACGAAAGGGGTAGAGCGTGCTATACGGGGGGATGTTTCCGAGACGGGGAAATCTGTTATCGGTGAACTTGAAAAACTAGCAGCGAAAACTGAACAAACTGAAAAAACTGAACCACCTACTAATCCGAAAAAAACGACTGTTTCTCTGTTGAATAAATTTACTGATAATGCTAAAACATTAATAAAACAATTTAATTTATTCAAACCAAAGGATTATCAAGCTTTTGGTGATTTTGCTGCTCAAAGCTATAATTCAAAAAAAGAGTTTTTAAAGGACGAGTATAAGGATGATAGAATATCAAGTAATGATTGGTCCGATAATTTGTATAAAATAAATAAATGGATTGGTCGTTTGAATAAGGATGAGATGGGGTACAAGGAATTTCAAAGGGGAATTAGTAATTATAAAAGAGAACAAATAGAAGAGCGACAACGAGAAATAGAAGAACGACAAGAGCTAAAACGTCAAACACCAACACGTAGACAAACACGAAGAAAAAAAAACAAGAAGAACCTGATGATGATGATGATTATTTACAACAAACGGATTTAGAAAAAATAGATGAAGCAGCTGGTTATAGCGGAAGTGGATTAGGGGTATGTCCTGATAGTGTTATCAATGATATATCACGATTAGAAGTTCTAATCGGAGGGTTCCGAGCTGGAAATAACTCTCCAGAAATAATTAATGAAGCAGCTGATATCTGTAGACGGTTATTTCAAGGTGGTATCATGCATATCAGCACATATCGAGATTTCATTGACGAGTTAGCAAATGGGTATCACAGTGATTGAATAAAAACGCTAGCGTTTCCAATTGACAAATTGTTTTACAATTGAAAAATTGTTTCTGATTTCAAATAATGATCATACATTACAATCATGATAAACCAACCCCCGTCTATGTAGTTAATTCGCGGTTTCCAGTTTATAGAGCATACTTTGGTGATGGTTTGGGTAATACCATTGCCGGGTTATTTGCAAGAATGGCTCCAAAAGTGATGCCGTTAGCTAAACAATTATCAATGAAAGCCATTGATGTTATTCGTGATAAGGGTATTGGTGCTGTTGGAGATCTTGCCGGAAAAGCGTTTTCAGCCGCGAAGAATAAAATAACATCATTAGTGAGACGAAAAAAGAAACCATTACAGTCTACAGCAGAAATGCCTGCAAGTGTTAGTAAAATTATAAATAATGCAGTAGATGAAAAACTAGCGTCGATGGGGACCCAAATATGATAGCGGGAAGTGGCTTTAAAAAACTACGTCGATGAAATCCTACGGATTTTCACGCTAGCGTTTTTCACGATGAAAATCGCAATTTAGACTCAGATAAATAGAATAAAATGTTCAAACAGTCACGTGATCCAGCGTTTGATATAGATGCCCCAGTTGGCAAGGATGATTCTGTACGCGATTATCAATATTACGCCTATCATGCAATAGACCCAAATAGTCGATCAAGAATTGAACTTCAAGTCCTTGATACTAGTAAATACTTTTTGCCCTGTGAAGCGTTTATCGAAATCGAAGGAGAAATTGTAACAGCTGCTGATACTCCTGCTGTACCAGCACTGTATCCAGCTGGTACTCAAGTCGGGTTTGTCAATAATGGTATTATGGCGTTATTTGAGAGTGCTAGATATCTCATTGATGGAAAAGAAATTGAGTCCATAGATCGTGATGTTGATGTGGCTACAACAATAATCGGGTTAGCAAGATATTCCGATGATTATACAAGATCAGCAGGACCTTCTATGATGTTTGCAAAAGATGTTAAAAATACCGCTGGAGGAAATCAATTTATTATAAGACGACCAAAGAATAATGCTGGCACCGCTAATATTGATGCCAAGGATATGATTATAAACAACGATCCTAATTTAAATCTAGGAGCTGCAACACGTATTTCAATGTTGGAGGGGCGGCGTAAATCATTTTCATGCGCGATTCCACTGCATCACATATTTGGATTCTGTAGAAATGTTAGAAAAGTTATTTATGGAGCGAAGCATACAGTAGCACTGATGCGAAAGAGTGATGATAATGACGCAATTTGGAGGATTCCAGCAGACAATGCAAATCCCAATACTGATGCTGGTAAAGTCAATTTAACAAAAATATCATTGTGGATGCCAGTGTTGACTCCAGCAATTACCGCAGAAGAACGATTACTATCATTTATGGACCAGGGGGGAAAGTCGTTGTTGAGTTGGTTATCAGTGAGTACAGATGTTAAACAATCAAATATCAACGGGTTATTCACGTGGAATCTAGCATCAAAACAAGGTGTAGCTGCGCCACGTCATATATTTATTGCGTTACAAGATAACACACGAGTTGGCAATCAACTCTCCAGCCATATGATATTTGATCAGTTAGGTGTGAAAGACGTCTCACTGAGAATAAACGGCCAGCAGGAACCATCTGAAGATATACAACTTAATTACACAGAAAATCATATTGCACGAGTTTATCATCGTCTGTTGTCATTTATGGCACGTGATCAAAATGTGGATACTGGTTTGCAAATATAACAATTGGATTTTAAAAGTCTCTATCCAATCTATTACTTTTCATTGGAACATCTTGATTTAACAAGACAATCTGTTGTTGATATACATTTTAGAGCTAATGTGACTCGTGGTGCTATTGCTAATTATAGACCGGTTGCTGTCATTCTCAGCGACAAATCAATGCTACTTGAAGGTGTTGGAGGAAGAATGAGAGTGGTAGATGCCCCAGTAGAAAATCTTTGAACGATTTTCTCGATTTTTCATTGAAATTGTAAACAATTTAGAATCAATCTATTATGTATAACATGTCATATAGTGTTATTAGTATTGCGTTAACTCCTGGTCAAATCAAAAAATTGCAATCAGAATCGGCTAAAAAATGTGGAACCACAATCACGTTGAAACCTAATCAAATGACTGGTGGTGCAAATAAATTATCGCTGACAACTCGTCAAATAAAACATTTCAAAGATGCACTTGTAGCAAAAAAAGGTGTCCAGATTACTCTTTCTGCGGCTGCTATCAAAAATATGATTAAAACAGGCGGTATATTTCCATTGTTAGCTGCAATTCCGGCCTTGATTGCAGCAGCAGCCCCAGCAGTGGCTAAAGCAGCGGCGTTAGGAGCCGTTGGTACTGCAGCAGGAATGGCACTAAAGAAGGCATCTGGACAGGGTTATAAAAAAAAGGGAAAGGGTCTAAGACTACCAGGAACCCCGTATTCATGGTACAGCGGAAAAGGCCTGAGACTAGGACCGGTTTATTAACTCAAAAATCTTCGATTGTAGAGTCTTTGATTGAGGAACCGATGGTTCCAATGTCCAATTTTGATTTAATGGATGCTGCTAAAAAACTAGCCATAAAAAACTTCAGAGGCGTTTTTATGAAGGATCAATTGCCGACACACCCAAATAGCGTTGAAACCGGTATTATTAATCTCGATAACAGCACTGGACCTGGTACTCACTGGGTTGCATACGCTATTGATCCACGTGGGATTGTCTATTTTGATTCATATGGATTAGCCCCGCCAAAAGAGTTTATGCGTTATATAAAAAAATTTTCAATGAAGACTTGGTATTCTACGCTACCAACACAACAAATCAATGACCCACCAATATGCGGCAGTGAAGTATTAAATGTCCTTAACGCTATTTCTAACCCAAGGGGGAAACCACCTCATATTGTCGTAAATGAATACTCTAGTAATCGCTTTTTAGAAAGAGAAAGAGTTTTACAATAACATGATTGATATTTGGGGAAGACCTCTGAAACCCAAACCCAATGACACTGCAACCGGTGATATAAAAAAAAAAATTAAAGATGAAATCGCTGAGACGTTAAATTTAACAAGTGTTGACCCGAATGAAATAGTTGTATTTCAAGACAAACAGGGTAAATTGAAAACCAGTGATGTGTCGTTGGATGATATTTTAACACGACAACGAAACACAATCGAGAACACCGTTGCGTTATTTTCCGATCAGGGTAAACTCAAACCGGGTGTACTTTTTTCGACGATTACAGATCGATTAAAAACTCTCAACGATGAATTAAAAAGTTCTGTGTTGGAACTAACAACACTTCAATCTAAAACCGAAGAACACGGAAAACAGTTTTCAAATTTTCGAAGAAATATCGTGGATAAATTTATTGGAACCCCGTTAGATAAAATTGAACTAAAACTTCCGGATATCAAAAAATCCATCGATGAGATGAAAATCTTCACCGAGGCCATCAAAAATGATTTTTCGAGGATGATAACAGTCATTGAAAAAACAAAAATCCCTCATGAGAAAACCAATAGCGTAGTATACACAATCCAACACGGATCATTTGAGTGGAGGGTAACAAGGACCAAATTAGATATCACTGCAACCGTCAAGGGTATTTATCGATTAACACTAGTAACACCGACTCAATTTAATATTTCATCGTCAAGTTCATCCGGGGTCAATAATACGATTTCAACGATCATCGACAAGGATACAACTGAACAGTTCACGTTAACATCTACAGATAAATATTTGATTAGGGTCTCAACAACATGGTATTTGGAATTCGTAGCGGATTTAAGTTGAAAATTGCAAAGCAATTTCACTAACGGTTTCAATTGAAATCGTAATTGAAAACGCTAGCGTTTTTAAAATAAAAATGATTTCATCATCGCAATATCGTTATGATCAGGTCAGAGAATATCAAAATAGACTCAAAACCCTTGCCGAGGAGTATGCAATGAAAATTAAAAAATATCGCAGGAGAATTGCCGCAATTGATGTTACCGTGTACACTGTGAGTGGTGTAATCACCGGAGCCGGTATTATACTGTCTTCAGTGACAATGATGGCCCCGATAGCTGTTCCAATTTGCATTTCTGCGGCAACAACAATCGCGGGAATAATTTCAATAATAACAAAAAAAATATCATGCAGTCAACGCAAACTACAAGACTACATAATTCAATTTCATGTTGTGTCCACTGCATACTCGCAATTATCCTCATTGATATCGTCATCTCTCGATGATACAATTATATCAGAGAGTGAGTTTTCAGCGATGGTAGGTATTTACGATTCTGCGATGTCAAAATTAGAAATACATCATGAGTATAATAACAATGACAACACAGATGGAATTACTTCAACAAATAGTGGAGAACACAAACCCAGTACAAAACAGCATGATATCAATAACCTCAATGAATCCAGAATTCAGTGTGAATTTCCCTACCCCAGTCCCAGTGAAGGAAATCGCGCTAGCAAAATTACGAGTATACCACAGTTGGCCTAATATTTGGTGGTCAACAACCGAATAATTCACTGGTGTTTGCAAATAAGAATAAAGACGACGGTACCCCAGACTGGAACGTTGTTTCCATACCAACCGGATCATACCAAATTGAACAAATCAATAATGAATTCGCGCGTAGAATAAAATCAATTACTGGAAAAGAATCAAAAATAGCTATAACGGTTCATGAGCCGACACTGTCATCTGCCATTGAAATAAGCACAGAAGGATACGTCGTAGATATTTATCAAAGCTCAATAAGGACCGTACTAGGATGGCCTGAATTAACACCCCCGGGAGAAACCGTTGATTTACCAGAACCAAAAAAATCTGATTATATCACCGATAGGATAAAACCTGATAATCCAGTAAAAAGCTATAGCGATTACAGGGTTGCTAGAGATTTTTTTGATATCTTTGACGATATAGATAAGGGAGGGAAATATCTTGTTGTTAGCGAACTTAAAATCAATAAAAATTTCACAGCAATGAATAATGATTTTTCACTGTTGTTAATACCTCTTAAATCCGGCTCTCTTACCCGAGATGAATTTATCAGCGTCGTAGAAACATGTAACAAAATTATCGACGATATGGAAAAATTTAATTCACAAATTATTCAAGAGGTATTGGATGACAGTAATCCTGAAACAAGAACAATTTTTGCAGAAGGCAAGGGCAACCCCGTCAAGGATATTCCAACAGTCAAACTACCAGGATATAATGTACCAGAACTAAAAAAACTTCTCAGTGATGCCATCGATGTTGGTTTTAAAATAATTCATGATGCATGGAAAAAAACATCATCACCGGAAATAAAAATCCTCAAACACAATAATTACCCAGATGGTGGTGGCAGGCATATTGCTCCGTTCAATGTGAATATTTCATCGGTGATAGCGATCAATTTAGTGTGTGATGTTATCGAAGGAAGCTATCAAATAAATTTAGAAAGATCAAATCAAGCTCAGCAGGGGTATATTTTGTATTCATTTGCACCAACAGCTCCTCCAGGGTATTTAATTATTGAGGATCCAACTAATCCAGTCTATATGCGATGTCATAATAATTCATTAACCAGAATTAATTTCAAACTCACTGACCAGTCTAATAATCTGATTGATTTACAAGATGAGGTTTTACAAATAAGTCTGTTTGTAAAGTCGTAGTGATTTTCGTCCTAAGGACTGGATCAAATATTCGGTTGAAGACGAATGGAGGCTTAGTCATTTTTTTGATTTCATTGATTTTTTCATTGACTGATTTCATTGATTTTTCATTATTATTTTTTGCCTGATTTCATTGATTTTTTTTTGCCTGATTTCATTGATTTTTTGTCTGATTTCATTGTTTTAAGCCTGATTTCATTGAAAACTTGTTTAAAAATGTTGTAGGATTCGCCCCCTCTGCTGCTACTTGAGTGTTCAGTTTTATATCAGCCAGATTCTTTCCATAGCATACATATATATATATATATATATATATATATATATATATATATATATATATATTGAATAAGTTCTTTCTCTTGACAATTTGTGTTGCTTTTTTCAATCTGATGTCAAAATATTACAATATTTATTATTAGTTATGTTCTCTGACACATGAAAATTAAAATATTGTGCTTTCAAATAAAACAGGAACATATTTCCTATGATATTCTTTCTTCCCTCTAAAGCATTATTAGTAATTCATAGTTCAGTTTTTTGGCCATAAAGCACTATATTTTTATCAAGTTACCAGCAATTTATATATTTTTTTTATTTCACATTATTTTAAATATCTCAATTTTTATGCTCCTGAATCCTAGAAGATGACAGGATTTTAAAAGATGGGTGTTAGTGATTCTGACAATATGAGTACACATTCATTTAGTAAATGGTTTGGAATACCCAGATTTTGTAACAAGACAGCAAGCTTGTATACTGTGTACAGAAAGATTTAACACAATGGCATACTTATTGTGTGTTAGGTCAGGTTGTACATTTATTTTGTACAGTTGATGGTTTGATGCACATTTGTAATCATTTCTGAAATTTTGAGGATTGTTCAATAAATTTTAATTTATTTTTTACATGTAAACCTAAAGCATTCACCATAAAATCTGCTTGCTTCCATGATGCAAGAAAATAAATCCATGATTATATACAATAGTTCCCACTTATCAGATATTTGAGTAAGAATAACATAATACTGTATGTACTTTATTTGCTAATAAGTTTTATGAAAGCCCATATATGAATCCTGTCAACCATGGTCACTTGATGGATAATGTATGCATTCCCTTCTGAAAACCTCAGAGAAAGACCATGGTTAGGTGTCACTTTATATATATATATATATATATATATATATATATATATATATATATATATATATATATATATATATATGTCTCTGTGAAACCCCTGCAAATCAAACATGCATGTATTGAGAGGTTTTTCTTTGGTTTACTAAGATTTGCACAGATATGAAAGATATGTTTTTGAGAGAGAGAGAGAGAGAGAGAGAGAGAGAGAGAGAGAGAGAGAGAGAGAGAGAGACAGAGAGAGAGAGACAGAGAGAGAGAGAGACAGACAGACAGACAGACAGACAGACAGACAGAGACTGTTGGTCTCAAAATCAGTCTTGTAGAATTTTCATTTTCTTTAGAATATCTGTAACAGTAGATGTTCTTATGCCAAATTGTTGCCATAGTTTTTTCATTGTCGGTTTTGGCATTGATCAGACAAATTTTATCTTGTGAAGATGGTTCAGTCCTATGATGCTTAGTTGTTCATTCTGACAAATTGAAATTTAAGTTAAAACAAATGATGTTGTTACTTAAGTACATTCATATGATGAGTTTTCTCCAATTAAATTTAATTGTTTTCTTCCTTTAAAATTAATTAAGTTTTCTCCATTGAAAATTGTGTTTTCTCCATTTAAAATTAATTAAGGTTTTCTCCATTTAAAACTGAATTTTCACCTTTGAAAATTTATTAAGTTTTCTCCATTGAAATTTGATTGCTTTCTCCATTGAAAAATTGAGTTTTCTCCATCGAATATTGAGTTTTCTCCATTGAAAAATTGAGTTTTCTCCATTGAAAATTAATTAAATTAAGACTTTTTTGTCTGTCAATGTTAGCAAAACATCAGAAATTACATCAGATGCCTGGGTAATAAATCCCTGATATTTGCTTTTTTTAAATAGCTTGCCTGCAAGAATGTAGTTAACAAAATAATGTTAAAACCTAGCTGGCTCTATTATGTTTTGGTGCAAAGATTAGACTATTGTTGGCCTTTATCCTGTTAGCATCTATGTCAAGTACATGTATTGTTGTAACCTCACATGTCCTTGGGACATTTTCCAAGGTTTTGTCACACAGATATACCTAACACAATACTTGCTAACAATAATTAATTTTTTCCAGTATGTTTCAGGAATTTAGAAGCTAAAATACATTTCCATGTTTAAAATGAGTTTTGGCTTCTTTGGTTGTTCATTTTAGCTGAAGCTTTAAATCTGGGATTAAAATTTGTTTTTGGCATTCATAGTTGAGGAATTTCAGTTTAGTTGTGAAAAAATGATGATATTAGAGAAGGAAAATTTCAGGACTGCAGAATATTAAGGTTGTGGTTTTGAGGAGTTACCCAATTGTAAAAAGCTTATAACATAGACTAGTGTCACATAATCACCAAAGGTATCTAGTATGTCTATCTAAACAAGGCTCTGAATAGAACATGGTTAGGTGTCACCAAGTGTACATGTGCCCATCTGAATAGCATAGAAAAAAGACCATGGTCAGGAGTCAACAAGTGTATGCCCATCTGAACAGCATAGAGAATAGACCATGGTCAGGAGTCACCAAGTGTGTATATATGCCTATCTGAAAAGCTTAGAGAAAAGACCATGGTCAGGTGTCACCAAATGTATATATGCCCATTTGAACAGCATAGAAAATAGACCATGGTCAGGAGTCACCAAGTGTATATATGCCCATTGGAACAGCATAGAGAATAGACCATGGTCAGGAGTCACCAAGTGTATATATGCCCATCTTAACAGCATAGAAAAAAGACCATGGTCAGGTGTCAACAAGTGTATATGTGCCCATCTGAACAGCATAGAGAATAGACCATGGTCAGGAGTCACCAAGTTTATATATGCCTATCTGAACATTGTAGAGTAAAGACCATGGTCAGGTGTCACCAAGTGTATATATGCCCATCTGAACAGCATAGAAAATAGACCATGGTCAGGAGTCACCAAGTGTATATATGCCCATTGAAACAGCATAGAGAATAGACCATGGTCAGGTGTCACCGAGTGTATATGTGCCCATCTGAACACCTTAGAGAATAGACCATGGTCAGGTGTCACCAAGTGTATATATGCCCATCTGAAAAGCTTAGAGAATAGATCATGGTCAGGAGTCACCAAGTGTATATATGCCCATTGGAACAGCATAGAGAATAGACCATGGTCAGGTGTCACCAAGTGTATATGTGCCCATCTGAACACCTTAGAGAATAGACCATGGTCAGGTGTCACCAAGTGTGTATCTGCCCATCTGAACACTTTAGAGAATAGACCATGGTCAGGTGTCACCAAGTGTATAGATATATATATATATATATATATATATATATATATATATATATATATATATATATATATATATATATATATATATATATATATATATATATAACACCTTAGAGAAATAGACCATGGTCAGGTGTCACCAAGAGTATATATGCCCATCTAAACAACATAGAGAATAGACCATGGTCAGGTGTCACCAAATGTAAGTGGTTAGAACATTCACCTCAGATGCAGAAGTTGCAGGTTATGTCTTTCATATTAATGTAAAGATAATGGACTGACTCATTTGCTATTATATTATGTGCTGATAGATCTGTGTCAAGTCTCCATTTTGGATAATATATGTTATATCCAACCAAAAAAAATATCACGGGTACAAGTACCAAAACTTAGCTCATTGGTTTTTCATAAATGTAAAATTTCTACACAGTATACCCAACCAGTTTTCTGAAAAATATACTTTAAAGTTCCTATATATTACTTATCTGCCCTTGTTTACAAGTCTTTCTGAGTAATTTTCTGCAAGGTATTATGGGTATGACTGGTATTAGATTATCTTCTCCTTGATTTTCTAGATTTTCTTCCTTCTGATTGCAACTATTTTTAGTGTCAATATGGTTCATGCTCTTGAAGTTTGACATGGTATATATATATATATATATATATATATATATATATATATATATATATATATATATATATATATATATGTTACAAAACAGTTTTTTAATGGTGTTTATACATATATAATGAGGAGATAGATTTGAATATTTCTATTTTTAATTCATTCTAATGAAATAAAATTGTTGCATTCAGTTATGCCATTAAAAAGTTAAAGAATCGTACATTAACAGTTTTTTAATGTAATAAAAGTTTAGTGTTAGTTGACAATTAAGGTGTTTTACTGCCTTGTTCTGCCTGAGAGGACTTACTGTTATGATTCCATGATTGGTGACCTGGTTCATTTAAAAAAATCAATACTGCTTTTACCTAGGATTGTACCAAGTGTATACCTGGATTATTGACTACAGGTGTAATTATACATCAGCAGTACTTTGGTATTATTGACAGTGTATAACCCTTGGACTTTAGCATTGTGAGGAGTTTTAAATGGTGCTAGCATTAGGCATTTGTTTTAAAAAATAACTCTTCCTAGTGTTGGATAAGTGTGTGCAAGTTTCTGTGACAATGTACCATTATTCATATGACAGTAACTTCCATACAGGTAAGATGAAGTTTTAATATTTATCAGGCTGGTGAGATTGGGTTTAAATATTCCAATATGCTGTATACTTGTCAATGCTCCAAGTTTAGCCATGATTTTCCAGATTGTAAAAACTAATGGCTTTATTGTCATAATGCTGTCAGCATATAGTAACTGATACCAAGCCATGTTATGTAGTTTGAAAAGTGTCATATTGAAAGATCTGATAGCAGGCCAGGCCATGTAGTCAATAAACTATGGTCAAAGGTATTCAACACGTTTACAGGTCACTAACACATCACTGCTCATTCACACATACCGCTCTCTGCCCATATTTGCGTCTCAGCATGATCAATGTAGGTTTGTGAGAAAGCTTGCCAGTAACTTCCCATTTATCAGTAATTATTTACTAGGTCTTCCTAGGCTGTTCCTCCACCAAATATACTGGCCACTCTGTATAGCCTAGCATATGCTAAACAATGGCTGTAAACACAAAATTAAACTAAACCAATCAGAATTTAGGACCTGGTTTAATATCTGGCCCCATAGTCATCCAGCTGTTAAATTGTGAGAATTATTACCAAGCCTGGCCCCAAAGTCATGACATTTTTCAAAGCCACAAAATTGTACTTGTGCTAAAATTTTAGAATTGTTAATTATATATAACTTACCGAACAAATGAGCCAGTTAAAGAACTGACAGCCAACAAAATGCATTGGTTTTAATACCTCTCTGCGTGAATTCCCAATTAGTCATAGTATATTTGTATTCAATATTCCAATTATAGACATCATTCTACATATCATAGACTTTTCCCATGTGAGGGATTCCTCTCATTTCTTTACTTTAATATCATAAAAGTTAAACTAGTGATTATTATGCACAGTAGGTTCATTATAGATGCTTTGCAAAAATGTTGGATCTTCTGTATTTTTTAAAACTATTTCTCACTAACCTCCAGCACTTCGGTGAGATTATAGCATGATCCTTGGTATTTTATTGACTGAAGCCAAAATAAAGCTAGCTATTGTAGACAAGATTTCATAGCTTCATTGCCTTTTGTACACTTGGATGCTAAAATCATTTTCCACTGTATTTTGATTTGGAATAACATTTGTCATGATGTCAGCTGTAGAAAATGACAGTCTTTGCATTTTATATGGAATAAAAGTATTAAGCATTGTTTGCACATACTAGTATCTGGCACCTTTAAAGTTGGTCTCTAGCATTTTGACACTTTTGAGATTTTAATATGCATGGCATTGATTTTATTCTATCATTTTAACTACGCATTGTCAGGGGCCCAGACTACACTTTATATTATTTACACATGATTGTTATTGTGGGGAAATAAACAAAGATATTTTTAGCCTGAACTATTGTGTAATGCTAGTACAGTTCTCTTGACATCATATAGCAGTAATATATATATATATAATTTTCGTAACAGCTTAGATGCTATTCTAGGGTGGAAGAAGATGGAGAACCCTTGAGTGAAAACTAATCATCTGGAATTAGTACCAATTATGCATGTTCTTGTTGGATTTCAGAGAGGATCAAACCTGGAAACATTGAGGGTACAGTGTAAAACTTCTATCACTTTACTGCTAGACCCTTTACTTGTGTTGGAATGGGGACTCGTACTCAGGATTACAGGAGTGCAAAGTGACCTGCAAGCCCTTTTTACCAGGACCTATATTTCTTCCATATCATGTGTTCCTTTATTTTTCAGGAAAAAGCTTTTGTTCATTTGCATACGGTTAGTAATGTAAAGTTCCATGTATAATTTCAGCATATGGTCCAAGACATACAACCCAAAGCTACAATGATGATGACGCAGACAGTGACACAGCCACTGATATACTTGTTAATGCACATCCATTGGAGCGATCCACCTGGGGACAGAATCTAGATCGGCGTGGATCCACAGGTTCTGATGCATCAGCATCATCTTTTAGTGATATTGATGACCAATTAAGCAGCTCCAGCCGAAAGCGCTCCAAATCCGCTGACGAGAGAGGTATAACTGAAGTGTTCAGCTATGTAACACAGTTTTAGCATACATTTTTGGTCTCCATTCTCAAATTTATACTTTTAATTGGCTTTTTAGCTTTCTTACTGGTTACAACTGCATAATAAACACAAATGAGTTTGGCTGACATATTCAATGAATGTACATAACTTGAATACAATTTTTCAGAAAAAGGGTTCATGACAGTGTCAGAGACTGACACAGTATGAGAAAAACAGCAAATATTTCATGCCTAATGTCAGCTGATTAGTTCATTTTATTTATTGACATGAACAAATGGAATGGGCAGAACATGAAAATGTCATTTACCCACAATACAAACTGTACAGAGAATAGGCCAATTTAACTGAATGTGAGGGCTATGTTCACTTGTAGGGTTAAATTGAATAATGTTTTTGAATTATTCTTTGTATATGATGTGTTATACACTGTGAAGAAATTTCCTTTAATGATGAAATTATTTTAAATTGTTTAATTCAGAATAATATAGGATAAATTATGGAGAATATAAACCATACTGAAACCTACTTATGGAACTAAGGGTTCACCTAAGCTCCACCACCTTTACAATTATCTGGTAAAGTGCAAATGTGCTATCACAACAGACTGGTCAGTGATACTCAATACAGACATGAGGCATGAAAGAAATTAACACTGATTCATCCAGACGATATATTTTAAACACATTTCATTGACGAAAACAAAATAACACTTATCCTAATATCACCCTAGTAATAATTGATTAAAATAAATACATGTATCCACTCAGAGAGAGAGACGACAGACATACAGAGACAGACACTTAGGCAGATACGAACAGACAGACACATAGAGACAGACAGAGCAAGAGACAGACACACAGAAAGATACAGACAGACAGACAGACACAGAGAGACAGAGACACTCAGACAGACAGACAGACACATGCATCAAACTGTCAAAGCGAATAACAGGCAAATATGATGAATCTCTCTTTTCATATAATCAACTTTGAATTTTCAACTTTTAGCATTCATTTGTAAGTCACAATTTGTGAATTTAAAGAGGGAATGAAAAGAATGGTAATGCAGTTTAGAATCATATGAGGAATATTTGATACTGCATTATCATCAGCTGATCAAAGTGTCTATGATATTTACAGACACACATCGTACTGCATCATCTGCTTATCAAAGTGTCTATGATATTTACAGACACACATCGTACTGCATCATCTGCTTATCAAAGTGTCTATGATATTTACAGACACACATCGTACTGCATCATCTGCTTATCAAAGTGTCTATGATATTTACAGACACGCATCGTACAGCATCATCTGCTTATCAAAGTGTCTATGATATTTACATACATGCATCGTACAGCATCATCCACTTATCAAAGTGTCTGTGTTATTTACAGACACACCATCATCTGCTTATCAAAGTGTCTATGATATTTACAGACATATAGCTTCTGTCCTTATGAACACCATAAAAATCCCACAAAATTAACTATAATTATCACCAGAACAGTTATCAAAGCAAACACCATTACAGCAATGCAAATCCATAAATTCAAAAGCTATATTTTGTTATTCCCATGTAAGCATATGTCCATATTATGTCATACCTTTGTAAGCATATGTCCATGTTCTGTTATACCCATGTAAGCATATGTCCATATATGTCCATGTTCTGTTATACCCATGTAAGCATATGTCCATATTCTGTTATACCCATGTAAGCATATGTCCATATTATGTCATACCTTTGTAAGCATATGTCCATGTTCTGTTATACCCATGTAAGCATATGTCCATGTTATGTCATTCCCTTGTAAGCACATGTCCATGTTCTGTTATTCACTTAAAAGCATATGTCAGACGGTACATTTTGCAACATGCTTGCTTAACCTTTTTACATTGAGGTCATGGTCACCTTTTATAGCAATACTTCAGTCATGAACTCAACATGCAAGCCCTCAGCTTCTTGTCCCTAGAATGATTGCCTTTTGGGTCACATAATAAGTTAATTGCATCATGTTGATTCATTCAGTTGCCAGTAAAAACTAGGTAATAGTGACCTATATTCAGTGTTCAGGGATTTATACTATTGCTTGCAGAGTGACACAAGTTGGTAGTTAAATTTGTAGTTCAAAAGAACAAATAGTTCTAAAAAGATTGTTACTTCAAGAATTAAAAGAAAGTTACAACACTTATAGTTTACTTATTTAAAATCGGTTTAGATTGTTTTAAAATTAAATTTGCATTCTAATGATTTCAGTCATTTTAAGAAGAATGTCTCCAGCTGGAGGGACACAGTCAAATCCTGGTACACCAGTGAAGCCTACAGAACGATCAATTTCCCGATCTTCAACAGCTCTGACAAATGCAGGGTTTCGCAGCATCACACCAAAACCTCTACAAACACAGCATAATAAAACAGCAATTCCATCTGTCACAAGGTTTGTTATCCATATTAATAATAATAATACTGTAGCAGTATTTGCAAGATAGAAAGCTCAACAAACATTTCTCACAACCATGTCATAAGCACTTGGTCTAAAGGCATACATATTTCCATCTGTATTCTTGTCTGTGTCTGTGTGTGTTAAAATCCAGTTGAGCTTATATCATAACCAGTTCTGTTATGTTCATTTTCTGTTTGTTTGCACTGGCTAGTGAACATGGTAACTCAATCAAGTATCAGTGTAATACAATTCAAGTATCAGTGTTATACAATTCAAGTATCAGTGTTATACAATTCAAGTATAAGTGTTATACAATTCAAGTATAAGTGTTATACAATTCAAGTATCAGTGTTATATAGTTCAAGTGTCAGTGTTATACAATTCAAGTATCAGTGTTATACAATTCAAGTATAAGTGTTATACAATTCAAGTATCAGTGTAATACAATTCAAGTATAAGTGTTATACAATTTAAGTATCAGTGTTATACAATTCAAGTATCAGTGTTATACAATTCAAGTATCAGTGTTATACAATTCAAGTATCAGTGTAATACAATTCAAGTATCAGTGTTATACAATTCAAGTATCAGTGTTATACAATTCAAGTATCAGTGTAATACAATTCAAGTATCAGTGTTATACAATTTAAATATAAATGTTATACAATTCAAGTATCAGTGTTATACAATTCAAGTATCAGTGTTATACAATTCAAGTATAAGTGTTATACAATTCAAGTATCAGTGTTATACAATTCAAGTATCAGTGTTATACAATTCAAGTATCAGTGTTATACAATTCAAGTATCAGTGTAATACAATTCAAGTATCAGTGTTATACGATTCAAGTATCAGTGTTATACAATTCAAGTATCAGTGTTATATAGTTCAAGTGTCAGTGTTGTACAATTTAAATATAAATGTTATACAATTCAAGTATCAGTGTTATACAATTCAAGTATCAGTGTTATACAATTCAAGTATAAGTGTTATACAATTCAAGTGTCAGTGTTATACAATTCAAGTATCAGTGTTATACAATTCAAGTATAAGTGTTATACAATTCAAGTATCAGTGTTATACAATCCAAGTATCAGTGTTATACCATTCAAGTATCAGTGTTATACAATTCAAGTATCAGTGTAATACAATTCAAGTATCAGTGTTATACAATTCAAGTATCAGTGTTATACAATTCAAGTATAAGTGTTATACAATTCAAGTATCAGTGTTATACAATTCAAGTATAAGTGTTATACAATTCAAGTATCAGTGTTATACAATTCAAGTATCAGTGTTATACAATTCAAGTATCAGTGTTATACAATTCAAGTATCAGTGTTATACAATTCAAGTGTCAGTGTTATGCAATTCAAGTATAAGTGTTATACAATTCAAGTGTCAGTGTTATACAATTCAAGTATCAGTGTTATACAATTCAAGTATCAGTGTTATACAATTCAAGTATCAGTGTAATACAATTCAAGTATCAGTGTTATACAAGTCAAGTATCAGTGTTATACAATTCAAGTATCAGTGTTATACAATTCAAGTATAAGTGTTATACAATTCAAGTATAAGTGTTATACAATTCAAGTATCAGTGTTATATAGTTCAAGTGTCAGTGTTGTACAATTTAAATATAAATGTTATACAATTCAAGTATCAGTGTTATACAATTCAAGTATCAGTGTTATACAATTCAAGTATAAGTGTTATACAATTCAAGTGTCAGTGTTATACAATTCAAGTATCAGTGTTATACAATTCAAGTATAAGTGTTATACAATTCAAGTATCAGTGTTATATAGTTCAAGTGTCAGTGTTGTACAATTTAAACATAAATGTTTTACAGTTCAAGTATAAGTGTTATACAATTCAAGTATAAGTATTATACAATTCAAGTATCAGTTTTATATAGTTCAAGTGTCAGTGTTGTACAATTTAAATATAAATGTTTTACAGTTCAAGTATCAGTGTTATACAATTCAAGTATCAGTGTTATACAATTCAAGTATAAGTGTTATACAATTCAAGTATCAGTGTTATATAGTTCAAGTGTCAGTGTTGTACAATTTAAATATAAATGTTATACAATTCAAGTATCAGTGTTATACAATTCAAGTATCAGTGTTATACAATTCAAGTGTCAGTGTTATACAATTCAAGTATAAGTGTTATACAATTCAAGTATAAGTGTTATACAATTCAAGTATCAGTGTTATATAGTTCAAGTGTCAGTGTTGTACAATTTAAATATAAATGTTATACAATTCAAGTATCAGTGTTATACAATTCAAGTATAAGTGTTATACAATTCAAGTATCAGTGTTATACAATTCAAGGATCAGTGTTATACAATTCAAGTATAAGTGTTATACAATTCAAGTATCAGTGTTATATAGTTCAAGTGTCAGTGTTGTACAATTTAAATATAAATGTTTTACAGTTCAAGCCTAAACAAATGAAGTATAAACTTTGTATGATTCTAGTACCGATGTTATAGAATTCAAGTATCAATGTTATAGAATTCAAGTATCAATGTTAAACAGTTCAGGTATCATTGATGCATCATTCAAGTATCATAAGTATACAGTTCAGGTATCAGTGTTATGCAACTCATGCATCAGTGTTATATAGTTTAATCAAAAATGTTATACAATTTAAATATCAAGTATCACTGTTATGTAATTCAAATATCAGTGTTATATAATTCAAGTATCAGTGTTTTATAATTCAAGTATCAGTGTTTTATAATTCAAGTATCAATGTTATGTAATTCAAATATCAGTGTTAGATAATTCAAGTATCAGTGTTATATAATTCAAATATCAGTGTTATATAATTCAAGTATCAGTGTTTTATAATTCAAATATCAATGTTTTATAATTCAAGTATCAGTGTTTTATAATTCAAATATCAGTGTTATATAATTCAAATATCAGTGTTATACAATTCAAGTATCAGTGTTTTATAATTCAAATATCAATGTTTTATAATTCAAGTATCAGTGTTTTATAATTCAAATATCAGTGTTATATAATTCAAGTATCAGTGTTTTATAATTCAAATATCAGTGTTATATAATTCAAATATCAATGTTTTTTAATTCAAGTATCAGTGTTTTATAATTCAAATATCAGTGTTATACAATTCAAGTATCAATGTTATGTAATTCAAATATCAGTGTTATATAATTCAAGTATCAGTGTTTTATAATTCAAATTTCAGTGTTATATAATTCAAATATCAGTGTTTTATAATTCAAGTATCAGTGTTTTATAATTTAAATATCAGTCTTTTATAATTCAAGTATCAGTGTTATGTAATTCAAATATCAGTGTTATGCAATTCAAGTATCAATGTTATGTAATTCAAATGTCAGTGTTTTATAATTCAAGTATCAGTGTTATATAATTCAAATGTCAGTGTTTTTTAATTTAAGTATCAGTGTTATATAATTCAAATATCAGTGTTTTATAATTCAAATATCAGTGTTATACAGTTCCAATATTACAGACCTGTTTACCCATCAATATTTTACTGTATTTGTACAGAATAAAGCCCATCTGTATTTGTACAGAATAAAGCCCATTTGTACAGTCATATGGTCATTGATCTGAAACTACGATTTGAGGTTGCATTTATTTATTAACTTTTGAAATATATTTTTAAGTCGTTTTTATTTTGTTTCATTTCATTGTATTGTCTAATTAGTCCATGTCTTTAACATTGATTTTAACATTCTCAACATCCGCTTGTTTAAAAAAAAAATGCCAATGCCAAGAAAGTTCAGCATGAAACTGATGATGAAAATGTAAAGTCTAAAAATAGAAAACAGCATTTTTTACCAGTTTATAATACCCTGTGTCTATGCATTAAACCATCATCTAAAGGAGAACATTTTGTGCTTTGCACTGTTTGCAACTTAGATTTTTCCAGTACACATGTTGGAACAAATGATTGTTCATGGTACTTGAATCAGAAAATCATAAAAAATAGGAATTATTAGTAAATATTTTGTCAGTTATGAAAGGAAAGGAAGTCATTGATCAACACATACTTAAAAAAACAAATAACATGTGCTGATGCAATTCTATGTGAGTTGATCATAAATATGAATTTGTCATTGAGTACAGCCAACAAGTTAATGGAAGCAATGAAAACTATGTTCCCAGATTCCAAAATTGCACAAGGTATTTAAAAACAATCTCTCTTTTACCAAAGAGTGGACAGATGACTGGTTGGATAGGCTAAAGAGTACCTATTATATTGCCATTAAAAACCCATAGACTAAGCCTTCATTAAGACATTAAAAACCCATAGACTAAGCCTTCATTAAGACATTAAAAACCCATAGACTAAGCCTTCATTAAGACATTAAAAACCCATAGACTAAGCCTTCATTAAGACATTAATTCCATGTGGATCATTTTGATATTGTTGACAAACTTTGTACAGAATAATATTTGAAGCTAATTTCCATTCTAGTAAATGTTGACAAAGCTGATACTAGATTCTATGAAATAAATAAGATTGCCTATCTAAATGAAGTTATTATTTTCTGAGTGGATGGGTGGTAACAATGTCTGTCATAATGTTTTGTATCAAGTCTTCCTTAACCATGTAAAATGTAGAGAATTGGCTTTATTTAAAATGTTTTGGATGTATGTGAAGATGAGAAAAGAGATTTGCTAGAGAAAAAGAGACAGGTAAATAACTGAATACGTTCTTGTGCTTAGAGGTATTCTTTTGTGGTTTTCATGACTATCATATGAACAGGATGACATTTGTTTGACTCATTGGTGTTCATTTTCTGCAGATTTTGCCTTGAAACATAGAATTTTCTTAATACCAGTGTCTTTACAAACTAGCAGTTATTTACAGAATATATTATAGTCGGTATTTTGTGCAATACTACATAATGGTAATTATAGTGTATTGATAGTGTCAACTATTTTTGCACTGTTTCACTGGTGATATGTGCTGTGTTAAGATGTTAGAAACACTAAATGAAAATACAGACTGCCTTCTAAAATTACTGACAAACATTGCTTAAAATACTGACAAAAAAATGTATGGGTAACAGGTCTGATATTAGTGTTGTATACTTCAAGTATCAATGTTATATGATTCAAGTATCAATGTTGAACAATTCAAGTATCAATGATTTTACATTTTAAGTAAAAATGTTGCTTTTATTTAAGTATCATTGTTATATAATTCTAGTATCAGTGTTAAACAATTCAAGTATCAATGATATATTGTTCAAGTATCAATTCAAGTATCAATAATATGCAGTTCAAGTGTCAGTGTTTTATAATTCAAATATCATTTTTATAATTCAAGTATAATGCTATATGATTCCAATATTAGTGTTGTATAATTCAATATCAGTGTTATAGTATACAATTCAAGTATCAATGCTATACAATTCCAATATAGAAACATAACATAACAATGTATAATTCAAGAATCAGTGTTATAGTATACAATTCAAGTATCAATGATAAACAATGCAAGTATCAATGATATGCAGTTCAAGTATCAATTCAAGTATCAATGATATTCAGTTCAAGTATCAGTGATATGCAGTTCAAGTATCAATGATATGCAGTTCAAGTATCAATTAAAGTATCAATGATATCCAGTTTAAGTATCAATGATATGCAGTTCAAGTGTCAGTGATATGCAGTTATAGTATCAGTGATATGCAGTTCAAGTATCAATGATATGCAGTTCAAGTATCAATTAAAGTATCAATGATATGCAGTTTAAGTATCAATGATATGCAGTTCAAGTGTCAATGATATTCAGTTCAAGTATCAATGATATGCAGTTCAAGTATCAATTCAAGTATCAATGAAATGCAGTTCAAGTATCAATTCAAGTATCAATGATATGCAGTTCAAGTATCAATGCAAGTATCAATGATATGCAGTTCAAGTATCAATGCAATTATCAATGATATGCAGCTCAAGTATCAATTCAAGTATCAATGATATGTTCAAGTATCAGTGTTATAGTATACAATTCAAGTATCAATGATAAACAATGCAAGTATCAATGATATGCAGTTCAAGTATCAATTAAAGTATCAATGATATGCAGTTCAAGTATCAATGATATGCAGTTCAAGTATCAATTAAAGTTTCAATGATATGCAGTTCAAGTATCAATGATATGCAGTTCAAGTATCAGTGATATGCAGCTCAAGTATCAATGATATGCAGTTCAAGTATCAATTCAAGTATCAATGATATGCAGTTCAAGTATCAATGATATGCAGTTCAAGTATCAATTCAAGTGTCAATGATATGCAGTTCAAGTATCAATTCAAGTATCAATGATATGCAGTTCAAGTATCAATGCAAGTATCAATGATATGCAGTTCAAGTATCAATGATATGCAGTTCAAGTATCAGTGATATGCAGTTCAAGTATCAATGGTATGCAGCTCAAGTATCAATTAAAGTTTCAATGATATGCAGTTCAAGTATCAATGATATGCAGTTCAAGTATCAGTGATATGCAGCTCAAGTATCAATGATATGCAGTTCAAGTATCAATTCAAGTATCAATGATATGCAGTTCAAGTATCAATGATATGCAGTTCAAGTATCAATTCAAGTGTCAATGATATGCAGTTCAAGTATCAATTCAAGTATCAATGATATGCAGTTCAAGTATCAATGCAAGTATCAATGATATGCAGTTCAAGTATCAATGATATGCAGTTCAAGTATCAGTGATATGCAGTTCAAGTATCAATGGTATGCAGTTCAAGTATCAATTCAAGTATCAGTGATATGCAGTTCAAGAATCAATGATATGCAGTTCAAGTATCAATGCAAGTATCAATGATATGCAGTTCAAGTATCAATGATATGCAGTTCAAGTATCAATTCAAGTATCAATGATATTCAGTTCAAGTATCAGTGATATGCAGTTCAAGTATCAATGATATGCAGTTCAAGTATCAATTAAAGTATCAATGATATCCAGTTTAAGTATCAATGATATGCAGTTCAAGTGTCAGTGATATGCAGTTATAGTATCAGTGATATGCAGTTCAAGTATCAATGATATGCAGTTCAAGTATCAATTAAAGTATCAATGATATGCAGTTTAAGTATCAATGATATGCAGTTCAAGTGTCAATGATATTCAGTTCAAGTATCAATGATATGCAGTTCAAGTATCAATTCAAGTATCAATGAAATGCAGTTCAAGTATCAATTCAAGTATCAATGATATGCAGTTCAAGTATCAATGCAAGTATCAATGATATGCAGTTCAAGTATCAATGCAATTATCAATGATATGCAGCTCAAGTATCAATTCAAGTATCAATGATATGTTCAAGTATCAGTGTTATAGTATACAATTCAAGTATCAATGATAAACAATGCAAGTATCAATGATATGCAGTTCAAGTATCAATTAAAGTATCAATGATATGCAGTTCAAGTATCAATGATATGCAGTTCAAGTATCAATTAAAGTTTCAATGATATGCAGTTCAAGTATCAATGATATGCAGTTCAAGTATCAGTGATATGCAGCTCAAGTATCAATGATATGCAGTTCAAGTATCAATTCAAGTATCAATGATATGCAGTTCAAGTATCAATGATATGCAGTTCAAGTATCAATTCAAGTATCAATGATATGCAGTTCAAGTATCAATTCAAGTATCAATGATATGCAGTTCAAGTATCAATGCAAGTATCAATGATATGCAGTTCAAGTATCAATGATATGCAGTTCAAGTATCAGTGATATGCAGTTCAAGTATCAATGGTATGCAGTTCAAGTATCAATTCAAGTATCAGTGATATGCAGTTCAAGAATCAATGATATGCAGTTCAAGTATCAATGCAAGTATCAATGATATGCAGTTCAAGTATCAATGATATGCAGTTCAAGTATCAATGATATGCAGTTCAAGTATCAGTGTTATAGTATACAATTTAAGTATCAGTGTTATACAATTCAAGTATCAATGATATGCAGTTCAAGTATCAGTTCATGTATCAATGATATGTAGTTCAAGTATCAGTGTTTTATAATTCAAGTATCATTTTTATATAGGGATATCATCAATGTATTTAGTAATCAGTCCTTTATGATCTTTGATTTCAAGTACAAGATCACAGTTGTTGATTTTTGCATTGCATTTACCTTGTGTGCACAGTAACTCTAACGCAGATTAATCTCAGCATTGTATGTCACCTGAGTACATCTCAATCAGTGTACTAGTAGGTCGCTATCAAAATTGTGTAACCTTAGTGTCCAAGGTCAAAGATCATTATGGTGCTTGTTTGTATTATTTTTACATCAGAAGAAGTGCATTTCCATAAATCCCATGGTCCATGTAGTCTTTGACTTATTGCCCTTTCGGTCTTTAAACTTATCACATTGTCTTGTACTTATTGAAGTTTGATAACAATACACAAACATACTCAATCCAGTCAAGTTAAATTTGTATTTGATAACTCAGTTATTGCATTTTGAAGCAGTGGTGTAACTTCCTGAACAACCAAAATCGAAATCCCATTTAAAGCTCACCTCTGCAATGTAGAGGTAGGCAGGTGTGTTACTTCTGATCTCAAAGTCCACACAGATAAAAGCATATACATATGAAATGTCAAACATGGCATTTGTTTGGAATGAGTTTCATACCCTCTCTGGAGAAGGCTGAGGCAGCATACTTTGAATGTATTTGTACTTTATTTAAACATTCTTTGTTACGTTACGTTTCTTGCATTTCACTCAGGTATTTTTCCCACTGTAGAATACTGTTATAACTAGAATCATGAAACTGTGTGAGAGGGTGAAACTTGATGAGTGACCTATTTTTCATGCTTGACTGGTTTTGGTTTCATTTTATTTCTCTAACTTTTTTCATGCTAGAAATATCAAACTATACAACCTCATCTCTTACATAAAGTTACTGTGATCTACATTTTAAATTTTCATGGCTGAGGTTATCTTTTTATGTTCAGCTCATCCCTATATAGGTTATATATATATATGCGCACAAACTTCATTGAACTTTTGCCAGCTTAGCAGAGGTGTCAATGATAACAATGCTTGCATATAATACTTCATAACAACTTTCAAATGTAGTTTACTTTTTTGTAATTATTTCCCTTACTTATGTAAGCAATATAGTTTTAAATGTTTCTCATATCAGACTTTTTATCTCTTAATAAACCTCTTTGTATTGTTCTTATTAAGAAAATGAAAAAACTTTGCACAAACAATTTGAAACATATTTTTTTACATGTGAGAAATATTATCCCACAATGTGCATGTTTGAATTAGGTTATAAGTTGTCTCCCTTGGCCTAATTTGCCAGTTGATGTATGTAAAGATATGCCAAGTGTTGAGTGCTTATACTAATACTTGCTAAAATTTCAGATTTATATCTCCTAGACTATTTTAAGGATTTTGTCAATGCTTGAAGTGTTTCATTACAATGCAAAAACATTTTGCAACATATGTTTACTTATTTTGCATTGGTTCAAAGTAAAGATTTAAGAGGGACCCAAGTGGCCAAGTGGGCTAAAGTACTCACCATTATGGATCACTGCCATCTCACCTCTGTGTGAGTTCGAGTCTCTGGCTCAGCCAATGTAGGTATCTGAGAAAGGTTGCCAGTAGCTTCTCGTGGGGCAGTGGTTCTTTGCAGGGTTTTCCTGGGTTCTTCCTCCACCATTAATACTGGCTGCCATGTATAGCCTGTCTTGTTATGAAAAATGGCATTAAACCCTATAACAACAACAACAAAAATTTAAGCAGTCTCATTTTTTACAGTTTCCAACATATCTGCATTCTCAGTGTTATTAATGGACCTGAGAAAATGAATTTAGGATACAATCTTTTGAAATTTATATATCAATATTATTTTCAGAGTCTTAAATGGAAAGAAAAGACTGCTCTAAATAAAGTGTGCCATTTTATTAATATAAACACTGAAGTTACTCTTCATCATGAAATTCATTAAAGTGAACAGACTAAACTGGTTTTCAACATTAAAGTGTTGCTATCTGCAAAAAGGCAGTTATAAATGGGTCTATATTAGTAATATTGAACACTAGAATGAAAATGTATACAGTCATTCTAAATGACAGCAGTTTATTAATTTTCCCATGATGTAGGCTTCATTTGTAATGTTTAATCAATTTTTTTTTATCTTTCAGTCATAAATCATTGGAACTTTTAAATTTCTATGAAAGGTTTGTTTTCAAAGACTTATGAAAGCTATATCTTGATGCTTGCTAGACAGACATATATCCATCAGCACACCTGTTATTTTTATATTTTATACACCTATCAATTTTTTATGCAAAACAAAAGTCAGAATTCTACTGTCATTTCCTAGAAAAACTGAAGACTAAACTCTCATTTTCCAAATCCATATCAGGATTCTTGAATACGAGGCCAAAACTACATTTGTCCTTGATGTTTCCCAGTTTCAACTGAACAAGCATGAATATCTAATCTGTAGCCTAACTTGAAATGGAAAAGGAAATGAGTATCAATCTCTGTAACAAGTCCATGTAATAAGTTTCCAGTAATTAGTGCTTTCCTATTGTAAATAACTCAATGTCCTTATTTTCATGACAAGTCACCTTTGGAGCCTCTCATACCATTTTTGCATTGCCTAGGAGAGAATCTTTCTCACTTTTGTATCTGTTGAGCTTTTTCTATGATGCAAATTCTGACATCTAAATAACATATATTGGACTGTTGTCCCCATGTGTCTAAGAATTCTTGTTACTAACATTGATCATAGTGAAAATGAGTGACTCTTATTTCGTGCACTTCATTTATAAACTAAAATATTCATGCATATCTTAGTTTATCAATGTGTAATTTGGTTCATGATTAAAGATAATGTTTCACATTAACAAGATTGAAACATTAATCAGTTTCTTTTGTTTTCTGTTAAGTATAGTGATTTTATTAAATTGTCTGAAAATTGATAGATATATGAAAAAAATATCGTTATCAACATAATTTGATCTTGATTGCTGTGTTATGCCATATTGTCAGATTCAGAAAATCCAGTTCTTGACTCATTGCTTTGCATCTAGTAATGGTCTGGATTTTTTACACTGAAAAATTGATCAAGCAATCAGGACTACATTTACATTGCTATGATAATAATATAAATAATTGTATTTTTTTTAAACCAACATGATCATGCACAAATGTGGAAAGTTACATTGCAATTGTTTTTATTTTCAACTTGATTTAGATTTAGTGTTCAAAATACATTTTATTTATTTCTGCAGTGTTATTTGTAATATATAAATCTTTTCTTATAAATACACAAACAAGATTCTTTTACCATGCATTTAGATGTTTACACATTTATATATATAGTTAATATACCAAAAGCTTGCTAATTTCATTTGTGTTCGTTACATGCTTTTATACTGCTGTTGTATCCTTCATAAAATAATGACTTACTTTGCATAGATTATATGGAATACTTACACTGTATGTAGTGACACTCATTCATTAATCCCAAACATATTTATATCAATGGCTTATAGAGAACTTCCTTTTTGAACATTCTCATTATTTTCATTAGTTGCAAAATTTCATCAATCAAGAATCTGTGGTTTTATTGTTATGATGAGTCATTAGGAATCAGATATATAATTGTAATATTTCAAAATATTTAAATATTTTTCTAATAAATTGAAAGAAAATTAATTTGTATCAAAACTTGAAATCGGTGAGAACTGTTTTTTCACTGTAAAGATTCTCCGTATGTCACAAGTTAATTGAATATTGCATGTATTTTCATTCTTTAGTATAATTATAAAATTTATTTAATTAAGCAAACAATTGATCTCAGTGTCTTAGGAAAGTTCACACTAATATGGACACTTCATTTCTGATCAGACATGGAACATCATTAAGATCTTGGGTGAACTTAGCAATGTGCAAGATTCGTGCATACTAATGAGATGATCTTGCATCTGATTGACTGTGCTAAGTGTTACCACTGTTAAAGGTAAATTTCTGTTCTAAGTTTGATCAGAATTGAAATATGGGTTCATATCATTAAGAATTTTGATGATTTTGATAAAGAGCAAGACCCATTTATACTAAAGAGGTGGTCTTTCATTCAACTGGCAGAACATGTCACTCTGGAAACCCTATTTGGGATCTGAATTTGTCAGATGAGCTTGTGGTATATTATAATGATCTTTGATGGGTTTCAGTATGAGCAAGACCAGTACATTAATGACATAATTTTGAATGTTTTTACTAAGCTTTTTACCACTCATGAAGCCCTACATGTGATCTAGTTTTGATCAAACTTGGAATATGTGTCATGGTGATCTTGGATAGTTTTGTTAATGATTCATGCATTTAAATGAGGTGAAATTGCAGACATCAGATATCAGCTTTTATGTTGAAGATTACAAGTGAGTTTGATTATTTTGTTGGACTTTCATAATCATGGGATGATCTTGCATGTGGACTTGTTGCCACTCTTGAAGCATTGTGATCAAACTTGGTCAGTGGGCCTAACTCATTAAGGTCTTGGATGAGTACAGCTATGTGCAAGATCCATGAGGTGAGTTTGCATCAGATTGATTGAACTTGTCATCATTTTAAAAACTCTGTTTTTGATCTGATTTGCATCAGACTTGTTCAAAAGGAATATATTTTCAACAAAATGTGTTTTATGAGCAAGATTTGCATCTCTTTAATTCGGGTAATCTTGCATATGACTAGGGAAACTTCCTGAAAAAATCCTATATAATAACTGGGTTAATATCACCAATATTTTATATTATTTAAATGTATTCTGAGTGAGACTTGTGCATCTGATTGGCTGAGTTCTATATTTTTTTATGGGATTTTGATCAAACTTGGTTAAAAGATAAATGTCTTGAAGACATTAGTTGAAGATGCATATAAGTAAATTCATGCATATTAATAAGGTGACCTTTTATCTGATTGGCTGAGCTTGTCAGCATCCTAGTAATGATATTTATGTTCTAAGTTTGATCAGACTTGTTCTATTATATAGCAATTGGACGAGTTTGATTATGAGCTAGATATGATCATCTAAGCTTGATAATCACTGGTGTCTGTGTGGATATCTTAATGGTGCATTTTTGTATCAGGAACACTGGGAATGGTCAGTAAATTCCTTTACTCATAAAATAAACTATGTTTAAAAAATAAAATAAACTATGTTAAAAAAATATTTCCTGAAAAATCATTTTAAAGTTGTGGCTTTTATAGCCACCAGGTAGAAAACCAATTTTCTTAATAGCTCAGCTTGTTTAAATTGGTAGAAATGTTGTTGTTTTTTTACGACATACTGTCTTTAATTTTATTTAAGCTGATTCTTCTAATAACAGTGTGGCTTCTATAACAACCTGTAGAAAAACCTACAAATTATATTTACCTGTGAAAAAACCTACAAATTATATTTACCTGCCATAGATTACATCTGTTTTTCCAAATATTTAGAAACTGTATCTTCACAAAACAACTTTGTTTCCAGATTTAGCATTAACACCTGTATCATTCATATAGACAACGACAATTCCTCATCTACCAGGCAGTTCTGCTTAGGTTATGGAAAGTAAAAACAGTTAAACAGCATCTCAAATACTAGTTTAAACCATATAGCTATAAATTATCCTCTCATGGATGTCATACAAACCAAGTTACATTACTATTAGGCATTTTAGACCAATGTATGCCATGTGAGAGATATCAAGTCACTTGGGTCTCTTGTTCAGATTGAAGATAGAAAGTTTTTAATATTTTCATATAAATTTAGTAAAATGAGAATTTTGTATATGTGTCATAACTATTATTAGCTTGAATAGCCCATTGATGATTCTGCTATATTAATTTGGTCAGCATAGCAATCCCAGTTTCTGCATGCAGCCTCACATATTTTATTTTGAAATAGGCCACCTTGCACCTTAACTGGAAAAGACTATTTTGACAGCACCCATGTAGTTCATTGTATGGCTGCTGTATATATAATTTTCCTAAACTATTTACATGGCTGCCGTGTACCTGATCAGTGAAATATACTCATTTTTGAAATTTAAAAAAATTATTAAGTGCATCTTGTAAGTCCAGTCATGTCATTCATTCGATGCATTTTTTCATTTGTAATTCAGAACAATCAAATTTTCTTGTTATGTAATATTCCAACAAGTTGGCTAGCATAATTGTATTATGAGTTTAACAGATTTCATAGTTAATGTCAGCTGTTTACAGGTTATGATCTGCAGTGTTTTGTGTAATTCTGTACAGTAAATATGAATTGCATAATTCTTTCTTTATTTAAAGTATATGCCATTTTTTGTTTTTGTTTTTTTTAAAGTGTTTAGGGTGGTATTCAGTCCTGGGTCCTTTGCATAACAGATTAACATATTTACACCTGACTACAGTGACTGATACACTTGAAGATGATAATTCTTTGTATATGTTATGGCTGTCTGTTGAAAACAACATTCTTGATGGTTAATTTATTAATTATTAAGTAATTTAATTACAAAAATCTTGGGAAAACCTAATTCACAAACTAGCCTCTAATTGTTTGTACACCAAACCATGCTTATTATAATTGAAACTGTGAGACAGACATTGGTTGATATGAATATTGTTAATGACAGTTTGGTACACAGCAGCAATATGAATATTTGTAAAACATTTAGAACCTGGTTGACACATAAAATAGTCAGTGTAGAACAATTTCCTTTATTTGGTGCTTTTTAGTCTGATACATTGGCCGACAAACATATAATGGTATTGCTGAGTATATGTTATGCTTAGCTGAGTCTACACCATTTGGAATACTATTTTTGCTATTTCCAAATGAATTGACTGGTCACTATGTCAGTAATTTTTTCTACCAGGATCACACAGTGACCATGTGAATAGTCCTTGTGAACGTTGGAATAGTCCTTGTGAACTGTGTAAATAAATACAGAGAAATCTGTAAGATTTATCACTGAAAAACACATTCATACAGAAATTTAAGATTAATGTCAATGACACATACTAGAAAAGCTGTCATGCTGGACATCTTACTTTGAGTGCAGTAACTTCTGCCTAATAGTCCTTGTGAACTGTGTAAATAAATACTTCCTTCAAAATATCCTTGAAATTTTTCGTCAATCTTTTCATATTCATTTCATGTGTTGCCTGATCAGAACCATAATTTTATATTTTTCCTTACCAGTCATCTTTATCATACAAAAGCATAGCATTAAGTTACTCATAATATTTCAGTGGAATTGCAGCCAAATTAGAGCAAAATAGCAAAAACATGGTAAATGGATGTAAAAAGTTTTAAAAAGTGACTTTCAGCTAATTGTTTTGCATTCTCATGTCATATTATTAAAATGATGGAAGCTTAATTAAATTTGTAAAATATTTTTCAGATTTTCTTATTTTGCTTTATCTAATGTTTTTGGTTCAAAATTTTAGTTTTTTAATCTGCTAAAAAGGGAGATCTTAAATCGTAAATCAGTTACGAGTGATGAGAGTTATGAGTTTAGAAGCAATTGTATTAAACTTTACCCAATTGACTCATTTTGAATCCCACTCTTAGGGATGGGTGCCTCAAAATTCTATTTTTGGAATCATCTTAGTAGCCAGCAGAAAACCAAATGTTTACAAATTTACTTTACTGTTGCAAAATGTTACATCCGCTGAGTGGCAATGATTTTTCTCTTTTTCCCAACACTTTGCCTTTTTTAGGCAGAGAGAAGTTACTGCACTCAAAGTAAGATGTCCAGCATGACAGCTTTTCTAGTATGTGCCATTGACATTAATCTTAAATTTGTGTATGAATGTGTTTTTCAGTGATAAATCTTACAAATTTTTCATGGCAGCAAATTTCTTATGCACAAGATTAGCAATGAAACTTTCTAGCACTATTCTTGACTATGGTAGGGATGATGTAGTACCTCTTCATATGTATAAGACAGTGTATTATGTTGTACATCCATCATCCATCCTTTTTTTTTTTTTTTTGCTCAGTAACTTTAGTTGTCTGCCATCTTCTTGCACTTGGAGTAAGGTCAAGGTCACTATGGCTGAAAGAAGGGAAATGATTTCTACACAGTAACTTGAGACCTGCTCATCAACAGTTACCATACTTAGTGGATAAATTGGGGAAGAACCCTCTGAATTTTACCATAAAAAAATCAAGGTTGCTGTGACATTAAGAAGATAAATGTGACTTAAAGAAAGAATAAAAATGGTTTATGCACAATAAGATTATTTCTACATAAGAGACCTCTAACAGACATTGTGGATGGCTTGCACTCAGAGTAAGGAAGAGGCATATTGATTGTGGTTTGAAAATGTCAAAGGTAAAGGGCACTCAGACTGCAAGGAAAAAATTGTTTTATTGCAGAACTTACTGTTATCTACACAGAGAACTATTAAATATGGAGATAGTATATAATGTGCTGTTTATGGTACACTTATTTACATGAGCTGTAATGTTAGAAAAGTTTCATGATATAACACAGGCATTGTGTCAAAAGAAATTACAGAGGCACTAAAATGATGAATGGCAGTGTAGATGTTTGAGAACGATTATAAAGTTACAACCAAGGAAAGACACTTTTTGCACACAAAAATTGGAAGGAAAAGATGATGCAGGTTCCACAATTGGAATTTTGTTTCCCAGTAAGACTTTTCCATGTTTGCTTTTGAATCAGCCCAGTCATAATATCACACAGATTAAAATATAGGCTAAAATGAACATTTGTGTAACAGTAATTAATCATAGCAGAATCTTCTGTTCTGCCAAGAAATATAAAGCAATTAGAAATGTAACTGCCATATAGAACTCTTGGATTTGCTAAAATGCTCAGGTTTCACTATAAAATGAAGCAAGTATACCTTTTTCATGAATGTAGCTCTTATCAATGGGGGTTGCTCCCGTTGAGATCTGGTTGGCTGTCAAAGATTGGGAACTACCTGACACATAGAAGTACACATGAAGATTGACACCTAATAGTTCAACATATTTGATTGGATGTAATTTAGCCTACTAATCACTACACTATGAGACTGACCAATAAGGTTGTTTGTTATTTACACCTTTTTTGGAACAACTGGATTTATCACAGTCCATGAGTAACATATGCTACATCTTCCCTTCCTAGCAACTGACTGGTTTGGAATCAAAAAGTATAAAAGATTTTTCTTCCTATACCTCTATCTCAGGTTAAACCAATTAATAATTCAGTGCCAGGCTCTGTCAATGCAAATGGATGTGGGTCTGCTTGTATTCTATTTCAGTTGCTACCTTTGTGTGCATAGGTTAATTAGGTAGTTTTTTTTTTTTTTTTGTCTCAATTGCAGTGGCAGCTCCATAACTGCAGGATTACATCCTTTTGCTCCAAGGTCACCAGGGGACATTCATGTCAATGATGTTGTTAAGTTCTCAAGGCAGGGTGGAAAACTGAGTCAGGGGACAGTAAAATTTATAGGTCATCTTCCCGGACGTGGGGATGTATACCTCGGAGTGGAACTTGATAAAGAAGGTAAAATCTAATGTTCTGCTTTCTGTCTTCTTTTCTCAATAGTCACAGAACTCCAAGAAACATGATAAATATAATATTGGTATATGACAATCAAGATATGTTCCATAAAATAAAATAATAATAATAATAATAATAATAATAATAATAATACATGTAATTATAATAATAATAATACATGTAATAATAATAATAATAATAATAAAAATAATAATAATAATGAGATCTATTCAAGCATTTTTGAAGATTCTCAGAGGTGGGAAGATATGAACAGATGTATTTTATTTATGTGATACATTTTGTTGATTCAGTATTATAACTGGGTCATGTTTAATAGCCAAAAGTTTTAAGCAAGACTTTCATATCACCAACAGCAGTACATGTTTAACAGTGCTGAATCTACGTTTAAATCACAAATCCACTGTAACACCCAAAAAATTGGTGAAACATTTGTTTCATTCTAGACTATACTGTTAAGATTTGTTTCCACATTTAGATTTTTGTGAAATGATTAACAAGCCAAATATGATAAATCAGGCTAGCAGCATGGTCCTTGATCTATCAAAATATTATGCCATTGCAGCTCTATGTCTAAGACATTAGACAGAGATCATCAAATTAACTAACAACATTGCCATTTATCTATCAAATTATATTGCAACAGATCTAGGTCTAAGACATTAGCCAGATATCATTAAAGTAACTAACAACATTTCCATTGATCTGTCATCACATTATATTGCAACAGATCTGGGTCTAAGACATTAGACAGATATCATCAAAATAACTAAATATTGCAATTTATCTGTCATCACATTATATTGCAACAGATCTAGGTCTAAGACATTAGCCAGATATCATCAAAATAACTAACAACATTGCCATTGATCTGTCATCACATTATATTGCAACAGATCTAGGTCTAAGACATTAGCCAGATATCATCAAAATAACTAACAACATTGCCATTGATCTGTGATCACATTATATTGCAACAGATCTATGTCTATTTCATTAGACAGTTATCATCAGAATAAATAACATGACCCTTAATCTATCATCACATTATACCAATATAAAAACCTAGTTGTGGTATTAACCAAATATCAAAAATATAAAACTAACAGTATGTCCCTATATGTATCAGAACATAATGCCACAACAGATCTAGGCCTGTGGCATTAGCCAGATATAATAAATAAAGCTATAGAATGACCCTTAATTGACCTATTGCCACTTGTCAATCATGTTGATCAATTAACCATTCAGAGAACGTAAATTAGGCACACCTCCAGGCATTGCTTTCGTCTGCCATTTTCCTCCGACAAGTTGCTTGTGGCAATAATGAATTGATTATGATGAGTATTTACAAATTTTTCAATGATTTGTTAATTTCTTCATCGAAAATGGTGAAATGAAGTCAGTGGGAGCCTGGTAATTTTGACAGTTGATACACAGATCATCTAATGGAGGAATTACATTTATTCCCTTCCTGAAACATAGACAAACCTTCGATTGATAAAGTCTTTTTTAATGGTCAGCTGACTGTGGAAACAATTGATGGCAATTACAACATGTATTTTTGTTTCATAAATGTATGTAGAAAGTTCTTCCCGTCGATGGCTTGAAGAAAAAAAATGAAATGGAAAATGAAAAATAAATGTGAAAATAAACGTTTCAAGAGTATGGGTGGATAACCCCGTAACTTGTGGGATTTTATGTATATTCTCTTTTTGTTTTTGTTTAGGATGGACTGAACCCTAGACTGCATTTTTTTATAGTTTGAAAATTTAATTTTAATGTTTGATTCTCCCAAAAATAGTAATTTATCATCTCGATCATTCAAACACTGGAGTAACTCTTTACTTTCTCATGGGGCTGAAGTTGGGTGGAGGATATATACATGTATTAATAAGAAATACCGAAACAATGGTTTCATATAAATATCATCCAATATATTAAGCACGCATTTACATATTTACATCAACAGACATCAGTGATCAAAATTCCGTCGGACAAACACAATAAAAGCTTACAATTATTATGTACAACATTATATTTCTAAACAGTAATTATTTAGGATTTTATTATTAATATTTAATTAATTTACTTACAAGGCCGTATAAACACATGCCAGGTAAAATAAATAAGAATAAGATTATTTACCAAAACACATTAGTATCATTTGCAATGAATTTCCGTTTTTATGAATAAGTTCTCAAGCAGCTTTGAAATCAATTGAAATTATTTACTGGGAGAAAAAAAATACTTAGGTTATTATTATATGATCTTGAACTACAAATATAAATATTGTGTACTGCAGAATAATTTATGTAACTTTGTAATTTTACATTTTTTATGAATAATACAAATCATTTTTAATACACATATCACTCAAACTGAAACATATTTCTGTACAAAATACTGCATGTTTGTCGGAGTTTAACAGGTGCTCATGTCACGTGATTGGTAGGCAGAGCGATCTATCATCTGGCGTAAGGTCAATTGATGAGCACAATTTTTATTCCAAAATAGATTTAAGTATGTGGTGTTTGTCATGGGTGAGAATACTGTATATATTATTTTATGCAGTTAAAATTTACATTCTTATTTTTTATCAAATATATGTATGATGCTTGAAATTTTGTATTTCAGAAGGAAAACATGATGGAACATTTGAATCTATCAGATATTTTAAATGGTAAGTAGTAGTATATAATTATGTATACTTGCAATGGTAAGTACATGAATGTGAACATTTCTAATTTAAGTACATATATATGAACATTTCCACTGGTAAATACATGTATGTGTTCCTTTCCAGTGGTAAGTACATGTACAAATGTATGTGTACATTTCCACTGGTAAATACATTTCCAGGCATAAGTGCATGTATATGTACATTTCCACTGTAAGTACATGTATGTGTACATTTCCACAGGTTAAGTACATGTATATATACATTTCCAGTGGTAAGTACATATTTGTGTACATTTTCAGTGGTACGTTGATGAATCTATATTTCCTATGTTATGCATGCAGTTCAAATGGTAACTAGAATCAAATCTGTCCTTGTCAAGAATAATGACATTTCACTTTCAAAATTAGATATCAAAATGTTTTTATTGTTAATTGTAAGTAAAAAAATTAGTCTATGGAGGAAATATTCTTTTCCTACATTAATGCTGGATATATTTCATCGTGTGTATAAACACATATTTGAAAAAGTGGGGAAGCCATGATGTATGTCATTTATTTTTGGTATCACAAGATGAAACATATCTGGTATTTAGGCAGGAAAAGAACATTTTCTTTTTATTATCTACCAAACTTGCTTCTGAATCAATGCTTTAGAATAATCTCTTATACATAAAACCTCATCATTTTCAATAAATTAACCTCGCTTTGAAAAACTTAAGAGAGTGTTAGAAGTGAAATATCTTATCTGTCACAGTAAATGAAATTTGTAAAAAAAATTTAGGCTATTAATCATATTTGACCACAAATCCATTCTGATTAAGTATTCACAGCAGGTATATCATTGTTGTCAAGGAAGTAAGGGGAAATAACTTCATTGAGTCAAAAAAATTTGAGCAACAGTTACTTTTCAGCTCTGAAATGTAGTGTATTTTTTTTTATTTGTTCTAGTATCTAAAGTGTCCATTTTTGTTGCTGCAGGTATAACTTCTGTAGGCATATACAATCAATCATCACATGGCATTATGGGAAATTTTGTAGTTTCCAATGTGAAAATGTAAGGAAAGAAATATTGTTCAAATGTGAAAATATAGAAAAATATGAAAATTTTGTTTTGACAAAAATGGTGTCCATCTTGAAAATCTTGTTATCAATACTCTTTCAGGATGAATGGTCATACTGACAATGCATTTTCAGTGAATATTTTCTAATTATGTCTAGTTGGTTATACATGAAAATAGCACTGATCTGATGGCCAGTATGGTCACTATTTTGAAAATCTTTTCACTTTTGATCATGACAATGTAAGATTTTCAGTTAAAGACTTCTTATGAAATTTTATGATGTCATGATCCTAAATTAAAATGATACCAATCAGACCTCCAACATTGTAGCCATCTTGAAACTCTTGGTTTGCTACTTTTCCTGAATGGATTGATATATTGTCTTGAGGTTTTCTCTGAAAGACTTCTTATAGTATTTGGTTGGTACTAAATGAAAATGGGGACAACTAAACCTCCAAAGCAGCCATCTTGAAACTTTTATTACTAATTCTGCTATATGGATAGTTGTAGCAACATTGGGGATTTCACTAAATGACATTTTATGACAGGTTGGTCCTAAATGATGTATCAGACCTCAGATATGTTGGCTATAGCTACTGCCTTGAAAATCATGTTACCACTACATTATTAATGTGACAGAAAAGATGGATCACTCATCAAGGTAGATGAGGAGATTTGACCACAAAAAATGGAAGGATGTTCATCAACCAAATATTTAGCATCCAGATGGACAAAAATTAAAATCTAACAAATTTATATCTTTTTATTATTGATTATTATAATTTAACAAATCAGTAACTTTCTGCTGTTCATACTATCCTTATATTGTATGTACAACAAGTATATAAAGCATCTCTTTGACAATCATTGCTGGATTATATGGGTAGTGGTCCTTATCGCTGTTGAATCTTAACACTAAGAAGATGATGTACTATTAGTGAATGCAGGTTTTCTCAGGAGTCAGCATGAATTTTTCTTATGATGGAAAATGCTCTTTCAATGTCTGGAATGTGACAATGTTAGTACACTGTACAACTCGACTGAATAAACCAAGGAGTTTGAATTGTTTCCTGCCTGTTAGTAGAATATTGCTGACAGTCTGCTGGAACAGAACAAAATTGGTATAGTCTGGGTCTAATGTTTTAATGTTAGTAAGATGAAGTACAAACAAATACATTATACTGTCACACTTATTGTAACTTTCAGCCTAGTTTGCAGACACTTATGTACTCATCGATCATGATGCTGCATGTCTGTGGCATCAATGCCCTGGTGTTAGACATCACTATAAACTGTCACAGTCTGCAGACATCATACCAAAATTCAATTTGATCATACACAGCATAGACCCTGATCCATCTCAACAACCTTAAGCACTGATATACATAAACAAAAACCCTCTGTAAAGAATTAAAGTAATGTTAATTAATTCATGCTGATTGAAGTCTTTCATAACCAATTAACAGCTTTAATCATCTCAACAAACTTCAAACACTTAAGCCAACTGACCCTGCCAACAGAATTAAAGGTATTCATTGTTTATGCTGCTTGAAATTAGTGACTACTTTGTCGTTCTTTGCTTAAGCCAGTGAGCAATCATGTGATAAAAGGCAGTATTAACTTAAATATATTAAGAACCAAATGTGAAGAAACAAAAATAAAACAGGATGGGCATTTTTAGCATACAAATGCTATGTTATAATGACTGTCTTGGTTGTTTTTTTTTTTTATTAGATTACAAGTTGTGTACTACTACAGCTATGGGCAGAAACATACACTATTTGGTACCTTGGGATTGGCAGATGTCCTGCACCAAAAAGTGGGTCCCGAAGACAATCTTTTCAAAATTAAATTGAAATTATGTCATTTTTTTTTAGCCTTGGCTCTAATTGCTTGTCTCTTAACTTGTTGTTAAGTACTTGTACTGAGGGTATATTGTAATGAAAGTATTTCACACATCAAAATTGGGTTTATTTATCTGTTTTCTAGGATTTTGAACATATATATATATATATATATGATATTTTTCTTCTTTTCAGCAAACCAAATAAGGGTGTTTTTGTTGCATACAACAAAGTTGTGATGGCCTGGACAACATATTGATGTCAGATGCTAAAATTAGTTGACTGTTATGGCAAGATGTTTTTACAATTTGATGGCTTTGTTAGCTTTTGCAAATCGTTCTTTGATATATGAAATTTTATTAATGTATTTGATTACATCGTTTGTATCATGTTTTGCTTTAGAAGTAGCTGATAATAGATGATAGAATTTGTAATAATGTTTACCTTTGTGGAAGGGAAATTTTATGAAATATATATTGCTTTTATATTAGTATTAGTTTCAATAAATTCCCCCACATCGCTTCAGTTTTTGTACAAGGATACTTTTTGCTAAACATAGCGTTTATACAATAGAATGAGTTGATATGTCAGTTGACAAAGACATTGAATTCATTTGTTGGTAACGAACAAGTACAGAATTTGTTTGACATCTCAAATGTGCACTATCCCTCCAACTACGTCCCCCCAAAAGAAAACCCAATAAGTATAATAATACCACTGGAATTGTAAGATTGTTGTCAATCCTATCTGTGATATTTTTTTCTTCATCTTAGGTCATTTATTAAAGACATTATTTGATTTGTAAACCAGTTTCTTATTGATTTTTTGTGGGTTGTGCTAACTAGAGAGAAATCATTTACATGCATTTAATGTATATATTTTAGTCTTCATATTCTTTTTGTAAATCACTGTGAACATTCACTTATCAAGTCAAACTGCAAACTGAACAGAATCATATCTGCCATCCCATAATGCACTACCAAATTCAACTTTATACAGTTTGTTAGGAGTAATGAAAACAACAAACAATAAAAATCCTGATCAGCTGGTGCATTAGGTCATGGCAGATCAGAGTCCATGTCATTTGTAGTTGGATTCAAATTACAAGCAAATATATACAATATGCTAGATGAATAGAGAGTATATTTTAACCTCAAAAAGTTTACTGAAACAAGATGGGTTATGGGAAAACATCTACTGTAACTGCATATTTGGTGTGTGTACACCATGTTTAAGCCAATATGACAACTTTTGTCACGATTTTTTCACTTAGAAAAAAATGCAATGCAACCATGGACCACAATTACAGAATATTTAAGTTTCTTTGTGAAAAAGTTTTTTCTATGCAATCAATTATTTATAAAAAAATATTTGATGATTTTATATTTATAAAATGCAAAGAGAGATATTGCAGTTATGTGGTATTGGTGTATTATTTTCAATGCAAAATCAAAGGGAAAATGGGATGCCGAGTGGTCTAAAGCGCTGTCCGTTACAGACCACTGCCATCTCTGTGTGGGTTCGAGTCTCAGATTAGTCCGATGTGGGTATATGAGAAAGCTTGCCAGTAGCTTCTCATGGATGAGTGGTTCTTTCCTGGGTTTTCCTTGGTTCTTCCTCCACCATTAGTACTGGCCGCCATGTATAGCCAATCTTGTGCTGAAAAATGGCATTAAACCCTGCAACAACAACAACAACAACAAAGGGAAAACCTTCAAATTTATAAATAAATTCTGCACAAGACATTAATGTTGAGGTAATCGTTTCAAAACTGCTAGCAATGAAAACAAAATTCAACTTTATTCATATTTTTTATCTTCCCTTTTATGGCATTAACACCAGCATTAACACCAGCATTAACATCCAGTGGAGCTATAACACTAACACCAGCATCAATATTAGCACATATCAATTCATATACATGTGTGCAGCATCACTGCATCACAACCTTATTTATTCCATGGTCTGAAAATTATTTTTTAAAACTCCAGTTGTTTTGTTTGTTTAAGTATGTCTGTTCTTACATGAAAAAACAATCTGATTCCATGCATCGCTTAGTACCACTCCATTACAACAAGCTATATAAGTTTTCAAGCAGTGTTTACAAACAATTAATTTTTTAAAAAGTACAAAAATAATCTGTGGATTTTATTGATTCATTTTAGTACTTTTTTCATAACATAGACAGTAATGTTCTTTTTATTGTTTTATTCTTTTGTGGCCTGTCACTTTATTCTGAACATGTTTACTGCATGACAGTTAAAATGTTTGCAGTGATAGCTACTGACTGTCGAAAGTTTTATTCAGGTCAGCTCTGTAATAATTTATTACATCCTGGTTTAAACATGCTTTCCTGAGTCTAATGCAAATATTAAGGTGTTTATCTCATATCTTCCTGAGTCTAATGCAAATATCAAGGTGTTTATCTCATATCTTCCTGAGTCTAATGCAAATATTAAGGTGTTTATCTCATATCTTCCTGAGTCTAATGCAAATATTAAGGTGTTTATCTCATATCTTCCTGAGTCTAATGCAAATATTAAGGTGCTTATCTCATATCTTCCTGAGTCTAATGCAAATATTAAGGTGTTTATCTCATATCTTCCTGAGTCTAATGCAAATATTAAGGTGTTTATCTCATATCTTCCTGAGTCTAATGCAAATATTAAGGTGTTTATCTCATATCTTCCTGAGTCTAATGCAAATATTAAGGTGCTTATCTCATATCTTCCTGAGTCTAATGCAAATATTAAGGTGTTTATCTCATATCTTCCTGAGTCTAATGCAAATATTAAGGTGTTTATCTCATATCTTCCTGAGTCTAATGCAAATATTAAGGTGTTTATCTCATATCTTCCTGAGTCTAATGCAAATATTAAGGTGTTTATCTCATATCTTCCTGAGTCTAATGCAAATATCAAGGTGTTTATCTCATATCTTCCTGAGTCTAATGCAAATATTAAGGTGTTTATCTCATATCTTCCTGAGTCTAATGCAAATATTAAGGTGTTTATCTTCTCATTTTAATAACACTTGATATGCATAATTGGGTCACATGCTATATAAACTTTTTTCCACACCTATTGTACACAGTAAATCACACAGGTTAAGTTTATTAAGTTACACCATTTGTACACTGTAACACAGCAGTTCAGTCTTTTAAGTTACACCATTTGTACACTATAACACAGCAGTTCCGTCTATTAAGTTACACCTTTTGTACTCATTAAGTCATGGATTTAGCCTTTTAAGTTACACAATTTGTGCACAGTAAATCAAGGGTCAAGTCTACTAAGTTGTATACAGTAAATGAGTGGTTAAATGAGTCTATTAAGTTACACCATTATTACACAATGAATCAGGGATTAAGTTACACCGTGTTTACACAGTAAATCAAGGTTTACATCACTCAGATTACACCTTTGTTACACGGTAAATCAGGGATTAAGTCTATTAAGTTACACCATTTGTACACTATAAATCAGGGATTACATCTATCGATATACACCATTGTTACACAGTAAATCAGGGGTTACATCTATCAAATTACACCATTGTTACATAGTAAATCAGAGATTAAGCCAATTAAGTTACACCATTTGTACACAGTAAATCAGGAGTTTCATCCATCAAAATACACCATTGTTACACAGTAAATCTGGGATTAAGTCTGTTAAGTTACACTATTTGTACACAGTAAATCAGGCATTACATCAACCAAATTACACCACAGTTATACAGTAAATCAAGGGTTTAAATCTATTATGTTACATCATTTCTACACAGTAAATCAGGGGTTACATCTATGAAATTACTCCATTGTTACACAGTAAATCAGGGATGAAGTCTATTAAGTTACACCATTTGCACACAGTAAATCAAAGGTTAAATCTATTACATGTCCACCATTTGTACAAAGTAACTCAGAGATTACATCAAATTACACCATTTCTACACAGTAAATCAAGGGTTAGGTCTGTTAAGTTGCACCATTTGTACAAAATAAATCAGTGGTTAGGTCTATTACACCATTTTTACTTGTAAATCAAAATCAGAGATTAAATCTGTTAAGTTACACCATTTAAACAGCAAATTGTGGGTTACATCTGTCAAAGTATACCATTTGTACACAGTAAATTGTGGGTTACATCTGTCAAAGTATACCATTTGTACACAGTAAATCGTGGGTTACATCTGTCAAAGTATACCATTTGTACACAGTAAATCGTGGGTTACATCTGTCAAAGTATACCATTTGTACACAGTAAATCGTGGGTTACATCTGTCAAAGTATACCATTTGTACACAGTAAATCGTGGGTTACATCTGTCAAAGTATACCATTTGTACACAGTAAATCGTGGGTTACATCTGTCAAAGTATACCATTTGTGCTCATTTACATTATGACACATTTTGCTGAGTACATAAAACTGAAACATTGGTTCAGTTTACAAAGATTATGAACTCTTGGGTTAACTTTGCATGTATACATTTAAAGGTTGAAAACTAGAAGAAATTATTCTCTTAATTCTGAAAAACTGTATAAATTATGTCATAAATATTGAGTTGTTCCTTACAAGTTAAGGACACTTTTTTCAGTGATAATAATATCTTTATCAAGTCAAAATCAAATATTTATTTGTCCTGTCAGGTTTTTTATTGATGTCTTTATGGTTAGAGTATTGCATCCACTTTGGATTAAAATTTATTCCTGCACTGTATTTGCTTTTTACACGAGTCATACAAGTTAGACTACCTTAATAGTGAGGGCACCTTATATTGAGGTGTGCATACTGCTAAAAATGTATATATAACCATACCTGCCATATAAAAGGGGAAGCCTTATATCTAATACCTTTTAGGTAAGGGAGTACTTTGTTTATGTTGACACTTTATTTTATACAGTATTTTTTTGTCTGCTCAACACTTATTTGTATTTTGAATACTAGTTCCACTACATAGAAAGATAATTACTGTAATTTTTAATGTAAACATGTAATCTATCTTTTCTATGTTTTCTTAACAAATCTTTTCACAGGTATGTTTGCTACATGTGAAATAGCTGATACTTGTGATTTGCCAGATCATCTATGCACCTTACAATATTTTTTATATATATCATTCCGTCCATTTGAAGTAGTTTATATTTTAAATTTAGTATTTTAAATTTTTCCCATTTTCTGAAGTTTGTTGTATTTATTGTTTTTAATGAAACATTCTGTGTTATCAAAAGGGCCTATTAGTTACACTAGCCGATTTGATACTGCAAGACTGACAGGATCGTGGACATGAGAGTTTAAACCTAGATGTGACCTCATACCCAATGACCTATATGACATATTGGTCCATTTTTTGTTTGTTTTTACTCAAGCTTTTAATATATCTTATTACAATCTCTCTTACCATAGACAGGTAAGAATAATTTTGGCTGAATCAAGAGGTGCCTGTTTATGAGAGGTGAAATGTAAGTGGAATACAAGAGTTTTCAACAAAATCTGAAACTGGCTAGTTATGATTGTGGAAGGGAAATGATGTTTATTCAATTTTATAATATAATCTTTATTTATGCTGATGGGTATATGCAAATAATAGATCTTGTTCAGCATACAATCAAACTTTGGGCGTGTTTTTTTTCATTAAAATTTTTAATTCTGTGCAGTATATATGGTCAGCATGGATGCTTTTCTCAGTATTGTGTGGTCAACACATTCTAGGTAATTCAGTCATAGTCACCTGAAATTTGTTCTGTATACACCAAACACTGACAGTAAATAGTATTATTTCAACTGTAATAGTAATGTGAAAGCCAGATACGTTTCACCTGGAATGGACAATTTATTAATTAAATTGAAGCATTATTTTGTATCTAGTTTATTTGACTGTAGTATTGGCAGTTGAACTTAATATTTCAAATATACCGTTTGTTGACACAAGCTACTTAGACTGTGATTTCCTATAATATCTTTTTATTTTTATTTTAGAGATCTTTTTTATATAACAGGTCAATCATTTAGTAGTTGCTAATGCCTGCATATTTAATAGATTAAAGGTTGTCTTTGATAAAAGTATTTTTCTTCTGTTTATTTACATTGTCAAAGAAAAAGCCTGTGAAGTAATCTTCATATTTGTTCATGCTCATCCTTAAATGTGGAATGGGTATATACCCGGTAATCTTACCCTTTTCCATCCCTTATGTAATGTTAACCTTTTCGATTCATGTATAGTTACCGTATTTTCGCGCATATATCCCGCGGGTTATACCAGATTTTACAAACCCCGCAAGGGGGGTGCGGGTTATATAAGGGTGCGGGCTATATCACAATTTTTTTTACACATAATGATATTTCAACATATTGTTTGAAAAACGTAACTACATAACATATATTGTTCTAGTTTTGTTTTGCTAGGGTTGGATATTATGGCTACTATGGTGACTTTACAACAACTTACGGTATCGGGACCAAATCAACATTTCGGGATAAAAACTTAAAATTTCGTATCCGTCACGTTTTTATAATCAATATTTTCTGTTTTCAATCGAAATAACTACGGTACCTAATTTTACCGCTGGGCCACGATCCACTGCTTCAGGTCAGCTTCAAGGTGAGGCCACTTTGCTTTAGGTCCGCGACGAGCACGTTTTCGTGGATTCATCTTCTCCAACGTTCCTTTTTCTTTTCTCCAACCTCGGATTACACTCTCATCAATATCAAATTTTGTGCCTGTGGCTCTATTACCATGCACTTCAGCATACGCAATGGCAGTTAGCTTGAAGTCGGCTGTGTAAGACTTTCGTTCGGCATTTTTTAAATTAAATAGAAAGAAATTATTTAAACTCGAATCTACACTTCACAAGAGTACAAGATTATTTAAAAATGTCCGTGTTTATGTAGCCTGTAGTTGAGGCACAGCTCCTACGCACACAAGCACTGTGTACCGTGTTTTTCCTGACTTTTTTTGAGCAAAGGTCGTCGGCTTACTTTGATGATGGCGCCGCTAAAGGCTCCAGTTGAAGGGTGAAACAAATACCTGTTTGTTATTGCTGCGGCAACTTCAGATAATTGTAGAACATTGAAACAGATTTGTTTTATTTGTTTAGTATATATCAGTGCTTCAAAGGTAATCGGTTCTCTTTTGAAGTGTCAGCAAACGTATTTTTTCTTCTTCCATCTGGTATTTGTTTTTAAATTAGTGTCATCTGCTTGACTGTACTCATTTTACGTTTGCGCCTTCAGCGGATTCGGAGTTTGACTAGTCAGTTGCATAAAGTAATAAGGCCAGATATCATCATTAGCAGATTATGATATAACAGTGCACTGTTAGTGTGGTTTGCCAGTATGAGACAAGGACTTGTTATTTTAACAATATATTCCAGTACATTGTTTCCTGTCATGGTGCCTTCTATTTTCTCTACTCCAAACGCAAGACTGTATATACGGTTTTTATCAGCCAAAATTGGTGTCGCCACAAATATCACCAGATGGTATATTTTGTCACCAAAACGGAAAACAGAATCGCAGTTTGCTACATCAGCGAAGCCCCATGATCCTGTAATTGATTTCATTTCCGATTGTAGCTGTATAAATATATCTATGGTTGCGGGTTATACAAAGGTGCGGGTTATGCCAACGATTTTTTACACAAAACCCCAAAACCCGCGGGCTATATGAGGGTGCGGATTATCTGCGTGTGCGGGATATATGCGCGAAAATACGGTACCCTTTTCCATCCATGTGTAGTTACCCTTTTCCATCTGTATATAGTGTTATCCTTTTATATTTACCAGCTTTATAGTGTTACCCCTATCCATGTTGTGTTACCCCTGTCCCCATATATATATATATATATATATATATATATATATATATATATATATATATATATATATATTACCCTTTTCCAACTATTGTGTTATTTTGTTCTCTCCTTATACGTGGTTATTTTGTCAATCTAAATATTGCATTGCCTTTAGCCATCAAGATCAAGTGTTACCCTTTTCCATTTATATTTAAAGCATTGTTCTTGTCCATCTATATAGTGTTACCTTTATCCACCACTGCATTGTTATCCTTGTCCATTTTTATATGTATGGTAGTATTACCCTTGGCTGTCCATATAGTACCATTTAAAACTGCTTTTCCCCGTTATTTAGGTTGGGTGGGGTGCTCCCAATATTATACTCAATTATTACAGAAGACCCACCCTGGATCATTTTTGTCAGAAATGGAAGTAGTAATAGAGAGATGCAAATCTCTGAGCCCCCTCCAGTCAGCAATGCCAACAGTTAAATTAATGAATACACAAAATGTGAAATTCAAATAAGCAATAATTTAATATCATTCAATAACAGATCATCATTTCTCAAATAAGATACAAATTTAACCCCCTATTATGCGTCTTTCACTCAACCAAGTGACAGCCTATTTCATCATCTGATTTAGTGTGATAGATTTTCCTCCTGTCCTGTGTTCCTACTCATCTGTATTACACTTTTCTCAACTGGTACTCCAGTTCCCTTCAGTCTATCTAACTTTTGCCTCCGTTTTTCCATTTTTTGTCTCCCAGAGACTCAGGACCAACTGCACTAGGGTATCTCCCTCTGTCTCCTACAGTTCCTCTGGTCCTTTAAAGCTTCCTACATTAGCATAGCATATTCCTCTAGCTATCTAAACTCACACTAAACAACAATATCATCAAATAAGCCATTACCTTCTTTGGTCATGCATTCGTGCACATTGAAATACCCATTCTCTCTGATGTGTATATGGTATATATAGAGTCTCAATCTTATTATACAGAATAATAGATAATCAGATGCATTTCTGTACATTGCACTTCTACAAAGTGTACACAGATTTCAACATCTCCATGTGCTAAAATATCCTTACACATGATAATCCTACAAAGTATTCACAAATAGTAAAATCCCTATTAATCAATGTTGCACACTGCAACCATTATACAAAGTTATAATTCAATTCAACATTTGCAAATCTAAAATATCACATGAATAAATGCATGAGGTTACTACGAATTAACCAAATAATGAATTACAATATTAATTCTTTATATATTTGCTCATATCTCAAAATATATGCATGTAGATTAAACACTACAAATGAAAGAAACACAACAAATGGTAATTCTACATGCTAACGATTATAGTAATGAAGTATACATACTGCACATAATGAAAGTACAATTACTTTGCCATAATAGATTACAACAATCAAGGAAATAGTCACTGACCTGTTCTGAAGCTGCTTTGTAGTCCCCAGAATAACAAGTTTTCCACCAACTTTGCATGACATCAGAGTAGCTTATCTTCCCTTATATTTTGTGCAAGATGGTTTAGCGACTACTGAAATTTAGTTCTCAGGATAATAGATTTAAGCTTGTGATTTTAATGGTGGCCACACCTTTCTCAACTCGGAGTGGCAATTGTGCACATATATTCACATGTTCACAAAACGGGACACACCTCTAATTCACATAATTAGCAGACACTTCCCCCTCCCCAGCAGTCTGTCAAGGGTGGATTTACGACCCCGACTTGATGTACCTTTGATCGGAACACAGGATTTCATCACTTACCTCTGAACCATGTTATGTAACTGGCTTGGCCAAAATAAGGCACCAGTCATAAGTTCTTATGAATATGTCAAATCACTGACTTGCCACCTAATTGTATGCAGAACTGACATTCATACATTTATGATGCGAAATTATTAGCTCAGGGTATAGCCTAACATGTTGCAATCTGGTTATTTTACTTACAACGTGACAATTATATATATATATATATATATATATATATATATATATATATATATATATATATATATATATATATATATATATATATATATATTTCAAAAGGACTTTCTTCAAAACGAAAAGTTTAATCTATCTCTTAGGTTCAGAATTTTCCATGACATGTATATCTGCGAGCAGTGAGCAGATCTTCACATTTGCACGGGATATAGACGACCCCGCCCTCCACGAGTCCCCTGCTGCCTTGCAGGCTAGGTTTTGGATAACCAAAGACTAGGGTGCTGACACAGTACCTAATTGGGCGTATAAACTTTCTCAATAAGGTCACCGCCCAGGGCGGAGGAGTCCCAAGAAGGACTCAACGGCCATGTGTCCAGGACCATGGCGAGCCACTAGTAATGTGGAATTCGGCTGTGGTCAACAGCCTGGAGAGGAATGCGCCAGGTTCATTGCCCAAGACACACCACATGCAATGACAACTTTACCTCCGCCCATACCGGATCGGTCGTTGCCCTGAACAAGGGCCGCGCCTTTTGTCTTGCACCAGGGCAGAGGTGTAAAATGTGTTACTGGTGCACGATCACCACCAAAACTCCGAATCAGAAACAACATCAGTATTGGTACATGGAACATCAGAACATTAAGAACGCCTGGAAAGGTAGAGTAACTGATACACGAAATGAACAGATACCATTGGACCATCCTGGGACTGTGCGAAGTACGATGGAAGAACCTTGGGAAACAACAACACAGGATGGCCATAAACTATACTACTCTGGCAGAGAAGATAAACATGAACATGGTGTCGGATTTCTCGTCCACAAAGACACTATGAACACTGTTATGAGTTGTCGGCCAGTCTCCAGCAGGCTTATCATCATACGCTTGAGGGCAACACTACTCAATATCACCATTGTGCAAGATTACGCTCCAATTACAGACCATGATGATGAATTAGAGGATTTCTACGACCAACTGCAAGAAGTCCTGGACCAGACCCCAAAGAAAGACATTCTTGTGGTGCAAGGAGACTGGAATGCCAAAATAGGAGAGGATGCCGTTGATAACTGGAAAAGCACATGTGGACGCTACTGGAACGCAGAGACCAACGTCAGAGGCTTAAGGCTCCTGGAATTTGCCAGCTTCAATGATCTGAAGCTGATGAACACGTTTGGTCCACACAGAGCATCCAGAAGGTGGACCTGGCATAGCCCGAATGAAAAATTGAGACTGCTGGACCATTGGGAAGAAGTCTAAGAAGCGTACAAATTGAGATTGTTGGACCATAGGAAAGACGTCTAAGAAGCATACAAATTGAGATTGTTGGACCATAGGAAAGAAGCCAAAGAAGCATAAAAATTGAGAATGTTGGACCATAGGGAAGAAGTCTAAGAAGCATACAAATTGAGACTGCTGGACCATAGGGAAGAAGTCTAAGAAGCATATAAATTGAGATTGTTGGACCATAGGGAAGAAGTCTAAGAAGCATACAAATTGAGACTGCTGGACCATAGGGAAGAAGTCTAAGAAGCATATAAATTGAGATTGTTGGACCATAGGGAAGTAGCCTAAGAAGCATACAAATTGAGAATGTTGGACCATAAGGAAGAAGCCTAAAAGCGTACAAATTGATATTGTTGGACCATAGGAAAGATGCCTAAGAAGCAGACAAATTGAGATTGTTGGACCATAAGGAAGAAGCCTAAAAGCATACAAATTGATATTGTTGGACCATAGGAAAGATGCCTAAGAAGAATAAAAATTGAGACTGTTGGACCATGGGGAAGAAGCCTAAGAATTGAGATTGTTGGACCATAGGGAGGAAGCTTAAGTAGCATAACAATTGGGATAGTTGGACCATAGGAAAGAGGCCTAAGAAGCATAAAAATTGAGATTGTTGTATATATATATATATATATATATATATATATATATATATATATATATATATATATATATATATATATGTATATATTATATGTATATATATCTATATATATATCTATATATATATATATATATATGACATTAACTTATTACGATGATAGAATTTTAATTGCCTGTGATTTAAGTGTACATTTTCCCTTGAGTTTACACAAATCCATATGTTTTATCAACAGTTTCAAGAATCATGAATTCTTATCCAGTCACGTAATCTCTCTCTCTCTCTCTCTCTCTCTCTCTCTCTCTCTCTCTCTCTCTCTCTCTCTCTCTCTCTCACACACACATACACACACACACACATTTTTATTGTACTGGTACTATTTCTTTTTTACATCGTGGTCATTTTCCTACTTCTGTTTCCAATTAATTGTTCAACGAGATAATACAGTTCACTTTTTCTGTAATTACTACTCGTACATCAATTCATAATCTCCGATATAAATGCGCTACGTGGAGGTACGCTCAGTTTTCAATGACCCCGTTTTGTGGAATAGGACTCAGGGTAAAATTTTAATAAACCTACCATTATAAAACACAAATACATACAATTATATTCATTTGCTTCATTGACAGAACCTTTGCAAGAAAATACTAACATAGCAACAATCATGCAGTTTCTTACCTTCAAATTTAGCCCCTCATCATGACATATTGCAACATTTCATTTTTTTTTTCACTAATGGAATATGGTGGAAGCTTAAATCTATGTAAATTCTATCATTGCCTATGCACAGAAGAACAGAACAATTTTCGTCACGATATTTTAACTTGCCAGTATCAATTGTAGCAGCCATGATTGCGAGGTAAAACGAATTTTGTGCCTAGCTTTGCATCCTTTGCTTTTATTTGTTAATACAACACCATTATTAAATTAATGCATTGACAAATTTAATGTGAGACGGTTTTGTGTGGATGTTAATTAATCACTGTATTTATTGAAAATTGCCACGTGTTTAAGGGCCATCCATAAATGACGTTACGCGATTTGGCCGATTTTTTTTACCCCCACCCCCTTCGTCACACAAACTCAGACCCCTCAAATATGACGTCACAAAGCTCTGCTCTCCCCCCTCCCCAGAAAAAGCCGTATTTCCTATTTTAAAATTAACATGTTTCAAAAAATTAAGTGGTACTTTTATTTAAAGTTGCGCATTTTGATGTGACGTCACATTTTTAAACACCTTCCTACCCTCATCACACATCGTCACAAATGTGTGATCCCCCTCCCCCTAGGTGCGTGACGTCATTTATGGACGGTCCCTTACTCTGTTATTTCAAAAATTTCATAGCCCCCCCCCCCCTCCCCATCTAGTTTTGTTCCGGCTATCGGGTTTTAATTACGCTTGATAGTGATAAGATAGATAAATTGTGACAGGAATCTAATGACACCGTTTGACCGTTACAAGCTATGCCTTGCACGAATTTCAAACGCATCGTGCATAACTGCAATCATAGGCAAGTGCGCTACATAACAACCACAGGTGCTCGACGCGAGCTCGATGTTGTGAGAAGAAGAAAAACAACTGAAGGAAGGGAAACAAATCGTACAGAGTGACAAAACTACCTTAGATTACCCCAATGACCCGTTCTGACAGGACCATCTCTATCATACTGTATATTTAATTTTAAAAAAAGACTTTTATATAGTATGATAGAGAGGGTCCTATGTCAAAACGGGTCACGGGGGCAATCTCAGGCATTGTCACACTGTATGATTTTTTTAACTTCAGATTTGTTCTTCTTCACAACATGAATCTCGCGTCGAGCACATGTGCGTAACAACGAATACCAACTGTGTACTCTCCCCTAACAGCAAAAAGCTTTACAGCGAATGACTAAAACATGTTGCGACAAGCAATACATTTTTTTCTGGCACCCTTTTTGTTCCAATATTCCGGACCAAAACTCTTTATTCTGAATAATAAACGACAACTTCACAGTTCTAAAACCGTTAGAATATATTGGTACTGATTCTGTATATTGGTCGTGCCCATTTTTACATTTATTTTGTTCCATAATGATTTTAGTGGCAGACTCGATCCTAGAAGTTTTGATCACGCGACAGGTACAGCGGCGTTTCGAGGGGTAAGATTATTTCAATTGTGTTTAACTCCAGTATTCATTGACTAGTAACATATATAGCTGACGTGTATTCAACGTTTCTATACTAAGTATGTTCCTATGCCAGGTAAAGCCCGACCCGTCTATAGTAATACTGCGATGTTAATGTTTTGGCAAGGTCTGAGCTGAAACTTAATCGATCAGTATGATCGGTTTGGCCCGTTACTTTAAACGAGAATTCATCAATCACTGGGACTCTGTATTGATTTACCGACGAGAAATACAGTTTTGTCCCGTCTTCCATTGACTCTTCAAAGCTTATGGTATATCTAAATTGCCGTGCTCTATAGGAAGTAAACAGGGATAATGACAAGATAGGAATTGATTTTTTTTTCTGTTCGGATGAATCCGTCCACACAGTGATAATTGTATCTAACGTTTTGGCGAGTAACGTCATAACATGAAGAGACAGTATGTATACAAATATGTTTACAAATGTATATAAAATGTGTGCATTCTAGTTTTCAGCGATAGATTTTTTTCCATGCGTATTTGACTGACTTACAAGTATTTTGGAATTATATATATTTAACATTAGATTTTCAAACGGCAGAGGAACAACAAACAATTCGAAGCTAATGAAACTTCAGAGCATATTAGAAGTGATACACCTATATCAAAAGCCGATGGCATGCTATCTAAAAAAGCAGCTTTGCTTGTGAAAGGTGAGAATTGTAGAGAGTTGTATTTCACACTATTCTAGTTCATTGGATATGCAAAGCGTATGTATTTATGCCTTTTGCGAGAGTGTTTACGTTAGTGAAATAGAACAAATGTAAACTAATGACATCATTTGCAATGTAATTTGGACCCTTAATATGGGAAGTGAAAAACTAAATTTTGATACCGGATTTTCTTCCACTGGAATATTTCAAGGAATATTCGAGAGAAATCCGGAAAAAGTGCTGCATTATATTAAACGAGGTGAAAATGTGAATCAAGTCTGTTCCAAAACTGGAATGGGATATTTACATTTAATTATGACGGTGGCCTACCCAATTACAGAAACGAAGTATGTACCCATCATTTATCAGTTATCTAATGCCAACATTTTACTCGATCACCTAGATGCTGATGGAAAGTCACCATTGCATCTTTCCATCAAAGGAATGTTGTTGGAACTCATGGTCGCACTCATCAAATGTGGCGCCACCTGTCGAATAGAAGATGATGAACAACTGATAAGTAAATACGGAGGATTCACTGAATGCGAAACTCTGGAACGGTACAGAAAATTTGCCCCCGGATACTGGCTACCTGTCGAGGAAAACAAGACATTCAAAGTTAACATTCTGGTAAAATCGTGGTGCAGGATAAACATAAGTCGAAACGAAAAAACTCTTGTAGAATTCGCAAAAGAAAAAAGTGTGGATGATAAAATAGCTAAAATGCTTCTTGAAAACGAAAGCACTATCGAATTTGCTCATGCGACAATCGCCGGAGACGAGGACAAGATGAAAAGTCTTCTCGATCATTTCGACATAGATCTGACAACCAAAGATCTGTCACATCGAGAGAGTTACTTTGAGCCCTATTTCCCATTATCCCTTTATGGAGCTGCAATCAAATACGGTCACAAACACATACTTTATATGCTAAAAAATATGGAAAATATTAAAATAACAGAGTCTGCAATAACACGTCACAGCGAGGACGATTCTGATCAGTCTCAGTCAGCCGTTTGTTTAATATTGTGATATACATTGTTCCTGGATTTGTTTATTTGTGGGACAAATTAGTTGATATTTGTTATGTTTGTGCCAAATTATAAGTTTCATTTTCTTTGTCATGAAATGTAAGATGATATCGCATGTGATCATAAACATCTGTGGCCACCAAAACTGTTATATAAGAAGAAGAAAGAAGAAAAAACAATGAAAAAGCCGTGATATTGTTCGATAACATGTTTTATAAAAGACCGAAGTACATATTACGTTTTTCAGTTTTCTGAATACATTTCATTACTTGTGTCCTCACACAGGTATGATCATGAAAACTGGTTCTGTCAACATTTTGTTTCTTTTATTATGTCACTTTATTTGAATCTTGCCTATATTCTTTCCTTTTTTTTTTATAAAACCTTGGATATTTTATTTAATCACATTGCGACACCAAGCGAAGCGTATACAATTGGAGAATACGTAATTTATTTTAAAGGGAAGTTATGGCAATAATTGTGCTTTATTTTAATATTTTTTCATAGCTGTCTTCGATCGATCATTGTCTACATTTCGCTAATAAATATGTATTTTCGCATAGAATTATTACTGAATTTTTGCTGTTGTAGTTTATATGAAATGTCTTGCTGACGAATGAAACAATACCGTCATTTGTCAGTCAAGGCCAAAAGGTTTAAGGCACTCGGTCTTACGGATCACTGACGTCTCACTCCAGCCAACAAGGGTATGCGAGAACTCTAAACCAATAATTAGATGTCCACTTTTTTCTGACAATACTCGTCGCAGAGACCAACCTGCCGTTTTTCATGAAGAAGCTTTCACCCTCTAATCAGTTCTAACTAATGGACGCTCTCGAGCAATACATTTATTTCCATTAACCTTTTTTGAATGCGGATGGTAAGTGAAATCCCTCTTCTTTTGGTCCATGACATTACATGTTTCAGAGCAGTAACCTTTTTAGTATTGATCACTGTCAGCACAGAACATCTGTTTATCCATAATTTACTGACTTATTTTTAAATTGCTGTCGAATACGTGGAAGTCAACATCACTCGAAAGCCAATGTGATGATGTAGCTTTCCGCTCTTGCGTCAGCAGTTTAAAAAAAGTTTAGTAAATAATTGATACAAAGGTGTTCTGTTCTGACAGTTATTAATGCAAACCAAATATGCGTCTTGTCAAGGATTTAATGCTATGAGGAAAAGGACGAGAGGGTTTACTTACTATTCACCTTCAAAGCCATAAATAAAATTATGTACAACTAGCGAACGTTCGATAGTCAGAACTGATTGGAGGGTGGAAGCTTCAGTATGAAATATGACCCGGCCCGGGTGATATTCGCTACCAGTGATACCAGGGGGAAAACACAATACCCGCCCCAAGAACAACAATAAAAAAACAAACAAATAAACAAAAAATGGAGATCTACTTGTTGGTCTAGTGAGAACACCTGCCAAAGGTTCATGTAGGCAGGTGGTTCATCCCGTAGTCATTCAGGGTTCTTTATCCGCCAAACACTCGGCTCGCAGTGTGTTGCCTATCATGTATTGAAAAGGAAACCCACAAAGAAAGAAAAAAAAAAAAAGAAAAAAAGAAAGAAAGAAAAACAGTTACGGCCATTTGTTTTGAAGCAGCCGAGCCCTGTTACTACGCCTCAAATACCAAAACTAGTGATTTCTACCAGCAGCCAGTCCAGAAGTAGGCATTGGTCTTGGCAAAGGTTTTAGGCAGCTTAAGCTTATTTCTTCCGGTTCCTGAGTAGTTTTTTTTAAATTAAGAAAACAAAAACCAAATTGTCCTTTTCAGGGCCACCCACCTCGATCGAAATGAGAAAGAATTCCTTTTGCCAAAATCAATTAAAACTCAAAATCCCTATTTTTTACCCATGATGTGAGTATAGAGCTGATTCTTAAAAAAATCAAAACCAAGAGACACTTCCGTTTTTTCGTCTTGTCTATTCTGCTGCAAATGTTACAATTCAATTCATAACACAATACTTTAAAAAGTTCATAGACTTCTTCTTTGTTCTTCTTTGTCTTTTGTTCACTTTGTTGTTGTTTTTTTAATTAAAATTTCTTCACTGTCACAATTTGTTCCTTCTCTTCTTCACTTTTATCTCGTCCTCTTTTCTGGTCTTTCAGAACTTGTCGAGGCTATTCCTTTCGGGAGGGTACCTCTTTTTTCCAGTTCGGAATCTCTCTTCCCTCCTCCTATTCCTGTTGCTTCCTAGGATAGTTTGGAGACCAATGTCCTTTCTCTTTACAATAATAACAAGTATCTTGACTTTTGTCTCTTCTGCCACCCGTTATTTTTTCCACGGTCTGAACATTATGTAGCCCAATGTCTTATCTTCTTACCGATATAGCAATTATCTTGACTTTTATCTCGAAAAGAGGGGGAGTAGTCCTTCGGCTTGTCTGACGAGTTCTGGTCGGTTTGAGAGTGAAATGAATGCTGAAATATATATATATATATATATATATATATATATATATATATATATATATATATATATATATATATATTGGTCTGACATGAATATAATAGTGTTATGGCCTTTAAAATGTAGTCATTCGAATTTGTTCGGTCATAATGAAAAAATCGCATCATTTTGTAGAGAAAAGAGAAGAAAGTAAGAGACAAAAATGTAATCTATCGTCAAGTACAGTAGCTGAAGTCTTGGCTCATATTCATGCCACCGACTTTGCCGATGAAATGAGTGAACATGAATCCAGACCAAGAGAGACGGAAAAGCGCACCTCTAGAAAAGTTTTGATCTACGGCTTACACGTACACTGTAAAGTTTAAAGATTTAAAGTCGATCGCACCGTTGAAGATTGCAGAGGGTTCATTGCAGAGGTGTGGGATTCTTTGTTAACTACACTGAAACAGCAATGTCTAGGGAAAAAAGACGACCGCTTAAAACTTGTCATTCATTATGACAGTTTGAAGTATCCCGTTTAGATCGAATTTAGCAGGCCAGCAGAATTGACACATTCCAAAGTTATGGACAAAATTCAACACATACAACATTTCAATGACACATTTCACATCACCGATGGAAAATCAACACTGTCCATGACCCACGCTTCTCTTTCCCAAGGAACAGGAAGCAAAAATGTTGTTATGGTGGACTACCTTCTCAGCACCAAAAGGAGCCTAAACGATATTTACAAACCTCAAGACTAGATGTGTTTAACCCATGCATTCGTCTTGGGATGAACATATGCCAACAAGAACGACACAGCAGAATGGGAAAGAGTCTGGAGAAGTATTCAATGATCGGACCGAGCCAACAACGAAGTGAAACAAAATTATTCCTACACCAAACGGCGCTATCCAAAGACAACACGTGTCGCATTCCAGAAATACAAACATGGCAAGACATCTTAGCTCCACGCTACATCTTGAAAGTGCACCCTCAAGAAGTGTGCGGACCTCTGTTGTTTTAGGCAAGATTTCCAACACGGAAAATACATTCATGTCTATCATTACGATGAACATTTCGATGCCCATTCCTGAGATATAGATATTACTGTGAGAAATGTGACTATTTCTATAGCAATTGAGGGCAATACAAGCATTGTGTATCTAAATACTCGTGATGTTTGGCCTCGTAACTCTGGACAAAGGACAAAAACGAGTACATTGGCCAACTTGTCAGTGCACTTTTGTCAGCCCTACCTGTTACCAACAACATTTGAAGATGCAATGTTCACAGCAGAAAAGTGCTTGCCAACTCGCGAGATTGTGCCCTACTTGGCAAGGCATACGTACCAATAACTCCAACGCGCATGTACTTTCAGGGAAGAAACGATGTCCCATGTGCCACCAAATCGTGGACTTGGAACACAAACATTTAAACATATCAATCAAAACAAGAAGACGATGATGATCAGAAAAGTAGAATTTTTTCTTTTTCCTTTGCAAATGCATGCAAGAGACTGGTATTCTCATTCCTAATTTATGCGTGGCTCACCGAGCGTGCGAGAAGTGCATGAAAGATCGTATCTTTAGTCATTGCCCTCACTGTAACAAGATTTATCTAGGACTTGAGAAAATCTTTCGAGGGTCCAACATGCTGTCCGAGTTTGCCCAATGAATTTTAAACCCCATCGACAAGACGTGGAGACAAAAAGACATCGAAGGTTACGGAGATTCCCATCGCCATGCCACGGTAATGGCTCACAATTTTTTGGGATACTTGGGTCAGTTTCTTTTGAGATACTATACGAAACATAGTACCGAACGTCCAAAACTGACTTTAAACGGAGCCAAACTCATTTTCATGAAAGTGGGACAAGCACGATGTACAGATTTGATGAGTTACTTGACCATGCGATTGAGTCGAATGCTTAAAACGTTTCGAATGCCAGAAATGGTTAAAGGCTATTTAGAGCACTTTGTCAATACCGAAACCAGGCAACATGCTGTTCTACGCCATTTGCCTGAGACTCAGTACTATGACCTCGACAACATGCGCACAGAACAAAGAGAAGCTCTTTACGCTTGATACCATGACTCATGCCTCAGAACCATTAGATTTTCAAGAAGAAATATTTAAGCATTGCGGTTCCGACGTGGAAATGTTACGACATTGCTGTAGAAAATTTCGACAACTGTTCATGGAGCACGGAGGGATTGGTCCTTTCAAAGTAGCCTTCACCATTGCTAAAGAGCGTTCTTAAGCGTACCGCCTCAACGATTAATGCTAGAAAACACTCTGGCTGTCATCTGCCCTCAAACGACGAATTTTATTAAACGTCAATACTCGGTCAAAGCCTACGCTGGCTACATTATTCGTGTGGCACGAAAGAGAAATGGATTCAATATGCCATTATATGAGGAAGCGACATGGCCACCAGAACATTTTCAATAGATGGCTGTACTTAGAAAACCCTTAGATCGTGTACGTATGGTGTACACATTTAACGACTACTTATTTAAGGGATGTCCCCTTTGCTTTCCACAATGTGACACAAAAAATCTGTTTTGACAACAGACCATGGAAACAAGAAACTTCTCAGTGACGCTGAAGTTAGAACAGCAAATATACCAAGTGGTGGAAATGTGGGAACACAAGTACAATCACGGTTTGAAAACCTATTCCGAGTTTAAACGCATCGTGGAAAGTTACAAGCTGGTGGACCCACTGAACCCACGGGACAGTTTGTAGCGAGGACAAACGAATTCAACCTGTTTGCTGGACCAAGCCGACGAATAGAAAGGAGAAGAAATCAAATACTAAGACGTGTATTCGCTGTAGTCTTACGTGTGCAGATATCGTCACTTTCCCGTAGGGCACATACAATTGCTGACCAAACACATTGACCTGGACAACATTCGACAATACGAAGGATTGATCAAATGCAGAGTCTTGCCTCCCACGGAATTGTACCATCAAGTTTTATCTCACCATTCCCATGAAAAATTGATGTTTCCTTTGTGTCGCACTTGTTCCGAAACGTGCAACCAAGACCGACTTTGTCAGCACTACCAGGAAGAAAACGCCTTGACAGGGATGAGGGTCAGCGTCGAATTCTTTAAAGCTCTGGACATGGAATACCAGCTGTTACAAGTTTACGAAAATTACCACGTTCCCAAGACACAACAATATCATAAGGGCGACGAGACACAGAAAGGCATTTTCGCAGACTTCGTGGGTGCCTTTTGAACTGAAACAAAAAGCCAACGGCTGACTTCCTGGTGCCACACTTCCGGAGACCAAAATAAATTTAAAGAGAAATACCTCGAGCAGAAAGGCATCGCTTTAGACCATGTCGAGATAAACGAAGGAAGGCGATCGTTTGCCGAAGTGATGTTAAATTGGTTTTGGGGCAAAAGGAACAAAGAATGTGTTAATGCAAGACGGAGTATTTGACAGAACCTTTCCTTTACTTCCTGATGATTCACGACAAAACTACACCAATTCGTCAGTCGACAGTTGGAAAGAGTGTATAAAATCATGAGTGCGGCTTCCCAGCAACGTTACTTTACCTCCAGGACATACCAGTATACCAAAATTGGTTCCAAGAGTATAGCCACTAAAAAGAAGGACAACTTTGACACAATAAGAATCAACTGAGAGGTCCGCTGGAACTCCTACTGCGAATATTTTGGATTTGTCTACTTGGGACCTGAGATTGGATTAGGATACGAAGTGCAGTGCTTTAGTTGTGGTCTGAAGTTGCGAATTGAGCTATGTATCTACTAAGATTCAGCTATTCTGAAACATACTCAGTGGTCTACACACTGTCCTTACCTTTCGATGGCCTTTTCATCCATCACTCTACGGTACAGGTATGACGGTACTTTTCTAGAAAGTAGTGCCTTTGTCCAGGAAGAGAAAAGGAAGACTTCCGAAACTAGACATAAGAAAGGAACGATGCACAAGCTCGAGATGTCATTAAGACTAGTATAAACAGAGATAAATGTCCAAGACCGAGAGTTCATTGCGGCCACAAAGAACAAGCGACGAAGAAGAATACTTTTAAACACACGTCATTCAAACTCGGGAATTTTCAAGTGGAGTAGGTTGCTGTACCTTGCGATTGCGTGGACCACAGAGATTCACCAGGACATCATGGGAACTTTATTATGACTACTAGCACTACACCTATCATGGAAAGTAATGATATACGTGTCAAAAGTGATAGATGTGAAAGCGATGACACTCGTTATCGTTTACTCTTTACTGGATGTCAGTCTCTGCCTTAGACAATGCGTCTACCGCCCTACAGATATCATGCACCCTTAGTGAAATCCTGATGATTTCACTGTACCTTCATCAAATTACACCCGTGAAAGACGAAAATTCCTTCCCTGTGCGTTTACCTGAATATTGTTACTTTGAAAGTCGATTCCAAACCTTCAAAGGGAAATGGCCACAATATCTGGCAGAATTTACCCCCGAAGAATTATTCAGATCCGGATTTTTCTACTTGAGCGAAGGGGTTTCAGTTGTGGTTTGTCACTTTACGAGTAGGAACTGAAAGAATCCGCTTACCTTGGGCATGCTCGATGGTCTCCGAATTGTCACTCCTGCCTTTAGTGGGACGACCTGAGTAATGTTTGAATGGACACGTTACAAGAAAGCAATCGTGGTTTACCTGCAGAGTTCAAGTTACAAATCAAACGTAAAGACAAATTTCATCCGCTACTTTACCGATGTTTAAACCACTGGTTCCTGAATGCTATAAGAAGTCTGATTCAGATGAAAGTGTTCCAGTCGTCAGACATTGTTCAGCTGGACGTAGGTGAGAAGGATATGTTTGTTTACTACGAGTTACGCATACTGCAGAGAATTTCAGAAGAAGAGTTAGAAGATGATCAAAATCATTTAAACAATGTCAACATACTTGACGAGGAAACATCTAAACGAAGTGTAATATGTATGTTAGTGATTGAACCATTTTGATTCGATACTGAGTACGATTATACATTTATTGCCTCCATAAAGAGGGTATACAAACGGAATACTATGCCACAACATTTATCGCTTGTTATACAACAGCTTCCGTGGAAGGAAATCGTCGAGAGTATTCAAACGGTGGAGGATTACAATATATTATTACGAGAACTGTATCCTATAGTGTGTGTCTTCGTGACTTGCTTGTGGTGATTCCGTTTACCAGTATATATTTTGTGGACACTTTACGAACAATACTTATAATAAAATAAAAAAATGAAAGTGGAAACTTCAAATGTCCACGAGAGATTCATTCAGTTAAAATCTTTGTTATCTCATATGGATAATTCGCGACCTCTACGGGAAAACAAGATTCGTCGACTTTTAGATACTGAAGATGAAGATATATGTACGACGAGACGAGATTGTTTCTTTTTTTTTAGCTTACACCCTCACTGGACAGATGAATATGACTGGCCAAGTTGGTGTTTTGAGACTTTGACTAAGGAAGTGGCCAACTATGTTCAACGTCCAGTCAAAAAATAACTTTAAAACCTGTGTTAAGGACAGTTTCGGAAAAAGCCGTCACCGAGGACAACCACTCCCTTCAGGAGAGAAATGTCATGGATATTCCCAAAAGACCCTTGCGGGAAGACACCTATGTAACTGTGGCCAATGAAAAGACTTGAAGCACATTACACACTGTCCCTAGGACACATTGGTTACCACAGACATGTTGTACAGAGACTTGTTTAATTCCACTTTGATTGTCGATGTGTATTTTATTGTATATTTAAGATAACCTTCTGGCTTTTATGTATTTTTGTCGTTCGTCTTGTTCCATTTTATTTTTAGGAAATAACGTGTTTTGAAAAAAGTATAAAAACTCTTGTCTGTCAAGTGCTACATCCCCTACACTAATAATGCTACTTCTGTTGTTTTTGCTTCATCTTCCTCCACTTTCAAAGTCATCAACGAATATCTAGATCGTGCTAGTTGGTAGGCATTGTATCTTTGCCATCCCTTTGACATGTAAATTGCCGGACCTAGCAGTTTGGTTAAAACCGAATTTGCCAAAAGTTTGATCGAACATACACATCATTTGATGGATCGTCCACCTCAAAGTATCGTATGGTGTTACAAAGAGTGGCAATCGGCTTACAGCATTAAAAGAAGACAAAGAAGAAATTAAGCTGTGGCTAGTGTCATTTACGTTACAGACAATTTGTTTCAACAAAGTAAGGCCTATCTCACGTTTAGTCTCAATGCTCAGTACGTGGTCTTGTTTGAAAGCCCATGAGATAAATCGCAAGTGCAAGTCTTAGCCAAACAGTTAGGAACACTTTGGCTGTCTCATGCGTGCGATGATGCAACTCAAAATCCACACGTCTATTTACTCGTGGATTTAAAGCCTACCACCTCCAATTATTTGTGATGTCTTACACATCTGTTCCAGGAATGTTACCAGGACGAAGGGCCTGTTGTGTACACCTCCGCTTAGTCGACTTAACATCAATAACAAGAAATCTTTTTAAAACATTGCGGACATTTTTTCTCTGTTTCATACAGCGTCAACTTAACTTTCCTTCAGTCTCATCTTCCTGTCATATTTATTCCTGCCTTGTAGGGCATAAGTCGCGAAACAAAATCAACATAACGTGGCAGCGCCAGAGGAGCATCATTCAAATTCCACATCAAACCAAATGCTGTTTAAAAAAAAAGTAGCCTTGACGCAACTGCCCTATACTTGCATCGACTCTCAAACCAAAAGCAAATCATCTTGAAACATGGAGGTAGCGGCTCTCTAGGAGGTGCCATCATTCGATCCCTCTTCAAATGGGATCGAAATGCTCCCAAGGTCCTCCCCACGAAGAAAACAACATTCAAAATAGCCAAAAGAAAAAAAAAGAGCAGCGGTGTCAAACCCAGGTCACTGAAAAGTCTCCAGAAAAGGAAAGAGCCACAGAAACAGAAAATCACACAGAAGACAGCATCTACCCACAAGGAAGGCACTTCGGCCAGGACGCAAACTTCTATTCACAAACCACGGTCCGTAGCAACGGTATCTGCGTCTCCTGTAGCTGAAGATGTGAGCCGAACCCAATATGGCACCAGTTCTTCCTCAGTTGATGAAACAATGGATATCTCTAAAATATTCTCATCCAGTGATGACACCCTTCTCCTCTTAAGCGGCAGTGAAAGCTGCTCACAACGTAATTGCTCAAAATCAAAGTCCAATAGAGATCGGTCATGTTACAGAGTCTACTGGATTTGTCCGAACAAGAACTGTCATGATTCAGTCCGTTGCGAAATCCTCTACGACGTGTGTTACCTGGCATCAAGTTGATACGACGTAAAGACAATCCGTGGATCGGCGCATTCCAGTGTAAAAAGACTAGTTGTAGTAAACGATGGGAATCAATGTTTCTGTGTTCCAGAGCACCCAAAGATGCCTCCCCCTTTAATACGTGCCCACAGTCACCATCATATTTATCCTATCCCCAAACGAAAAGGAAAAAGACAAGGACAGTCTAATCATCCAAACGAACGAGATCATATGCTCAATCAGTTTGCGCATAACATTGAACAAAACTTAAAAGGAGCAACCAAAAGGGAGGATTTTATTTTTCAAGCCTTCTCAAACGTATAAGGACATGTCTCAAGCCATGGACTTCAGTGTATGTTTTTGTATGTGATACTGAAGGTCCACACTTAAAAGACGTGCACACCACTACCATCGTAGTTCTTCTGTCCAAAGAAGAACAATACACTTTAGTGAAGCATCGACGTCAGACCCAAAACGACGTAGTTGTCCAAAGAAAGAGTCGGATCCAAAAAGGATGTTTCTTTGGCGATCAACGTTAGTGTGTTTTTGGAACCAACAAACAACGATGGTTCAACCCCCTCCATCCAAAAACATCATTCTTCACTCCCCAAAGGAAATGAAAGTACTACCTCCTTGCTTAGCCAAACCTTGGGACACGTTGTTTGTCATGACCATAACCTCATCGCCCATGCGAAAACAAATCAGTCAGACTGACATCAAAGCTGTCATCGAGATTCCGTAGGTGAATGTTATTTTAATTTCTTGAAAGGCAAGATACCTTTGTCTCCACATCAGAAAAAGTGTTTAGCAAAAAATAACCAAATGACCCCCCCCCCCCTCAAAAAAAGAAAAAATACCCATTCTTCAACAGAAAAATATGTTGGTGCAACGCTGATGATTTTTACCTATGATAGGAACTTCTTGCCTAAAAGATAGTAGGCGTTGGGTCTTCAAGGAAATGTTATATGCGCCATAGAGGATAGAATAAGAAGATAAAAGGGACTTCTAGAGTACAAATATAATAGACGGGCTCATTGGAAGTGAATGTAAGAACGAAAACGGACTTTAGTGCCTTACAAACGATGGACGGAATACCATCGTTGACACGAACAACGAACCCCGCATTTACCACAAATCATCATTTGACCGAGATATACCAATTACAACTCGAATTGCATTCGTTGATGGATCGCAACGATATGTCCGAAACAGAAAAGTCGAAAGTACGGTCAACTTTACCAACGACTGAAACTCTGTCACCAGCAAGCTTTAGACGAAATTTGTTTAACCGACTCTGAGAGATTGAAGGGCAATGATTAAAGGTACATCACAACCACTGCTCCATGTGGTCAAGACAAACGCAGTGTCACGATTGATTGAGAATGAAGAGGACCGAGAAGTCTTTCAAACACTCTCCGTAGATTCCATTCTTAGTAATATTGCAGCGTCCTTTGTTGACCCCTTCCCCACTCCCCAACGAGAAGAACTCAACACCTTAACAGATGATGGTCACTCCTTCTTCGACAAAAGTGAAAAAGAAAACGAAGACCAAAGCCATTCCATTACCTCCACCACAGCACTACCCTCTACGTCTACTTCCTTGGCACATCGGACACATAAAACCGTTTTAAACTACCATTTCGTCCCATCCATAGTAACATCAGCGAAGAGTGGGTGACTTATGAAACAAAATGGTGAAGGTGTTAGTCAGCATTTACAATGATCCAGCACATCCTGCTGGTTACGCAGGAGTTTAGAAATTGTATCGTGCTGCGAAAACGCAACTGAAAATTCTTCGTTTACCTCAAGTACAACGATTGTTACAAGAACATGCCACGTGCACTTTACACAAATCCATTTGACGAAAACGTTTTCAGAAGTCGCAGCCAAGTGGAAGGCATCGATCATCAATGGTAAGCCAGTTTAGTCGATATCTCTCTAGGTACTTACAATCGTGTCATTGACTTCCGAATCGAGCAGCGAGTTTGTTTGAGCCTTCCAACCGGTGTTGAAACATAAGTGATCATCAACCTCTTCAATGGCAAACCGATAAATTCACCGAATTTCTTAACCAAACTTTCCAAAAAGAAAGGTGACATTCATATTATTTTCCACCGAGAATCCAGAAACAACGCCACAATCGTAGGAAGAACGCATGTGGAAATATGTTACGTACCAACATACTATAAAGTACATCGACATCTTACCCCACTCGGTCATAGCGTAAAACAAATCGGACGTGTCCCCAAGATGTGACTCCCGAGAACGATGTGACTGTTTTTAAGTGCTCGTCGGGGGATGTGCCCAATAAAGGTGGAGTGTTGGCAACAGGATATTGGGTGCCCACTGGCAAAACTAAACGCACATTCGACAAAGGTTACTAACCAAACTGGCCGTATAACCACCGAATTGTATCGTGTCACTGGACGAGTGCGTTCTTGTCATCATGCCTTGTATAAATATGAAAACAAGAACAGGGAAGTGTTAAAAGATACGTTTTACTTGCTCGAGTTACAACGTGTGACCAAAAAAGAAGACGAAGTGTATGACATTGAAAGCATTCTCGAGTGAATGACCCGTAATGTGGAGAAACATCGTGTCAAAGAAGTCAAAGTACGTTGGAAAGGAATTCCTCCTATTCAGATTCATGGATCGACGCTTCGCAAGTCATCAACTACAGTAGGAAGTGACCATCATTCCATTCAACACAGACTCAGCTATCACAGTGACCACTCCTTCACACACTGCTTCTCTACAAGATTTGCAAAAGGAATCTTTGCGGATTTGGTGTGGAAAACGTGTACCTAAAACGCAAATCGTCTTTTTCTGCCAAATCTTTGTGGTGTATTGTGGTATATGTGCAGACATTCCGAATTTGAGTTTGCAACAAGGATGCAAACAATTGTGGACCATTTTTCTGTAACTGCTGCATCGGTTACCTTCTTGCCAATCAGTCCCTGAAATACTTCTTGAATGGAAAGAACAACGTGCGCCTTGACTCCAACGTCAGTCATTCTCCCAACAATCGCCACCCCAACAACAATCCTCTTTTCTACATTCCTCTGACCTCCAGTGACCAGCTTAACGTTGGAAGAACAACAATCAATTTTACTTAACGTTACCCAGCGACAGTTCTATGGAGGTGTTTCCAACAGTACTTTGTGTTGTTTGTTAGTACCTCAGGCCATTACATTGGATTACGATGCTCAATGGGAAGTGTCTTTGGTAGAAATTTTTCACCCTACACAAGTCCATAAAATCCTTCCAAATCAAAATATTTTGACTTTCTAAATTCGTGACGAACAAATGCAATTCCACAGGATACTATTTAGCTGTCAACATTTCGTGACCACAATTGTTACGGCAATTCCAAAGCTAAGATGAAATCTGGAAAGACAAGAATATATGTCTGAAAACTAAAATCAGACTGTTGAGAGCACTAGTCATCTCAGTCGTTTTGCATTCATGTGAGGCCTAGACCCTGACAGCAGAATTACAACGAAGAATCCAGGCACTTGAAATGAGATGCTATTTAGCGTCTTTTACATGGATCACAAATGAAGAAGTGCGCAACACCATCAGACACAAAGTAGGCCATTATGAAGACCTCCTCACTACGTGTTGTCAAAAAGAGAAAGCTGAAATGGTATGGCCATGTCAATAGAGCGAACAGTACATCCACAACAGTACGGCAGAGTCCATAGTGGCAGAAAGAGAGGTAGACAGAGGAAAAAAAAGTGAGTTACAACATTACAGAATGTACCAGGACATTTTTGCGGAGACACGGGCATTGATACATGATCGAGACAGAGAAGGGAACTGGTCAGATGTTCAGCAGCACAGTGCCTCAACGGCTACACTAGGTCAAGAGACTGATGATGATAGTGGTGGTGATGACGTCAGTGTTAAATTATTATTACACAAGATTTTGCTGTTCTGAACATACAGTTCCGTCAAGAACAATGAGAGTAACTCCCCTGGTTCTCTGTTGATTGAGTTGATTCTGTTGATACTGTTAATTTAATTTGTGACGACCTCCTGTGAAAATAACATTGGATGAGACTTAAACAAAACTAAAATAAATAAACGTCCGATTTCAATGGTCTCAGACGATTGCTTACGTTGCTGTATGTGATTATACGTAATCTGATAATTGTGAGATTATGAAGTCAGTGGTGTCACTAGGGTTGGTGTTACCCAATGCAGTAACTCATGGTTCCACCCCGATTGACCTCCTTTTGTAAAACAACATGCAGAATCTTTAGGAATGTAAAGTTTGGTGTCTCTACCTTCTGATAGTGTTACCTGGTGCGGTTCGCACCAGCTTGTGACGTCACAGTCTGAAGTTTTGTGACGTAATAACATTGTAGTCTGGTTCTCTGCCTTTCATTCCCCTATAGTAAGGCAAGCGAACGCCGACGCCATTTTGCCACGTGATCAAAAGAAATGACCTTAATATGAGAGATCTAGTTAATCTAACAGCGGCACATTTATTCCGTTAATATTGTCATTCTAAGTGAAACAATGTTTTCTTTACTAATACGTTTGCTTTGAACTATAGCAGTCGTTTTCTTGGTTTCAAGGCTAACTACCAATTAGGTCATATAATATTTTTTACAAATATTTTTTTACTAGTATGCGAAGATGAAGGAAAAGCGCACGCACAACGATATTTTACTAATATTGCACATTTTACACAAAAATTCATTTTCCAATCGTTTCTTTGATAAATTTTACATCCAAAATTGCTATCAGATGATGTACGACAGCCTAAATATAGCCAAAGATTAATACGAAAATTTCACCCACCCTCTTTCACAGGGGGATGAAGGTATCGAACACTAAGTCAGCTAAAATATTCTGGTTGCAATAAATTACCTGATTAATTTTACATCGATATTAATATTATGCTTTACATTACATGACAAATCAGACTTTACCAAATATTATGATTGAAATAGCAACCCCATTCGGAGTCGGGGCCATGTCACCTCTGTCTGTGTGGGTTCGAGTCTCAGATGCGGCTAATGTGGTTATGTGAGAAAGCTTGCCAGTAGCTTTATGGGGTTTCCCAAGTTAAAGTTCATATTGTTTCATTAAGAAAGACAGTATTAAAGGAATAAATGTGCACCGGTTAGATAACTAGATTTCTCCATGTGAAGCCATTTGTTTTGAACACGTGACAATATGGCGTCGGCGTTCGCCTGACTTAGTATAAGGGATTGCAACGCTGGGAGCATACTAAACCGGGAACCAGACTAATAATACTCTGGCTTGTGTTTACGCAAGAGTATAGGGAATAGGAAATATTTACATCCGGTTTTTTTTTTCTTCTTCTTCCTACAAGCGTTCGAAAAGGCAAAAGATATTCCAATTGTGAGGCTTGCTCATTGTCACTGGCTAAATATCCTCACCTTGGAAATGTCTTCGCTATATAGGGGTTTAATTACTGCTGCGGATAAATTTGTTCCAGCAAGATTACAGCCTTTATGGAATCATCCTGCAGGTTATCTAATAACGCAAAGCTATTTTACGATGTAAATCATGGATGTTGCAGAGTACTGTACAATCACAGGGTCTCGTTAAAAAGATAATTACAGTAGGAGTATTCCTCCATGAATCAAGGGATTTGGGTCTTACCTGTAACAGTTTATTCGTCCCTGCATCAAGGGATATGGGTCTAGCATGTAACAGTTTATTCATCCATGAATCAAGGGATATGGATCTAACCTGTAACAATTATATTGTTACAAGTTCGACCCATATCCCTTGATTTATGGATGAATACTCCTAATTATCTTTGTAACGTCTACGAGCCTCTGTGCCACAACGTTAGACGTATCATATGCTATTTATGTTTCAGTGCAACGTCCCAAACGCGCAAAACATAGATATTAGCGTCGAGGTATTGCACGTAGCACTATTTGCAAAGTTTCAAATTTTCAGATTCCAACGATCACTTTTTTTTATAACTGGTATTAAACAGAAAGTTTGTCAACTTTATAAGAACCGTGTTTTTGTTTATATAGAACATTAAGTTCTGCATAGACTACACGGGTAGTGCAAGCACTGCAGTCGCGCAAAACGACAGTTTAGCTACCTGATCTAAATATGATGATTAAAATTTAAAGGTTGTAACTAGTATTGACTAATTAGTGTTTTCAAAACGTGTACTCTTTCATCCATACCTGCTGCCATTTTGATTCCCAAGCCTTGCAAACTTACACATATGACAAACATTGACATTGTTTTTCCTATATACTTATGAAGACGTTTCATTTTGTGGGTAAGGATATCCTAATACAGGTCTCTATAAACACCCCAAGAACACTCCAGTATTGCATATATTCGCACTAGATCTCGCAAAAACGTAACAAGAAGTGCAAAAAAAAATTAAAAAAACACATATGGACATTGTTACTATCAATGATTTATAGTTGAGGGCCCCGTTTCTGATAATCAATGGACACAAATTCTTATGCATCAAATCTCTAATTTTATATATAATTTTTTTACACAATTTCCTCATTAAATGGCAATGCACCATACTTCTCTAATTTATTTAAATTGCTGATGCTCAATGTTAATAATTGTCAAAATAAAGAAATGGAGGAATAGTTCAGATGTTTTTGAGATAAACAAATAATTTTATATACAATAAGTTTGCTATTTTTTTTAACTTATTTAACAACTTATTTGTGGTATTGCTAATTATTTATAAATGTTGAAAATATTAAAGTTAATGTACCAAAACACTTGTCAAAATGGGAGTTATTTCCCTTGGCAACTCCTGACCTTCTTTTCCTGTTACACAAAATATCGCTAAATAGTCAGTTTTTGTTTGTTTGGTTGGTTGTTTTTTCTTAATGTTGTTGAAATTTAAATTGGGTATTATGTAAAGTTTAAAAGAAACAACTTCAAAGAACCCAGGACAAAGAAAAATGATGGCTGGTCCGAGGGAACAACCATATGCTGGGATACCATGAGAATAAAATGGCAGACTGACATTAAGGCTACTCAAACAGACAAGAAAAAGAAAAGAATCTGATTGCTTTCATTGCCTGGTTAACAGGGTCCTCATTTGGTACGAGAACCCTTTTCAAACAATCTATTTCACAAAACCTGACTTGATCTTATTTTCCTGTCCATTATTAATAATTGGACCAAATTTGAATTAAGCACGGACATCCTTGGACCTAATGGTACCCCTCTTTTATTGCCACAACTCGGAAGCTCAAAAATGGCAGAGCTGTGAAACTAATTTCCACTACCTCCACTTGTGCCATTGCAAACTATTAAAACACCTAATTGGCTGTTAGGGTTGAGTGTGTGTTGGGTCTATTCCCACTCACCTAGGGTCCTCCATTCAGGTTTATGGTTAATAGAAACCCTGATTTGACAACCAAATTAAATAGTACTCCTTGAGTACATAAATGCCTGGGGGAAGTGGCACCAATCTCCCCCCATCCCCCCCCCCAAGTTATTAAATATCCAGCTTTGCTGGAAACTTAAAACTGCTGCATGCCCAACTTCATCATCATCATCATGCAACCCATACTGATCAAATAAAGAAAGATACAGTATAACTCGACACTAGCTAAAGGATCATCATACTGCTTGGTCATTGAACTATGTATTTCAACCATAAGACAGAAAAAAAGAATCTGATTGCTTTCATTGCCTGGGTCCCCATTTGGTACGAGAACCCTTTTCAAACAATTTATTTCACAAAACCTGACTTGATCATATTTTTCCCGGGGTCAAGCTAGACCTCAATTTTTAAGGATAAGTGACTTGTTCTATTATACATAAAAAGGAAAAGTGAGAGGACAATAGGGAATTGGCAGCAAAGCAGGAAATGCAATATATATGATGACTTGCACTTGGAAAGAGTTAATAGCCAATGAACTATTAAAACAAATATCTATATATATATATATATATATATATATATATATATATATATATATATATATATATATATATATATATATATTAAAAAAATCCACTGATATGATTGTTGTTTTTTGGACCACATTCATGTAGTAATAACATGTATTGGTTAAATAATATTTCCTTCGCATCTTTTGTCTCTCATATTTTCACAAAACTGAGTGATGTCAGAAAACAACCTTGCCCTTACATGTTAACAGCACTTTCAAAGTCCACACCATATGATTGTTCCAAATGTTTCTGACCTCGATAAGTATAACTGTTCTGTCACATAATATTTCGAATTTGCTTTCTATGGGTATGATTTTTCAGACAAATTTATTATCCAATTTGCCTGATAGTGTGACTCGCTTCTCTCTCTCTCTCTCTCTCTCTCTCTCTCTCTCTCTCTCTCTCTCTCTCTCTCTCACACACACACACACAACATATATATATATATATATATATATATATATAATAAGCTTTTCAAACATGAATATCACCCTGTGATTTAATATTTTACCAGTAATCAAAAGTAAATTCTCACACAAACATTAACGGAAACTATGGAATTAAAGCATTCCAGTGCATGATTGTCCAGTATGCTCTAGATTAAAATTACAAGTTTTTATTCAAAATTTCATAAAAGGTAGACTTGACAAAAAGGGGGACTTTTTTTGTGTGTGTTGATATTCATAATTCTATGTTTTCAATAATTATTTTTCAGGACCCAAGACAGTCTTCTTTTGGGCACCAGGTGCTAAATGGGTAAGAATGATAGATACCATAGAAACATTGTGTTTATTTTTTGTTTTATTTTAATAAAAGAAATTTAAAGAAGAAAAACTGTCTACTACTGTAAACATTAAAACAGTTCATTGTGGTAGTACAGCACTCAAGCTAATTGATTGGTTGATTATTTTTATGTCATTTTCAACACATCCTTGGTTAATACATCTTGCAAACTAAATGGGAGTCAAAGACATCTCTCAGGGATACACTGAGGTATCCAGTCAGTGCATTATATTTATATCCCCTAAACTAACCTCAATTAAGCAGTGTATCATTTTCAACATGTATAATGTTTCAGAGGTCTCAGAAACGCTTAATTACACAGAATAGGGTGCAAGTTTTTTTTATCTGGGATGCAGAAAATCACTTATACAGAACCTGGTAATCCTCTGTATGCACCAATTTGCTGGATGGCAAATTCAAGGACTTGCTAGTCCTGCTTCAACCACCTGTTGAGTGGGAAAATGTGTTGAGTAATTGATCATTTTAGCTGTGATGATATTCACAAAAAGAAAATTCCCCCAGATGTACATGTTGTCATTGTAAGATAACATTTGAAGACCATGGCATGGCCCAAAAGCTTGGCGGCAAGTTCAAAGACTTGACTAGCTGCAGAGTGGTGAGAAAATGTGTTGATATTTACAATGACTGATTTCAGAGGTAGAATGACCCATTGATGTACTTGTGTATAAGAAGAGTACATCGAATGAACAACTTTAGCTTCCATTTTTTGCGTTCGTTTTCAAGTGTTGCCAAATAAATAGTGCATGTGACCTCAAAATCAAGACATTGGACAGTAATTTTTAGGGTTAAACGGCAAGCTGACTGAAGATTGTAATGAAATTCAACAGTGCTAGAAGCTGCTAGAACTGACATTTCACATGGAACACGATATGTGATGTCTAACTTAGTGTTTGGGATAAGACCTTTCCTTGGCCTGACATAATTTACTCTCGCTCTAGTTGACAAACAAGGACTACATATCAGTGCTCTAAAGAAGTTAGAAAATTAAACTTTATTGCAATCACTGTTTCTACTGATTTGGAAATATAGCCATTTCAGGTGTGCCCAATTTGCTCTGGTACGGGACTGCAACTTTTGCTGGTATAACTCTTATTCCCAAAAATAGGAGTCCTGAACTCTTAGTTTTAAAATTCTAGCGAGGCCTCTGATGTTTGTACTAAACATAGTAAAAATAAAGTTACAAAACTCTTACATTCTTGCACATTTCATACTATATGTACATGTAAAAATATTTGTATCCTTGCATTTCATGCATGTACATATGAATGTTTTTCTATTGTGGCAAACAGCATACATTCCATTGATCTTGCCACAAATTTTTGATAGCATCATGACAAACACATGTTAGCATGACTGTTATGCGTTATCAATCTAAAAATAAGAAAGAAAATAAAATTAATGAAATATAAAGAAAGGACATTTATATTGTATTCTTTAAATTTATGACTGATGTAGGGGCCCCGAGTGGCCGAGTGGTCTAAAGCGCTGTCCGTTACGGACCACTGCCATCTCACCTCTGTCTGCGTGTGTTCGAGTCTAAGATTCGGCAAATGTAGTTATGTGAGAAAGCTTGCCAGTAGCTTCTCGTGGGTCGGTGGTTCTTTCCGGGGTTTGTCCGGTTTCTTCCTCCACCATTAATACTGGCCGCCATGTATAGCCTATATTGTGCTGAAAAAATGGCGTTAAACCATAAAAAAAAAAAAAAAATGACTGATGTAATCTTTTAATGCCAAATTTCAGTATAGTCTTTGATATCTCTTTACTTTAAAGTGGGAATGTCTTGCTGTGCAGATGGTAACAGTAGTTGAGCACCCTCGGTGACAGCATGTTTCACTAAAGGACTTTTCACATTTAGAACAAAATGCAACAAAAGTTTATTCATGTGTGTAAGACTTTACAAACTTTTTTAAACTGGAAAGTACTGTACATAATGAGATAGTACTAGAAACGACAGAAATTTTACCAAACAATAGACTCCATCACTGCAGCCTCATCGCCTGTTTCTCCTTTCACTGATCACATGATTGTTGGGAATGTAGGTCCTACCACCTCCTAAATTGAGCCTCCCAAAGCCTGGTGGGGGACACCATTGCATTGGGGTGAATGGAGGAAGCTGTGACTTCTCTTTCACCATCTACACCATTGCCAGAGTTACAAATGTGTCATTTAGTACAGTAAGCAGTAGCAGAGTTGATTGGGTTTTTTCCCCCTGTCTATTTCTCTTTCTAAGTTTTAGTTGGATGAAATTTTGACACTTTGTGGGAGTTTCAACCCAATTCTATGCTGCCAAGATAGCGCAAGACCCCCACCCCTTCATGCATGTCCAAGTATGGAATTTGGGGCTGTATGTTGGAGTGCATGGTATTTATACATTATTTAACTGACAAGCCATGTCTATACTCATCTCAGTTTTGATGCTGTTTTTGCTGCTGACCTTACGGTCAAGCCGTCTGGCTCTTGATCCATGCTGTCTAGCCACATGTCAGTTTTTATGCTGTGTCAGCTGTATGGTGCCCATCTCCAAATACATCCCGTTCAGTGACAATATGGCTTCCAATACATATTGTCCATTTCAAGTTGAGCCATGGAACTTTAACATTATCATGGATCTTATTGTCAGATCCATCCATCTGCCTAATATTATCATTTCTATGGCATTAAAACTGTGTATGCTACCATGTGTATGCCCAAGCTGGATGTTTTTGATTTCAGCAAGTCTTCTGTACCAGTTTTAGAACTACACATGGTTTACTCTTTGATATTACCATGACAGCCTTACAGAAGACAACCATGCATTTTCTGATCCTCTAGGAATGTATTATATCGATCCTCTAGGAATGTATTATATCGATTTCAATGTTGACCAATTTGACCTGCACATTGAGTGTGGGGACAAACGTAATGCTTGTTCATGCTCAGATCCCACCATAAAACAGATTGAGTAAAGCTTTAAAAAAGGTAATAGATAAATTTATGGGGGGGGGGTTCAAACTCAGAATGTCTGCCACCCCCATCCACCCTTCATCTGCAAAGGCATGCAGGATCCAAGTCGTTGTTTATTTCTTCTGTTTTCCCCCTCAGTTGCAAAAAATCATGGGAAATTGCCAAAACTTTATCTGCCAAGATCAGTGACTCGGGCAATTCCAAAGCCTTTCAGCGTTTCTTTGAAACTCACACTGGTATAAGACCCATTTTGATGCCTTCTTTACAGATGATAATATTAGATAAATTATTATGCTGCAGTCAGTCTGACTTTGCCTGCAGAATATGGTGGTTAAAGACGTTTTGCACAACACTTTGAAGCTAGTTCACAATATATTTGTCATGTCTTTGTTGTTGGACTTGCAGTCGAGGCATATCCAAACATCACTCTGCAAACTTCACTTCAGATCGCCTTTGCTGTTTAGTGGCAGATAGAGGAAATGTAGAACAGACAATTCAAAAACTGCCCCTCCTTCTCCCTGCACAGCAACCATTGCCTTATACATAATTTCCAATTCTCTCTCAATTACACAATGACTGGAGACAAAGAGATGCTCAATAGTTCATACAAATAATAAACCAGCTGAGATTCCAATGCTATACATAAAGACAATCAATCTGGTCTGGTAGGTGGCCAACTCTTGTTTTTTTAAACATGATTGGATTCATTTCTTTCTACCAAGGAAGTGAGTTATCCAAATTGTCTCAGGCTGACTTTGGTTCTTGCTTTGCAACTTCCTCCCCTTTCATTATTTCCGATCGTGATGGAAGTACCAATTGATTCAGTATAGGGCACATGCAGCAAGAGTTCCTGGTACTCACCAGTGGTATTCTATACTGAAATGATAAGATCAGTCCGCATCTCCATTACTCTGACTGAATTTGCCACATGTCTTGATTGGACATGCATATTCTGTTGCTCACCTCAATCAGATATGCCTTCTATGTGTTTGGGTTGACCCAATTGTTATCCTTGCAGAATCCTTTTCCAACACAAAATCAATCACAGCAAATGTTTCCACACCTCCTTTTTTTGTGTGCAGCAGTGCATCTTATACCAGGTTGCTTCTATGAGTGACCTTTGCATCTAGAAGGCACCCCTCTTCCATGCTGACAAGTTACAGGACCAGTGAAAAGAGCAGGATAATATCATTCCTGGACTAGTAGCACAACCAAAGTTCTTTCACAGCAGGAATACCTCTCAAACAGCTGAGACTGGGTCTGAATATATATACAGTCCTACCCGTTTATGTCGACATCCTTGGGCCTGAGGAAATATTGTCGACATAGACGGATGTCGAGATAAGTGGGGTGGGGGGCTGAATAAAGATAAAAGTTAAAATTCGTCAGCAAAGGGTGACAATGGAAATTTTTGAGTATATGAAGACAGAATCAGTGTGAAATACATTTGCAAATTGACAAATTACATTTTGGTTACCTTTGTGTAGTAAAATCCAAATTAAAATATTGCATTGATCACATCCTGATAAGAAAAACATTACGATATTCAACGTCGGCATTAGCACATGTTTGGATAGTTGTCATTTACATGCTTCATGTACATGTACTTAAATTGGCCTTGATTTCAGTCAGTCTGTTCCCATTTATTGAGGCTACCAAGTGAATGGGGCTATTCACAGGGAAGTGAAAAACTGTCAACAGTACATGTATTCTCCACAAATACTGTTGTATCTGATGTTATGACGAACATTAAAGCGACTGAACCAACCACTTGTTGCAGTGAAGTTCTCCACACTAAGCTTTTTTGATTATGCTTCATTGAACCATTTGGTGCAAGTGAAAATTTTTTACAGACCTCTTTGCGAGATGTTTATCCCTTAACTTCCTTAACGGGCCCCAAGTGGCCGAGTAGTCTAAAGCGCTGTCCGTTACGGATCACTGCCATCTCACCTCTGTCTGTGTGGGTTCGAGTCTAAGAATCGGCTAATGTAGTTATGTGAGAAAGCTTGCCAGTAGCTTCTCTAGGGTAGGTGGTTCTTTCAGAGGGTGTTCGGGTTCTTCCTCCACCATTATTACTGGCCGCCATGTATAGCCTATATTGTGCTTAAAAATGGAGTTAAACCATAAAAAACAAAACAATAACTTCCTTAACAGCCAGATATTTAGTTTCCAGAGACTGTAAATTTAATTTGCATTTTACCCTGCTGTTGGTAGCCATCGTAAATGTAAATAAAGTTAAAAACGAAACTTTCACAGCAAAAAAAAAAACAAACTTGTTTTAATCCCCGATCACTTTCAGAGGTCTTGGAAACGCGTAATCCGTACGCTATTTTTATATATGAGATTCAGAAAATCACATATACAGGAGTCCTCTGTATACATCAATTTCCTGGACGACAAATTTAAGGGCTTGCTAGTCCTGCTTCGACCACTTGTTGATTGGGAAATTGTGTTCATCAATTGATCCTTTTAGCTGTGCTGATATTTACAATCAGAAAAATTCAGTGGCTGAAAGACCCACAGATGTACATGTTGTCATTGTAAGAGTACATCTGAAGAACATGACCCACAAGCTAGGCGGCAAGATCAAAGACTTAACTATATATAGCTGCAGAGTGGTGAGAAAATGTGCTGCTGTGGTTTTCTTTATCCGACCACAACATCAAAAGTCTGGCGGCAAGATCAACTAATTGTTGAACAAAGTATGGGTCGGAACTGGCAGTTTGTTGACATAAATGATTAGAAAACAAAGGATTTGTTAAAGCTGGGACCAAGGGCTTCTTTCGACATGTACATTGATCTTTTATCGCAGCGTTGACATAAGCATAACAATTTGATAGTAATAGTAGACTAAGGGACTGGGACTTTGCTTTTTTGTCGACATAGGCGGCTTGTCGATATAAACGGTAGGGCTGTAAATACAAGTACAAGCACCATTGTTTGTGAGCCCATCTGTTACCAGACTTTGACACTGTCAATGATCAGTGGACACAAGTCATATGGTGTTGAAAAGCTATCATCAAAACCTTTCACCTTTGGAGAAATTATCTTCAGAAGATTATGTTTATCATGTCAGACAGGGTAGTGCCAAATCACCCAAACACTGCATTCTGGTCTAGGCACCCCCACTGTTGCAAAATGCATCATTAACATCCATAAAAGAAACATTCTTGGCAGACTCAATGTCTTGGCTGATTCTTTGTTAAGGAAAGAACAGATTGTCCATATAGAATGGTCCTTTTATTTGTTGGTCTTGCATCAGATTTGCCAGCTAGGCTAGGTCCGTTGACTTTCGTTGTCAGTTTGGTGAATCTCTGGGCCTTTGCTAACACCCCACCCCATCCCACGATCGTAGTTCCATAGATTATACAGAAATTGAGGGATCAGAAGTACAAAATGATTGTGATTTCCCCTCTCTGCTGAGACAAATCATGGATCAATGATCTCAATCTAACAATAGATCTACCGATGAATATCTTAGCCAGGCTTGACTGATGCGATACTGCCTTAACTGATCAGTCTTCTTCATCCTTAACCCTTGTTGTTTAATTCTTGCAGTTTAAACAGTTCAACCCTTCATTCTAGGAACAAATTGCACAAGCTAGAAGGCCTGCCACAGTAACGTTTTGTGAAGTGAAGCTGTACATTTTCAGGATTGGTGCAGTCACATAACATCCTTTTGAATACTTGTTACTCAAGTAGCTGATTATGTTTAAGTTTTTTGAAGAGCAAAATTTGGTTCAGATTTTCCAAAATGGCTTATGTTCAGTGATATCAGGCAAGTTCCATCATCATGTAGTGAGGATCATGTCGATAACAAAGACTTCCCTCACTTGGTATCCAACTTTGACTTGCATATAAATTCAGTGTATGATTATGATATCTCTCTACTTTTGTACCTAATATTTGACAAAGTATAATACTGATGTAAACTTAGTGCATCCCACAGAGTAGTCTAAAGGTATAGCTAAGTAGAAGTGATCATTAACTGCTATGTATACATGAAGATGTTGCTGAAAGTTTATTTTCAAAATATACTCACTAGTGAGATGAAACAGTTTTTTATACTAAACTTTAAATCAGTTTATGTTTCTTAAATAAAGAAAGAATGTCAAATGCTTATGCTGGAACTCGAAGCATGCAAACCACTTTCAATTGCCTAAAAATTTAATAACCTTGAATGTCAGATTGTTGTTGAGTGCTTCCTCATATAAAGAATAAAACAATATTGTGATGTGATAGACATGTATTCTTTTTTAAGAACCACATCATACAATTGACTGAAAAGTGGTAATAAAAGAATTTTAAGTGAGTTAATATGTATTCTAATGGAAAACAATATTTTGGGAAAAAATATTTAGATTTAGCTTCATTTGATTTTTTTATCACTATTTTAAGTCCATTTTTCAGTCATGCTCTGTGTTCAGATCATTACATTTCATTATCACTATTCTTTGTCCAGCTTTGTCCACCTGATTACATTTCTTTAGGGGATTTGATATTTCGATACATCGATACTTTTGCTATTTGTATTAAAAAGTTAAGAAACGAAACAAATTCTCAATATTTGTGAAATGTGTTAATAATATATGTACTGAACATATTTAATGGATTATTTATTTTCACATGAGGTGAGAAAGTACAGATAGGACTTTGATTAAGAAAAATATAGTGATACATTTGGAATAGTATCCTATAGTGTTTCAAATTTCTAGTAGGGATTAATATTTCATTACCGAGAATAAAAGGAATAGATGCATGTATATATATTTTTATTTCATCTTGCAGTAAGCTGTGTTAAAATCATTAAAACATTAATGTAATACCCTGTACGAGGATCTGGTCTGGAAATCACAGAACTCTTGACCCTGAGTTTGAACACAAATGATGTTACATTTTGAAATATCTGTTCTGATTGGCTGATAGTGGAATTGCAAACTCGAGCTCTGAGTTTTATGATCTCCTGTATTCACAGAACTCAAATGTACACTCAAAGTTAATTTGTAATGCCTATTAAAGAGAATCTATTTATATGTTGAAGTTACAAATGCTAAAATTTATTTACACTTTATTTATATGTTTAAGCTGTCAGGAATATATATGCTCTAATTTCAAGTGACGCAGTCTGTTTAGAACGAATTTACATGCTCAAATTTCACAGTCTATTGACGTAGAAAAAATTTACATGCTAAAGTTTAAAAAATTTCAAAATCTATTTTGAATGAATATTGACCATTCTGGTGACCTAGTGGTTATATCATCTGCCTCAGATGCAGGAGGTTGTAGGTTCAAACCTCGGCTGAGTCATACCAAAGACTTTAAAAAATGGTACTAACAGCTGCCTCACTTGGCACTCACAATTAAGAAGTTAGCTTTAGGAATGGTTGGCCTGGTGTCAGGATAATGTAACTGGGTGGGACATCATGCTACTTCGTAGTGATATGTATTATGACTGAATTTTTTATAAAAGCTACATTAAAAATCCAAATCACATACACACAGAATAGATATTTCCATGAAACATAGAAATCTGTTAGAATGCATTTACAAGTTAAAGTTTCAATGTTAAAATCTCTTTAGAATAATAATGTTAGATGTAGATTGTCTAACAAAAGTTTCACACATTATTTGTTTACAGTATTTAAATTTAAGTGGTCACTCAAGCTGAGGAGTTCTGCAATTACAGGGCCAGTCGATTTGAGTACAGTGTAACCTGTCAATAAAGGATATGGATAGTAATTTGTCCTTTTGACAAGTGTTAAAGTGACTGTAAATACAAAGCTATCTGCAGTGTCCTTTATATGCAGGTCTCATTGTATTCAGTTTCCATATTATTTTAATGTGCACTTTTAACTTTGATCTGAATGGCCAATTCTCAAATCAAGAATCTTGCAAAGTTATAGGGGAAAGTTGATATATTGACTGTGTCAAGAAGTTGTTGATACATGTATCTAATGTTTTCATTCATGAATATGAAATGGTACAAATTTCTGTGCAGAATTTTGTAATGCATATTTTACAATATTATAAACAATTTATAATATTGTAAAATATGCATTACACAATTCTGTTCAGTCAGTAACTTGTTTTTCTTTCTCCTACTTCAGGCCTTAGTTATTGCAGGAATAGGGGACATAAAACGTCCAGCAGAAAAACTGAGTCCCACCCAGTCTACTGCTTTGGCGTTAACAGGTTAGTTGTGTGTAAGAAAGTGAATGAAAGCTTTTGTGGTAAATGTCATTAAGTTGAGACAGAATAGCATTTACAGTTTTCTCTGTTGTTGATCTGGCATTAGATTTTCACCCAAGTTTTCTTAGGTGAATTGGTTTTATTAAATCATTTTATTTGTTATCTGTTCTGATTTTCCACTGAAGTGTACCAGCATAACATCAAAGATTTGTAAAACTTTGTATGCTATGACAATAATAGTCATGGTCACATAAATCATACAGTAATGCACAGGGCAGTCATGTGTATTTTCAGACCATAGTTATTTCACTGCGCTTAAACTATTCATAGTAAGATGTGACTGTGGAAGTGATATTACTTACGTTTTTCAGTTTGTTACACTTGGGACATGTTCTGCATTGAAGTCAGTTTCTTTGGCAATGTTAGCAGAGCTATTCAGCTTGGTATTTTTATGTGTCTTAGTCTTAAGATATAAAATAGGTATTTGTAGTCTAAATTTCATGCTTGTTAAAGTTTGCATTTCAGTCAGTTTCTCTGGCATTGTTAGCTTGGTATGTATATGTGTCGTGGTGTAAACAACACCTTTACATTAAAGTCATGGTTATCTTACACTTCACTGACTTTGGTAATGTTTGTGGTTTGGTTAGTGTCTCATGTACCTTTGATTGCTGGTTCATAGTGGCGGGATGCATCAGCAGTGCAGTAATTTTCTGTGAATACAGTTTTAGTCATTTTACTTTTTTCTCAATGATAACTGACCATCGGGTCTACTAGAAGATAATAAAAATTCTAATTGAAAATAAACATTCATCCATGGTGAGAAAAATAAATTACCCTTTGAACAGATGGTGCATAACATGGAATTGTATTTGACATTTTACCTCACTGTTCTTATCTGTTGACCTTACAATTTTTATACATGTATAGTATATTTAATTCCTATGAAAACCACAAGTTTCAACAAGTGTTTGTACAAGCTTGAAATTGCTTAAAGTTTTGGTTGTTACCTTGAAAAATGTTTGAATTCAACATAAGCTATAATAAATACAGAACCAGTGCTTAAAAATACTCATTGGTCCTTGCATTGGAAAAGATTATTTTAGTCTGATAACTATCAATAGAAGCGTCCATTAAAAAAAATAAGAATTTCAAACTTTATTTGTTTTTGGAGTGTTTTGGATTGCTTGCATGGTTTAGCAAGACTTTTGGTTGGGTCACATTTATATTCCTTAGCACAATGAATCCATGCTGTGTTGACTAGGTTGTTGGCTGCTAAAAAAATCTCCTACATCAAAAGAATATTTTCAAATGTGATTGGCATAAGAATGAAAAAAGTTTTTTTTTTTTTTGTGAATGACATTACTGAAAACCCAAAAGTGTGAAATATCAACAATATTAATGAGTTTGGAATAATTTTTAAAAAAAATATATAACACTAAAGGAGTCACAAATTCATGCTGATAAGACTGCTAACTTTTAAACCAATGCACTGTAGTAATTAATATTCACATATTAAACTTAGTTCTGGACCAATGCATGGCTTATACAGACCTAGATAGTATAGGACTCCACAGTACCTGGTAAGCAAGTCAGAAAACAAATGTCCAGACTTTTAGTAAGGGACTGTATAAATACCCAATAATCAAATAAGTCTTATTTTGTTCACAATGTTTATTCTTGCAAAGTCTTTTGTCTTTGTCTCAAGGTTGTATATGGGCCAGATACTCCTTGGTAATCATCCCCAAGAACTGGAGTCTTTTCACAGTTAATGTATTTGTTGGATTGACAGGGTTTTATCAGCTTTTCAGGATCTTCAAGTAAGTATGGGTGTGCATAATTTACACTTTTGTGGAGACATAATGGTTCATGCCCATTTGTGTGTATTATCGAATAGATAAAATGTTTTTACGAGAGCCGTATGGCAGACTGTATTATGGTATAATGTTGCCCAGTCATCTGTCTGTTACCAAGTTGGTTAGTGCACAATAATTTGACTTGTCGGTTGTCTGCATGGATGACATGCACTTTTCATAAGGAAGAAACTTATTGATTTTAAGGGTTGGAAGGTTAAAACTCAAGGTCATTGACTGAAGAAAAAAAGTTTTAAGCAAAGTAACGTTCTTCAACCATTAACATTTACCAAGATTGTTTGGATATCTTGCTTTTAGAATAATGATGAACTTTGTCACTGTGACAGAAAGAAAAATAGTTTCTGTACAGTGACTAGGTTTCCATCCTGTATTTTTACCAATCTTTGTGGATGGCTTACACTGGGTTTAGGGATGGACCCTATTTATTTTGGAGTCACAAGGTTTTCGCTAAATTATATAAATGTTTTTTTAATGTTCTTTTTTCTTCTTCCTCACAGTAACATAATTTTTTCATTGCATACCTCAAGCCAGCCATGTAGATGGCTTTGGGGCAAGGAAGAAGTCTATTGTGATGTATATTGAATTACTATTTTTTTGCTTGACTTTTGTCCATGATTGAGGGTAGAGTTTTGGCTTACCTGACTGTTGTCGTGGATGAGGGTTCTGTCTACCCAATTGTTTTCCTTATGTTTACTTGAATTAAGTTGAAGACCTGACCTTGTTTACAAACTAGTGAATTTTTCCATAAGAAATCAATAATTTTCCAGAACATTCCGTTGCATCAGAAGTCAGGTGACAGTCTTGATAAATGGGGGAATGGGTAAACAATTATTCATTCCTGTTTAATATATGTCTTTGGAAATCAATCATCCAAGTTTGCAGATGTGTTCAGTTATAATTTGAGAGGAATTTATACAAATTATTCAATACAAAGTGCACATTTACTTTTTGGACTTAAATACCACCTTGGGATTATACATTTAAAGACATTCTGGATTATATAGTTGTGGTAATCTAGACTGGTGCATCAAAACATTCAATACTAGTGTAACATCAGGACATTAAAGTCTAGTGGTACATTAGCACACTAATGACTTGAATTCATTCAGGACATTCTGTATTTTTAAAATTGTTATTGAACATTTAGGATTTCTGAGGATTTATTTCACATTACTTGAAGTATCTTTTGAATTTTAACTTTGTTTTCTTGGAAATAAATTATTTATTGGTTTTGTTTCTTTCTGTAAAATAATTTGAAACCTTGGAGTCCTAACACTATTAATTTTGGAGTCAAAATTGTAAAGGACAAGGTCGCTGTGCCTGAAAGAAGATAATTGGTTTCTGCACAATAACAAGAGTTACAATTTGAATTAATAGGTTTAGGTCTACTGAAGGGATATTTTACATACTTCAAAACCGTCATCCAACTTTATCTGTCATGTCTACACAGCTTGGAGTGTAATTTCCTCCTCCTCGTTTAATACAGTATTATATAAAAGTCATAAAGTTCCATTAAATTACTGCTGTAAAAATGTTTTTTGTGCATGAGAAATCTGCTACAGATGTCCGTATTTTTGTTTGGGGTATCCGTACCATTAGTCATGCTATCTGTCCCTTTGTGTAGACTGTATAAAAAATGATAATTTTTATTTTTTTAAAACCCCACTAATCATTATATTCTGTGTGCATCATTTGATTATTTATCACCAGACACTTTTGTAAATATTGAAAATAAAAGGAAGGTTGGCAGTGATTTTTGTTGCTGGACGTCCGAGGTCATGGATACATGATATCAGTGTATTACGGGGTCATACTGAATGTTTAGATTTTTTAATTTATACACATTTTTTTTTGTATTTGCAGCTACAGAAGATCTCTTGAGGCTAAAGAGAGTTCTAACACTTAAAGAGGAATGCCAGCCTTGTGATAATAGATAAAATATTAATCATATCTTTACTCAAGTTCTTATACGAGATTGTTTACAATTTGAAATATATAATTTGTTAGATTTGGTTTGGGAGTTTTTTGACACAGCGGCAGCACAGTAAGATGTTTAGTGCCAAGACAATTGGAGTAAAGTAAATTTGTTTTTTTTAATGGTGTCCATATTTGATGGTGAATCAGCATCATTTATATAAACTTGAAAGCTCATAATATCAGAATGCTTTCTCTCCAAAAATGTTGTCAACTTCTGCTGGGCAGTTTCTGAGAAGTCGTTTAACTCTTTTTGTATTTTTAGTAATACAATCCATTTTTGATGATAAATTTTTATATTATGATGCTGTCAAATTTGGTCACATTTAGTTAAGCATTTGTTGACAATTCATTTAAATGTTTTTATATTGTGGCAATATTTGATGGCAGATGAACATTATTTATCCACGCTTGAAAGCCCACTATGTCATGATACTTTCTTTGGTTGAATCCTGTTGAATGGTTCTTAAGTATTTACAGGTTTTTAAAACTTTAGTAATCATGGCGTATTTTGTAGAACAGAATCATTTTTACAAAACTTCAAAGCACTCTATGCCAGGATGAATATAAAATTCATTCAAATTCTGTTTAACAGTTTTTGTGAACAACGCGTTAAAGGTTTTATGATTACGACTATGTTGGCTATAGACCTAAGAACTAAACTTGGGACCTTTACTGAATAGTCCAGCAAACTCTTTGGCCAATACTTTTCATCAACATTAACCAGTATGGCAAGAATAGATGCAATATAGTTCTTTGGCGGGATAAATAAGGTAACACAACCATTTGAAATTTAACATGTCAGCAGATTATTTTGCAAACTTATGGTATTTAAATGTGATGACAGAATTAAAATAGTAGCAGCTATCACTAAATATTAAAGGTTAACAATACATTTTTTTTACATTATATGGCACTCTGTCTGGTTTAGCAGCCAATTGACAATGTATATTGTAAACTCATAGATGGGGAATTCTGCTAGAGACAGAATAATGTTCTGATAGGGAATTAAACTAAACTAAATAATATTCATCTGCATGCATTCTTATTGGATCCACTGCAAAGTGTAATGCAAAATACTCCAAAAATTGGATCTACTGCAAAGTGTAATGTGAAATACTTTAATTCAGGTTGTTACATGGCAATTTTTTTTGTAGATCTAATCCATGCTGCAATAAAAACGAGAGTGAATCCATTTCATCATCAATTGCTTTTTTTCTTCTAAATTACCCAGTGAAATAAAAATGATGAATTTTTGTTTGATACTTTCTAATAACCAAAGTATCTTAAAAATAAACAATGAATTTAAATTTTTAAAAATTACAAAACACTTGACCACTCCGGTGGCCTAGTAGTTAGAGTGTCTGCAGCGGAAGTGGGAGCTCATGGGTTTGATTTACCCCCCCCCCCAGTCATGCCAAAGACTTACAAAAATGGTACTAACTGTTGCCTTGCTTAGCGCTCAGCATTAAGATGTTAGTGTTATGACTGGTTGGCCTGGTGTCAGGATAATGTGACTGGGTGTGACATCATGCTACATGTTTGCGGCGTGATGCCCCAGTACTAGACATCACTATAAGCTGCCTCACTGCAGACATCATAGCGATATGACTGAAAAATTCTTAAAGCTATGTTAAAAATCCTAATCACACACACACTTGTAATGGAATGCAGACCCAATTCGTTTTTCTAATGAAAATTTTCATGCAAGATTTATAGTAGTTTTTTTGGGCTAAGCATTTCATTAGCTTAGATCTATGATGTATTTGGCTAAGCATTTGGTTAACATAGATTTGTATCATGGATCTATTTACTCAAATCACGATGCTATATGCTAATTTTGTTTGGAGAAATAATTTTGCTACATTGATTCATGATTCATTAATTTGCTACATTGATTCATTGATTCATGACTGGACATTTTGAATACGTTTCATTTTTTCAATTGACTAGGTCATGTAGATACCTAAAAAATTACTTTGTATTGTTTGGGTGGTAATATAACATGCTTTGCTGTACAAAACTGATGTTGAGAATTTTTATAAATATTTTGAAATTATTCTGTCATTCTCACTGAAGTAAAATGTGAGAGTTTAAAAGCTGGTTGCAAATGGTTTGCATTCTCTTACGCTGATTATTATCCAGAAAAACAACTTAAGAGTGCTGTACACATTTTTGTGTCATGTATTAAATATAGTTAAAACAATTATAATGCTGTTACATGGAAGTTTTTAATTTTTTGAAAACATTTAATAAAATGTGGTGTTCGTACCATTTTCATTTCTTAATTGAACCCTTATTATAACAAGCTTCCAATCATATAGTTTTGGTATTGAGGAAACTATCCGGTAGTTGTATTACTGTTACAATGGTTGCTGTTTTGGAGTTTCTCAGTGCAAAATAGGCTATACATGACAGCCAGTATCACTGGTGGAGGAAACACCCATGGAAACTCTGGTAACAACCGCGGACCCACCGGAAGATAAAGGATGGCAGTCCCAAATACTTAAACCCATTTAGACAGATGTGAACCACCCATTAGAATGGATATGTTACCTTATGTACTTTGGTTTTTTGCAGAGTGTACTCATTGAAAATTTGTGCTTTACTCTGTTATAAAGGGGGGGAAAAAAATTTGCCCTTGTCCTCACATGTACTGAATGAATGATGACCACTCACCGTTTGGTGGACTGCATCATGGTAATGTGGAGTCCCAAACCTGTATTTATATAGGGCAAGATGTATCTTGCATAGCTGCCAACCTACCCGTTTTATGGACCTGAATACGTTTGTACATTTTTTAGAGAAAACAAATACGTGTTTTAATTTTAAAAAATTAGTTACAAAATTTGTTTAGAATTTTCAGTTTAGATCGGCCACTCGGTTCTATTTTGATAGAATGTATCACATGCATATAGGAATACAGTTCTACAATACAATTAGTTCATTTGAAATTGAGGCTACCATGCTTGTCTGCCATATTGGATTTCGCAAATAGTTACCCTGTCGCTGTATCTCGTCTTCACAATATTCAGCTTCTAATCATGTTAAATAGGAAAGCAGAACATTCAGAATTTTAAAAAGAGAAGGAAACAACTGGAAGGACAATTGTGCCATCTTGTGTAGATTTGTGAAACCATATAGTATCGGAGAAAACTTGACATTTTGCAAATTGTGTAATGTGATTTCGCTATTGGGCATGGAGGCGCCCATGAAATACAAGAGCACGAAAAAGCTAATAAACATCAGTTTCCTTCTTCATCACACACAGCTCAACCTGAACTTATGACATATATAAATACCAGAGAGAACCTTAATGTAATTTGATCGAAATTTGATTTATTAAATTTCTTTTAGAATAAACCTTCATCTTTCAGTTATTAATGTTGCTGGTGATTTATTTTGCACACGTTTTCCAGACAAAAATCGTGATGGATAACTCTTATGCTTTAACAAAAACAGTTCCATAAGAAAATCACATAACTGAGATTATCAGTGAAAGTTGGTACATTAGAATTGATGATTGAAAGAAAAAAACAAGGTGTGGAAAATGCTCCTATGAACAGCCTGTGTCGGAGTTGTTTCTCTCTCGCACCTTCTGAATGGAACATGGTGTCTAGAAGGTAGAAGTGTGCAACACGTGCATCTTTGACATTAAATAATTATATATGGCACTGTCAAACTTTACCGATGGTTGTATATGTTGTAAATAGTTTACAATTGCATTACAATTTTAAAAATCAGTATTTGTTCATGAAAATCAGTATTTTTGTCTAAAGTGGTCATTATTCTTGTACTCGGGAGTTGGCAGCTATGATCTTGACGACTAAAATTATAATATTTTGATGCAAAGGCTTGACATAAGGTATTACTGAAGTTTGGAAGTAATATTCTAATTGGTATAAAGGCTATAGACCCTTAGAAAATATGTATTGATCTGATCCATTTAGCCGAAAAATGAGGATAAACTAAGTACTTTTAATAACAATTGCATCTTCAATGTCCATTGGAGGAGCAAAACTATGACAAATGTTATTGTGTTGCTCAATATTTTATAATTTTGTAAGTTTTTTAAATGTCAAACACACAAAACCCATGAATATAAATTTTATTTTAACCAAACCTTGACGATTGAGCTGCAGTATTTACTGATGCATGCTGGATATAAAATCTAGGATTTTCATGGCAGGCATTTGTGTCATCAAGCCTGAATATGGGTTTCTTAGCAAAACCTCCCAATGTCCAATTCTGACATCTTATAGTGTCAAAAATTCAGTTCTTATAAAAAATGTTTTCTTGAATAGATTTCAGGCTGACTAGAAGTTGTAAAGACTTATTGATGGATGTAATGAGGTTGACTATTCTAGGAGTGTTTTGTCTTTTCAGAAACTTTGTATAAAAAATTTACTTTTTACACCAAGATCTAAAGACAAACGTGACTGGAGTAAACACCTTATGTAGGAAAAGTGATTCAAAAAATAAAAGGCATGATGCTGAATATATATAAACCCAGTTGTTTTTATTTACAAATGATTATTATCACAGAGTGAAATCCCATGAATGAAATCTTTTACGTGCACAGCAAAATAGTTCTGGGTGAGGTGAAACTGTTTACTTTCTGAAAGAAAAAGAAAGCAAATATTATATGAATAACAATAAGGCCAAGTGGACCTGACTTAACTCGCCTGGCTTGCATTAACAGCTAACCACTTCATTAAGCAGACTATGTAGTGAATGCATTGTAAAAACACATCCTATATGAACTATCTTTTAAACACATCCAATGTGATCTATCTCCAAAACGTAATATTATGTTTATTTAATGTATTTTACAATATCCTGATCAAGATTAATCTGAAAAGTATCATGTAATCAAAGTCATGCATAAGTTTGGTGATAATAAACCCAACAGATAAGTAACAAGGTTGTCCAATTAAATGCAGGATTACCTCATTAATATGCACAGATCCAGATTACTTTTGAATCTGTCTAAGGTAAAATCTGGATTAAAATTAAGGTAATAAGCGGTCTATGACATAGAAAATCACCTTATGAACATGCACAGATCTATTTACAGTAAAACCTGTCTTGAAAGATCACTGCTATGCGAGACCACCTGTCTTAAGAGACCACACTCTCAGTGCACAAATTTAATGATTATATAGCAGTATGACCTGTTAAGAGAGACCATATTTTTCTGGCAAAAGAGGTAGTCGAGACAGGTTCTACTGTATTGAATCAATCCAAGGGCTTGATGACCCAAGCATTGTTTGATTAAAAATGAATTTAAAAAATATAGTTGCTAGATTGGTAACCAACTCAACCAATCACATGCAAGACATCATTATATTACTGATCTGATCCAATATACTCGTAGGCCCATATGTTGGATCGAAATAAAAGTCAGAAATATTACTTCCAGGTAATAAGATTGAAAATCCAGTCATTTACATGTATGGATCTCATTGTCCGACTAGTTCAAAATCTGAATGAAATGAGCATATATTCCAAGTCTGATAAAAGTTGGATCAGAAATGATGCCTCCAGGCAGGTAATCAACCCAGCCAATTAGATGCAAGATCTCATTATCAAACTTGTCAGATTAGAAATATGACTTTTAGAAGGGTAACAATGTCAGCCAATCATCTACATGATTACCTCATTATCAACCATATATCTTATTACTCAAAACATCTTGATGATAATGAGTCCATAAATTTGGATTGGACATGCGGCCTCCAGGGCAGCAATAGTTTTAGCCAATCAGGTGCAAGATCACCTAATTAATATACATGGACCTAGCTTATTGAGCATACTTCTCAGTGGGTTATCTCCCTTGAGATGGGATGGAAAGCTCCACTATTATGCTCTTGTGAACTATGATAAAATGCCGCCTGGAGAAAACTGCTCAGATGACTGTATAATGTACAATTTAAATAGCATTTTCTGCATCTTCAACAACAGCATAAGTGCAGAATATGAACATATTGCTTAACATACAAAGAGAAAAGTAAGGAATTCTTTACTTGTGCAGATGGAGCACAGAGCTGACAAAATTGCACGGTTTTAAATGGCAGATGTAACAATATACTTAAACTGTCACAATGAAGAATGTCTCAAAGATCATAACATATTAAGAAATTGCATTTACATGACAGATAAAGAGGAAACTATTTTCTGCTCCCTTCTACTAAATTATGAATCGAAAAGGAAGGAAAAAAAAAAAAAAAAAAAAAAGAGTTCCTCATTGGGCCAATAGAATTTCCAATAATCAAAGAATAGACCATTGCTTCTTCTGAACTAATGTTTCATCTCTGATACTTCTTAAGTGATAAAAATAAATTTCAAGATGTACACTGACATTATTTGATATGACTGGTACTATTTATTAGTTTTAAAAATACAAATCAACATCATGAAAATTCTTTTGTGAAAACCCCATTCTGTGATGATTACCCATTCCAGAGACTTAAGAAAATTTTCACTATGGTAGTAATGGTGGATGTATGGGAAGTAAGATCAGCACTATTTTCATTTGCCATGATAAGTTAATATGACTTTCTGTTTATGTGCTGCATTGATAACACAATTTTCAACAGAACTCCCATGGTGACTATATTGGATGTCATATCACCATTTTCATTTACGACTAATTAGACATCAGAATTCATTTGGTGAAAATCCCCATATCAATATGACCATCCATACTGGAGGAGGAGCAATGAGAAAAGAGTTTCTAAATGGCCTCCACAGTGGCCATGTTGGAGGCCAGATTAGTATCCTTTTCATTAGGATTTACTAGACAGTATAATAAGTCTTCTGGGCAAAATCCTGTGATGATACAATTTAACATTCAAGATGATTAAGAATAACTAGATTTTTACGATGTCTGTAGTAGCATTCATACTGGATGTCATATTAGCATACATTTCATTTAGGTCCAACTACACATGACAAGAAGTATTTTGGTGCAAACTGTCAATATGACCATCCATTTAAGAGATAATAGTAATAAAGTCTTGAAATGGTGGCCATATTGGAGATCAGAATAGCATCATTTCCACTGAGGACCGACTTATACACCTAAAGAAGTCTTATAGTGAAAACCCAATGGTGATATGACTTTCTAACTAGGAGTAGTAGCAAAAAAAAAGATTTCAAAATGTCTGCCATGATGCCCCTACTGGATGTCAGATTGGCACCAGTTTCATTTAGGACCAACTAGACACCATCAGAAGTCTTTTGGTTACAACCTCTATGTGATTATGACCATCACTTAAAAAGGAGGAGTAATAACAACATTTTTAATATAGCCTCCAGGGTGACCATATTGGAGGCCAGATTGCTAATACATTTATTAGGACCAAGTAGACATCTTTCAAGAGAAGAAGAAATAATTATATTTTAAAGATGTCCGATTGGCACCAGTTTAACTTTGGTTTGGTTTGGTGCTTTATGGCACAGCAGCACAAGCATGTTATTTAGTATGTAGACAATCTGAAGTGCCTTGTCCAAGACACACTACAGTAGCCAATTCAGACTGGTCCACTTGTAGGATTTGAACCTGCACCCTTTTTGTCACGAGTTTGGTATGCTGACCAATGAGCCACCACTGCTATACTACTAAGAGTCTGGCATGCTAAATATCAAACCATCACAGTTCTCTGGTTAGAATTGACTAGACATAACAAGAAGTTCTTTGATGAAGACCGTGTTTCAATTTGACCATACATTCAGAAGGTATAGGAATTAAAAAAATTTCAAATGACCTCCATGGTGTGGTCATATTCGCTGTCAGATTAGCACTATTTTTATTTAGGACCAAATAGAGATCATAAGAAATCTCCTAGTAAAAAATGCCATTGTGATATGACATGTCTTTGCATTCAGGAGGGGTAGTGATAACAAGATGGTTGCAGTAGTGGACTTCATGAAAATTCCATGCTGATATGACAATCCATTAATAAGAAGTACTGTTAACAAGATTTTCTAAAGGGTTGCTCTTGAAGTCGTAGTTGATGTCCAAGAAACACTAGTTTTATTTCTGACCCTTAGGATGAATGCGTGTGTAAAGCGTCATGGCAATCCTTTACATGAAAGGAGTAGTGATAACAAACTTGTTACAGGCCATCCTATAATATCCGTCTTTATCCAGTTGAGATAAAACAAAACGTAATTAAAAATATGTGAAGAAAGCTCATTTTAGCACAGAAATGGCTAACTATACTGAACAAAGGCAGTTACCTACATAACTATCTGAAAATAATCTTTCTATAATTTCAAGCTGAAATAGTTGACACAGATGCATACCATTTGTGACACAAATGGTCCGATGGAATTAGAGTATCTTCTCATAGCCTCTCTGATGTCAGCAGGAGATATGGCTTCCTGAAGTGGCACTTCCATGGTAGCAGTCTATAAAAAAAGAACAAAACAAAAGCCAAATAGGCCTGAGATTGTTCATCTTACTTGTTATCAACATAAAAACCAATAACAGCTAATGGATCATCCTCATCAATCTCTGTTCCAAGTTTTGCTGGCATTGTCATTACAAGTTCTAATTTTATTCAGGAAATGAAAAATGGGAAGATCAGATTAGCATTATCATTTTTACAGTAGAAATTTTTGGATGAGGATGCTATCTGTTAAATTCCATTCAATGGTTTTGAGAAGATATTCAGTATTTTTTTTAATGTAAGGACGGCCATACATGACAGCAGATCAATAACAGTTATGCAGACTTAAAAGGGCATGTCAATTTAAGTCCGTTTTCAGATGATTCAAAGTTTTTCATTTACAGTATCATATCCGATGATAGATCTGTATTATTTATCAAAAGCTGAAGGTCTTGATCCCAGAATACTTCCTGCAAAGTTTGGAGAGAGATGGAGTGATATTAGTATAAGTTGAAAATGGCAAATGTTGATGCAGAGGTGAGCTAAAAATTGCAGGTGCAAAACAATTTTGTTTATGTGCAAATCTTCATGTGAGGACCTTAATATTTACAACATTGGTGGCAAGCCATAAAAACGTGCAGTACAGGTGTGCTAATGAGATTTTTCTAGATGGCAGGCTAATGAATGTGTTCTAGATGGCCAGTTGATAAGATAGATGGACAGACAGGATAATTATTATATAGCTATACCTTAAAAAGTCAGGAGGATAAAAATACGCCTTAAAAAAAAGTTGATAAAAAGTATAATTAATTATTCTCATTTACTTTATTTTGATCCAGACAATTGTAATATATTATAATATATTATATAGACATGATATACTATGATAAACCAAAATCTTATGCCATCAGATCAGAATTCTACTATATAGCCATAAGCTATATATAAATATATATCAGCTTTCAAATGTGTGGGAAGATTTTTCTGTTAATGCAAAGATGTCTCGTGCAGAATGCCTTAATTTTACTCTACAGAGTTCCTTGAAGGGGACTGATTTTTTTTACTGACAATACAAATTTGCATGAATCCCAAATATATCCACTTTTTCTTTTGCATTTTTGGGTTTCTTCCAACATTCTTGCAATACTCCAATATGTTTGAGCTACACTGTTTACAAGATACCTATCTAATTGACACTATTTTCATTTATGACCAATTAACTGTCTGATAGACACTAACACCAATCTGATACCATTATAAGTCATTGAGTGAAAACCATATGTCAATCTATCCACTCATGTGAAGTAGCTATACCAAGGATTTTAAGATAATCACCACAATGCTCATACTGGATTGGAGTTGTATTTTGTTCAGTTAGAACGAACTAGACGTCATATGAAGGAAGCTTTTTGGTGAAAATCCAATAGAACTATAGCAATCGGTGGATTTTTCTGAAGCAGCAATAAAAATCATTTTTGGCCACTGGAGGTCAGATCAGCACTAATTTCACTATGTATGCAGTAGACATCACAACTTTTTTATTTATTGAAAACCCCTTTTACATACAGCAATTTATTCAGAAGGAATACTGTTAACAAGATGTACCAGTGTCCATCATGGTTGCCATGGAGTCTGAGGGGAACCATTCTCACTTAGAACCTAGCAGACTTCACAATTCTTTCTGTGCCAACTCAATATGACCATCCAGGAGGGGCAGTTATAGCAAGAGTTTTTCATGGTGACCATACTAAATGTCAGATTGGTACTATTTTTATCACTAAGGACCATCTACACATCACAGGATATATTTTGTGTGATACATGCATTGATACAACCATCAAATAAGGCTGTATAGTGATATGACATTGAAGATGTTTACCTTTTTGTAACCATATCAGAAGTCAGATTTGTACCTTTTCAATAAAATACATATGATAAGTATTTTGAAGAAAACCCAATAAAGCTATGGCCATCATTTAGCGCAAGTAGCGATACGATTTCTTGTTTGGCATACTGGAGGCTGGATCAGAACAATCTAATTTCAGAACAAAACTGACATGGTACGTGTTTTTGTGAGATCCCTGTGCAGATATGCAAATACATTCATGAACAGTAATGATAAGAAGATTGTAAAGATGGCCACTGTGACAACCATGCTGGGTGTCAAATGAACACCATTTTCATTTAGAACCAAGCAGACATCATCAAATGTCTTAAGAACAAATGCCATCCATTCAGAATAAGTAGAAATCACATGATTTATTTCAAGGTGCACATGTTGGATTTTCATGCAAAGCCAACTACACAGCATATAAAGTCTTTTAATTGAAAATCCCATGTATATACATCTATCTGTTCAAAAGACTTATCTAGAACAATATTTGCAAGGCAAACACCTTAGTACCCATATTGGATATCAGATCAGCTCCATTTTAATTCAGGACCAACTAGGTATCATAAAAATTGTCTTTGTGAAAATGCTATGTTTATACAACCGTAATATAGGACAAGTTAAATGTAGATCTGCAACATTTTCATTAATGACAAGCTAGACAGCTAGACATCTTAATAATGACCAGCTAGATTTCTTAAAACATCTTTTCATAAAAACTCTATGTTAATATGACTATACATTCAGCCACAGTAGTATTAGCAAGTTTTTCAGCATGGATGATATGATGGTCATATTTGATGTCCAAGGGTCACCATTTTCCTGGCTAGAAAAAGTGCAACAAACTCTTCTGACCTATAACCAGTAAAGTAAATAAAAATGTAACTTTATTAAAATGTCATCAAAATCCTGTGCTCCTCTTTCTAACCTTTTTGCTCATTCTTAAAAAAGGATAACTGTATGATTTACCTCAATTCACAACTCAAGAACATCATTTTAATCGATCTTGATGTATGCGTCTTTTAACACTGTTTCTCTCTTTTTAACTTGTAGTGCTATGAATACATGACTCAAATGCAGTATTCAAAAAGCTGTATTAAAACATTTCTAAGATCCATTTATCAATGTTAGTAATTAACTCATTATCGCCATAATGCTGTAATTTTGAATCTGGAAGTACACTATTCTTGTGTTGGGCTCTCGCATCATCAAAATTCACAAGTTTAAGGCGGTATTTTCAACAGATTAACTTTAGAAATGAAACCAAAGGATGTTGACTACCCACAGCTGAGAAAGCAAACAATTTTTAAGAACTGATTTATTTTAGGTGAAAATGTTGTTGGTTCCAAAACTAGAGTTCATGTTTGAATTTTTAAATTTCCTTGTACATGATCAAAGGACACTAGTAAAAAGAGCACAAAGGCAGACACACCTTTGCAAACATTTGAGAAAATTTGTAATCTGGAGAAAGGGCCTGCAATATTAATACTTTTCTGTATCTAATCATATATGTTAAACAAAAGTTTATCCAAATTAGATGTGTTTCAAATCAGATATTCTTTATTTGATCATTTGTGCACAAAATCTCCAAAACTATTCATTGTTCACCAATTTTCAAGCAATAAATTTTAAAAAATCGATCAATTAATTATTTCCAATGACATTCAATGCAATGAGATAGTACCCTATCTCAGGCTTTGTTGCATTAAAATAATTATTAACAGACCTCAAGTATTGTACACTTTTTAAATCAGATATCTTTTAAGGGGACAAATTTCTGGTTCCTGAAGTTTGTGCCAGGATTTTAGTCTTCTTGTTTTTAGCTCTAAAGCAAACTGGTCCACTGGCAAATGGCATATGGACAAGCCAATTTTTGCAAAACATTGGGTGAGTTTGAACTATGTGGGGCAAAAACAGATTCACAATTGCTTAACATTAAAAATTCACAATTAAAAATGTATGAGATTGCTTGATATATCCTCATTTTGTTGTGAAAAATGGTGATCAGTGCATAGAAATTTGGAACCTTATTAAATCCACTGGTAATTATATAATTAGTGAAAATACGTGTAGGCATCAGTCGGCGGGTCAGTTGACTATTTTCAAATTTGAAAAGGGAATATCACATTTATGGTGGTTATATTGCAACCCAGTCATAAGATAAAAAATCTGACTTAAAAAGACTTCTTTAATTAATGTTTAATTTATTTAATATTTCCTTCAGTAAGCATTTAACAACATTTTCATTGATTAATATTCCATCATATGTTTTGTTGATTATTTGTAAAGTATTCATGTTCAAGAAAATGTGACAAAGGATATTACTTCTTATTCGATCTTGCCTAAAAATCTTTAAGTAGAATCAGTCTCATCATTGTGACTGTTAAGTTTTTTATTTGGCATATTTATTTTTGTTCAAATCATTATTCACTGGAAATGCAAAAAACTCATCAATAATATTCTTGGACTGCAACAATAATATAGTTTGGAATTACAGTGAATTCAGAAAAGAATATTTTTGGATTAAAGTGGTCTCCAACATGAACAACCCCCGTGAACAGCAACCACCCACTCTTTATGGCCAGAATCCCTTGGCACCAACAAGTTTGAGTTCAAAGGGACCCCTCAAGAAAGGCCACCCTTCTAATGTGACTAGTGGCCAACATATAAGTACACAAATATAAATGTACTCCTCAAATGCTGCCACATTTTATTATTAATATGTGTCCACATATAATATTTAATTACGGTAAAGTAAGTACCGTATTTACCGTATGTTTTCGGACACTGTATGTTTTCGGACACCATTTTTTGGGGGGAAAAATTATATTTAAATGCCTTGTAAGTTTTCGGACGTTGCTCCGCTATAATTGTTTCTACAATTTATGTTTTCGAACACAATCTTGGAAGATCTGCTTCGTCGTTTTAATGTAAAATTTACAGCGTGTTTGCCGTTAATTTAACTGATACAAAGTTCGCTTCATTTGGTCGCCAATTATTTAATGCGATCATGAACGTCCATGAACTAATATAATTTAAAATTATTAATCACATGTAATTTCGGATAGTGACAACACCTGCTGCATTAGTCGGACGGGTTACACGAGCTCTAAAGTGCATATCAACAACGGATTGTCTTGTTAAATCAAGATGTTCCAACGAAAAATAACAGATCGGATATAGATTTTTGAAATCATATTGTGATATTTGCAGACCGGTATCGACATTTTGATCGCTTCACATATATGACAACATACGATGATACACGTGTGCTATTTGATTTTGATCAGACTCGTCATCTAGAGCAGCTTTCTTCGTAGGCGGTTGTTTTTGTGATGCTTCCTCAGAATCATTAATTCGAGGTCGCTTCTGTGGACGGCCTACTGGTCTCTTTGGAGACGATTTTGGCAAGGGCGAGTCCCTCCAAGAACTAGGCAGTGCCTCCTCACTTGTTGCATAACGTATGATAAACTTATCCATCAAATTTATTACAGTACTAACAATATTATGTTTCACAACAATAGCTATCCAGTATACTAACTTTTGTATGTGGTGGGTATTTTATTTATACTTTTTATTTTAATAGTTTGATTCAGCTAACAAAAATATGATTGGTTGTCAGTATAGACATTGTTACACACGAAACCACTTCATACAGGTGTGACAGTTATGGCTTTGATTAGAAACCATGACCCCTGCCTTATATCATTAAACAATACATCAGAGTCGGTATGGATTAGTAAAATTCATTGGCATTGTCCAACAAAACAAACCCCTTATCCCTGAGGCATTATATACAAAGGTTTAAACATAGTTATTGTTCTACAGGTAATAAACCTCTTGGTAGACGATATATTTGATTGTGGGTGCTAAATGTTAGGTACATCATTTGCTCTTTTAATAAAATCCAGATGGCTGCCTTTTATTTCCGAACACATCTGTCAAAGAAATCCCACCAGTTATATTATTAACAATTAACACCCAGACACTTTGAAATCTCTGACATGCATCACTAGAATCTTCGAGCAGTAGATCGTTTCCAGCCGGCAAGCTTTGCTCATTTTAATCTACCCTCGGCTAGGTGGGAAAAAAAGAAGAGAGAACCAGAACAAATGCATCACCTTTATTTTAAAAAAATATCAACATATTAATCACGCCGACTCGTATATTCCAAATTGCTTTTTATTTTTACCCTTTGTAGGCGTACATACAACACTCACCCCATTTGGAGCCTCTCACACTTGGTGCTCTAAGCATAGCCATCGTACATGTACCGGTGTTTCGACTCTCGATACTAAAATGTTTCTGCCCAAAATATCTAAAGAATTATAACTCCAAAATCTTTTTATTTAGTTTGTATTAATATCTTAATTACACAGAAATAAAGCTTGCTTGCGTTTGTAATGTAGATTTTAATGATCATTAGCAGAAGGTTAAACTGGATTGCAAGATTACTATGTTAATATGGCGTTTTTTTGGGAAAATACGCACACAATCGTGGCTCTAATACATGTATGGCTTTGTTTTCTGGTGGATGGACATGTATCAAATAGACAAAATAGGCAAGTAATGCCCATTTTTCATTAATTATCCTTTCCGTGGTGTTAGACAAAATACTTGTTTTACTTCATGGCAGCACGTTGTCATGTGAGCTAACGGTAACTTCGTTACGGACGGGGAAGTGGGGGGGCGGCGGCATAATTCTATCTTCACTTGTATGTTTTCAGACACCTAATCAAAGAATTTAATATGTATTTGGACAACAAAAAAAGTAATTATTTGTTGCAGTCCGAAAACATACGGTAAATACGGTAATCTGATTATCTTTCCCAATGTCTGTTTCCAGATGTCATATTTTCATAACTAACAGAAGTTTTGGCTGAAGTATATGTTAGGTTATTATTATTACTGCCGATGTTTGCAGGAAATGGGGTCAGACAAAACAGATTTTATGAATTAACATATACACACAGAAACAATCAACTTTGAACAAAACAAGGTACAAGACAAAGACAGATAAATCATGTGACAGTACATGCATCATTTCTTTATGACAAGGTTTTAGTTTAGAAACGTTTTGTCTGCAAAATTAAATTGCAGTACTGTACAATTAGCAACATTACAAAACTTTAACATGTCATCACATAAGCAACTAAAAAATACTTAAGAAGAAAAAGTAAACTTGATGACAATGGGGACAGTTCACATGCCAAAAGATTTTATGTTAGGGAGACTCAAACAAACAAGATTAAAAAAGATAAGGAGAATATTCTGCAGTAGTGGGAAAATGGATTAAATGGAAAGATAATTATTTTATATACTAAGCAATATATCTATCTAGTTTGAAATAACATTTTTATTTGATTTTGTAATGCACATGCCAACAATATCCCACTCATCTTTTGTGCCTAAGAATAAGAACTATAAATTGATGTTATCTTGAAAAAAATGTTTTTAAGAAAAGAACATTTTAATAATTATTGCTACTTTAAAATGAAAACATTAACTTCTTTAAGTTATATATAGCTTTCATACTACATGTAGATACATATACATCTCACAAATATAATCTCACTCTGGAATGGCCACCCATTTTATAAGGCCACTTTCCTGGCACAGAAGTGGTATTAGTATAAGAGGGGGACCACTGTATGTTACTGTAATCAAAAGACTGTTAGTACACCATCACAACTCAGGCCAATGGCACATTACCCCATTTGAGATAAACACATTCAAAATGAGAACTAATTTGGAATACCACTAGAATTCAGTTGGAACTTTATACATCTGGACATTTCAGCATAATGTGTAATCTTACACGCTTTCTCTTCTTAGATTTGACTTTGTTTGTCGAGCTGGCTCCAACCTGGGTTGGTGTTGGTGGGGCTGAGGTTGAACCCACTTGGCCATGGCTTGGTGTTGAAGGGGTCAATGGTGGACTCTGAAAAAATATATGGGCACTTAAAATACAAAAACAAAGATGTCGTTAACTAAGTGAAGTTACTCATGAATATCTTTAATTCCAAAATATACCAAGATTAAAAATAAAAACAAACTTCCTTATGGAAATGTTATCATTTACTATCTAACAATATATTTCACTATTTGCTGGTTTTGATGTCTTGCATAAACACTTTTATAAATTTTAAACAAAACATGAGACCCAAGTGGATCTGTTATTACTAATCTGGTTGACAGTGAAACCCTTATCTTGTCTAACACTATCTGAGGAATTAAAGTTGGAATCGCATATTATCAAATCAACCAAGAATGCAAATGCTACACTAACATTAATAAAAGAAACCTCAGACACTGTCTGCAGATATGAAGACCGAACAGCCTATCTAGCACTAGTCACTAGTCAGAGACATGTTAGAAAATGGCTGTTTTGTCTGGGATCTGTACTACACTAAGAATGTTGATAGAATCAAGAAGGTTGAATGCCAAGCAGCAAGATTAATATTGGGTAACTACAAAATCGGAAAACCAGGATGCATAACCTAAATGTTAACTGACCTGGTTCTAAAAATACTCCAAGACAGGCATGATAGTAGGATTCATTTAACATATTTCTATAAAGTAGTCAACGGGTTGTAACAGGCCCTGCATTATACACATTCAGATTTATGTTGTTACAGGCCCTGCACTGTACAAACTCAGATTTATGTCATAAATGGGCCTGCACTGTACACGCAAATTTACATTATAACAGGCCCTGCACTGTACACATTAAGATTTATGTTGTCACAGGCCCTGCACTGTACAAACTCTGATTTATGGCATAACTGGCCCTGCACTGTACACTCTCAGATTTATGTTGTCACAGGCCCTGCACTGTACACTCTCTGATTTATGTTGTAACATGCCCTGCACTGTACACTCTCAGATTTATGTTGTAACATGCCCTGCACTGTACACATTCAAATTTATGTTGTCACATGCACTGTACAAACTCTGAATTATGTCATAACTGGCCCTGCACTATACACTCTCTGATTTATGTTGTTACAGGCCCTGCTCTGTACACTCTCTGATTTATGTTGTTACAGGCCCTGCTCTGTACACACTCAGATTCAGATATCTGCTTGCACATCAGCTTTATTTGCCAAATATTAAAAGGACTCCATACCATTATACTTTGTGTCCATGTTGGTCAAATTTTGTCTGGCAGTTTGTTGTGAACAAGTTTTCTTTTACTTTTAGCGCATCAGCTTTATTTCAATACTGCTGTCACATCTTTTGTGCAAATCTAAGAGATAGTAAGCCAAGACACTTTATGTCCAGTTTGGTCAATTCTGTTACACAGTTATTCAGAATCAGTTAATGATGGTTTTGCTATTTTTAGTAACATCTGCTATATCAGATAGTTTACTGGCATCATTGAAATAAACATGAAAGGTCTTCAAACCAAGATTCTTTCTGTTAATTTTACTTATATTAATTTTGTTGATTTTAATGGCACTTTTAACATATTCTTTGTCATACCAGGCTTAGGAAATGGGAGCTCAGTCCTTTGCAGGACACACAAAACTTAACACAGCCAACTCATGTTGGGTTGGGTTGGGCAGGTACTGAATGGTTAACCCTTGGATTACAAGCCTGAAGCTCCAACAACAGAGCCACCATGGCTCACTCTCTCTATCAAATTTGATCAAATTCTACTTTGGTGAAGAAGCTGTTTCATGTTTTTTTCTCTATATTTAGTAACAATGGTCATATATTGGTTGGCAGATCATCATTTTGTACAAACTTCAGAGGTCACCTTGCCAGGAACATTGTCAACTGAGGGTTTAATAAGAAAAAAACTTAGCAGTTGATGGAAAAGTAGCAGGTGGATGGGAGGAGAGGCAAAAAAGGACCTTCATGAGCTCCAGGAATCAATGCCTCTGGTGTTTTTTTTATTAAGGTGAAGCCCCCCCCCCCAAATGAAATTGTGTTGATGTATCATTTCAAATAATTCTCTCCTTGATTCAGAAATTTGAAATTTCTTTGAAAATATTTTATTCTGTATCATAAATATATGTATATGCCTAAAATTCATACTGATAATTCATCTCAAGGTTTTTTTTCCTGGTGATATTATAGGTTCTATCCTATTACATGTAATAAGGAAAATATACACCTTGCTGAATCATTAGGTTCCGTTATATTGATGCTTCTCAATGAAATGGATATCTCTTGGTTACTTAGTTGATAAAAAATATTTCAAAAGTCATAAGAAAAAAGCAAGCGTTAAAACATGTTGCCAAGGAACACAGTAATAGGGAAAATTTGAATAATTTTATATTAATACACAAATTAAAATCAACAAAACAAATTCACTGTATTAAGCTGTATTGTGAGGTGTGACAAGACCTGAGCTGACGATACTACTAATATGCTTAATATGATTGTGCTGAAAATGGTACAAATTATAAATAAATTAGATTAATTTCTAAAATAATTGATGGAAGTAGAAAAACTCTGAATAAATGTATAATATAAGTCACAAAATGTGTATTGCATTTGTTTTATTTTATATTTATCATTTGCTTTCATCACCTGTATTTAGGCTAAACTTAAGAAAAATGTTTGACGCATTGATTGTCATTGGCATCATGGCATCATTAGTGCAATATCTTGTTATTTCATTAAATTTCCTCCACACTTCATAATTTATAGAACTCAGCAAATAGTTGTACAAACAACTTCTTGATTGTATTATTTATTCAAACATCAAACTTGTGATGATGATCACAAATGATCAAACAACGCCTTCCACACCTTTTGATAAGTAAATAATCACCACTCCTGGAAATGATTGATTGGATGTAAAAGGAAGCTAATGAACATTTATGAATCTCTTTGATGTACATTGAATTGAGTCAGCCAAGCACACACCCTGATGAAAAATTGTTTAAAAAACAAGTGTCTTATAGACTTAGATCAATAAGGAAAGGAAGCATATCACATAATCAAGAGTAGAAGCTTGACAACACATCTAATATCAGGCAAGATTGCCATATATACATCATTTTGAGTTCTGGATATAGCCTTGTTCTGACCACAGAATTTTCTAGAAACAATATTTTTTGTGTTATGGAAATTTCTATTAAGATGACACAATAGTGGATATCTATGTGAGATTCTTTATAACTTAGATTTTCTGGAAATGAAGTTCTGACCTTTATCCTGGTCTTCAAAAATATCTTATGTTTTTATATTAAGGTTGATGTATCATTGTGATACATCACGACTGTAGGCACATTATCACATTGAAGCTATTATCAAATCAGCACTTTCAAAACTGGTATTTGTCTGGGGCATCAATAGAATTCATATGGAATTTGTGACAGAACTTCTGAGATTACCTATTTGGTATTTAATTCACAATATACTTTCTTTAAATTTTCATTTTGTACTCAAGGGAAATATTTATTTTTACAATTTTACAAAACTTGTTGGTTTATACTCTTTTCTGTTACTTAGTCTAAGACCATAGAGTCGTAAAAAGTCTTTCAAGAAAAAAAACCCAAGTGGACCTCATATTGCTCACCTAACTCTACTGATGCTTACCAGATTGGCTCTCATTTAGTATCCTATACGTGGTTTTCTATGTCAATTGCAAAGAAATCTTTGCATCAAAGCCAAGTGCATGGGGTATAGGGTTTGTAAATCAAAATGTATGAACAAAAAATATCTGCTGGCAGTGGTTGATGAATTTACAACTTGGCTCATCAGAATAAGTCCCCTCAAATACAGTATTATTCAGTAAAATTGAATAACATATCTGTATACACAGTTGTAATGGTATACAATCCTGGCTATGTAGAAGGTGGTTAAAAATGTAGCTGAAATCTTTAGGATGACAAACTATTTAATATATACTTTAGCACAAATAAAGATATAAAGGTGCTATTTAATAAGATTCATTGAAAAATGAACGGAAATATATTAAAACTTTAAATGTTAATCTTTCATTAAGCAAACATTTTTTGAAAAACTCCATGATACATTGCCAGCATAAAAATTCTGTTCCTGCCTCTCTTTGTATGAAACTGTTTGTATCACACATTCTCATTTTGTATATAAACTATCCGAATTTCTATAAACAATTAAGTATTACCATAACTTAAGAATACACTAGTGCAGTGGGTCTCAACCTTTTCCAGTATGATTTTGTTTATTTGTTTGTTTGATTAGGATTTTTAACGTAACTTTAACAATGTTTCATATGAGGTCTGCACTGAGACAGTTTATAGTGATGTCTAGCACTGGGGCATCATGCCACAGACATGTAGCATGATGTCCCACCCAGTCACTGACCAGTCCTAACACTAATCTATTAATGCTGAGCATCAAGCTAGGCAGCTGTTAGTACCATTTTGTAAGTCTTTGGTATGACTTGATCTAGGGATCGAACCCATGACCTCCTGCTTCTGTGGCAGACGCTCTAACCACTATGCCATTGGAGCTGGTTTTTCCAGTATGACGACTTTTTTTAAACTTAACTTTTTGTGAGGACCCCACATGCTAATATCTGTACCTTTATTATCCCTTGGAATAACCTCACAGACTGCCAGGAGCCCACAGGTTGGAAACCACTGCTCTAGTGTGTTTAAGTAGAGGATCCTTTGTTTTTTATATGAAGGTTTTTATATGAAGGTTGCTCATTGATGCTATCCCCTGTGTAAAATCACCAACTCTGTCTCATTACCATGAATTTCATTCAATTCCATGCTTTTATAGGAAATGTGTTCTAACCTTCCACCATAACATAATTTGTCTACAGATCTAACACAGGGTTGGAACTGGCAGAAGAAACTGTATCATACCTGTGACAAACTAACAAACCATTATCTGTTTGTGCAAACAATTACATGTACCAACAAATTTATTTTCCCTTGAAATTCATATTGCACTTGCAATCAGGTAACACATTTTAAGAATTGCCATAAAAATACAAAGTTTTGCCAAACTTACAGTTCAAGGGGACATAACTTCATAATACTTACAGCTGAAGGGGAAGTAAACCCTGCTGGGGAAGAGGATTGGGATGTGCCATGATACATAAAGTTGTGGGTGCTACTTGGGTATGACAGGGACAGAGGATCTGCCATATGAGCCCTCTTGTCTTGCTTCACTAACAGTGCCAAGTCCACTATCTGAAATGCATACAAAAGGCAATACTATCAAATTCATAAGATGAAACCAAAATGGGTCTGATATTGTTAACCTAGATATTGTGCAGCTTTGATTGAATGCAATACAAGCTATTAGCAATGGCTACATAAAGAAAAATAACACTTTGTACAATTTATTCAGCAGGGCCTTACACATGGGAAACATGCATTTATATGTCACAAATCTTGTAAATGATATTAAAATCTACAACTCATTTTTCTTATCTGTATAAATGTCATATCAGTATAATCAGACGTGTCATACTGAAAACATTTTCAATTCCAAAACAAACTAATGATATTGTGTCACAAAAACACATTTTCTACTAGTCATAATTTTTATTAAAAAAACAACAGTAAGAAGCCAGATGGACATTTTTTTTAACACCATGAAATGTAAATAGTCCTGCTGAGTTCTTATGCAAAATTATCCCCAGGGTATTTCATACCACTTATTGCTATAGAGGCAATTAAAATGCATGGTCACAATCAACCGCCATTTAAAATATTACTTATTTGGATGACAAAAGCTAAGGCGATATATTAGGACCTTAATTAATTATAATACTGGTGTGGGAGATCCCATTAGATTACATTTCAAAGGTAAATTAGATTAAGTGGGGCAACCCAATTTACTTAGGTAAATCAAAGAGTGGTTCTTGAGGAACAAAAGGTTTTACACATATTTGCCTTGAATGAGAATGTTTAAGCCATCTAAATTAAAAACTGTTGGTGAGTTGGAGATCACTCAATACCACTCTTTGAAGCTGAAACAGTCAATCACACCATACAGGATGCAAAATGTCTAAACAATCTCTTGGTGTTCAACAATTACTTGTCTTTGCCATGCAAAACTTAAAAACAGCCAAAACTTGAAGAAATATTTTAGCCATGCAGTTCTTTAGGTTTTTAAAGTTGTACCGTACTTTATGGGTAGAGCTATAAACACTCATTTTGTTATGACTGAGGACAAGCCTTCAGAGTATGACAGACCCAGACATCAATACTTGTTGCATAAACTGCTTTGCATTTTCATCCTGATAAAATGCATGTTTTTATAGGGTGGGTAATGGATTCCAAGTTATCAACCCAGGTGAAAAGGACAGATACCAGAACCTAGTTGACTGCATAACTAAATTCATCTTTTCATACCAAGTAATTGTATATATAATAATTATACTTTAAGGGTGGGGATATGACCAGTTCAGTGTTATGGTCGTGGGATTACTATATAAAAGACCCAGGGATAGGTGCCAGTTATGTGTGATTTGCTTTTCCAAATATATATAATCAGGGACCAAAGTGTAAAATTACATTAAAACTTGTCTCGAGAATCCAGAAATAATGTCCACAAAAAAAAAAAAATTTGAAAAATCATATATGAAAATACAGTCAGTAGAATAATACATAAAACAAAATAGTGAAGCCCTTGAGAATCCTGTGCAATAACTAAGTAGCATGACACTATTGTCATAAGCGATTGTATAAACAAATGTCTTAGCTAGTTGCCGACGGGGGTGTTAATATTTAAATAGACACTGGGATCAAATCGTCCACGCTTTTTGACATAACACATGGTAAATAAATTAAAAGTTTCATTAAGCCTCTTCATTGTTTACCAGTTGTACGTAACAATCACAGTTTATTAATGGCTGTAGAAATACAGTTGACATATTTGAGCTGTGGACAGTATAGGGTTTCATTTCCGAATAAAATAGGGATGTCAATCATTAGCAACTGTAACAGCTGTAAAATATGACTTATAAAAATGAAAGCATTGTATCAATTTACCATAATGCATTTAACTGTGAGATAATTTCGTTGTACTTTTTACATTTATTATAGGGCGACACCATCAAGCAAGCGTGGACGAGTAGAGAGTAGAATCTATAGCCACCATCAATATTCATTGTAGATAGATCCACCAATGAATCCAGGCAAACAAAGGTTACAGATTTCTTCAGGAAACTGACATGATAAATGTATGTACAGTACATACATGTACAGGTATATAGTGTGATGAGTTCGATGTGTTAATTGTCTAAACTTATATTTACTGTATATGTATGTACAAGCGCATGTTATAATAATGTGAAATAAACACAATGTAATAGATGTATTCATTAATTTATTTAGATCATTATTGAATATACAGTACATTACATTTAAAGCAAGCATGTGCATGTACATATATACGGTGTGATGATATCGTAAAATAAAAAATGTGCAAGATTAAATTATCCAGAAAACTCTTTAATTCAGACATATTCACTGGGAACGTATGTGTCTAGATTAACGAGGCTCCACTCTGTGTGTGTGTGTGTGTGTGTGTGTGTATATACACACACATACATAGTGGAGCATATATATATATATATATATATATATACACACACACACACACACACACACACACAGGTAAATCCCATTATAAATTGATGCTCATGCATGCAGGGAACAATAAAAAAAAAAACAACAAAAAAAAAAACACTACGATAAAAGCAGGATTGTGTTAACAAAATGTTTGAAAAATGTCCCCATTGAAAATGTGCACCAAAATTTCAATATCACCAGTTTTTCACTAACTTCTTGATCATATGTCATTTGTTTTGTTTGCCAGGTTTACACTTCTTAATCATATATCATTTGTTTTGTTTGCCAGGTTTACTTCCTCCAGACACTAAACACTGTGAACTGTATTAAAAAATCATTCAACTTGTCTGAAATTCATAGCATTTCCTTATTTTCATTAACAAATGTACCACTGCATTATGTTTAAGAAAATTTCAGAAGTTATGGTGCTGGGATTAAAAGTCTGATAGGGATAGGAGTAATTGGATTTCCCAAGAGCAGGTATTTAGGATGTTAAAAGGAGAGGTCACTTTAATTTAAAAAATGGGCACCATCGTGAATAAAATTACAATGGTCCCCCTCTGACCAGCGGCCATCCACTCATTACCTAGGTGTTACTCTGGACAGTACTCTCACATTGTACCAACATGTCATGAACATATGAAAGGCTGCATATCTTGAGCTGAGACACATCAGCTCCATTCACAAATATCTTTCAGCTGATGCCACTAAAAAACTTGTGTGTTCATTAGCACTCTCAAGACTGGACTAACGTAACTCAATTCTGTCTGGTTCGTCTCAATACCTACTCCCAAAATTTCAAAGAGTTCAAACCATAATCAGAGCACACCTCCCCATTGCTCTGTATTCTAAACTAGCTATCCATTCCATCCAGAATCAAACACAAAATTTGTTATCTGTGCTATGTTTCACTGACAGCCTCCAATCCAGCATACCTATCCAGCCTCACCCATGAGTATGCACCAGCAAGATACTTGCACTCCTCTTCTGACAATCATATACTCATTATTCCCACTATGAAAATGAAGTCATAGGGACAATGTTCTTTTGCATAACTGGGACCAGCAACATGGAATGAATTGCCCATTGAAATTAGACTCAAAGACACAGTGATCACTTTCAGGAGTGCTCTTAAAACTCACCTTTTTCGACTACAAAAACAAATTTAAAGACCTAAAAATGTTTCCTACTTTGAGCGTCCAAAGATTAGGCTCTATACAAAGTCCTCATTATTATTATTATTATTATTATTATTATTATTATTATTATTATTATTCCAGTTTTTGCTGTTGCTGACATTTATTGTTTGAGATAAAGGATGTGAATGAGAAAGTCTTTGTTTTGTTATCAGAATGACCTCAGTTTTATCATCATTCATCTGCAGCTTGTTACATGTCATCCATGATTTCACATCAGAAATGCACCTCTCAACTCCTTGGATGGAATCACTAATATAATGGCCTCAAAATCTCATCAGTTCTTCTACACAGTAATAAAAATAAACATACCAAATTAATAATTTCTCATTTACCAGGCATACAAGGTTAATGTCAAAGTTGTCCAAGTCCATAAAATGTTTCTTAAAACATGGAGAAATATAATGACCTGAGTCCAACTGCACACAACATAGAGCCTGATCTGCTGTCACGTAATGAACTGGAAGATCTGGGTCTATGCTGCTTCTCCTACTGATCAATCCTCACAAGCTGCAGTGATCTATATATCTGCTGGTGCATTATGCAATGGCAGATCAAGGGGTGTGCATTATGCAAAGATAGCTTTGAGGGTGTCCATTAGGTGATGGCAGATTTAGGGTGGGCATTTTGCAATGGCAGTTTTGCCAAATGCAATGGCAGATCTAGAGTTCTAAATGCATTGGCAGAATCTAGGAGTGTTCATTATGCAGTGGAACATCTGGCTGTGTGCATTATGCAATGGCAGATCTAACAGTGTACATAATGCAATGGCAGATCAAAGTGTTTCCATTAGGCTGCAATGGCAGATATGAGGTGTGCATTTTGCAATGGCAGATCTAGGAGTGTGCATTTTGCAATGGCAGATCTAGGAGTGTGCATTTTGCAATGGCAGATCTAGGAGTGTGCATTTTGCAATGGCAGATCTAGGAGTGTGCATTTTGCAATGGCAGATCTAGGAGTTTGCATTTTGCAATGGCAGATCTGGGGTGTGCATTTTGCAATGGCAGATCTAGGAGTTTGCATTTTGCAATGACAGATCTGGGGTGTGCATTTTGCAATAACAGATCTAGGAGTGTGCATTTTGCAATGGCAGATCTAGGAATTTGCATTTTGCAATGGCAGATCTGGGCATGTGTATTATGCACAGGCAGATCTGGGTATATTTATTATTCAATGGCAGGTCAGGGGGGGTCATTATGCAATGGAAGATCTGGGGTGTGCATTATGCAATGGAAGATCTGGGGTGTGCATTATGCAATGGCAGATCTGGGGGAGTACATTATGCAATGGAAGATCTGGGGTGTGCATTATGCAATGGCAGATCTGGGGTGTGCATTATGCAATGGCAGATCTGGGGGAGTACATTATGCAATGACAGATCTGTGGTGTGCATTATGCAATGGCAGATCTGGGGGAGTACATTATGCAATGACAGATCTGTGGTGTGCATTATGCAATGGCAGATATGGGGGAGTACATTATGCAATGACAGATCTGTGGTGTGCATTATGCAATGGCAGATACGGGGGAGTACATTATGCAATGGCAGATCTGGGGTAAAATTTATTATGCAGCTTGACTCATCTTACAAGCATATACAGGATGGATTAATACATACATGCATAATACAAAAATTCTGCATCAACATCAATGTTGTTTGGTAAAATGCATCAAAAATGTGTTTTTTTAAATCAGATCACAGTCACCAGAACCTAATCAGGTCCTGGGACCCATACAGGTATTGAAATTTCAGATATGGTCTGGTTTTTGTCAATTGTTTTTAATTAACTTGCTTCATTTTAAGAAGAAATTTAAGTCACACAGACATTCTCATCTGCTCCCACTGAAAACCTGATCAATATCATCACCAAGAAATTGTATAATTTGCCAAAACCATTAAATACAATATTTCAATTATTGCATTTTTTTACTTTTGTCTTGCCAATAGCTTTGTCTAAATGGTGGGATAATTTGTTAACAATAAGCCCCTGACTCAACTGCGACAGTTCCATGTGTTGACAACTCTCGGTGGAATGAATTTCCTTATCCAAAATTAGAAGTACATGTACATGTTGTAGTTAAGTGTAAACAGTTCCTGTAACAGACCAATAAATCTGTCTCATTAATTTTTATTTTGTTGGTTGTTATAATGTTAGGTACGAGTACTTATACTTCTTTTGGAAGGTAGGACAAATTTAATGTCAAGTATTTGGGGTGATTACAAACATGTATTAATCGAAAATGACAACTGAAGTGTACAGACATAAAGAGCAATCTTTGTCTAATCAATCATCACTAATCTGACACTATAATGACCATTTTACTCACCTTCAAAATTTTTTATTTCCAAGACACCATCCCATTTGACAGTTTATGACTCAAGATCTTCCATTTTGACCTTTACATCTGCCAGTCAGCAATCTAATTTCAGCATCCCTGATGGTGCCTGACTGTGACTTGACATCACATGATTATTGATAAACAGACTCACTAGCACTTGATTCTTGATATCTTTCAGATTTACCAGGATCTCACATTGTGTATCATTACAAAACTAAATAAGGACAAACTAGAAATTTTTCAGTCTGTGCAGGTATTTTTTCAAACAGATAAAGCTACAATAAATTTTCTCTGACACTGAGTTGAAAATACACCTGGGGAGTGTCACTCCAGTTTTAAACAACTGACATCACCAAAATTTTAATTTCCTATATATATTTTAGAAATGAAAGACAAGGAACAAATTCTAAAGAACAAAAGCAAAAAATAAATAATATTAAAAATTTTCAAAGCTAAGCACACTGCAAACAGCCCTCACTCATTAAGAATTGCTCCATTTAGCCCTAAACACAGGAACTTGTGTTGGTAAATCTAGTTTGGCAAGTAGGCATTTTCAGGCCATGACATTCAAACATTACTGGTAAAGTAATGCCACAAAAGCCAAAGTCAAGGGGGAGCATAACTCCATTAAATGTTGTGGAACACTGAATATCAAACTCAATCAGGGTCGCATTAACAAAATCAACAATTCTGATTAAAATCAACCAAATGAAATGTGAAGTTATGCTGTGGAATCCAATATCAGTCAGTTACAATTGTTGCAAAATACTGCAATCCAATTCATTAAATTCTCCTCATAAAGCATCATACCAACGGATATATGCATAGTGATGAAATGCACATAAGCACAATACTGGCTAGTCTCAAAGCAATCGATATGATTACAGTCTGATCCCACTATACAATGTACTGTTAAAATACTTGGATATAACATGAAGTGGTATGTCTCCAGTAGCAGGGAGGGTGAACAGAACCTTTGCTGAAACGTCATTTTTACAAAATTAATTTCCTACTAAAATGAAAAATATGAGGTCAATAACACCAAACCGAACACTCTAACTGACCAAGATTTCTCTAACTGGGTTAACTTATTTTTGTTTATCCGTCATTAGTGTTTTTCAAAATTTTTGTATGTATGTTTGTTTACTCATAAGACGTTTCATTGTGCTCGAAAATTAAAAAATATCTTCCAGAAACAATATTTATAATGTCTTGAATTTCAGCATATGTTTTGTTGGTAAACTCAATAGCTTCCTTAATTTGTTTTGGTAATGCCTGATGACCTGCTGTGATGCTGTTGCAGCCTCAGCAATCTAACTGTTCTGTACCTTCTGAAAATTCCAACGGAGCATACAGACGTGTTGATTATTTTTGTCTTACAGAATCACAGATGAAGAGATATTTTTTGAGTGCTTCTAGTTGCTCTCAAGCTAAAGACCTGTTCACCCTCTCTGCTGTCACTCCCAACATTTTTTGGTCGCAAAAAAAATATTTAAAAAAAAAAAGAAGTAATGTATGAAAAATATATTCAATTTATTAACATTTTGGGAAAGAGATTGCAAATGAATTAGAAAATAACATGGTCTTGGTGTGGCTCATGAAAATTTGCATATTTTTTTTTTTTTTTATTTCATAGTATGAAATCTAAGGTGTAAAAAGTAAATTATTATTTTGGGGAAGAGATCTTTTAAGAATTCATATAATATGATCAGAGTGTGGTTCAGGAGATTTTGACAATAATTTCACCAATTTCTTCTTGAAGTGCAAAGTTTTGTGCCAAAATAAGCTTAACTTAGTTTTAAAAGAAAGTCAGCAGATTAAAAAGCCAATTAGTGATAATCTTATTACTAATGAACTATGAACAATAATGCCATCAAGTCTTTTCTGTTTATCTTCAATGTATTATGTGAATAATTTTTACTCAAAAACAAATTATTCCATCTGAATTTATAAATCAAAGAATTTCAGAAACAGCTAATCATCAAAGTTAAACTAAATGCCGAAGAATGCTCAACAACTCTATTGGGCAGCAATGCTGCCAATACACACTGCCAATAAACACACATGGCTATGCATTCAGCTGACCAGTGAGTATTATTCTACATTTCCTATAAAAATGACCCGTTTGTTTACTGAAGCAAGCAATAAGAGGTCAAAGTGTTAATTAAACGGTATTTACAACATAAAATGGGATAATAAACAAAGTTTTTATTGCTCAAGTTTGAAGCCCCCCCTCACCCCTTCCCCCCATAGTTCCAAGTCCAGAGGTTTAAAAAAATGCAATCAATTATTAGCTTTTCAGATTAGTGTTGACAAGTCAAGCAAACAATATGGCGGTTTGAAAAATGCTTCTTACCTGAAATGATGTCAATAGATTTACCAACCATTTTCAAGGAATATGATAGAATATCAATGTCTTTTCAATCAACCATTATATATACCTGCTGAAATAAGTTAATGGAGACCGAATTGTCATTAGTTTTCTTTTTTGTTACCCTCATCACACAACATTGATTGGAACAAAACCATTCAAGTTATAGGGGTGGAAGGATTGGCTAATATAATAAAACCTTCTACTCCCTGCTTTTTGCTTATAATATATTTTTTTTAATGAACACTGGGTTTATTATATTCATTAATTTCCTCTGTTCCTTAAGGAACTTGCTTTGAACTCACACAGTCAAATGGTTTACTCCCAAGCTGGGTGCAGGCAGTTTACATGTATAGTATATACACAGCTGCTGAATTTTCATCACACACAGTCAATTAGGTTGATATTCCATGAGAATTTTCATCACACACAGTCAATTAGGTTGATATTCCATGAGAATTTTCATCACACACAATCAGTTTAGGTTGATATTCCATGAGAATTTTCATCACACACAGTCAATTAGGTTGATATTCCATGAAAATTTTCATCACACACAGTCAATTAGGTTGATATTCCATGAGAATTTTCAGCAAGGTGAATGTGCTTTTCAAACCTAAAAAAGGTTTCATTTTAGCAACTCTCAATGTTTGAACTATGCTTTTTAATGTCAGCCAGAAATCAGACACTTTGGACATGTCCAGCAAATAAACATGTTACAGAAGGAAAAAAACATCCATTTCATTAAGTTTTTGTGAAGCATTAGAATGAAAAGTCAGGATTCAGATGGAAATAGAAAATGTTTGTTTTTTCAATTATAGAAGTGATGCTTCTTAATGCATATTTTTGATGAAATTACTATTATGCATAAAAACAAATCTGATTGGTAAATACACACACTCAACTACTTATTCTTATGTGGCTGATTTTGTGCACATTCAAATATATATATAAAATATGTAATAATTATTTTAAGCACTTCTTGTTTAATCTGGAACAATCTGATAGCCATGTCAATGAGTCCATAATATTGTGCTCACTTACATTCCACAAATTATTATTGGGGGGTAGGGTGTAATGCATCAATTACTTCCGCTTATTGAACTGGTTAGTTATAACATGGTTAGGTACATAGCACAGTCCCTGTATTTAGATCCCACCAGTCATGTTATAGCAGGGTCAAACTGTATAATGATTAATATGGCTATATAATTCTGTGTAAGTTTATTTAAAAAATAAATGCAAAATAGATCAGTAAATTCCTTAACAAACAAAGACCAAGACCTTCCCATTTGGAAAATCATCTTAGAATGCATCTCAGGGAACATCATCTTAAAAATGCATCCCAGGGAACATCATCTTGGAATGTATCCCAGGGAAAATCATCTTGGAATGCATCCCAGGGAAAATCACCTTGGAATGCATCCCAGGGAACATCATCTTAAAAATGCATCCCAGGGAAAATCATCTTGGAACGTATCCCAGGGAAAATCATCTTGGAATGCATCCCAGGGAAAATCATCTTGGAATGCATCCCAGGGAAAATCATCTTGGAATGCATCCCAGGGAAAATCATCTTGGAATGCATCCCAGGGAAAATCATCTTGGAATGCATCCCAGGGAAAATCATCTTGGAATGCATCCCAGGGAAAATCATCTTGGAATGCATCTCAGGGAACATCATCTTAAAAATGCATCCCAGGGAACATCATCTTGGAATGTATCCCAGGAAACATCATCTTGGAATGTATCTCATGGAACATTATCTTGGAATGTATCTCATGGAACATTATCCTGGGAATCTTGGAATGCATCCTGGGTAACATCTTGGAACGCATCCTAGTGTAAAATGGTTACCTCCATTATTCATCTCTTATAAGGCAAGAGGTCACACTGGACCTATTCAACATCCCTGAAAACACACTGGGAGCCACAGACACAAAATCTGTTTGAAATCTAAACAATCAATAATAAAGTAAAGAAACTGAGGGCAACCTAGGATTCTAACTCCTAGCATAATAAGTTGCAATTAAACTTGTTGGAGGTCTTATCAATATCAAGTTGTATACCCAATTTGGTTTAAATCCAACAATTCACCATTAAGTTTTCTTGTAGGAACCAAACTGTTGGTGGACATGGAATATGTGATCACAATTAGGACTGATGAACAGAGCTTTAATAATATGTTACTAATTAAGTTTCTTTTAGTTCAAGGATGAATGTCCAAAGATCAAACACACTGACACAATCTGCCTGTAACTTGTTGAATATGTTTTTAAATAATGTAGAATGGCAGATACAAATATCTGATATTTAGGGTTTATATAATAAGTATAGAATATCACATGTCCATGATCTCATTTGTGATCAACACAGCAAAAAATTCATTGCCATGGTGGTTTGGCTGATCATAGTCACAGTTCGACAAACTGACATGTAAACACATCAATATGCCATACATTACCAGAGTTACCTGTGGCTGAATTTGCAATTTCACAATTCAGATATCCAATCTGGGAACAAAACTGTAAAGAATCCACTCAATTTAAGTAACATTTTGCAAGCTAAAATAATATTCTTCAGGTCTCAGATGTGACATTTTGGATGTCTGAGATGTTATTCTGCCTTAACTAACAAAAAAATATTACAAAATCTCCCTTGAATGAAGCAGTATAGAAACTCCAGTCAATTTTTACAATGGAGGAATCCCTTGTTACAATCAGATTAGTACAATGGCAGAATCCCTTGTTATAATCAGATTAATTATGGCAGAATCCCTTGTTACATTCAGATTAGTACAATGGAAGAATCCTTTATTACAATCAGATTCCATTGCTACAATCAAATTATTACTGTAACAATGGAAGAATCAAATTAGCACAATGTAATAATTTCTTATTACAATCAGATGAGTACAATCATGGAGGAATCCATTGTTGCAATCAGATTAGTAGAAATGAAGAATCTCTTGATACGATCAGATTAGTAATGGAGGAATTTAGAAATCAAAGGAAATTACCTAAGGAAAGTAACCAAAGACAAAATTCTGAATATAAGATGTTGTTAATATTAAATTTTGAAATTTTAAAATATGTTCTCAGGCTCTGATAAATATTTCATAATATATGTTATTACATGTATGAATGCATGATATGTAAATGAAGAAGGCATGAAAAAAAACAAAACAATGTAGCATTCAGTCAATTTAGTTTGGTTGAGTTTGATAATGTTTCACCATGATTAAATTGTAGTGTCTTCTCCATGGCCACACAGTGGTGGAAAAGTTAGACTGATCTGGGTAGGATTCAAACTTGCATCCATCTAGATACAAGTCCAGCTTGTATGCTACCAATTCAACCAAATAATAACAGGCAAACAAATGAAACTCATTTGGGTATTTATGTTACCAGTATTATTCTTAAAGGTCACCTGCCATACTCTGACATTTTTTTATTTATATCAGATTTGCATTACATTTGTAAAAGTAGTCATACTCGCACAAAAAGATTTTAAAAATTATAAAGCGTAAAGATGATATAATAATTTAATTACTCGAAAAATAAGCATCGCACGCTGTTAACTCCCCTTAGGTAAGATTTCCCACCTATAGAGGACGCCAACCGGAAATGACGTACATTTATCCCCAGAAGAGAAAGTACACGCTTCTTGTTGTTGAAAACGAATTAAGTTTCATTTATTAAATTCGAGTGATAATTGTTGACAGGACTGTATGTACGGCTATTGGACAATTCGGACCAAAGACAATTCGGCCCAAGACAATTCGGCCCAACTTTTACGGAAAATTGGACAATTCGGCCCAACTTTAAAGACAATTCGGCCCAACTCGAAAGACAATTCGGCCCACCCAAAAACAATTCGGCCCAATTTTAAAATACAACTGACAAGTATTTATTTGTAACATATATTTTGACAATTCTTATATAATATGTTTTATAATAAAATTTGAAACATTTTGTGAACAAGATAAATGTTTTCCGAAGTTATATTGGTTAGGAAAAACCGGAGAAAGAAAGGAGTATAGTAGAGCTGTACGCTTGGTCTCAATAACTTAAATCTCAAGCAAACATGAGATATTCTCGTATTTGAACGTATTTGTTACAAATAAATTTATACAGATAAAATGGTTGAAACTGCATACTTAGTTATTTTGCGATAATTTGACAAATTTAATTCAGAACATTATTCCGTTTTGCTGTTATATGTTACGAAAAAGACAGATAAATGTGCACAATGAAAGATGCATCTTTACCAAAATTTCTTGTATTTTAAATTTCATTTAATTTGATAATGAGTATTCAAAACACCAGAAACATTTTAAGTTGTCAAATTGATACCATTCTAAATATAACATTTTTCGATTCAAAATATTAGCGCGAAATGGTGTCCTCATGTGTACTTTCCCCTTACATAATTTATATAATTAAGTAACCATACAATAATTAATAATTTAATTAAAACATTTTTTAAAAAAAATAATTTTAATATATTTCAAGTTTTAAAACTATTCCCTAACATTCATTAGTGGTCCACATTCTATAAGGGTTCTCGTTATAAAGTCCGTTATTATTATTAATTCCTTAAGTTCTGGCAACAGTCATAGTTTGTTATTTAGTCGCTCAAATTTTGTATTTTTTGTCTTTCTCTTACGTCTCAAGTTTAAAATGTCAAAAATATTTATACAGTTTTCAAACATTTTATCTGTATAAATTTATTTGTAAAAAATACGTTCAAATACGAGAATATCTCAGGTTTTGCTTGATAATTAAGTTTTGGAGACCAATCTTCTATACTCCTTTCTTTCTCCGGTTTTTCCTAACAATTATAACTTCGGAAAACATTTATCTTGTTCACAAAATGTTCCAACTTTTATTTTAAAACATATTATATAAGAATTGTCAAAATATAAATACTTGTCAGTTGTATTTTAAAATTGGGCCGAATCGTCTTTCGAGTTTGGCCGAATTGTCTTTAAAGTTGGGCCGAATTGTCCAATTTTCCGTAAAAGTTGGGCCGAATTGTCTTGGGCCGAATTGTCTTTGGTCCGAATTGTCCATAAGCTGTATGTACAGCCATAACAGCCTTGATTTCTGCAGAAACACTCAACCAGACACTGATTCAACAGATTTGTACACCTACTGTAATGATAAAAGTCATACACTAATACCTTATATTTCGAGTTCATAATCGGTATGATAATGCTAAATAGTTTCTTCGAGATCAATAATTTACACATTCCGAAATTATGATTTTTGTAAACATTAATATTTTACATCTGCAATAACAATGCTGTACTGTAATCTTTATTTGATGTATTTTACTTACCCTCTTTCTATCCCTCTTCTCATATGCACCATTTTTTCCGGTAAACATGGTCTTTCGGAAAAAGAAAGAACCCTTTTGTCCCATCATCGCTCTTTTGGTTACATCCGTAAGCAACACAGTGCACCATATTTGTTGTAGAAAATCACGATTTTTAAAATGTATCACACAGATGATAGACATATACGCGTGGAAATTCAACGCATGAATGGCTAGGTTGAACCGAAGGGATAAATGTACGTCATATCCGTCTTTGGCACACGGAAATTACCGATTGTTTACGGAGATTGCCGAGTAAAATTTTTCATTTAAAAAATAGATTTTTTAGTCTAATTAAACATTTGTATCATGTACATATATAACAGATGCAGTTCTATTATGACGATAATGATATTGCAGTTTTTTACAAAATAGGTGGCAGGTGACCTTTAATTTACAATACAGTGGGCCCCCTCATGAAACATCCTGACCAGCAGCCACCCACATTTTATGGCCAGAATTCCTAGGGCACCAATGAGTTTGAGTTCAAAAGTACCCTTCAAGAATGGCCACCCCTCTAATGTGAATAGCAGCCTGCATATTTGTGTAAAAATGTAAATTTTACCTCTCACAAGTGGCCACTTTATTTTAATATGTATAAAGCACCAATATTTAATTCATAAGGAATGGCAAGTAATCTGATTATCTGTACCGATGACTGTTTCCTGATGTCACGTTTTCGTTATTGACAGAAGTGTTGGCTAAAGTATATGTACCACTGTGGTTAATATTATATTAGTAATGCCAACATTTAGACTTTAGAGGATATGGGGTCAACAATGTTGTTGGGCTTCCCACTGCAGATGTTTTTTTCTTTGATGATTAGGACTGGACATAATTCTCCAGATTATAACATGGTCAGCATGGTCAGCATAGATTTTAAGGATTAAGACATTAACACAGACAGAAATTGATCTTGAACAAAGTTGTGTACCAGACAAAATCCCAAAATCATGCGACAGTACATGTATCAATTCCTTTATAAACAAAGAATTTGATCAACTCTAAAAATTATCTGCATCCATAATTAAGGTGGAGTGCTGAACAATTAGCAACATAGGAAAAAAATGTGACAAATATTTATCATGTCACCACATAATTGGAGAATTAATACTTTATAGGAAAATGTAACAGTTATTCGACTTTACGACAAGGGGGGGTCAAGAATTCTTGCTTAAAATTTTTAATTTGGGAAGACTCAAATATACACATCGTAAAATATACATCATAACATAGAAGGAAAATATTCTATGGCAGTGGGAAATTTAGTAAATGCAGAATTTGTTATATATTTTAAATGCCAAGCAATGTATGAACCAAGATTTAAATGTTTCTATTTTTGTTGCCACGTGCATAACAACAATACCCTACTTGCATTTCACACTTAATGTTAACTTGAAATAAATCAGTTCTCAAGACATGAAAAAACCTTTGATTAACTAGTGCTACTTTTAAATGAATATATTAAATGCTTGTAAGTTATTTATAACATTTTTAATACATACACATGCTTGTCACAAATATAGTCCCCTCTTATATGGCCACATTCCTGTTGCATAAAAGGTGGGTGGCCATATAAGAGGGGGGTTACTGTAGTTGCAAAGCATACACATCACATGTATAATAATGAAGAAAGCAAAATGAGAAAGCTCTTACATAGATATGGCTACAGCACATTTGCAATATACAAAAAAATTAAATGCCCAGTCATATTAATATTATGGGATAGACAAATGAAACAATGATGGATAGATGATCAGTAAATTTAATCATTTTTGGGTTACCAAGCTAAATGATATATTAGACACATTGTATTTACCTTTTTTACTATCTCAATAAACCCAGTGTATTTACCTGTTCACTATCTCAATGGGCCCTACATATTTACCTGTTTCATTATTTCAATGGGCCCTATGTATTTACCTGTTTCATTATTTCAATAGACCCTACATATTTACCTGTTTCACTATTTTAATGGGTCCTATGTATTTACCTGCTTCATTATTTAAATGGGCAATACATATTTACCTGTTTCATTATTTCAATGGGCAGGCCCCGAGTGGCCGAGTGGCTTAAAGCGCTGTCCGTTATGGATCACTGCTGTCTCACCTCTGTCTGTGTGGGTTCGAGTCTAAGATTCGGCTAATGTAGTTATGTGAGAAAACTTGCCAGTAGCTTCTCGTGGGTCGGTGGTTCTTTCTGGGGGGGGGGGGTCCTGGTTCCTCCTCCACTAATAATACTGGCTGCCTTGCATAGCCTATCATGTGCCGAAAAATGGCGTTAAACCCTAAAAAACAAAAACAAGAACATTTCAATGGGCCCTATATATTTACCTGTTTCACTACCTCAATGGGTCCTTTGTACTTACCTGTTTCACTATCTCATTAGGCTCTTTGTATTTACCTGTTTCATCTCATTAAGTCCTATGTATTTACCTGTTCCACTATCTCATTAGGCCCTATGTATTTACTTGGGCCACTGTTTCATTGTGCTCTATGTATTTACCTGTTCCATCTCATTAGGCTCTTTGTATTTACCTGTTTCACTATCTCATTGGGCCCTTTGTATTTATCTGTTCCATCTCATTAGGTCCTTTGTATTTACCTGTTCCACTATCTCATTGTGCCACTGTTTCATTGTGCTCTATGTATTTACCTGTGCCACTCTTTTCATTGGGCATTATATATTTACCTGTGCCACTATTTCACTGGGCCCATTACCTGTGCCACTATTTCACTGGGCCCCATATATTTACCTGTGCAACTGTTTCATAAGTAAGATAAGAGAATATCTCTAATGCCAAGTTGTTGGGTTTCACATCTATGATGAGACCAGAAAGCAGCCAGTCCTTGAATTTCTGAGACTTAAACTTCTTACCTTTAAAAAAAAAAGAAACATTGAATATCAAATGATCTTATAAAACTTGATCATTTATCCCTATGACCTTGCAGTTCCCTTATTATAATGCTTGTTAGAAGAACTACAATTACATTCCTGCAAAGAAAGAATTCAACTGGTATAAAGGGATCCACAAACATGTATTATACATTGAGATACTATATAAGGGGGGAGAGTCAGTATTTTCTAAAACTATATTTATTAATTCTGCAATATACTGTGATATCAATCGGAGTACTGTGTTATAACTCTCCCTGTTCTTACAATAGTCAACCTATCAAGATCTCTCTTTCACCAAGCTTCTTCATACACTTCTTGAGGTAAATGAAATCAGTGTCTTAAGTTAAAACAAGATGCCAAAGTGGGAATGATATCACTCACCTGGCTTATGTAACAGCTGACCATTTCATTATCAGATTTGTGTGGTAATATAAGAACAAAACACAGGCAACCTAACTCCCATGCATTTAACAATGCTGATTTTAGTTATTCAATAAAGTCTTAAAAAAATATTTCCCCAGAAAGCATAACTAAGATGTATGGTACAATGCTCGTCATCAAAGTCATCCAAAAGCTTAATGATGTAATGTTTTTACTAAGTTTTATCAGAACTCAATGAGAATAACGCCTTGAGGTAACACGCTCAGCTCATCAGAAGCAAGAAAATCTCATTAATATGCTCAGATCTTACAAATAATGATGATATCAGCTTATTTAACAAGTTGGAGCAGGTGGCCTTGCTTGGCGCTCAGCATTAAGAACTTAGTGTTAGGACTGGTTAGCCTGCTGTCATGATAATGTGTCTGGGTGGGACATGAAACTACATGTCTGCAGCATGATTCACCAGTGCTAGACATCACTATAAACTGTTACACTGCAGACATCATAGCAATATGATTGAAAAATTATTATAGCTATGCTAAAAATCCAAACCACACACACATCAAGTTGGAGCAAATTCTGATTGAAATTCAGCCTGTAGAGTGCTAACATGCTTAACCAGATACAAGATTACGAGTACTACATTATTTTGATTGATCTGGCTCAAAAAATAAAATTCATCCAACAGCTGGATAATATAAGATTTTGTAACAAGTTGGATCCAAATCTGATTACATATACATATATTGCTGCTAGGGTGCTGGCAAGCTCAGCCAATCAGATACTAGATCAAATCATTAATATGCATGGAATTCACTCACAATTATATTCATGTTATGCTATAGTTTTCCAATACTTTAATTTCCTTGCACATATATCTTTATGATGTTGAATATTTGAAATGAAAACTACTGTTTTATCCTCAAGATCCATAATAAAATTCTCTATCTGTCTACCATAAGGTTTTGTTATATGTTTAAGTCAGAATTATTCTGCATCCATTTAAAGGCAGCTTGTGAACAAGCAATATTTAAAATACAGATTAATATGTGATTTTTGCCATATACACATTCTGATAAAAATGTGCCCAATCCTGTTCTGACAAATAAATTTGCCCATAACTACACTTATATGTGGATTAAAGTACATGAATTTGCCTTTCTCTAAACATAATATGAATAAACTCTGACCTGCAAAACATTTTAATCTCAAAATCTGGTATTTTTGCTTTTTAAAACTGGCCATTCATTCCAAGCACACAGCTTTGCATTTTGGATATCCACATCATCTGGTACATACAGAATTCTAAATCAAAACAGATTCACACATGTGCAACATATGAAAGTGTGAAATGAAAACTTAAAGGCATTTAAAAGATTCTTAGCTTTGACAATTCAACTTTTTCCATCATTTTTGCAAGTTTTTGTTCTTTTTAAAATAAAATCTATGATTTACAATAATTATTCTCTTTGCAATACACAATACTCACCAAGCTGATAAAGTGATTATGTGGAACTTGTGTGCTTTGCACTGAATACATACGGTAGTCTGATGTTCAGTGATTTGATACATTTCGAATGGAAAATGTAATGCACACATTATAAATTATTTAAATTATGTAACATCTAATTAACTGAGCATTTGCATATTTTGCAAGGAAATCTGTTTTGTTATCCAATGAATGCAATCAATGAGATGATCTGTTTAGTATTGCTGATTTGGCCAAAATTAAAGCTGCACCTCTTTTACATTATAATACCAAATTTCAATTCATAATTTTCTGAATAATTACTTAAGATGATTCTCCTATCACAAATAACAGGTGGTCTATCAAAGAAACTATCTTAATCAAAAGATTCATGATATAGCACAGAACATCATGGGGTTATCTCTAATTAACATATACTTTTTTTTTAAAAATTAGCACAGAACACCATGGGGTTATTTCTAATTAACATATCCTATTTTAAAATTGAACATAGAACACCATAGGGTTATCTCTAATTAACATATCCTATTTTAAAATTTAGCATGGAACACCATGGGGTTATCTCTAATTAACATATCCTATTTTAGAATTTAGCACAGACCATCATGGGGTTATTTCTAATTAACATATCCTATTTTAAAATTGAACATAGAACACCATAGGGTTATCTCTAATTAACATATCCTATTTTAAAATTTAGCATGGAACACCATGGGGTTATCTCTAATTAACATATCCTATTTTAAAATTTAGCATGGAACACCATGGGGTTATATCTAATTAACATATCCTATTTTAGAATTTAGCACAGACCATCATGGGGTTATTTCTAATTAACATATCCTATTTTAAATTGAACATAGAACACCATAGGGTTATCACTAATTAACATATCCTATCTTTAAAATTTAACATGGAACACCATGGGGTTATCTCTAATTAACATTTCCTATTTTAAAATTGAGCACGGAATACAGGTACCATAGGATTATCTCTAATTAACATATTCTATTTTAAAATTTAGCAGAGAACACCATAGGGCTATCTCTAATTAACATATTCTATTTTAAAATTTAGCACAGAACACCATAGGGTTATCTCTAATTAACATATTCTATTTTAAAATTTAGCACAGAACACCATAGGGTTATCTCTAATTAACATATTCTATTTTAAAATTTAGCACAGAACACCATAGGGTTATCTCTGATTAACATATTCTATTTTAAAATTTAGCACAGAACACCATAGGGTTATCTCTAATTAACATATTCTATTTTAAAATTTAGCACAGAACATCATAGGGTTATCTCTAATTAACATATTCTATTTTACAATTTAGCACAGAACACCATAGGGTTATCTCTAATTAACATATTCTATTTTAAAATTTAGCACAGAACACCATAGGGTTATCTCTAATTAGCATATTCTATTTTAGAATTTAGCACAGAACACCATAGGGTTATCTCTAATTAACATATTCTATTTTAAAATTTAGCACAGAACACCATAGGGTTATCTCTAATTAACATATTCTATTTTAAAATTTAGCACAGAACATCATAGGGTTATCGCTAATTAACATATCCTATTTTAAAATTTAGCACAGAACACCATAGGGTTATCTCTAATTAACATATTCTATTTTAAAATTTAGCACAGAACATCATAGGGTTATCTCTAATTTACATATTCTATTTTAAAATTTAGCACAGAACACCATAGGGTTATCTCTAATTAACATATTATATTTTAAAATTTAGCACAGAACACCATAGGGTTATCTCTAATTAACATATTCTATTTTAAAATTTAGCACAGAACACCATAGGGTTATCTCTAATTAACATATTCTCTTTTAAAATTTAGCACAGAACATAATAGGGTTATCTCTAATTAAGATATTCTATTTTAAAATTTAGCACAGAACATCATAGGGTTATCTCTAATTAACATATTCTATTTTAAAATTTAGCACAGAGCATCATACTGCATCAACAGATCTGGGTCCATTCAGTAAGTTATGAGTAAAAGAACAAAGACCTGATCTGCAAGCACTTATGTGACTTATCAGTGTCTATTATTACTATGAATCTATGGTCTTAAATGAAGTAATGGAAAAGAGTAAGAAGCAACAAGTGTTTTAAATTTCAACAAATAACATATTTCCATAGAATACAAAGTGAAAATGGAAAACAAACTTAACAGTATTGCGAATTAAGTCCCATTTAATAATCCTAGGATTACTAACACAAGTCCTAATGAATGAAGTTCTCAATCAACTTTAGTGGTATTTCTAAAAATTTCCAATTAAAGGCATTCATGTGCCTGTAATGGCCAATAGCCTCTAATGTACTAATATCCTCAATTGTAATTATGTTCCAGCAGTCTTTTGTTGAAACACAGTAATATAATCCAAGGTTTCCTTTTCTGAATTCACTGTAATTCCCAGTTAATGTCTCTGCCTAAGAATATTATCAAGCACATTGTATTTCCCGAGAAAAATCATTTGAATCAACTTTTATTCAGTCTATATCAAAAACTGAACACAACAAAAGATTCAGCCTAAAGACCTTACAGAATGAATAAATAATTTTCCCAGTAAACTAGATTAAAAAGCCCTCTATTTGAACCAGGTCAAAATTAACATTTTCAATATTAAAAAATATTACTTCATGGAAAATTATTGTTACTAAACTTTTAAATAAATAACACAGTAAATAAAATGTTGTGACTAAGACCAAGATAAATGTTTACTTTAATTGATAATGATCCTAATATTAAATCCACACTAAAGTGAAAAATATTAGCTATGTATTAGAAGGTTAGCCACAATTTTACATCACCCATAGCATTTAATGATTTTTTAAAAAAAAAACACTAAAAGCCATGCAAATTAAATATTCATAACACTTTGTAGGTGAACACAACTTGTGTGAAATGACAATGATCCTAACAGCATATTTTTTTTTGTAATAAGTTGCAGGTCTCAAATCTGCCATTTAAAATGAAATTCAGTTTTTATGCTACCCTTGGTCTGGTTTCTAACCCATACAAAAATTAATATGGACCATTTACTGAGGAGTTATATAAAATTAATATGGACCATTTTCTGTGGAGTTATACAAAATTAATATGGACCATTTTTTGAGGAGTCTTTTTGTACTGACTGACTTAATAAAGTTAATGTAAATGCAACACTTTAAATCTCATGGAGTGCTGTGACAAAAGTCCCTGCTTTTTGTTTTATTTCAGGAATTATGGACTTGGAATAATGTTTTCATTTTTTTCTAAGAGAAATATTACCCAATTTTTCATACAGTAAAACTAAGAAGGTTAATGTTTGATACTTAAAACTGAGAAGCAATTTATTTCACTTCAACATTGTCACCTGAGAAAAGGTTCTTCAAATGTATATTTATTTTTGTGTCTCCTATTTTTGCACAGTTAGTATGGAATTGTTTTCTTCATTGCATACCTTTTTTGTTTCTTTGCAGCAATGATAGTCTTACTCAGTGGTTTAGACTACAAAGAACTATTAGCAGATAACAAATTATTAGATTTTTGTAATAAAACTTACATAATAAAAGACATTAAACTGAACCTTTGTGATAAATGCCATATGTAAAATCCCTCTAACACCACTAAAGTTCTTCTGGTTTATGACAATTTTTATAAAATTAATACATGTTTTGTCTGTATAATTGTATGTACTAATGAAAATCATAATTTTTCTGGAATACGTTATTTGGAAATTTAATATATCTATTGTCTGAATTGTGTACGGATGTTCCTGCAAAGTTCATCATTGGTTGTAAGTGGGCTAGGTAACCTTGGTTGCATTTTTTTATATTCTTGATTCCCAATAGAGAAGATTCACATAATGTTTCAGTTCTGGTTTTGGTTCTTTTGTTTGCAAAATTATGTCAATTTGTTCTTGTGTATGAACTTTCATAAGAAATAAATGTGTACAATACTGAAAGATAAGTCCTTTAATTTCTATAAATTCAGGGCAAGTTCACATGCTATGGCAGATATGTTTAATCAAATTAAATGGACATCAAGTTTTAACCAAATCAAATGGCTAAAGCCGCTCATCACAATCACAACAACAATATGATCTCTAACCACAACCATGACACTAATTATAACAATATGATCTCTAACCACAACCATGACACTAATTATAACAATATGATCTCTAACCACAACCATGACACTAATTATAACAATATGATCTCTAACCACAACCATGACACTAATTATAACAATATGATCTCTAACCACAACCATGACACTAATTATAACAATGTATGCAACAGTAAGTTCTAGTATCGAAATGGTTTCATATTATAATGATTGTAACAACCTGAATGTAATGCCAAATCGATAAAAATCTATTCAAATTATCACACCATGAAAATCTGAAAGATTAACCATATATTTACATTAATGATAGGAATTTTGTGTGCAAATGAATAATACAAATATTGTCCAAAACCATACTCCATTACATATAGATTACTGGAAATCAACTTCCAAGAATATATTAGGGTGTTTTAAATCTATGCATCTATTAGAGGCCATATAATACGATCAACAAATGACCTACAACCAATAAATTTCAGATTTACAGTATGTGTACGACAAAGCACAATTACATGTACTACACATGGCTTCTGAAGATTGTTTTGGGGTTCCAAAGCTTCCCCATGTGTTACAACCACTTTTTGGGGTTAAAGCTTTTCCATGTGTTGTCACCACTGTTTGGGGTCAAAGCTTTCCCATGTGTTGCAATCACTGTTTGGGGTCGAAGCTTTCCCATGTGTTGCAATCACTGTTTGGGGTCAAAGCTTGCCCATGTGTTGTCACCACTGTTTGGGGTCAAAGCTTTCCCATGTGTTGCAATCACTGTTTGGGGTCAAAGCTTTCCCATGTGTTGCAATCACTGTTTGGGGTCAAAGCTTGCCCATGTGTTGTCACCACTGTTTCGGGTCAAAGCTTTCCCATGTGTTGCAATCACTGTTTGGGGTCAAAGCTTTCCCATGTGTTGCAATCACTGTTTGGGGTCAAAGCTTGCCCATGTGTTGTCGCCACTGTTTGGGGTCAAAGCTTTCCCATGTGTTGCAATCACTGTTTGGGGTCAAAGCTTTCCCATGTGTTGCAATCACTGTTTGGGGTCAAAGCTTTCCCATGTGTTGTCACCACTGTTTGGGGACAATGCTTTCCAATGTGTTGCAGACACTGTTTGGGGTCAAAGCTTTCCAATGTGTTGCAATCACTGTTTGGGGTCAAAGCTTTCCCATGTGTTGCAGACACTGTTTTATTCAATATTCCTGTAATTTTTAGACTCTGATCTGAATTATAAGCAGAAATGTAAGAGATTGCCCTTTTTTATAATTATTTCATATAATCACTTCTTTGTTTGGGAGGTCAATTTATTCAAGTTCATAATTTAAGACAACAATTGAAAAAAAGCATCCATACTGAAGTTGGCCTGCCTGGATTCACAGAACTCCATGTACTGCTGTGGGTTCAGGCCTCTGGATACAAGATCTGCACGCTGGAAAATACAAACTCGAATATTATAAACCTTAACAATTGTTTTTAAAATAAATATAAACACATATGTCCCCCATGCAGATCACAAAGTTAAAATACCCCCAAAAAGCTAAATAAAATCTTGACAGGTCACCCATTTAAGCATACAGATATATATCAAACATCATTCCTTCAAAGTGGCTTCCCAATACCAGGATAAATGAATAAATTTGAATAATGTACAAGACAGAGCTACACAAGGTTGTTCATTAGTAATTTCTATACTAAAACATTCAAGAAATGTGTTTTAGTATCATATTCAATGGTTATAATTTCCAAAAAATATGTCTGTCTACTAAACTTTTAAAGATCATATTTCCCATTTTTTTAATGTGTCTATACTAAAACATATAAAGGTCATATTTTCCAAAAAATGTGTCTATACTAAATATTTAAGAGTTGTATTTCCCAAAATGTGTCTATATTAAAACTTTAATGGGTCATATTTCCCAAGAAATATGTGTTTATGCTAAAATTTTCTAGGGTCATAATTCTCTAGAAATATATGTCTATACTAAAATGTTCAAGGGTAATAATTCCCAAGAAATATGTCTATACTAAAATGTTCAAGGGTAATATTTCCCAAGAAATATGTGTCTATACTAAAATGTCCAAGGGTAATATTTCCCAAGAAATATGTGTCTATACTAAAATTTCCAAGGGTAATATTTCCCAAGAAATATGTGTCTATACTGAAATTTCCAAGGGTAATATTTCCCAAGAAATATGTGTCTATACTAAAACGTCCAAGGGTAATATTTCCCGAGAAATACGTGTCTATACTAAAATTTCCAAGGGTAATATTTCCCAAGAAATATGTGTCTATACTAAAATGTCCGAGGGTAATATTTCCCAAGAAATATGTGTCTATACTAAAATTTCCGAGGGTAATATTTCCCAAGAAATATGTGTCTATACTAAAATTTCCAAGGGTAATATTTCCCAAGAAATATGTGTCTATACTAAAATTTCCAAGGGTAATATTTCCCAAGAAATATGTGTCTATACTAAACTTTCCAAGGGTAATATTTCCCAAGAAATATGTGTCTATACTAAAATTTCCAAGGGTAATATTTCCCAAGAATAATGTGTCTATACTAAAATTTCCAAGGGTAATATTTCCCAAGAAATATGTGTCTATACTAAAATTTCCAAGGGTAATATTTCCCAAGAAATATGTGTCTATACTAAAATTTCCAAGGGTAATATTTCCCAAGAAATATGTGTCTATACTAAAATTTCCAAGGGTAATATTTCCCAAGAAATATGTGTCTATACTAAAATTTCCAAGGGTAATATTTCCCAAGAAATATGTGTCTATACTAAAATTTCCAAGGGTAATATTTCCCAAGAAATATGTGTCTATACTAAAATTTCCAAGGGTAATATTTCCCAAGAATAATGTGTCTATACTAAAATTTCCAAGGGTAATATTTCCCAAGAAATATGTGTCTATACTAAAATTTCCATGGGTAATATTTCCCAAGAAATATGTGTCTATACTAAAATTTCCAAGGGTAATATTTCCCAAGAAATATGTGTCTATACTAAAACGTCCAAGGGTAATATTTTCCATGAAATATGTGTCTGTGCTGTTATGACTCTATGGTCTTAAACTAATTAACAAAAAATAGAAGAAAAAACCATCAACTTCAGTAAATATACCACAAAAAATTATATTTCCCTACAATAAAAAGTGAAATTAAAAAAGAACTTAAGAGTATTGTGAACTAAATCCAAAAAGTCCTAGACGTTTTATCACAAGTCCAAAAATATAGAGTTCCATAAGAATTCCAGATTTGAATGTACTGATGTACCAGTAGTCTTGATGTACTACAATGATATAACTCACAATATTTTTCTAAGCCTTTAATTTGGCTCAGACATGGCTCAAACCACAACCTCCTGCATCTGAGTTGGACACTGATGACTTAAGCCACAGGAGTGGTACAAAGAACCAAGACAACCTCCAGGAAGAACCAGCAACCCTCAAGAAGCCACTGGCAGCTTTCTCACATGCGCACTTTGGTCAAGCCTGGGCCTGAAGTCCATGTGGACAGAGCTGAGATGTCAGTGATCTGTGAGGGCAAATGCCTTAGACCATATCCATTTGTAAACCTCCCCCACCCCATGTCATATTGGATCAAAAGTCAGCACTCTGTCAAATTGGACCAATACATTTTCAGACATTTGGTGAAAACCACATGTCTGGATGATCATCCAATCTTTTGCAGTTGTGATAATAACATTATCAGCATGGCGACAATAAAGGTCTTCTGGTGAAAACCCAAAGTCAATACAACGTTTTGTTGGGAGGACTCAAGAGTATTGAATGGATTTCAAGATAACCACCATGAAAACTATACTGGAGGTCAGATCAGAATGATTTTTATTTAAGACCAACTAGACCTCATAAGAAATCTTTTAGTTAAAAAATCATCCTGATATAACCATCCATTCATGACAAGGAGCAATGACAATAATTCCAAGATGGCAACTGTGGTGGCCATATCAGATATCAGGCTTTGCACCATTTTCTTTAAGACCAACTAGACCTAATGATGTGTGGGTAAATTTTCACAGTAATCTGCCAAGTAGTTTGAAATAGCAATACCCACCCAAAAAATGGCTCAACAGCAGAAAACAGGCTATTTCAACAGGACTTATAGTCGATGACCTGTAGAACTTTGACATACAATGTTAAGTGTTCAGCATAAATAGCAGGTCCTATTAAACAACTTTGGTGGGTACAATGACCTAGAATTCAACTTTTTTGTGTGTGTGTGTGTGTGTGTGTGTATGGCACCAAATTGTCTTGCTATGCCACTGCACATGAAGATATATTCTTCTGATTTAAATTACATTAATATTGCTACATAACCCTACCACACATGATTGGAATGTTGCACTTAGTGTGGAAAAATATATGTAAATATATATATCTATATCTATATATATCTATATATATATATCTATATATATATATATATATATATATATATATATATATATATATATATATATATATATATGATTTTTAATGTAGCTTTAAAAAAATTCAGTCATATCGCTAAAATGTCTTCAGTGATGTCTAGTACTGGGCATCATGCTGCAGACATGTAGGATGATGTCCCACCTAGTCACATTATCCTGAAACCAGGCCGACCAGTCCTAACACTAATTTCTTAATGCTGAGCGTCAAGTGAGGCAGCTGTTAGTAACATTTTTGTAAGACTTTGGTATGACTCGGCAAGGGATCGAACCCATGACCTCCCACTTCCATGGAGGACACTCTAACCACTAGGCCACCGGAGCGGTGACAACAATGTATACTATTCCATCTGATATGTAATTGTCATGTGTCACTGGAACCACGCAATTTTACATTTTAATAGCTTTTTTACTTTTTTAATTTTACAGGAAATTACCTAGACAATTATATGTATTCTAATTTCAAAAGTTATATAATTTTTTTAGTTTAAATATTTTTGTATTCCCTTAGAAAAATTCAGGACTTTCAGAAAGATTTCAAAGATTATTATTTTAAAATTAATTTTTTCAAAATTAAAGAAAATTTCAAAGTCGCATGAATCATGCACAGTCCTACCCGTTTATGTCGACATCCTCGGGCCCGAGGAAATGTTGTTTACATAGGCAGATGTAAAGATAAGTGTTGGGGGGGGGGCTGAAAAAAGATAAAAGTTAAAATTCGTCAGCAAAGGGTGACCCATCATTAGTGAATAGCATTTACACTCTGAGAAAACAATGGAAATTTTGAGTACAAGAAGACAGAATCAGTGTGAAATACATTTGATAATTGACAAATTACATTTTGGTTACCTTTGTGTAGTAAAATCCAAATAAAAATATTGCATCGATCACATCCTGATACGAAAAACATTACGATATTCAACATCGGCATTAGCACATGGTTGGATAGTTGTTATTTTCATGCTTCATGTACATGTACTTAAATTGGCCTAGATTTTGGTCAGCCTGTTCCCATCTTACTGAGACTACCAAGGGGATGGGGCTATTCACAAGGAAGTGAAAAACTGTCAACAGTACATGCATTCTCCGCAAATACTTTTGTATCCGATGTTATGACGAACATTAAAGCGACTGAACCAACCACTTGTTGCAGTGAAGTTCTCCACACTAAGTTTTTTGCAAATGCTTCATTGAACCATTCTGATGCTTCCTCCACGTCTTCAAATGTAGCAGTCTTTTGTTTCTTCCTTTGGAGAGCGCGGTAGTCTTTCTTTAAAAACTCAGCAGCTTTCACCCTTCCTGAACGGGTGTTATTTTTAAGTGAAAACATTTCACACACCTCTCTGCGAGATGTTCATCTCTCAACTTCCTTAACAGCCAAATATTTAGTTTCCAGAGACTGTAAATTTAATTTGCGTTTTACACTGCTGTTGGTAGCCATCGTAAATGTAAATAAAGTTAAAAACAAAACTTTCACAGCAAAAAAAAAGACTTGTTTTAATCACCGATCACTTTCAACGGTCTCGGAAATGCGTAATCTACATTTTCACGCAATTTTTATATCTGGGATTCAAAAAATGACGTATACAGGAGTCCTCTGTATGCATCAATTTCCTGGACAGCAGATTTAAGGGCTTGCTAGTGTTATGGCTATTGGATTTAAATTATTTATTTTTAATTGTTAAATCCAAATTTGTCATGGTTGCTTTAAAATTCATTTATTGGGAGATTTTTTCTAGAAAGTTTAGGCTGACTTACACTTTAATTGTAAACAGGTTTTGACCTTGGCTTGTTGATCTAATTTCTGACCTTGCTTTGGACATTGTCAACAAGTCTCTAACACTATTGGTTAATTTCAAGGACAATACTTTTATTTTTAGTTCTGGGGGGTAGTAAATATCTAGAGTACGTGATTTTTAGTGAAGGCAGTCTCTTTCTGTGACCTTCCATGAACCTCTATCAATTTCTAGAAAATCACGTGATCACTTGTTTACTTGAAAAAAAACATGTATAAGAACTGTTGTTTGGGATAGAACAAATCAGTTGATGTTTGGGCTTTAAGATAAGTTGTGTATTATCTGTTTGAGTTTAATTATTTTGGACTTTGTGTCAATTCGTTGGAAAAGAAGAATTATCTGGAAAAAGGACATATGTTTATGATATTCAATTGGATGATTAAAAACAAGAACTGTACCACGTGACATTGTCAGCCATTTTGGATTATATCGACAAGATTCGAACCTGGAACTATTAGAACATTTATTTATCAGGACTTGCAATTCTATTAGTGGATTATTTTGTGAATTCTATATTTGTTGGATTTGATTCTCTAACACTGTAAGTTCAATTATTTTATTTAAATAATTGTACTTAATAAAATCATTGTTAAAGTTTTACAAGCTTGTTAGTTTTCACTCTTTCTGTGTTGCTGCTTATTCGAGCCTAAGCACGTAACACTAGTCCTGCTTCGACCACTTGTTGATTGGGAAATTATGTTGATCAATTAGCTGTGCTGATATTAACAATCAGAAAACTCAGTGGCTGAAAGACCCCCAGATGTACATGTTGTCATTGTAAGAGAACATCCGAAGAACATGACCCATAAGCAAGGCGGCAAGATCAAAGACTTAACTAGCTGCAGAGTGGTGAGAAAATGTGCTGCTATGTTGTTGTGTTTTTTTTTTCATCCGACCGCGACATTAAAGCCTGGCGGTAAGGTCAACTAATTGTTGAACAAAGTATGGGTCGGAACTGGCAGCTTGTCGACATAAATGATTAGAAAACAAAGGATTTGTTCAAGCTGGGACCAATGGCTTCTGTCGACATGTACATTTATCTTTCATCTCGACATCGACATATACATGACAATTTGATAGTAATAGTTGACCAAGGGACTGGGACTTTGCATTTTTGTTGACATAGGCGGCTTGTCAATATAAGCGATGTCGATATAATCGGGTAGGACTGTATAAGCTCACTTGGACATATGGCTAGTTGAACTAAAAATATGAGTTGCATTCCAAAGATTTTGTCAAATATTGCATTCATTTGCCAGTTGACAAGAGTGGCACATTATACACTGCACGGTGCTTAATATTCTTTTATGAATACAACTGAAATGCTTCTGTAGACACAATTATTCTTCTACTATCACATTGGCCTTGACCTTTGGCTCCAGATTCAATAGGCTTCTTCCTTACCCTAAGTACAAACCATCCTTGAAGTTTCTAAATGTCAAAAGTACAACTAATAAAATTTGATACAGAAAAACATTTATCAAGATTACCATTTTTTACTCCATAACCAAAAGTCTTCTTCCTTAATCTATGTACATGCCATCCTTACAACTTGCTTGAGGTATGTGAAGAAGAACAGATATTTTTGTGCAGAAAACATTTTTATTCTTTCTGACAGTGACCTTGACCTTCGACTATTTGTCTATAAATGAACAGCAGTTTTTCAGTACACCAAGTTCAAGCCATCCACAATGTTTGGCAAGTGTACAAGATGGAAAACTCAAGTTATTGTGCAATGTTTGGTAAGTGTACATGGTGGAAAACTCAAGTTATTGTGCAATGTTTGGTAAGTGTACATGGTGGAAAATCCAATTTATTGTGGAATGTTTGGCAAGTGTACATGGTGGAAAACTCAAGTTATTGTGCAATGTTTGGTAAGTGTACATGGTGGAAAACTCAAGTTAGTGTGCAATGTTTGGTAAGTGTACATGGTGGAAAACTTAAGTTATTGTGCAATGTTTGGTAAGTGTACATGGTGGAAAACTCAAGTTATTGTGCAAGTAATTTTATTCTTCTGAGTGTCTTGACTTTGCTAGCTATCCAGAAGGTTTAGTTACAGTAGATTGTTGAGTTATGGTACAGAAAAGAGTTTTCTTCTTTCAGTAAGCAACCTTGACCTTTGACAATTTGATCTGAAAATGAACTGGATTCTTCCTTACCCCAAGTGCAAGTGGGATACCAGATACATACAGTCTATTATATAACTGAATTAGGTGTCTCTGTGTATCCTAGAGAAAAATACTTTGTTCCAATTTCCACATCGTTATAGCCAACACTGTGCTGATGTGCTTTAAAAAACCAACAAACAAAAAAACACAAAGGAAATTCAGTTTTCAGACAGGTAACAAGCTCAGAGAATCTGAAATAAGGTTGTCCATGGCCTGATGCTTTTCCAAATCTGATCAATACTGGATGACAAATATGGAATCTTGAATGGTAAAAAGTTCAGCCAATCAGATACATAATTATGTAAAAAAATATAACTGGATTCATCTGAGATCTTGAAGATAACAGCTGATATATGAAGTGTGATCAAACGCAGATCAGAACTATGGCTTTCTGAGTGGCAAACAATTCAGCCAATCATATTCAAGGTCACCTCATTATTATGTATATATCATGCTCATTATCTAACTTGTCCAAGACCTTAATGATATAGGCAGATAGCCCACTCTTTATGAACCTCAGCTTAAAAACATTTTCACAAGTAGCAACAAGGTCAGGCCAATCAGATTTAAGATTACCTCATTATGTACAGATCCTACTCTTTATCTAACCCATCCAAGATGTTTACAATATAAGTCCATATTCCAAATCTTATTAAAATCGCATCAGACTCCAGCATGGACTCCAAGCAATGGACTGATGATGGACAACTCACGACAGATGACAACTGCACTATTGATGCAGGGCATACTATAAGCTCACTCAGCCTTACAGCCAGTTGAACTAAATTAGGATTGGACTGTGACCTTGAACTTTGGGATATGTGGTGGTGTGGTAATGTGTACAAAATATGTCCAATAATTTTGGTCCAAGCATACAAATAATGCTGTTTCCTTACAGACTGTATGTTTTTTCATGACCTCAGAATGAAAATTTAAGTTATCAACAACCACACAAAGATTAAAAACAAATACAAAGGTATGATACTTTTTGAGCACCAGTCTGGAAAAATATTCTGTGATACCACATAACAACCTTTAGGTGGCAATCTACATTTTTGTGTTTTGCATGGGGTTAGAATTTTAAAGAAAAAGAATTTGCCAGGTGTTCTTCACTGGTTATACTGGCTATATAATAAAGACTTTGTATATCTTATGTGATGTTAGATGAACTGTTAATTTTATTTATTTTGATGTATTATTATATAGTGTATTTTAGGTTCTAGAGTATACAGCTTGGGCTCATGATGTGCTTGCTTACACAAATACTGCTAGCTCCGCATGGTCATTTTCATTTCCTGGACTTCAGAGGTAAATTGTAGAAAAACGATCTAATACCTTTTTTTACTTTTCAGATATTTTGTAATTTTTTCATTGCACTTTCAGAAGATGACATTGCCTCCTTCTGTAAAAATTATTTTCCCTATTTTAATAACTGCTAAAGTTAGTGTACTTTTGATTAATTCCGGTTAATTTGTCAAGCACAAGGGAGCATCCATTTTGTTTTTCCATGTGCTTAGATCATGTACAATTTCCAAAAGTGCAGTATCCAAAGAAATGTCAGCCACATTACATCAAAGTAGCATAGAGATATACCAACATTATCTCCATTGTGCATGTTACAAATGCAAACAACTTCACCTTACATATGTCACTCTCTGAAAAGTACATAATAACTGGTGAGCGCCTCCTTATGTGAGATTTCCTTTTTTTCTTCTTTCTTCATTTATCCAAAAAACAATCATATGTTAATTTCTACCTGATGTAAACAACAGACTGTGTGATGTGTGTGTGTGTGTGTGTATATATATATACTATTCATAAAATATTGTACAAAAATGCCTGCTTTGTTATCTGCAAATAATTCCTGCTTGATAATCATCAATTTACTTAACCATGTTCCTTATGTTCCAAGTAACCGGAGAAGAAATGTTGTCATACATTTATTTTTCGATGTGACTGACATTTCCCAAAACTTCCAAATTTTGTCAAAGTTATTTTTTTCTTTCTTCTGACTTATCAACAAATGATCATGACATGAAAGCATGACTGTTCCAAAGCTGGTATTTGACGGCCACAATATTACTTGATACATACCAGCAATCGCTCATTTTTAACCTCATCTGGACGGTCATTGTCAAACAAACTTGTGAGCTCTCCTGTTGATAAAAATTAGTTTTCATAAAGTGAAAAAACTGAAATAAATTGAAAACATACTTTAGTCCTGTATGTATGCACTAGTAAGGCATGATGGAGACTAACCAATCATCTCAGTGATGATGACCTTTGTTCTAGGTAGGCAGGGTATTAATAAATATATAGCCATTGACTTTATGCTGTAAATTTTACAGGAATTACCATTAATAACTCCTGAATTTTGAAGAAAGAAAATATTAGCATTATCTTTCATTCTGATACAAAACGGTATCTGCTTAAATGATACTTGCTTCTTCAAATTGGCAAAACGAAATTTTCAGTCTCATTCCTTTCAAACCAATTTAGTAAATGATGCATTTAGCTGATTTTGGTCGACTGGTAGCCATTTATATCACATCAACACATAAGGGTTATATGATACCCAGGCAATTGGAGTAATGTGTATCTGTGTTAGCCATGGAGTAACGTGTATCTGTGTTAGCCATGGAGTAACGTGTATCTGTGTTAGCCAGCTATGCAATATGTAATATAAAAGTAACACATGCATAAATAAACGGAAAAAGTACCAATGTTTATGTTTGCAAAGAAAATATCTCTTTAACATTGCAGGATTTTCTAAATCTCGCAAACAAAGAATAAAAAACTTTTTCTTTTATGCTTTGACATTCTTGGTCACTACACCCTGATTAGATACAGTAAACCATTTTTTATAAACACATTTATTATCATATCTTGCCATATATATATATATATATATATATATATATAGTGGAGCCTCGTTAATCAGGACACATTGTCTGGAATAACGAGTTTTCCGGATAACTGAATCATATACATTTTTTATTTTACGATATCATCACACCATAGATATGTACATGTATATGCTAGTTTTAAACGTAATGTAATGTTCAATAATGTTTAAATAAATTAATGAATACATTTATTAATTTGTGTTTATTTCACATTATTATAACATGCGCTTGATGGTGTCGCCATAATATATGTAAAAAGTACAACGAATACAATCTGTTATCTCTCAATTAAATGCGTTATGGTAAACTAATAAAATGCAGACATTTTTATCAGTCGTATTTTACAGCTGTTACATTTGCTAATGATTGACGTCCCCATTTTATTTGGAAATGAAGCCCTATACTGTCCACATCTTAAATCTGTTAACTATATTTGTACAGTGATCAATAAACTGTGATTGTTACAATTGGTAAACAACAAAGAGTTTTAATGACACTTTTAATTTATAAAAAGCGTGGATGATTTGATCCCAGTGTTTATTCGGTGACTAGCTAAAACAGACATTGTTTATACAATCATTGGTTACAATATGGTCACGCTACTTAGTTATTGATAGTGGCCATATATTCTCAAATGCTTCACTATTGTGTTTCATATATTATTCTACAGACTGTATTTTCATATACAATTTTTCGAATTTTCTTATTTTTGGACAGATTATTTCCGAATTATCAAGACATGTTTTAATGTAATTTTATGCTTTGGTCCCCGATTTTTATTTCCAGATCCGGAACATGGATTTCTTTATTAACAGAGCAAGTTAACGTTTAGGGATTCCGTTCCCTTTTAATTATGTCCGGATAAACGGAGTCCAGATTAACGAGGCTGCACTGTATATATATATATATATGCGCCTGATGCATGAAATTAAATGAGACAGGCCTCTTCTATTTACCACAGAACATTAGCCAGGTATCATTTTCTCTTTTGGTACACATACTCTGCAGTTACCAGTTGTTGACAGAGTCCATACAAGACAAAAATAAAAACATCAAGTTAGAACATACCACACAATATGCCAATCTCACTTTGACATTGAATTATATATGAAAATTGAGAAGAATTTCAAAGGTTAAGTTGGTATGGCACCTGCAAGGTAATGTTTCTTTTGTTTTGAATAATTTTATCTTAAGAGTTTAAAATAACTGAACAGTTCAAGAATGTAGATTGTGATTTCTGTAAGTCAAGAATGTAGATTGTGATTTCTATAAGTCAAGAATGTAGATTGTGATTTCTATAAGTCAAGAATGTAGATTGTGATTTCTATAAGTCAAGAATGTAGATTGTGATTTCTATAAGTCAAGAATGTAGATTGTGATTTCTATAAGTCAAGAATGTAGATTGTGATTTCTATAAGTCAAGAATGTAGATAGTGATTTCTATAAGTCAAGAATGTAGATTGTGATTTCTATAAGTCAAGAATGTAGATTGTGATTTCTATAAGTCAAGAATGTAGATTGTGATTTCTATAAGTCAAGAATGTAGATTGTGATTTCTATAAGTCAAGAATGTAGATTGTGATTTCTATAAGTCAAGAATGTAGATTGTGATTTCTATAAGTCAAGAATGTAGATTGTGATTTCTATAAGTCAAGAATGTAGATTGTGATTTCTATAAGTCAAGAATGTAGATTGTGATTTCTATAAGTCAAGAATGTAGATTGTGATTTCTATAAGTCAAGAATGTAGATTGTGATTTCTATAAGTCAAGAATGTAGATTGTGATTTCTATAAGTCAAGAATGTAGATTGTGATTTCTATAAGTCAAGAATGTAGATTATGATTTCTATAAGTCAAGAATGTAGATTGTGATTTCTATAAGTCAAGAATGTAGATTGTGATTTCTATAAGTCAAGAATGTAGATTGTGATTTCTATAAGTCATGAATGTAGATTGTGATTTCTATAGGTCAAGAATGTAGATTGTGATTTCTATAAGTCAAGAATGTAGATTGTGATTTCTATAAGTCAAGAATGTAGATTGTGATTTCTATAAGTCAAGAATGTAGATTGTGATTTCTATAAGTCAAGAATGTAGATTGTGATTTCTATAAGTCAAGAATGTAGATTGTGATTTCTATAAGTCAAGAATGTAGATTGTGATTTCTATAAGTCAAGAATGTAGATTGTGATTTCTATAAGTCAAGAATGTAGATTGTGATTTCTATAAGTCAAGAATGTAGATTGTGATTTCTATAAGTCAAGAATGTAGATTGTGATTTCTATAAATCAAGAATGTAGATTGTGATTTCTATAAGTCAAGAATGTAGATTGTGATTTCTATAAGTCAAGAATGTAGATTGTGATTTCTATAAGTCAAGAATGTAGATTATGATTTCTATAAGTCAAGAATGTAGATTGTGATTTCTATAAGTCAAGAATGTAGATTGTGATTTCTATAAGTCAAGAATGTAGATTGTGATTTCTATAAGTCAAGAATGTAGATTGTGATTTCTATAAGTCAAGAATGTAGATTGTGATTTCTATAAGTCAAGAATGTAGATTGTGATTTCTATAAGTCAAGAATGTAGATTGTGATTTCTATAAGTCAAGAATGTAGATTGTGATTTCTATAAGTCAAGAATGTAGATTGTGATTTCTATAAGTCAAGAATGTAGATTGTGATTTCTATAAGTCAAGAATGTAGATTATGATTTCTATAAGTCAAGAATGTAGATTGTGATTTCTATAAGTCAAGAATGTAGATTGTGATTTCTATAAGTCAAGAATGTAGATTGTGATTTCTATAAGTCATGAATGTAGATTGTGATTTCTATAGGTCAAGAATGTAGATTGTGATTTCTATAAGTCAAGAATGTAGATTGTGATTTCTATAAGTCAAGAATGTAGATTGTGATTTCTATAAGTCAAGAATGTAGATTGTGATTTCTATAAGTCAAGAATGTAGATTGTGATTTCTATAAGTCAAGAATGTAGATTATGATTTCTTTAAGTCAAGAATGTAGATTGTGATTTCTATAAGTCAAGAATGTAGATTGTGATTTCTATAAGTCAAGAATGTAGATTGTGATTTCTATAAGTCAAGAATGTAGATTGTGATTTCTATAAGTCAAGAATGTAGATTGTGATTTCTATAAGTCAAGAATGTAGATTGTGATTTCTATAAGTCCATACAAATTTTCTTCCTAGGTGTTAATGTATTAAATGTCTGTTATGAATCTATAATGGCTGTTACCTGTTTGGTCAATGGAAGACAAAAAGTCCATACAAATTTTCTTCCTCTGCTTTACTGGTAAAACTTTGTCTAAATAAATAAAAAAAATATTTTTTAATAACTGTATGCGACATCATCAAAAATGTATGATATTTGACCAAAAAATGAACTACATTTTCAGTAATTTCAAGAAATAAAATTAATAATTATAATTTTTCAAAACGTTTTTCATTATCATTTTGGATGACAATAAAATAGCTACATCAAGAACAAGTTTCAATGAAAATGTCCATTTTTAACACAATCAACTACTGATTATAACTTGGTATATTTGATATTTTTATGGAAAATGGTAATCTCTTCATTGCTATTATTTTCAATATTGAAATCAACTGTAATATTTCACTATAAATTTCTAAAATAGACAAGAACACCAGCCAGTAGATGTAATGTACATGCCTTTTAACAGCATTTCTGATGAGGAGATGGATCAAATGGAAACCTTGAAACAGTAATCGAAACAAATACATCCCCATTAACAAGAAAGAGAATCTCAAATGTAAAACAAAATAAATAAATACAATTGTAGGGGTGGGGGTGGGAGCATAGAGGTAACAAAAATCTTTTTACAAAAAGGGATTACCTCAAATACCAGATATTTCTCAACATTCAGTAATCGTTCATTAATTGTATGGACTAACCAACCTTTTAAAAGCTAATTTTTTCTTTTAGTCTTATAGACACAATGTTATTACTGCCTGAATAAATTTACTTTATGGAAAGTTTAAAATCATGAACAATTGTATACAAAAATATTCAAATAATCATCTGTAATTCCTTAATAATGACTGTTAATCCTCTGTAATTCCTTTATAATGACCGTTAATCTTCTGCAATTCCTTTATAATGACTATTAATCTTCTGTAATTCCTTTTTAATGACTGTTAATCTTCTGTTTAATTCCTTTTTAATGACTGTTAATCTTCTGCAATTCCTTTTTAATGACTGTTAATCTTCTGTAATTCCTTTTTAATGAATGTTAATCTTCTGTAATTCTTTTTTAATGACTGTTAATCTTCTGTAATTCCTTTTTAATGAATGTTAATCTTCTGCAATTCCTTAATAATGACTTAATCTTCTGTAATTCCTTTTAAATGACTGTTAATCTTCTGTAATTCCTTTTTAATGAATGTTAATCTTCTGTAATTCCTTTTTAATGACTGTTAATCTTCTGTAATTCCTTTTAAATGACTGTTAATCTTCTGTAATTCCTTTTTAATGAATGTTAATCTTCTGTAATTCCTTTTTAATGAATGTTAATCTTCTGTAATTCTTTTTTAATGACTGTTAATCTTCTGTAATTCCTTTTTAATGAATGTTAATCTTCTGTAATTTCTTTTTAATGATTTAATCTTCTGTAATTTCTTAATAATGACTGTTAATCTTCTGTAATTCCTTTTTAATGACTGTTAATCTGTAATTCCTTTTAAATGACTGTTAATCTTCTGTAATTCCTTAATAATGACTGTTAATCTTCTGTAATTCCTTTATAATGACTGTTAATCTTCTGTAATTCCTTTTTAATGACTTAATCTTCTGTAATTCCTTTTTAATGACTGTTAATTACCTAATACCTGGGATTTTTCAGTAATTTTTTACTTCTAAATAATTCTCATTGAGACTGCCATTACTAATCTATTGCCATTTAGTTTTAATTATTCAAGTCTGGCTTACAATTAAATGAAATAAACAACAAAACAGACAAACGTAAGTAGATTGATGGATATTAAGTGGGTATTAAGAGAAAGATTAAATTGGAAGGAGGGAAGGAAGGAATGGTGTTGTGGGCTTATTGCCATTTTTCAGTATATCATTAGCTATACACTGTGCATGGCAGCTAGTATAACTTGTGCATGAAAAACCCATACACAAACTCAAGAACCATCACTCCATGGAAAGCTGCTACTGGCAAGCTTTCTTACTTACATAATCACAATAGCAAAGCCTGAGACTTGAACTGACACTGCATGAGATGACATGTCTGTGATTAGTAATGGTGGGGCCCCATTAATTAGGGTAAGAAAAAGCGAGATAAATTGGAGAATTACAAAATATATAAATTTACACATGAAAGAGAATAAACAAGAGGATAATAAAAGAAAATATTGTGCTAAATGAACATTCTAATTTTAGTAAAACCAGGAAAGGAAATACAATGTGTAACTGATTACAATGAATGGAGATTACGTTTAAATGGGGATCTATTTATTGTTTTTATGACACAGAGCAATAAATTAAGATTCTTCTTTGCTGAAATAATATATTTTGTATGTCTTTGATCAAGAATTTGATCCTAGGGCTACAGTGGTGCAAAGCAAGTGTATCACCGATACTAGACCTGACTGATGTATCTCACAGTTTCAGTAGTACATGTATAAATCCAATGATAGCACACTTCAAACTAGCATGAAGTTTGAACAGAACTTGCTAATCATCAATGTTAATCTCATTACTAAAGTTAGGGGCCCTGAGTGGCCGAGTGGTCTAAAGCACTTTCAGTTACAGATCACTGCCATCTCACTTATGTCTGTGTGAGTTCGAGTCTAAGATTCGGCTAATGTAGTTATGTGAGAAAAGCTTGCCAGTAGCTTCTCATGGGTCAGTGGTTCTTTCCGGGGGATTTCCCGGGTTCTTCCTCCACCAATAATACTTGCTGCCATGTATAGCCTATCATGTGCTGAAAAATGGCGTTAAACCCTACTACAACATTACTAAAGTCTGTTACAGCCTTGTGGTAATGATAAACAAAATACCCCCACCCCTAAAAAACACAAGACTAAGTGTTATTATCAATCGTCATGCAGCTGATTGACCTATGAACACTATACTGCATTTCCAAAAAAATGCCCCCATTGTTCCTTAACAATTGTTCTTGCTGTAGTTGTTCAAATAAGGGTCAAAGTGTTAATTTGTAAGTACACTGTATTTACAATGAATAACAGGATACAGAAATGGGTGTGTGTGTGAATGTGAGATTTGGATTTTAAATGTAACTTTAACAACTTTTCAGTCATATCGCTTTGATGTTTGCAGTGTGGCAGTTTATTGTGATGTCTAGCACGGGGGCATCATGCTGCAGACATGTAGCATCATGTTCCACCCAGTCACATTATCCTGACCAGTACTAACACTAACCTCTTAAAGCTGAGTGCCAAGCAAGGCAGCTGTTAATACCATTTCTGTAAGTCTATGGTATGACTGCAGGGGATAGAACTGATGACCTCCCGCTTCTGAGGCAGATACTCTAACCACTAGGCCACCGGAATGGTCATAGAAACGAAAAGCTTCAAGTCCTGAGTATGATTATGTGCAGAGTTAAATGCAATTTGTTTCGAGATTTAGTGTTCACGAGTGAAGCAACAAAATGAATTTCTTAAGTGAATTTATAAATCAATTAATTTACCAACCATATTATGGGATTACAACAGATTAGAGATGTCTACTGTAAATACCTGCTGAAACAAGTTTATGGACCAAACTGTCACTGCCATGCACTTGTAAAACAATTCCCACTCCTTATCATCTTAACCGTTTTTATTTTCTGGCTTCAAATCATTTATATATACACAGAAAACTGACTTTCCAGTGTCAACACTGGTTGGAACAAAACCATTTAAATTATAGGGGTGGAGAGATTGACTAATGTAATGAAACATTTTACTTCCTGCTGCTCAGCAGTGAAGCAGTCACAATTAGAAAACAAATGTATCAATGAATGCAGGGCTTATTTAATGATTTCCTAATACATGAATACCGACAATTTTTCTTCCTGAAAACCATTTAAAGAAAATTGTCTGTATTCATGTATTAGGAAATCATGATTCAAAATAGTGAAACCTTATCTTATCCAATATTCAATATAATGAAATCATGGATGATGCCTTGATGATACTATGAAGAATATCTGTAGTTAATATTGAGTACCTGCAGACAGATCACGAGCATCTTCTTCATCGACAGAGGTTCCTTGTAGTGCAACTGACTTGGTGTCCTTCAGCTGTAGTAACCTCAGTAACCTTTGAAGCTTGATCTAAAATGAAGATGATAAGTCAGTACTTCATTAGTGAAAGTCTGTTTGATTACAATCTGCCAAACTTAAGAATTACATCTACAAAATATAAATAATGCATTAAAACTTCTATCAAGGCTTGATACAAAAGGAATTATGTATGAATGGTTTCATACCAAATCAGAAGTCTTTGTCATAGGTGCCTTCAAATTTAGTTTTTGAGGGATGAGTAAATCTAATTTTAATTACGTAATACTACGTGTCATTGCATCCTACTTCTGACCATCAAAATATCTTGTTTTGTCTTGGGCTGAAGACTAAAGAATGACCAAGCATGGAGTGAATAAAATAGGTAATAATAGCAGTAAAATATTTGATAATTAAAATTAGTTTTACACCCTTAAAAACTGTATTTCAATTGCAGTAATATAGTGTACCTGATATTATTGCATTGCTGATTTGCCAGACAAGTGGGAGGGTGATTGCATGAGACAATCTGTCCAAGTGAGTTTATCATTCAGGTCAACATGATGTTCTACAGCAGACTGGACAATGGCTCGACTACCTGTTGGGCTGCTACAATCAGGCCCAATGTATAAATACCCCCACAACTGAATACAATCAAAATGACAAGAAAATGGAGTTAGAAAGCCAGAAGGTTACTTAAGACACCATCCAAATCCAAAATGGAATGATTAAAAAAAGACCAGGATGCAGCAAAAGGCCTCACCTAATGGACTTTGTTTTTCATAAAACAGAGATATCTCCCAGTGGGAGACTGGTGAGATCTTATAATAGTTTATACAATCCCTCTCAAGATGGTGGCTGCTAAAATAAAGAAGATTATTTCTTAAAGGGAGAAAGTGTCTGTTAGACAGCTTTTGTATTTATACTGGGCAAAGGAGTCTATCTTGTCATCCATAGCACAAATACAGCTGAGACTGGAGATCTCAACAAGAACAAAGGTAGCCGATTCTTGACCAGAAAGCCAGGTTGGCAAAGAAAAGAAACTGTATTCACTGACAATACAAAAATATTGTCACATTCGCCCAATGGTGGAATAGGGTTGCTATTGACAAAGCATGAATTTCACTCCTCCTTGCTGATTCAAAAGGACGCAGAATATTTTAATGATAGGGTTTTTGAAGGAAGGCTCACAAGAAGGTTTTAAAGAACAAATAAGAGATTCCATTTTGGCACTAACAAGATAGGGAATTAAGGTCAAAGTATCTGATCTCTGTGTCTAACCTGATATAGCAGTAAATAGAGAAACTGAGGTTGGAAGAGATGCTCCAAACCATATAATGGTGGATAGTGAGCAATTCTTTTATTATTCTGACAACAATAAAAAAAATCTGCATATGCAGCTAATAATAGATAGATAGAATCAACATGTTTTCTACAACACAATTCTCCATTTTGAATTAAAAAGATAGAATTGCTTCATGCCCGAATATTGCATTTAGTAACCTTCCTCGACACAAGATCTTGGGGAATAGACCATAGAAGCTAGAGGGTTTGAGGAGCAACAGTATTTGCTTCCTCAATAGTAAACACCATGTGATTATTAAACCAACAGGTCAAGATAACTGAATAAAAATTGCTGCAGCCATTGGTGGAGCTATCAGGATGAGTCATAACTGGGACATCCTGACAGTGAAGAACCTGGGGGATTATTCTCAAAACTGCAGGCATATAGGCAATTCCAACTTGGCATCCACTGCCCCTGCCCTTCAATCTGGAACAGGAGAGAGACATAATACTGAGTTCTTCAGCTTCATTGTTAGCAAGTCTTCTATTGCCCTTCTTCCATATGAAAAAGTGTCCCTGCTACCAATTGGCTGATAGACTATTATGTGAGGGCTGTTCATTATTATTCCTCTTGCCCTGAATATGAATGAGTGATCTCCATCCAATAAGGAGGTTGCAAACTCCCAAGCTGAGAGAAAGAACATACTGACTCCTTGGCATCTGAGGTATTCTACAACTGGCATGATGTCTGCAACAAAAATGATGCAGCTATTTCTTATGTGGTTGCCACACACTTTAAGTGTCAGCAAAACTGTCAAAATTTCAAGATTGTTGAAGTAAGAGAAAGCTTCTTCATAAGACCACACATCCTGCAGAAATATTCCAAATGGGGTTTACATAAGCACCATCCCTGAATCTGTTGCATTTGTAAAAAAAGGAATGAATGAAGCTTGGGTGTGTGAATTAGAAGTCTGGTCAGAAACCTAACCTGATTTTTCCAAAAACTCAGACAGTAATAAAACTTTGATACTAAGTAGATTCAGGCAGAGAGGAGATCCTTGTGATGTCTTCTGTTCTCAAGAAGCAAGAACTGGAGTGGCTGTATATGAAACATTTGTAAAGGATCAAAGTCTGCTGCTTATTTCAAAGTCACCTTGAGACAGCAAATATGTGTGATATTCTGTCTGAAAAAAACATGGACCATTCATTGACATGTAGGCAAAAATCATCTCCATGTGAACTATATTCTGAAAAGAAAAAAACTTCTACTGATTGGGGAGTAGACCAAACTAATTAAATCATCCACCAACAGGGACACATATCCCTCAGAAATGTATGTTTCAGGATTATCATCAAAGAATTTTAGGATGGAAGCACTAAGGATCTGAAATAAGATGTGATTTCATCCATCACTATGGTGATTACTCTGGGAAGGGAAGCTACGCAAAAGGGAAGAGGTTGAAATTGAAAGATCTCCTGTTCCAGACAAAACCACAGAAATTTCATGTGGGCTGGGAAGAGGGGAATGTGAAGATGGGCACATTGGAGGTCTATGCAGACTGCCCAGACACTTGACACTATGGTATAACCATTTTTTGAGAAGTTGTTCAAATATGGATGACAAATTGAAACCTTTCTCCTCTCTCTGAAACAAAGAAAATCATGGGGAAAAAATGGTGTATACTTTGTTCCAAAGAGAAACAAGGAGAATCTGGTGGAATATAACTTGGGTCCTTGGAAGAACCCTCCCTTATTGTGGAAAGGACCCATGATGTCTGAGAGATCCAACAATGTCTATGCAAAAAAAATCAATCTGGCAGCCAATGGGACTGGAGAAGCTGCTGTTCTTGCAAAATAGGATGTAACTCCCATGAGATGATTGCCTCCCCTGGCCATTTTGGCAAAATTGGACTGAATGCAAGAAGCAACACTTTTGACGGGAAGATAAGGATTTTTCAGGATGATGAATTTCTTAATCAGTTCAACTGGACCATGCTTATTTCTCAAATTCTGAGAAGCCACTGTAGGGATCAGCTTTCTGAATAGTATCACCGCATTAAGATTGCTGGGATTCAGCAAAACCTTTGTCTCTGAAGCCACAGGTCTACAGAGGTGAAGGAATCCTTCAGAGAACTTTATAGATATATAAAGATTTCATGGCTCAATGTTTTGGCCATCACCTTTAACAGTCTCTGCATGGCAGTTTGAGACAGATTCCTACTTCAACTTACAGCAAAGAAAATGCACACAAACAAATATCAGCATGTCAGGCTATTGGTAACTAGATCAATGCCTTTAGTTCTAAAGCCTCAGCTACTTTAGCTTGGAATTAGACCCTGTCAAAAATCCACACACGGAGGGCATCCAAAATCCAAGGAAGGTTATTTAAGGGACTAAGCAGGCACATGGACCTTTCAGCTATTGGCTGAAACCAGGGGTTTGAGACACAGATATTGTTGAAGCAAACAGTAAACTCCACCACTGGGTGGGGCAAAGAAAGTAAACCCAACAGATGAGAAGGCAATGGTGTGGCAAGTTCTTCTAAGAACTTGTCTTTGTCCCAAACAAATCTAACGTTCATCATCTTGTCTTGAAAAAGATTCATCTCACCTGGAGAAGGGGACTTCATGACCAGTGATTTATCATCCCTATCTGCTCAAAGGATTACCCCATTGATCCCATAGGAATGTTTTTCACTTTGGTTAAGCAAGACTTTTGAGGAGTCTAATGCAACATAATATTGGCTGTATTGAAATCCAAATATAATGCCATTGTGACAGAATGTGCATGACTTGTCTGGATGTCTTGTCCATAGCAACATGATTTTGTAAATATTTGTGTGGTGCATCACCTTTTGTGTGGAAGGAATCAACACACTGTCATGGATATGAAATGCATCACCTTCCAGACATGAGAAAGCAACAACATTCATACAAATCAGGGAAGCAGCAACATGCTGCCATAAATGTGAAGAATGTCCAACATTGTTCTTTGTTTGGTGGGGTGTAGACAGACTCCTTGAATGTTTGTTTCCCCCTTCCTCACAAACCACTGAAGATCTGAAGTTGGTCGCATAAACTCCAGAGACCCTGAAGTGCTCTTTAGAGCTAAAGAGCTAGGACTCACACAGACCCTTTGGGATCTTCTGCAAGAGAAAATTCCAATTATGAGGGAGAGGGATATTTTCTCCACTGCCCATAGGTGTTGCTGGAGTCCAGGTCTGCCATTTGGAATCTTTTCTGAACCCAGTCTTCACCCAAGAGTGGTAGTTGCCTACCTTTGATTATTATGAACTTTTGACCCACTTCCTGGTCATGTTATTGTGTCTTACATTTTTATCTCCAGTTGAGGCAAACAAAATTAGTTCATTCCCATCTTAATTTCAGTCTGTGGAGTTATTTAACATTGTGTCAATATATAATTTGATATGAAGCATTCATTTAAATTACTCGCTAGAATTATAAATCACTCATTAACTTTTGGACTAAAATACTACTTTGGGATCATTGAGGATTTATCAGCAACTCGGTTAATCATGCCTATTAAATTAACAATTGATGTATGAAGAGATGGAGGCTTTTACCTTGTCTTTCCGCATAACAAAGAGAATATCTTCCAGTCCAATGAAACGGTTGTTCCTAGCCACAGCAACTTCTGCTACCTTGTTCAGCTGTACAAATAAAACACTCAGACAGATACAATGTAGAAATGCCAAAACAGTTATCAAATTAATTTATAGTTGAAATCTTACTCATGCATCAACACAAAAAATGATCTGTACCTGAATATTGTAAAAATATTGTCATTAATACTGCAAATCATGATGAATCATCTATAACCATAGAAGCAAAATTAAAAAACAATAATAAAGTTCTCAACTGTCTGAAAATGAAGATAAAAATATTTCTTCAATGTAACTGCTTTGATATGAAACCATCTTTTATATGCTTAAATAACGTGATTTTCAAATAAGTCACTGTCACAGATATGTCGGATATGAGACAGACACCATTTCACTAAGGAAAACAAGACACCATCAAGAGAATTAGTGACAAGATTTTCAATACCTTCAGTGGTGGCAATACTGAATGTCTGTGGGGCACCCTTGTCAATATGACAACCATATTTGAGGTCAGATAAACACCATATTCTGGTAGGACCGGCTTGATAATATATTCTGTCTTCTGTTGAAAACCCCATTTGAATATGCCTTTACATTTAGGCATAGTAATAACAAGATTTTAAAGATAGCTACCATGGTGTTCATATTCATGTCAGATCAGCATCACTATCATTAAAGGACCATCAAGACAAAGTAAGAAGTCTTCTGTCGGAAACCCAATGTTGATATGACTTTCTTCCTAGGAACAGTAACAACATTTTCCAGAGGGCATTGTGGTGACAATTAATGAATATCGAATTTGTAAGAACTCTTTTCTTGGGTGAAAACCCTATGTTGATATCATTTTCTGTTCAGAAAAAGAAATACAAAAAATTCACGGTGGCTGGCATCGCTATGTTAATATGACCAGCCAATCAGGAGGTTTACTGGTAACAAGAATGTGTCAGCATGAGAACTGTGGTGACAAAACTGGATCCCATAAACCAAGCAATTTCATTTCACTAAGTACCAACTAGACATCACAATAAGTCTATTGTTGAAAAACTCTATGACCATCTATTCAGGAAAAGTAGTGATAAAAAAAGACATTCAAGATGGCTTATGTGACAGCAATATAGATGTTGAAGTCCATGTAACATTTTGTCTGCAATTAAAAGTAAAGTTAGTAATATCTATCATAATTCACAACCTTATCAAAATGTTATCATACTTCGTTTATTTTACAAAAGATTTTACAAGAACCTTATAACTAATTTATGTTACAATAGGCCAGAAAAGTCAACTTGCCTTTAACCATCAAGTAAACTGGGATAGAATTATATACCTACCTGCTGTATCTCTCCAAAAATATTCTCTGTGAAAAGAACTACAGGATGAGCAAGAGAATAATCTAGCAATGTCCTGCACATTAAAATTGATGATCTCTGTGAAAAGAACTATTTGCATGAAGAGGAAGGCATAGTTTAGATCATGTGAACTGATGTGCAAACATTTATCTTATGTTTACTTCCAGTCACATTGTCACCGCAACTCAAAGGTGTCAAGATGTCAACATCAAAGATAAAGCAGTGTTTCTTGTATAGGCAGTATGTTCAAAAAATTAAGTTGGAAAAGCAGTTGCATTACCACAGCAGAAACTGATGTTACCTTCATTGTCAGAGCGACAGGTATAAACTGATGTCACCTTTGTTGTCTTAGTGACAGTTTGATGGCTGTCACATTCATTGTCAGAGTAACAGTTTGACAGATGTCACATTCATTGTCAGAGTAACAGTTTGGCAGATGTCACTTTCATTTTCAGAGTAACAGTTTGACAGATGTCACTTTCACTGTCAGAGTAACAGTTTGACAATATCACTTTCATTGTCAGAGTAACAGTTTGACAGATGTCACCTTCATTGTCAGAGTGACAGGTATAGTTTGAAGTCCTTTTTTTTGTCTGTGCATTAAAGCTAGTTTCGAGGGAAGAAGAAAAAAAATCTTTGAGAAGAGATACAAGTTGCATAACTTTTCATTAGGGTAAGGAAAAATTCAATATTCAAAACATGTCTGTAAAGGCAGATCAAGTTTCAGCTCATGGATCCCAATGAATTTTTCGTTTATCACAAGCCTCTCATGTAAGCAGACTGTCTTTAAACTTGCTACATTGAGAAAGTGACTATGAACAAACACATATTGGTGTATATTTTAAGTTGTTGGCAATTTCATTTATAAAATGGATTAAAGTAAGCAGAAGCAGTAAATTTGTATGGAAAAATAAATTTGGGAAAGAACAATATATATTCATAATTATGATTTTGTTACACAGTGCACTTAAAACAATCTTCATAAAGTAATGATGATGATGACAATGATGATGATGATGATGATTATGATGATATTCAGTTCACAGTTTTGAAAGAAGGCACTGTATAAAGCGGTCACCCATAAGCAATGCTCAATTCTGCCTTTTGTATTGATGCAATCACTACTTACCAATGCTGTCATCTGCTGTTGGACAATCTCTTCTATCAAAACTGCAGATTCATACAATGGCTTACGACAGTCCCCAAGCCCATGCCTGAAACATTTTAAGTCATAAACAATAATATAAATGTGTGTATTAATCTGAGTAAACCAAAGCTACAAAACATAAAAATTGACGTATTAGTACAATAGTGATATCGTATATATAAGAAATGATTAAACTTACATACCTCTACAGCTGGAGAAGTGTAATCCTTTAAGTAGACCCCTGCCTGACAAGACAATTTATAATGTAAAAAGCTTACATGCAGTGAGGTATTTATACACAGATATTGTCTGTGAATTGAAGGGCATCTGGTTCAGCCCATCAAAAGCACTTAGCACATGTGGCATAGGATGGACTGAACTCACTATTTTGAAATACAACACAATATACATTAATCACCCTCGGGTATCATTGTACACCAAAAACAAAACTTGAGTACATGTTCACAAATTTCATAAATAAATAAAAAGGGTTTATACAATTCCGTGACAGATACAGAACTAATGTTACTATACAAAAACCATAGTTCTTATTTCAAACAAACAGACAATTGCTATTTGACCTTTTGACCCATTAATGGATATCACTTGCCTTTTCACCAAGTGCAAATCATCCACAAAGTCTAAAAACTATATACTGAACAACTCAAGTTATTGTGCAGAACTCATCTTTTTTTAAGTCCCATTAACCTCTGACCGTCAACCTTTCAATCCCAAAATCAACAGCATTATACCTTACACCTAGTGAAAGCTATCACCAATGTATGGTAGCTGTAGATGGTGGAAAATTATCATTTTTATCATCATTGTCATCATCATCATCATCATCATCATTATTATTATTATTATTATTATTATTATTATTATTATTATTATTATCATCTAGCTGGACAGACACCAAATGAATGGACAACATAATTTTCTTCACATTACAGCATGACTTGTAAAAATCCAGTAAAGTTGCTGACAGACATTTGCACAGACAAATGGATGTACATGATTTCTATTACAATCCATCAACTTTTTTAAGTGGGGTCCTTAAAGAGAATACAATTCAGACAATATACATGTCAATTTTTTAAAATACATAATCCACTCTTTCAAAAGATCCTTGACTTTCTCTACTAGAGCATTACCACAAGACAAATTCAATACTTACCTCCCCCACCCCACCCCACCCCCCAAAAAACATGTGGGGGGTGGGGGCACATTAGGCACATTCCATCCCTCAGCCCACAGAGAGATATGGTAATGTAGCTATGGTAGCCAAACTAATACTGGCAGAAAGCAGGTTAACCACAAAAATTCCAAACCACGATTTTGATTATCATGATACATTCCCATGATTCTCATGCACACAGAAAATATTTCTTCCAAATGTGGTACAGTCAACTTTAGTGATGAAAATATGGTGAGATTATAAAGTCTGTGTACTTTTAGCATGAAATTAATTTGATTACAAAACATAGTTTTGTTATTTATTTTTATCACAATAAATTAGCAGCTTATGAGAGGGATGGGCAATTTTATGTTTTACTAACCTGAGGAGAATATACTACAAGTATATGAAAGGGATGGGCAACTTTATCTACTACCAAATGGCAGGACACAATGCAAGCAAATTAAAATGGGTAATATTGGTGTGCTTTTGTGTGATACAGTTACATACTGTCATTATTGATGGATCCAAACAATGCACCATACTGCCCTAAACTCAGTTATGTCTAAAAATGTGCACTAATTATTTCAGAATTTAAGAATGTTAAAAATTAGCCTCATTTTGGCATGACAGTGTTGGTCTCATTCAAATGGCAGATGCTTCCACTGGAGTTACCATTATTGAAGGTAAGATTTTAACCTAATACTCGTAGAGCTAACGTGGCTGATTGATTGAAATGTACATTTCTTATAAATACTGACACATAATAGTAATTGAGCTGATAACTTTCTGTCTGAAACAAATTTTGTGTTTCTATGACAACTTTATATATTACACTGCTATGATTTTTCAAAAGTCTCCAATCAATAGTAAATTCTCAATTATTATAGGAATAGAACAAAATATGGCTCATGAAATTGCAAAAAGAAAATCTGCAACTTGTGGTTTAAAAAAAGAATAGCAGATACAAAACACAAGCCTGGAATAGATTTGTGCCTGTAACAAGATCCACTGCAAACCAAAAATTGTATTTAGAAATAGCTTTTAAATGTTAAAATGTTTCTAAATAAGTTGCACGGTGGATTTCAGGTGATATTAATTTACACTGGAAAAGCATTAACTTCAGAGATACAATGGTAGGCATGGTCCTTGTGAAAAAGGTAAATATGGCTATTTTTACAATGATACATATAGTCTTTGTTACAATGGTAAACCTAATCTTTGTTATAATGATAAACATGGTCCTTGTTCAATGGTAAACATGGTCCTTGTTACAATGGAAAATATAGTCCTTGTTTCAATTGTAAACATAGTTCTTCTTACAATGGTAAATGTAGTCCTTATTTCAATGGTAAACATCAACAGGTCATAATGTTTCAATGGTAAACATGGTCCTTGAGAAAATGGTAAACATGGCCAATTTTACAATGTTAAATAAGGTCATTGTCACAGTGGTAAACCATCTCTGTTACAATGGTAAACATGGTCCTTGTTACAATTGTAAAAATGGTTCTTGTTACAATGGTAAATATGGCAATTGTTGCAATGGTAAATATGGCTATTGTTACAATGTTAAGTAAGGTCATTGTCACAGTAGTAAACCATCTTTGTTACAAATTAAACATGGTCCTTGTTACAATTGTAAAAATGGTCCTTGTTACAATGGTAAATATGGCTATTGTTACAAAGTTAAGTAAGGTCATTATCACAGTAGTAAACCATCTTTGTTACAATGGTAAACATGGTCTATGTTACAATTGTAAATATGATCCATGTTATAAAGGTTAATATTGTCCTTTCTACAATGATAAACATGGTCCATGTTAGATTTTTAAACATGATCCATGTTACAATGTGGTGGTTTACTTTTAAATCAGGTATAGGCAAAATAAGACCACATCCAGAAAATGACCTGGTTTTATCTATTAATTCACATTATAGGATGTAGTTTTAAAAATAACTCATCTGGCCAGTGCCCTGGATGAAGCTGCACATATTTGTTTTAAATGCATTATCTTTTTCAAGCATTAGTGGGACAACAAGTGAGATAACTATTGGAAGAATTGTCCCCCTTGTCACATAAAACTGAAGCCGGTAGATCTATAAATTGTTACAAGTTATTAAGACCATTCAGTTTGTTGCTATTCATAATACAAACAAATCTATTGAAAGAGACTGAAAACCATGCCAATGGCATACATACTATAATGAAAGAGACTGAAAACCATGCCAATGGCATACAGACTATAATGAAAGAGACTGAAAAACATGCCAATGGCATATAGACTATAATGAAAGAGACTGAAAAACATGCCAATGGCATACAAACTATATTTAGCAGTAGACAGGATATTATGCCAGTGGCATACATACTATATCTTGTGAAAAAGACTCAATACCATGCCAATGGCATACAAGTTATATCAAATAAAATTAAGTGATTGGATAATACACCAGTATCATACAAACTATATCTAGTGCAAGAGAATGAAAAACATGACAATGGCATACAAACTATAGTAGAAGAGACTGGATAGCACACAATAGCATACAAATTATATCTAGTGAATGAGACTGAATACCATGCCAATGGCATCCATAGTATATCTAGTGAAAGAGATTGGATACCACACCAATGGCATACAAATTATATCTAGTGAATGAGACTGAATACTATGCCAATGGCATCCATACTATATCTAGTGTAAGAGATTGGATACCACACCAATGGCATACAAATAATACCTAGTGAATGAGACTGAATACTATGCCAATGGCATCTATACTATATCTAGTGTAAGAGATTGGATACCACACCAATGGCATACAAATAATACCTAGTGAATGAGACTGAATACCATGCCAATGGCATTGGGTGAAAATCTTAATGATCAGAATATGCCCTATTTAACCTGATTTACCTATCTCAAAATGTTTTTGCTTAATTGTGCTCATAAAGTTTCTATAAAATGAGCAAAAATGTCTTTAATATTTTTAAAAAATTGCCGGAACAGCTTGAAATTCTAATCATAACATCTACATGCAGTAAGAACACGAACATTTGCTGTCATCCTTCTTGGGTCAGAATGATAGATGCAATGATTGATACTGAATCACCAGTCTGCATTAAATCATGTAATAAAACAAATACAGGCCCATATTTCAATGAATATAAAGTTTTATCAACCAGAATATTCTGTATTTGACATAACCACCTAAACTAGCAACTTCAGAATTTTTTTTATTTCATTTGGTTATAGGTTATTATAAGTGCTTCGGTTACCAGGGACAGTTTGGTAAATTGGCTCCATGAAAAAGTTCTTAACTTAAGGCCATAATGTGATTTTTCTGAACTATTATTGTTTATTAATTAAAGATATGAATATATTTGTGTGAATTAGGTGTTTCAGGCTTGTACTGTTCTTGAAACTGATTTGAGACATGTACACTTTACATTGTTACTTCATGGTATGTAACCAGTGAAATACCAATATACAGCTAGGAAGCAGAGCTTAGTCACCCATAGAACTTAGAAGTAGACATGTGGGTTTGTGGAATATCTACAAAACTGCATGGATGACAAGAAGTTTAAACTGCATCAGGGTATTAAAGTACACGTTGTTTTACAAAATTATCCCCCAGGGAAAGGGCCTGCATTTCCACTGTGAGCATCACATGCTGTCAAAAATGGCCTTCGCACATGAAAAACATTGATATATAAATTTGGAGTTGGGTGCATAAACATTTTATTCTATGAACTTCCACTGACTTATCAGGTCAAGTGAATGATATCCTTAAATTTTGCTTTATTATACATAGCCAAAAATATGGACATTTTTGACCTAACGCATGTATTTTATTTTTTTCTATGATATTTTGTATTAGACAGGTGTATGTGGCATTCAATTTGTACATAAAATCTGCACCCTTGGCTAAAATATAAGGAGTTAGCTCCCTTTATCAATGTTTGTAAAAAAAATATATATATATATATATATATATATATAATGGATGGGTGGGTCGAAAATCTTAATAATGATTTAAAGGTGTTTATGCATGAGCTTCAAAGCTTATGTTATATACATGTATGTTGTTCTTTAATCCAGTGCTGTATTTTCAACGACAGACAGTTGTTCCCTGCTTAGACACGAGGATCAACCCCCCCCCGCTTTAAAGCATTCACAAATGAGTGTACAGAGTTCTTCTCTACTTTGACCTGATGGTAAAGTAAACATTGATTATCATGCAGAAACTAAGTTCACACTAAAGTATCTTGACAATGAAATTATGGTCCCTCTTTTAATTCATGAATATTGCCATTTTTTCTGCTTTATACTTTTACTTAACACTCGTTTTAATCTGTCACATTTTAAGCTATAATCACATTATATTGTCAGTACTGTGATGACACACCTGTAACCTAGGTACCCATCCACTAAACAACCTACCTACCAATCTACAGGGCTTTTCAGATTCTTCCTCCACCTGTTATACTGGCCGCCATGCATAGCCTATCTTGCAATGAGAAATAGCCTTAAACCCCCTCAAAAAAAAAAAAAAAACAACTAATTAACATCCACCCCCTCACCAACTTTCATGATTCCAGGTAGGATGCTATGATCACAGAGATTTATGTGGTCATTAGCTAATACATAATCTTAACTGATGCCAGTAAAAATTTAAATACAGGTCACATGGTTCTGAAGGGTTTATGGTCTATTTTTCAGCTACCATCCATGCATGATAACTTTTATATTTAGCAAAGGAAGAACCCAAAAGAGCCCATGAGGAACAATTCAAGTGAAACTTCTGGAAAGTTTTCTTGTATGCCAGTTGGTCAAGCCAAAATGCAAAGAAATATACATGGTCAAATTTTACATACAAAAACTTAAATCAAAGCCATTGAAATGTATGAGTGCTCTTGAAACTCACCTTTTTCGACTGCAGGAACAAACTTTGATCGAAACCTAATAATGTTTTGTATCTTATGTTTTCAGCATGTTTTTATGTTTTCCAATTTCATGGCTTTTATTATTTGTTTTTCTGTATCATTATAGATGTTGTAAAGCGCTTAGAGCTTGTAATGATTAGGTGCTATACAAAGCCCTCATTTTTATTATTATTATTATTATTATTATTATTATTATTATTATTATTATTATTATTATTATTATAGGTCATAGTTTAAGGGTGTGATACTAAGAGAAAAGTATACAATCACCTCACCCAGTTTTGTGATTCCATGTATAACAGCATACAGAATGTCAAACAAAAATTGTGATAATGAACTAAACATACAAACATAACCTATTTTAAATGTAGGTCACATTTACTATCTTCAGTTAAGTGTGTGGTACTTATAGAGATGTATATAATCTAAAAGGTATGCCAGTGATGTAACAGTAATATAGTACATCTCTAATGTACAACATACTAAAATTCTACTAGGTCAAAAATTAAATGCAAATACAAGCCAGTTAAATGTGAAATCTAGGTCATCATGAACTTAGTTAAAAGGATGCATACAAAACATGGGTCACATTGACCTATTTTTTTGTGTATTCATCATGATGTATACCTTCACCAAACTATAATTTAGGAATAAATGAAATTATAAACATGTCCCAATACATAAAGTTAACGGGCCAATGCTAGTTTTATCAGTGCTTACAGTATTACATTTTATCCAACAGCAAATTGCAAGAAAATACTGCACTCTAATATAATTAAAAGCCATAAAATTACCTTTCCTTTTCTAAATTTAAGCTGATGAATTGGTCACATAATGATTGTGAGAAAAAAAAAATTCATTGACAAGCCAGATATCAATGCTCTACCTGCCTGTCCTAATTTCCTTAACTTGCAGATTATATATCTGTGTGCTACTTGAATTTATTTGTAAACATTTTGGTAATGGACGAGTAACTTTGCAAAATTATGCTAATACAAGCAGTGTGTCATGTTGTAAGGATTAACAAGATTTTAACATGTATATGTTAGACCCTGAGACTAACACTGTCAATCTGTATAAAGGTCAATTTGGCAAACAAAGGTGTCAAGCCAGTTATTTGACATGAGCATAAAATTTGTAACTCCCCCTATTTTGGTCAAGCCAGTTAAAAAATAATTGTGATGACAGGTAAGTGATGGAATTCTGTTTCAAATCAAAGGAACATCATAAATCCACCCTTGATAGACAGTTGGGAGGGGGCAGTGTCCACTCACAATTGAGCAAGGCATGGCCAACATTAGAATCGCAAGTTTAAATCTATTATCTTGAGAACTTAAATCCAGTAATCGCTAAGACCATCTTGTAAGAATTAAGGGAAGATAAGCTAATCCAACATCATTTGAAATTGACTGGAAACTTGCATATTCTGGGAATTACATGGAGCTTCAATACAGAAAGCTTTAAGGGACCATAGGTTATTACCACAGTGCAGTTGGTCAGAGTCTCTGGGAGACAAAAGGAAAAGGAAGAATGGAGGCAAAAGTTAGACAGACTGGAGGGAATTGGATTACCAGTCCAGATAGATCATACAGATGAGTAGGAACACAGGTCAGGATGAAAATCTATCACACTATGTCATATGATGAAATAGGCCATCAATTGATCGAGTGAAAGACGAGTGATAGGGTTTTACTCTGAATTTTATTTGAAAGATGACTGTTATTGAAATATATTAAACTGTTGCTTTTTGAATTTCACATTTTGTGTATTCATTAATTTAACTGTTGGCACCGCTGATTGGGGGCTCGGAGCTCTGCATCTCTCTATCACTACTTCTATTTCTGATAATAATGAGCCAGGGTGGATCTTCTGTTATAATTTAAATAATGTTGGGAGCACCCCAGCCTACCTAAATAAGAGAAACCTTTACACAGTGGTTAACTTTCATCCATCTCTTATCACTTGCTCAGCACCCATCAATGCCATTATTTCTAAATGAGTCAAGTTCCTTAGTTTCCTTTTTTTTAAGAGATAATGAAATATTGTGAGCAAATGTATAATAACTCCTGTACATGATTCTGTTGTCAATGGTTGACACCATTTGCATCAGGCAAGAATACATGGAAAAGCTGACCTTCATTCTTCATTACAAATAATTTTTAACTTTTGAAAAATGGAAATGTTTGCTTATTGTAAGTTTACAAAAATTTTAATGTTGATATTTTTGTATTTAACTATTACACAGCGCTGGGCTTTTGATACATGTAATTATGTACATATCACAAACCTAAGAAAAGTATTTCAAATCTATCACACCATAAAATATGAAGTAACTAGGCTAGCACAATATAATGTAACCAGTCTTACTATACTCAGCACACGTCAAATTCTCAGCTCATTCATGATAATCGGTAATGATAAATTTATTGACAAAGCGTAATGAGAAGATGGATTCACAATGAGTAACACTAAGTCATGTTAAATATGCAAACAATTATTTCGAAATCATGTCATGGGGATGGACCTTTAATATTCAGCCAACTGTAACAAATTAGTTTCTTTAGCCATTGGTGCACAAATAGTTTTTTGAGCAATGATTTTGCTTTTGCAAAAGATAGGCCTTTACGTTTAAGTCATTTTTGTCCTGATGATGTGTCAATCCATCAAACAGAAATTAGATGAATAAGTCAGCGATACAAACTTAAACAAATCTATACTTGGTAATATGGAATATACCTAATAAAACTTCCTCCATGTAACAGAGACCAGAAAGTCAGTAGCTAGAACAATTATCTCAAGGAAATGAATGGTTATTACCAGGAAATTTCTGAGTCAGAAATATAAAAAAATTCCATTATCATGGTACATGTACATGTATATTTTACAATTTAGAAAATTTTATTTTCAAAAATTGTTGTCAGAACTCAAAGATTCAATTGTAAATAATGTAGCAGTAATGACATACGACTTTCAAACAGCAAATGCCCTCAATCATAGTAGTCTTCATAATAAATTTATATACACTGCTTTTGTGAAATTATCAGTACAGTACTTAAATATGGTCCTAAAGTCATGGCTTAAGGTTTCCCTCCAATATTTTATTGTTTGGTCCTAAAGTCATGGCTTAAGGTTTCCTTCCAATATTTTATTGTTTGGTCCTAAAGTCATGGCTTAAGGTTTCCCTCTAATATTTTATTGTTTGGTCCCTAAAGTCATGGCTTAAGGTTTCCCTCCAATATTTTATTGTTTGGTCCTAAAGTCATGGCTTAAGGATTCCCTCCAATATTTTATTGCTTGGTTCTAAAGTCATGGCTTAAGGATTCCCTCCAATATTTTATTGTTTGGTCCTAATTCATGGCTTAAAGTTTCCCTCCAATATTTTATTGTTTGGTCCTAATGTTAGGGCTAATAGTTTCATCAAATCCTTTTATCTTTGGTCCTAATGCCAGGACTTGCAGTATGTATCAATCCCTTTCTTATTCAGTCATCACGTCTTTGCTTATAGTTTGCATCAAATCATTTCTTGTTTGGTCCTAATGCGGGTTATAATTTGCCTCAATCCTTCTTTTTTGGTTTGGTCCTAATGCGGCTTATAATTTGCCTCAATCCTTCTTTTTTGGTTTGGTCCTAATGCGGCTTATAATTTGCCTCAATCCTTCTTTTTTAGTTTGGTCCTAATGCAGCTTATAATTTGCCTCAATCCTTCCTTTTTGGTTTGATCCTAATGGATGGGTTATAGTTTGCCTCAATCCTATTTTTGGTTTGGTCCTAATGTTTGCTGGGTTATTTGAACCTGAAATGCCCTTTACACTTTACTCTGTCATTTGGAAATTACTGTCCTATTGTGAAAGAGTCTGTTCAATGAGTTTTCCCAAGCATTCATCTAGATTCTATTCTTTTCTACTTCTTTCCTCTTCTTCCTTCTGTACAATGCAGTGTTGTCACTCTGTACACTCTGGAATCTCTCAGCGCCGATTCTCACAGGCACCCTGAGAGCTTCTTGAAGAAATATAAAGGACATACACCATTGTCTCCATCCTACTCTTTGAAATAAACCATTCTCTCATGGACCTTCCATCAGACCAATGGGTGAACAACTTCACCAGGCCCTATGTACATATAAATTTCCACTTATCTGTTTCATGCATCAAGCTCTAAACACAATAAGCATAATTCGACGAATTTTTTTTAACACACGGTATCTACCCATTATTATTAAGTAATCATTCCTATTGCATATGTCCTAAGAATTACAGAATTATACATTTAAATACATATGCACATAAATCTAACTCATTTGGGGGCCCCGAGTGGTCTAAAGCTAAAGCGCTCCACTCTGTCTGCATGGATTCAAGTCTAAGATTCGGCTAATGTAGTTATGTGAGAAAGCTTGCCATATATATATATATATATATATATATATATATATATATATATATATATATATATATATATACACACACACAAACACACACACTCTTACAGGTACATGTATATATACTTATTCAGAAGGGCTATAATGATAATTCCTCATTTTTTTTACATATTTATTTAATCATATAGACAACAGTGTTAAGCTGCTACTGGCATTTGTTTGCATTAATTGCCTCCTTTGAAATCAATATCACCAAACTATGAATTAGGTCTATGGAGATAATACTGTATTATCCTCTTTGGGCCATTAAGGAAGCACTTCACAGAGCCAACAACAATGTTATAGATAAATGTGTTTATAAAACATTCTGGAAAAAAAAATAACAAGTAACAAAGTTGGTACCCTAGATAGCAAATATGAGGATATCAGAAACTAATGTTTTCAATTTACATTATGGTATTTAACATCTCATGCCATGCCATTATTTTAGCACTCACAGGGGTGAATAAAAATGTATTCATAAGTCATTAATTTAGACCAGCCAATGAAAAATATTCCTTCACATCTACCAACCAATCAAGTGTGAGAAATGGTTTGATTGATGGTTTATTCCAGATAAAGGCTAATATGCTCCAGTTGTGGAATGAAGGTTTTATATGCTCTTGCTGGGTTTTATCCTGTTAACTCAATTGCTACAATAAAATACATGCTGTTGACCATCTGTTCAAGCAATAGCAAATCAGTACTCAACTCTGACCCCATTGTAACCTCAGATGACCTCTGATAAACTGTACCATGTCAACTGTCCTAGCACAAAAGAAGATAAAGGTCAACAGATTTACTTGTCACACCTAAATTATTTTGATTGATTCAATTTAAACTGGAAATAAAAATGTTTGCCCAAAAGAATTATTTCTCTATTAGGAACAGGAAAATAAATGACAAAATAACAAGTTTGTTCAAGGGAACCATTTTTCTATATAAAAGTTGAACAAAGAAGTGTCGCCATTTTTTGGTAAAATACAAATATCTTTATCCTATGTATCATTATTTCAATGACATCAATATAGAACTCACTTTAGTATAATTAATGATGAATCAATTATAAGTTGTTTATCTATGAAATAATTTATGGCAAATTAATTCTTAGTTAATAATCAAAAATATTCTGCCATCTGAGCTGCAAAGATAATGAAATTACTACTTCAGTGTTTATGTTGAATACTTTTTTTAAAATGGCATATGTAGAAGTCTTGATACCATTAACTCATTTTTTTCTACAGCTCTTTAATGGATGACGCACATGCGTAAATGAATATCTTTATGGCAAAAACAAAAAACACTAATCACTTGTAAACATGACTCTCCTCAACAGCCAAGTACATTTCATCATCATCATCATCATCATCATCATCATCATCATCATCATCAGTCTCTTGACCTAGTGTGGTTGTCGATGCGCTCTGCTGCTGAACATCATGCCAGTTCCCTCCACTTGTCTTGATCCTGTGCCAATGCTTTTGTCTATGCAAAACTTTTCTTGGTTCATTCTGTGATGTTGTCAGTCCACTGTTTTCTCTGTCTACCTCTCCTTCTGCCATCCTGGACACTACCCTGCAGGACTGTTGTGGATAGACTATTGGCTTTAGTGACATTGCCATATGATTTCAGCTTTCTCATTTTGATAGTGGTGAGGTCTTCATATTGGGCTACTTTGTGCCTGATGGTGTTATGCACTTCTTCATTTGTGATGTTGAAAATGCAAGAGATGCTAAGGATGGTTATGTAACATTTCATTTCAAGTGCCTGGATTCTTCGTTGTAATTCTGCTGAAATTGTCCAGGTCTCACATAAATACAAAAAGATTATGATGACTAGTGCTCTCAATAGTATGATTTTAGTTTTCAGACAGATATTCTTGTCTCTCCAGATGGGTCTTAGCTTTGACATAGCTGTCTTTGTTTGTACTGCTCATGAAAAATGTCTGCTCTTTGGTGAATTTTATACAACCAACATATTTGAATCGGCTCACTGTTAAGAGTTACCGTCCTCTGATTTTAATCTTGCATGAGATTTATTTGCCACTATTTGTCATCAGCTTCATCTACTTAGTGCTTAACTCCACATCAAATCTAGAAAATGTTTCATCCAGGTTCTTCACTAAGGTGGCAAGCTCATCTTCACTGCATACCTGCCAGCCCATCAATGTTGTCTGCAAAGTGTATGTTAGTGATGTTACGCCCTCCTATGCCGACTGTCCTACAGTAGTTTAACAGGACTTTGCTCATGATGCGCTCTAAGAAAATGTTGAACAGCATGGGTGACAGGAGACAGCCTTGACATACTCCAACTGTTGTCAAGAACCAGTCCCCCACAGAACTTTGGGCAATTGCTGCACTGGTAACCTTGGTGTATAGCTGCTTGATGGTATTGGTTAAAATTGACCCATGTTGTACTTCTTCATTGCTACTCTCATGAATGTAGTTAACATAAGGTTCAAGATAATGCATGATGCAAAAAAAAACAAATAGCCTAATATTCAAAATTCTCTCATACTTTAAAAGTAGGCCAAAATGACCTAGTTTTCATGTGGTTTAATTACTTTCATAGAATCAAAAACATAAAAATTTTCATGTCTTTGTGACATGGTCTCAGAGATGTAAAGGCTGAAACAAAAAGAAAAATGAAAATACAGGTATCACCACAGTGTAAATAATGTATCACAGTGACCTATTTTTGGCATGGTTAAATATTTCATATGTTTATGTGAAATTGGGTCCAAGATAAGGAAGGTGTAATGAAAAACAGCTTAACATACAAAAGTCACTCAAGTATGTAAATCAGATAACAGTGAGCAAGTTTTGATATAGCTAAATTTCTCTTCTTGAAATTAATCCACATACCAAATTTCATAAGTGTAAGTGAAATGAGGTATAACATATTAATGGAGGAATTAAATACTGAGTGGACAATGAGTTAAAGACCAAACTGCCATATTGCTATATTCCATTCTATCTTTGGCAAGGGAATAAAATATAAAACACTGACAGCTATCAACAACTAACTATCCTTTGATTACAATTAAAATGGGGGCCCCGAGTGGCCAAGTGGTCTAAAGCGTTCTCCATTACGGATCACTGCCATCTCACCTCTGTCTGTTTCGTTTCGAGTCTAAGATGTGCCTAATGTGGGTATGTGAGAAAGCTTGCCAGAAGCTTCTTGTTCGTCGGTGGTTCTTTCCCAGGGTTTTCCTGGGTTCTTCCTCCACCAATAATACTGGCCACCATGTATAGCCTATTGTGTGCTGAAAAATGGCATTAAATTCTACAACAACAACAATTAAAATGTCAAGTGAAGGTGATACTATGCAGAGCAAACAAATTTAAATATTGTACTAAATATATTACTTATTTTAAGGATAAAAAGATTTTCTAATTTTTTTTTTTACAAATTGTTTGTAAAATACTGTAAGATAATGTAAGTATCTGCACAGAACACAATATCAAGTTATCTTAACCCCAAATGTTACCTCATCTTACATGTCAGTGTGAATACAGGACATTCTACCTTGAAAGATCACCCATTCTACCCAAAAATCAAAGTCTCTCAAGACAGGTCAAAACATTCTATAATCAACAAATCTATACAATGAGAACCTGGTCTCTCAAGATCGGAGGTTTCTCAAAACAGGTGTATACTCAGAGCAGTGGTCTTGCAAGACAGGTTTTACTGTATAGACAGTTGATGTCCTATATCTAAACCTTGTTTTAGTAATTCATTAACCATGCAAGTTAGTTCAGAGATCTGAATTTACAACCTGTACTGTAACATGACAGGCACAGAGATCTGAATTTACAACCTGTACTGTAACATGACTGGCATAGAGATTGACCCAATTGTTATGGCACTACCAACATGTGATCACATCTTTCATATCTGAATGGGCCATCAATAATTGTCTTGTAGCCTAGTCAATCTATAAATTGGCAGAATTTTGTGGCTTCCTCATAAAATCACTGCTTTGTTTATTACGAGCATTCAATACTCTTGAACAATCTAACCATTTGAGATAGATGACTTGAATCGCATTAAGATGCCAGTATTGGTTTTTCACCAGTTATATATATCGGTACATCTTCTTCGTTTACTAACTTCAAAGACTGCATACTTGTTTATTTTATCTCCCTTAAGGAAAATCAATATAAAATGAATAATGATTTAAGTCTATTATTACAAGTGAAAAATACAAATATCTTTATAAATTATGCCTACTAGTATGTTAAAAGATTTATGTCAAACTGTGATAAACAGTTGTTATGATGACGGTAAGGTAAAGGTAAACAATAAAGGTTATATCAGTAGCGAAATACAACCATTGAAAAAATGTCAAGACTACTGTCACATAGGACAGAAAAAGTCGGATTCCTAAAATGTGTTCCATGATCAAATTTGTTTAATTTATCACTTATCTAGAAGGTCGGAAATGTGTCCCTTTGTGCTGCCACCAAAATGATGCAACTGAAGGGCAAAACTATTATTATAAGTCAACCAGTGGTCATATCTCCATAAAAAAATAGCCAGCAAAATTATGAAAATCAAACTTGACCAGTCTCTTTAATATAAAATATCACACACTATTTGATTTCTATTTTGCCCACTTGGTTGATTTCTCAGTAGGATTATTGAGAAAACTGAAATCAACAATTACATTTCCTAGTATAGACCCTGGTAAAATGACAGATACAGCACTTCTAAAAAATTAAATTAAAAAACTGAAATGTATGAAGGTGAACTTATCTCTGGGTAACAAAATTCATGGGTTGCTTAAAGAGTGCTGATGCCAATTTGTTTTGTTTTTATCACAATTTTATAAGCACATATACAACAAATTATTACAGCTATCATAAACAATGCTCAAGAAAGTAGACAGTGAAGAAAGAATACTCCAGTCACCAGGCAACGCTTACTTTCGACTAATATACATCACATGGCTGCACCAGGCAACACTTACTTTAGATGATACACATCACATGGCTACACCTGAGGCAATGCTTACTTTAGACTATATACATCACATGGCTACACCTGAGGCAATGCTTACTTTAGACTATACACATCACATGGCTTAGCAGCAGCATGTTTTTTGCTGACTGGTCCATGACATTGAAATCACCTGCTTGCCAAAGGGTAAATGTCTTTAATAACAAATAAAAAACAACCAATTAAAGTGTTTTCGAAAGCATCATGACAAGAAGAATAAATTTAAATTCTCAAAAAATCTCAGCTTCAGTAAAACAAATAAGTTATTATCCAAAGAAAACAAAAACAATTCAGAAATAATGTACAAACAAAAAAATTCAGGAATAATGTACAAACAAAAAAATTCAGGAATAATGTACAAACAAAATATCCAGAATAATGTACAAACAAAAAAAATCAGAAATAATGTACAAACAAAAAATCCAGAATAATGTACAGACAAAAAAATTCAGGAATAATGTACAAACAAAAAAATCAGGAATAATATACAAACAAAAAATCCAAAATAATGTACAAACAAAACATCCAAAATAATGTACAGACAAAAAAATTCAGGAATAATGTACAAACAAACAAAATTCAGGAATAATGTACAAACAAAAAATCCAGAATAATGTACAAACAAAATACTAATTGATACTCCAGATGAAACAATCATTGTTTCGGAAGCTCGATTTCAGCCTCCCTTCAACTTAAAAATCCTGTCTAATAAATATCTTTTATTTAATTGATCAATGTTTTCTGATCACTCAACAATATCATATTTCTCTGATAATGTCCCAATGTACATAAGTATGCTCAACCCACACTTTGAGAAACCTCTAAGGAACAGGAGAGGGTCTCATAAATGAAATCCACCCTACACTCCCACATGATCAAGGGTGAATAAAATTGTCTGCAAGCATTAATATGTTTTGTAAATGAGTCAACCATTTTCTCCACCATGTTTTCTAGTCCTAGTGGCATGAAAACCATAATTCATTTAATAAATCATTTAAAACAAATGGTTCAACATATTTTATTAAGGTGATGTTTGATTACACTAGCTAAATCAGTTTTTCACAAAAATTAATTTCAGAACTGTCAAGAATTTTTTTTAAAAATTGAAAACTGTACTCACTTAAAATGTTGTTGTAGCATAAAACACTATTACACCCTTAACATGTTTTAGCACAAAACAGTACTGTACTTTCTTGATATGTTTTAGCACAAAACAGTACTGTACTTTCTTGATATGTTTTAGAACAAAACAGTACTGTACTTTCTTGATATGTTTTAGCACAAAACAGTATTGTACTTTCTTGACATGTTTTAGCACAAAACAGTACTGTACTTTCTTGATATGTTTTAGCATAGAATTATATTCCTTCAAAATGTCTGCATAAAACAGCATTACTTTTGGCAGATAAAGAATGATACTACCAAAACATGTTGTTTTAGTCCTCTGTTAATTTTTTTAGCATAAAAATGTGCTCCATTAACATGTTTTAGCATACAAATAATACTCCATTAACATGTTTTAGCCTAAAAATAGTACTCCATTCACATGTTTTAGCATACAAAACTCCATTTACATATTTTAGCATGCAAATAGTACTACATTAACGTTTTAGCCTAAAAATAGTACTCCATTAACATGTTTTAGCCTAAAAATAGTACTCCATTAACATGTTTTAGCCTAAAAATAGTACTCCATTAACACGTTTTAGCCTAAAAATAGTACTCCATTAACATGTTTTAACCTAAAAATAGTACTCCATTAACATGTTTTAGCCTAAAAATAGTACTCCATTAACATGTTTTAGCCTAAAAATAGTACTCCATTAACATGTTTTAGCCTAAAAATAGTACTCCATTAACATGTTTTGGCCTAAAAATAGTACTCCATTAACATGTTTTAGCCTAAAAATAGTACTCCATTCATGTTTTAGCATACAAATAGTAATCCATTACCATGTTTTAGCATACAAATAGTACTCCATTACCATGTTTTAGCATAAAAATAGTACTCCATTAACATGCTGATCTACCAATGAATAGAAATGTATCCAACTGATTCTGTTGATTGCTCACAGTCTGTACACAATTTGTTTATCAATTCTGGCATTTATATCATCTAAGCTTTATTTAAAGAATACAGTCGACTCCACTTAACTGCACATCGGTTAACTGCACACTCCGGATAACTGCACGTAGTCACGCCGGTCCCGTTTTTTCCCAATGCTTTTCAATGGGAACAAACTTCGGATAACTGCACTTCGCTTAAATGCACACTCCGGATAATAGCACGATAAATTTCTGCCCATGGCACATTAATCAATACAATTTTACTCCGGTTAACTGCACAATGTATAGTCATGATCAGTTATTGCCAGTCCACTGCTGTAGCGCTTCAAATAAGCCAACAATTAAGCCGGTAAATGCGACTTTGTAAATGATTGACATGTAAAGGACGCCTTAGGTGGTATATACATGTATATCCACGCACACTAGAGAGCAATAGCGTGGGAAAAATCATAGTACATGTACAACATGGGAAACATTGCTCTAAACCGTTCAGGTTTGATTGATTTCAAACCAACAAATGTATGGTTGGAAAGATGGAAAATGCGCAACGGAATTAAATTTAAACGACAATACAGCAACAACAAAAAAACAAGATGCAGATGACTTTAGAGCTGAACACTTTTTCTGTGGGAGATGACCCATCAATGTCTGACAGCAGTTTTCGAATGACAAGCGATCTATATAATTTCTTGAAATTTGCTATAATTCCTTGATCCATTGGTTGAATCAATGAAATTGTGTTCGTAGGAAGGAAAACAAGCTTAATATTTTAGGCAAAAGTTGCTAGACATCATTATAAACTGCCACACTGTAGATATGATAGATTGAAAAATTGTTAAAGCTATATTGAAAATCCAAAGCACACACACACACACACACACACACACACACACACACACACACACACAGTGGGAATGTCAGACTGTAATCATGATTGCTGAAGACCACACTCGTAATTTCACAAAACATGCAATAATATTCCTGAAAAACTATATATTGGATGATGAAGTTCCTGGCCCAAACCTCTAAAATCACTGAAAATTTCATATTCTGGGTTCTCCTTGATGCTGGACAATGAGGGAAAGACATTAAGATTAGTCCTGGAATAATGAAAATTTCCCCACATTATTATTCATCTCACCAATAAATATAATTCACTTCTTACAGACATTTACCAATCAATGATCAAACTACCACTGTTAATTGCAGGGCTACAAGTAGGGTCTTAAATACAACATTTCCAATTTGATGTCTGATGCAAAATAAATGACACCATTCCCATGTACAATCTGAAGTTATCAATTATCAATTATCAATTATCAAATTTAAGCTGTTAAATAATAACTGGGCCATAAAAGGGCTATAAATACATTATATAGCTGACTTCATGAAATTTAAATGGAAAAAAAATTGAATTTAAGTTTTATATAGCATTCAGGGGGGACTTTAAATGGATTTTGCTTGAACATTATATAGCAATAAGGGGGACTTTTCATGGATCTTGCTTGACTATTATATAGCAATCAGGTGGACTTTTAATGGATTTTTCTTAACCATATTATATAGCATTCAGGAGGACTTTTAATGGATTTTGCTTGACTGTAGTATATAGCATTCAGGTGGACATTTTATGGAGTTTGCTTGACTGTATTATATAGCATTCAGTGGGACTTTTAAAGGATTTTGCTTGACTATTATATAGCATTCAGGTGGACTTTTAATGGATTTTTCTTACCAGTAATATATAGCATTCAGGTGGACTTTTAATGAGTTTTGCTTGACTGTAATATATAAGTGGACTTTTAATAGATTTTGCTTGACTGTATTATATAGCATTCAGGTGGATATTTAATAGATTTTGCTTGACTGTAGCATATAGGTGGACTTTTAAAGGATTTTTCTTAACTGTAGTATATAGCATTCAGGTGGACTTTTAATGGTTTTTGCTTTACTGTAATATATAGCATTCAGGTGGACTTTTAATGAGTTTTGCTTGACTGTAGTATATAGGTGGACTTTTAATAGATTTTGCTTGACTGTATTATATAGCATTCAGGTGGACTTTTAATGGTATTTGCTTGACAATAGTATATAGCATCAGGTGGATATTACATCTAAATGGTAAGTAACAGCCTAATGTATAGTGAAGTGATGTGCACACAATTTATTTGTTATAATCTGACTCAAAGATGCAATGCCATATTGAAGAATAACACCATCTCCCAAGTTCTGAAATTATCGTGGCTGGCCCACAATACTATAAAATTGCTGTCCTAAAACTGTGTGCTGATTTGTAATTTTACATTGTAATTGTGTGCAGACTGTAATATTACAATGTACACAAATAAAGATTAAAATAATATTAATAATTAAAATTTGCAATGATGCTGATTTAGTCATGCGTTGTCACCAGAGGAGGTAATAAAATTCAGGTGCAAATTAACCATCAAAGTGAATTATAATTACTGCCCACAATAAAAGCTTTTGGATCTTTCATAAAGTTGCTACAAGCACCTGCACAGATTTTGTATTGCTTTTTTTTGGATAGAATATAAAAGAGTTTGATAGTTATGAATTTCTGACAATGACAAATTTTATAAACAGAATTCAATGCCAACATTTTCTAACAAAAGAAAGCCTTGGAAAGAATTAGCCTGTTCAGTGCTTAATTAAATTAGGATGACTAAACTGTTCTTAAATTAAAAGGCAGAAAATGATAGAAAAGAAACAAATATATGAAAAATACTCTAACTCTAACAGTACAATTACATTTTAAAAAGTTTGAAGTTTGGAGAGCTTTTATCTCTTTTGAACTGCATAGTAAAAATAGAAAGATTAATTTTGAATATTGGTATTTTGTCAATGTTAGGAATTGGGTCTGATGCCCAGTTAGGCCAGCCTGTGATGTCAGCTGCCTTGGTGTGTCCATTAGAAAGGCATTTAACATTAATTTCCTCTACAAGATATAGCCAATGAAGTATTAAAAATGCTGTTATTAAACCCCACCCCAAAAAATTACCCAATGAACCTGGTCTGTAGAACCATTATTTACTTATTCAACATCTTGACCTTCCCTACTGACCTTTACTCTCTAAAGCCAATTTTTTTTACACTAATTATAATTATTCAGAGTTTTCTTTGCATATTTCCAAACACTCAAAGACTTCTTGCTACCCTAAGTTCAAGCCACCCACAAAGTTTGGTCAAGACACATGCTTTAAAAAAAAATATTGTGACATATTTATTTGAGTCACAATGACGTTGAAATCAATAAGCCTCTTCCTTATATTCAGTTTAGACCCTCAAAATAATTTTTATAAAGCACATAGGTATTAAAGTAAAGTCATCTGACAAAAAAATCTATTCTATCAGTCCCAACAACTTTAATCATTTTACAACAAAATCAATAGGCTTTCTTAGCCATAGTGTTAAGTCATCCATAATCCAGAAACTAAACTTTTAAAACAGAAACCATTTTTTTAAAGAGTGTCTGCACCAATGGCTAAGTGGTTAGAGTGTCTGCCTTGGATGTGGTCAGTTGTGGGATCGATCCCTGGCTAAGTGATACCAAAGACTTACGAAAATGGTACAGCTGCCTCGCTAGGTGCTCAGCATAAAGAGGTTATTGTTAGGACTAGTCAGTCTGGTGTCAGGATAATGTGTCTGTGTTGGACATCATGCTACATCTCAAAATGCCTACTCACCCAGTCTGGCACTTAAAAATTATTTTACTTTACCAGAATAGTTTTATTCAAACAGCTTTTACAGAAATATACAAGTTGACAATCTCAATCTAAATCTGATTGCATGAAATGTTGTTTTCCAGAAGATATTATGTGGGCCTTCTAAAACTAGTTGTAAGCAATTACACATTGAAACCAGTCTGCTCTCCATTGGGTAAGTGTTTATTAGTACTGAAGAATGAGAGTGAAGCAGTTCTATGAGTTTGATCAAAAGAAATGGGAAACAGATTTCCAGCAAAAAGTGATATTTTGAATGAATTACATTATTAATATTCTCAGCAGAACATTCATTCATTAAAAGACACAAATATTTTTTGTTATCGTGAATCACCACTCACCCGTCAGGCAACTAAGTACAAAATTCACTCAAGCTCCAGAAATTTCAACTTGCCATATCTGCTAAGTTCACTCCAAAAATGTGACATAAACTAAAGTTATTGTGCAACAACCACTCTTCTTATTTCAATCACAGTGACGTTGGTCTTTCACCTTTTGAACCAAAAGTGATTGTTGTATTTTTACTTATTCAAAGTTCAAGACATCTACAAAGATTGGTCAAGGTCTGTGATGTGAAATTAATATTACTGAACAGAAATCAATCAGTGTGGGGCCCTAAGTGGTTGAGTGGTCTAATCACTGTTATCTCACCCTGTCATTATTTGATATGAATGACTGTCATTATTTGACATGGATGACTGTCATTATTTGATATGGATGACTGTCATTATTTGATATGGATGACTCATTATTTGATATGAATGATTGTTATTATTTCATATGGATGACTCAATTTTTTATATGGATGACTGTCATTATTTGATATGGATGACTGTCACTATTTGATACAAATGACTGTCATTATTTGATATGGATGACTACTTAGCCTTATAGGTCATATTACACAAATTACTGGCTTTAAAAAAAAATTGAATTTCACAAATATAAAAATCTGAATTCATGACAAATGTTACAAAAAGAAGAATGGTCAAAACTAAATGTTCAATGAGTCACTGCACTCTATTTTTAACATAAATGATTCAGAAATATAAAATGACACTTTTAACAAATGCAAGTGAAATCAATATTTGACCTTATCGATTCTAATCTAAAAAAGATACAACATTACAACATAAAAAATGCACATATACCATTTTAAATATCTAAATATCAAAGACCAAAGTTAAGGCTCTCAGATTTGTAAGTGCCAGCAATAAACATGACAATGGTGAAATTACTGTCCTGAAAATTTTGACAAATGACAGTAAAGGTAACCCATAATCAGGCATCAACAATAGGATCAGAAAATTGCGGCTAGTTTCGGGTTTACAAGCAATTTCTTTGAATCAACGCTCAGATACCAGAAAATCCTTGCCATTCCCAATTGCCCATCTCCACAACTTCTGAGACAAGTATTGGTAATCAAAGATCTCCATGTTGTGGGTCAAATATCAATACCAGCACCCTGTGCAAAGATGATTCAAGATTTGTTGATACAAGTCACAATGCTGCCTCGTCTGTCACAAAATTATATTCTAATTCATCACAGCTAAACCAATGATTATGCCAACCTTGGGGTAAGAGCTGGATTACTGTAATGTTTGATTTATTCACGGCAATTTGGGGGTCTCTTGACATGGTGCATCACTCATGTCAAAGGACTGGATCATACTGGGTAAAAAATGAAATATGACATAATCTAAAGAATAAGAAGATGGGTTCCTTTCTCTGATTTCAGACAATACATGAGTGAGTCACATGTGTGGCACAATTGTCTTGGATTCAAACTCTAGTAATTACAGGTCACAGATCCCATGAATCATTTTAGCATGGGATTATATTGCAATCATATCACTGCATTAAACATTATACATACTGGCTTCATGTAGCCCTAGTTCTGTCTTGTCATGAAGATGCTTTTTTTGACCAACTAGCCCAGGCAATTAAAACACACTCTTGGGCTAGTATATTTAATTGTTCTATTGAAACTAAATGAATAAAGATTTTGATATTGATGCAGTTATATGTACAACCAATTCGATTCTGAATGATGTTTTTGCAAAAGTTCAAATAAAAGATCAGTACATTAATATTTGTTTATCTAGAAAGTTTGGCAGCATTCAATAAAGGGAAAAAAGGCAAAATACAAATTATACAATGTTGAATTAGTCTACAAGGGAACAACTTCAATCAGCTAAATCACTTTAAATTCAAACTCACATTATATATAATGTCAACATTCACAATGACCATATTAGTCACAACATCACCATTTCTATTCACTGTCAAACTGAGTTTGAAAATAAAAAAAAAAATTCAGCATGCAATTTGATAATTTTAGTCTAATCCTCAAATTTTATTAAACACTATTTTTTTTTATTCAGTGACCCTGATCCTTGACCTTTTGATGCTTTGTTCATTGGCTTATTTCTTACCCCAGGTGTAAGCCATCCACAAAATTTGGTCCAAGTGTGTGTATAATGTTATTATACAAAAAAAAAAATTTTCATTGTGTCAGTGACCTTAATCTCAACCCCCCCCCCCCCCCCCCAAATCAACAGGTTTCTTCCTAATTCTAAGTGCAGGCCATCAACAAAATAAAAATATTGTCCACATTTGTGATGCAGAATTAATTTTATTGTACAAAAGCAATTTTATTCTCAAAAAAATGAATAAGGAACTTCTAACCCTAAATGCAATCTATCTGCAATGCTTGGAAAACATATGCAATAAAATTCAAAATTATCATAAAGATGTACATGGTTCTTTTTCTACTCCATGTGCAAGCAATTGACAAGTCTTAGTAACCAAAGATGGTAGAGAATTCAAGCTATTGCATGTAAACTATTTGCCTTTGTCCATCACAGTGACACTGACGACTGATATTGCATGTAAACAATTTGCCTTTTTCCATCACTGTGCCACTGACTACTGATATTGCATGTAAACAATTTGCCTTTTTCCATCACTGTGACACTGACTACTGATATTGCATGTACACAATTTGCCTTTTTCCATCACTGTGACACTGACTACTGATATTGCATGTAAACTATTTGCCTTTTTCCATCACAGTGACACTGACTACACAATTTGCCTTTTTCCATCACAGTGACACTGACTACTGATACTGCATGTAAACAATTTGCCTTTTTCCATCACAGTGACACTGACTACTGATATTGCATGTAAACAATTTGCCTTTTTCCATCACAGTGACACTGACTACACAATTTGCCTTTTTCCATCACAGTGACACTGACTACTGATACTGCATGTAAACAATTTGCCTTTTTCCATCACAGTGACACTGACTACTGATATTGCATGTAAACAATTTGCCTTTTTCCATCACAGTGACACTGACTACACAATTTGCCTTTTTCCATCACAGTGACACTGACTACTGATATTGCATGTAAACTATTTGCCTTTTTCCATCACAGTGACACTGACTACTGATATTGCATGTAAACAATTTGCCTTTTTCCATCACAGTGACACTGACTACACAATTTGCCTTTTTCCATCACAGTGACACTGACTACTGATATTGCATGTAAACTACTTGCCTTTTTCCATCACAGTGACACTGACTACTGTGCTTTTTCAGCCTAAAATCAAACGGATTCTTCTTTAACTAAAATTCAAGCCATCCACAAAGCTTTGTAGCTATTGATGGTGGACACCTCAAAAATCAGTAGCAAATGAATGGATTGATGAACATCCTAAGATAAATCATCATAAGATAAATGGTTTGCCTTCTGGTGGGCGTAAAAAATGTAACTCATATTTCTATCAATACCTTATTTTCCATTTCTTATTTTCTTATTTCTAAATTACTTAAAGCACACCTTCAGTTTCTACAATTAAAGTTCATCCTTTCTTTACAACAGCATCCTACTTTAAGCCAAAACAACCAAATTTCTTACTCTTTATGTTCAATAAACACTTGAGTGGGAGCTGCGGTGGTTCAGTAGTTTGCATGCTGTACTCGACAAAACGATCAATGATCTTTACTCCAACTGCCTTAGCATTAAATAACCTATTTGTGTTGCTGTGCCATAAAGCACCAAACCAATCCAAATAAACACTTGAAATCTGTCCATAAATATAAATTAAAACTGCTTAGGTTGCATATTGTTAAAAAAATTTGCCAATCTCTTTCAAAACCAACCAAGGCTTCAATCTTATATTAGATTAACTCAAATTACAGTCTGAAAGGCATGGACAATGGAGACACATGGTAAAATATAACTTTAATTACATGTCAACTTCATTTATAGATTACAATATATATTTATTGCTGAAGTTTAATTCAACTAAAACGTTTCAATTTGCACTCTGAGAAAAGGTCTACATTTAAAATTTATGGAAGCCAACGAATCATAAATTTGACTCGAAGAAAAATTTGGCACTTGCACATCTTGTACATTTTGAAAACATTTTTGATTTTGTGACAAAAGAAGACAAACCTTTACAAATTTAATGAACTGGGTATTTTTCTCCCTGGTTTGAAAGCAATTGCATTTTTTCAAAACTTAAAACAGTACTTTGTGAATACTACACACATTTCACTTTCAGTGCATGGATGAAATTGACAAATTCAAAAGCACTGTAATTGTGATGCAGTTATCAATGAACACAAAACAAATTTACTACAGTAAAACCTGTCTTGTGAGACCACTGCTATAACAGACACCTGTTTTGGAAGACTAGAATCACAATGCACAGATTTAATGATTATATAGTGTTATGACATGTTATGAGACACCCGTCTCAAGACAAATATTAATAAAATGTTAATTTGTTTAATAACATTAAGATATTGAGGGAGAGATGTAAGTTCTACTAAGCAACTGACAAACTTAATCTTTGAAGCTTAATTAGTTAGTTGTCCTGACATGCAGTTTTATCCTAAGAAGCATGATATATTGCAATATGGTAGCATTACAAGGTTAGAAACCTCCCTGTATTAGAATGTAATTGACATGTCTAATCAGATTACAATCTCACTTCTCCTCAGATTGTTCAACACTTCTAACACCTCTATAGTAATCTAATTCATGGCATGTTTTCATCTAGTACCCTTGTATAATTCTTCTGTCCCCCAGAGTTCCATGCTGATATCATCTCTGATACTAGACAAGTAACACATCTTTAACCCCTGTATAACTCTACTGCCTGCCCCCAGAGTTCCATGCTGATATCACCACTGATGATAGTCTAGTAACACATCTTTCGTCCTTGTATAACAACCTCCATCCTGCTAACAACACTGATTGTAGTAAAGTAAATACTGAAAAATGTATTATTTCACCCTTGTATAACTCCACTGTTCCTCTAAGCTGTTAAAACCTGTGATTGCACTATCCTACTCCCTGAGTTTGATGCAACTAACAACACAGATTGTAGTACCAAATTAAATCCCGACATTTAAATTAAACACATCATGCATACATGTGACAAAACAAGGACATCCAATCAGCACAATTCAAACGTTTCATTAGCAGATTGGCTTCTAAGCCAGAATTTTTTTTAATCAACATATTTTTTTTAATGTTTAACACAACTGAAAAAAAGACAAGTACATTTTTTGCCATAATATGTATCTCGATCATGACCTCTTTTCTGTTCCATTTTGGGGTTTAGGACATGACTAACAATTTGTATTGTTTTTGTACACCAACAAGTATATTTATAATAATACATGTAATGAGGACTTTGTATAGCGCCTAATCTTTCGAAGCTCTAAGCGCTTTACACCATCAATAACTACAGAACAACAAATGACAAACACAATAAAATTGGAAATCACAAAAACATGCTGAAAACATATAAGATACAAAACATGATTAGGTCGCTACGTTTGTCCCTGCAGTCGAAACAGGTGAGTCTTAAGAGCACTCTTAAAAGGGACCACTGTGTCTTTGTGTCTAATTTCAATGGGCAATTTGTTCCACATTGCCAGGCCCTGGTGTGCAAATGAATGTTGTCCATATGACTTTGTGACTGCACATGCCTGGTGATATCATTTCTATATCCACATACCATTTTAAAATCCACTTTGCATGACAAAATACAAACACGGGACCTTTGCTACTCACATGTATAAACTTAAACTCTGATTTCCAAGCTTCTGATTTTTTGCATTAGATGATATTTTGATATTTTCACCCGAATTGACCAAAAAGAGTTAAGAGCTTGCCTTTAATATTCCAAAAATCAAAACACGTGTTTCTGTTGAATTCTTTTTTTGGGACAGTCTTAAATCTATTTATCTTACCTCAGCTAAAAGGTGGCCATCTTTTAATCAAATATTCAAAAAAGATCATGGACCATGTATGATAATGTATTTCAAACTAACCATTCAGCTGCACAGCAATGGACACTGGTGGCAAAGAAATGATAAGAATTCAACTGGACATCCACTAGGTCTGGTTGGTATCCACTAGATCTGGTGGAAATCCACTCAATATCATGAGATTCCCTCATGCATTTCAATTCTGCCACTATGGAGTTTATGGCACCCCTCACTGACTTGACTAAACCCAAACTTATTGTCACAATGCAAGAAATTGTGACAATACAGTAAACGCATGCATTTTAGGTGTAATTTTTTACCTTTACCTCTATAAACTATAGTGACATGCTTGCAGTACCTATCAGTAACCTAAATGAGGCATACATACAAATGAATGTGTGGAACATGGAAAGGAATCAACATCCAGTATTTTAACATTTTGGGATATCCTCCAATCCCTGTCCCACAACAGTGTTTACATGAGAAAACTGCATCGCTATATCCCTGTTTATTGTCTACATGCAAGTATACACACATGTAGAAATATGTGTCCTGTTCTGTAGTAAGCAATGCTTTGATACTTATTCTCAGTATATATTTCATAAATAATCTAATACTGGTGCTAATTTGTCATCTTGACTTTCCAACATAATTCCAAGACAATTTTGACAACTACTAAAAACAGTAAAAGAATAAAGAGCAAAAAAGACCATCTTACCAGGAATGCACAAATACAAATTATTCATGTAAGAAAGTTCACATTGATTACATTTATTGCATTCATCCTCTAAATAATAACTGCAACAAGTTCTCATCAATTGTGTTTAAACAATATACCAAACTGAAAAAATGTTTGACACATTCCAACACCTATTCAATCTTCTCATGGGTCGGTAGTTCTTGCAAGGGTTTTCCAGGGTTCTTCCTCCACCAGTTATACTGGCTGCATATTGTATAGCCTATCTTGTACTGAAACATGTTGTTAAACCCTACAACAACAACACCTATTCAAAGACATGTGGTAATGAAAATATTTAGAGAATGAAGATAAATGATAAGACCAGCAAATAAAACTAGAGATTACAAATGAATCGTATACTATTTCTAGTGTACATGCATGATAAATTAAGACTTTGATTAATTATGACTACAAGAGATTTAAAAAAAAAACAAATCCCCTACCAATTCTACTGTACATGCATGATAAATTAAGACTATTAATTCAGACTTCAAGAGATTACAAATAAATCCCCTGCTATCCACAGTGTACATGCATGATAAATTAAAACTAATAATTAAGACTTCAAGAGATTACAAATAAATCCCCTGCTATCCACAGTGTACATGCATGATAAATTAAAACTAATAATTAAGACTTCAAGAGATTACAAATAAATCCCCTGCTATCCACAGTGTACATGCATGATAAATTAAAACTAATAATTAAGACTTCAAGAGATTACAAATAAATCCCCTGCTATCCACAGTGTACATGCATGATAAATTAAGATTATTAATTAAGACTACAAGATGGGTCAATGTTTTTGACACAAAGACTAATGGTTTTCTCTTTAAATCTATATACAGGAATGTTGCAAACAATCTTTTAAAGATCAGATATGCTGAAAATAAAGGTATTTTATACAGAAAAGCAGAGAAAAATGATTATTAAGTGAGTATTTCAACCACTTAAGGGTCCAACATCACTCTTTTCATTGCTTCTTAATTTTTCAGAGTTCTCAGATCATTTTGTGCCCTTGCTTCTGTCATTTAAGACCAACTAGACATCATAAACAGTTTTTTAATGTGAACTTCACATTGATTTGATCATTTATTCAGGAGCTGTAGTGATAATAATAATAATGAGAACTTTGTATAGCGCCTAATCTTTCGAAGCTCTAAGTGCTTTACACCATCAATAATGATATGACTACACTACAGAACAACAAATGACAAAAACAATTAAATTGGAAAACATAAAAACATGCTGAAAACATATAAGATACAAAACATGATTAGGTCGCTACGTTTGTCCCTGCAGTCGAAACAGGTGAATCTTAAGAGCACTCTTAAAAATAACAAGACTCAAGATGGCTGTAGCATCGGATGTATGAATAGATGAATTTTCATTAGGTCCAACCCAATTAGACATCACAAGACATCTTACAGTAAAAACCTAATGCTAATATGACTTTCCATTCAGAAGTAGTAGCAAGCTGTTTAAGATCTGGTGTCCATATTGGATATGCAGTACCATTTTCATTAAAGTCTAAATAAACATCATAATGAAGGATGTCATATGAGGATATGTGGGCAGTATCATTTTCAAGTCCAACAAGATGAAGGATGTCATATGAAGTCTTGTGATGAAAACCCCATGTCTATACGACTTTCTATTCAAGGCAAAAGATAATAAGACTCTCAAAATGGCACCTGTGGAGGCCATACTAGATCCCCATGTGGTACCATTTTTACTTAGGACCAACTAAATATCATCCAAAGTTTTGCAGTCAATTTGATTTTCCATTCAAGCTGTAAGATTTTCATGATGGCCACTGCAGTGACCATTGAATGTTGTTGTAGGGTTCAATGCCATTTTTCAGCAAAAGATAGGCTATGCATGGCAACCAGTATTAATGGTGGAGGAAGAACCCAGAAACCCCCCCCAGAAAGAACCATCGACCCACAAGAAACTACTGGCAAGCTTTCTCACATAGCAATATTGGCAGAACCCGAGACTCAACCCCATGCAAAGGTGAGATGGCGGTGATCCGTAACGGTGAGTGCTTTAGGCCACTCGGGGTCCCTACCATTGGATGTAAAAGTGGCCATATTTTTTATTTAGGACCAACTATACCTGGTGATGCATGTGTGTGTAAAGTTATGGAAATCCTTGAAGTAGTCAGGTGAGTAGCCTATACAAATTTGTGCTAAATGACAGATGATGAAAAAAAACTAAAGGACCATCCGGTCTATGACCAGTGGAGCTAATATCTGTATGCTTGGTTTATCCATTCCATTGATCCAACATAATTTACTTCTGGCACACAACTATAAATTCATGTTCACTTGACTTGTGATTGAAGTCTGGTGAGTGATGATAATTTCCACTTATAAATGCCTCATTGGTTGTGATTGAAGCCAACCTAACCAAAAGCTGTTTATCATTACAAAAAGCAGTTTTAAAGCAGCAGTGTCATGCATCACTGGCTGGCTCTGCACAAATAAATTTAACAAAATCGGAAAGTTTAAAAACCATTTGCCATTTGCATAGCAACATAAAGAAAGTTTGACAGGTTTTAAAATACTTGATAATTGATCAGTTTCAGTAGAAAGTAATATTTTTTGACAGGTGTGCACTTCTGCTTAATTGGAAAGCACATGTTTGATGAGAGCTATAAAAAAATCATGGCTGTGCATTCAATTTTTGGCCATGTGTGCAATAATTGATATGTTTTTAATGAATAGAGAATCCTTTAAAAAAGGCCATATGAGCTCTTGCAGCTAGTTGTTTTTTTTCTATCAAAATATTATTGTGTTTTTCTTAATCCATCATGTCATTTTACTCTAATTGATCTGGATAACTGAAGTGCTCTTGTGACTTGGTGAAACATCTTGCAAGAAACTGTACAGTTGATGAAGGCTTCCATTGATACTAAATATATGCCATCTGCCATTTTTAAAGCAGTCATTTAGTTTAAAGAAAAATGATTAAATGGAGATTCATTTTATTCAAAAGTAAAAATATTTTATGGGAAAAATCTTCTTGAAGACAAAAAAGTTATATAAATCCAGCTGCACCAAGTAATAACACATTTGCATTTTGTCTGGGTTAGTCTATCTGGGCTTAGGAAAATACAGACCTTAGCTAACAGAATGTAACAAGTCTAAAATTTACTCAGTCAACATTTTCTGGTCAAATATTTATTTAACTAAATATTAAGGAAATAATTACATTTTTATTTTACTATTTCATAACAAGAGTCCTTTCATATAGTCTCATGCTATAATTAGCAAAGAGAAAAGCCAGGAATCAATGATTAGTCATATTCTAGTATACATTATTAGAAATCTGATTTACACTTTTAACATACCTATTCAAGATTTTATATATATATATATATATATATATATATATATATATATATATACATTAAAAATAACACTATTGGTACATGTATATCAAATTGTAATCTGCCCATAGTGCAATAATACAAATATATAAACATTCTTTCAACACAGGCCTATAGATTAATGAAGAATTTCTCCTCATTCATTAATCATAAATGACATATGAAAATAATGATGAAAAGTATTAACAGTCCCTGTTTTCTAAATGATATTAAAAAAGTACACAATTTCATCAGAATCAATTTTTTATTCCAATCCCCTCTCGTGCGTAAATGACAAATTAAGCACATATCTGGAGTGAAAGAGAAAAACATAATGCAATGTATGGAAACATTAAAACTGAACTTTGTACCAAATAACCTACAGTAATCTTGTTCATTATAACAGTATGTTTATGATTTCAGTGGTATCTACAGTGTTCATAATATCAATGACACAAAGTTGCAAAAGTAAGCAACACTATAGGCCTATCTCTTAAATTGGTCAGTTACGAGGCACACATACTGTATTGTGTTTAAATCCTTTGTTGTTGTTTCTGAAACCTATCATACTATTAGTTCTAAAATCAATTATATTAATTATTACATATAAATGCATCAAAATGGATGCCCCTGCTTCCACCCCCCATCTCTCTCTCTCTCTCTCTCTCTCTCTCTCTCTCTCTCTCTCTCTCTCTGTGGATTATTGTAGCTAAATATGGGAGAAAACCTATGAAAATATGAGAATTTTTGCTTGTGTAATATGATGATGTCTTTGAACCAATGAATCGATGGTAATGTTAGTCAAGCTGTCCAAAGGAGGGAGGGAAAGTTAAAAATGTTAATTAAAGTAGAATAATGACTTACATAAATTGTCAATATATTAAAATATTTAATTACCTCTCATTGGTTCGTCATTTCACTTAGTTTCTACTTCATGCTAATTTCCATTTGCCAGTATGTTAATACCTGACAGTAAAGGTTCAGTGATAAGAATCTAACCATGTTTGCAGTGCACTACATTCTTCATAAATACCATATTTTATGTTTAAATCATTAGCGTGTCTTATATTGTGAATAAAATAGAAAGTGAAAAAGAAAATAATCAGCTTATTAATTTGCATATGTGATTGTGAACAAGAAGAAAATTAGTAGAACTATATTTTGTAACAGACACACTTGCAGGGATGTGAACACTTCATTCACTTGGTCAATACACAGTTGCCAGGAACATATCAAAACTCAATTAAAAGTGCAAATATGTGTATTAATGTGTGATATAAATACAATATTTGCATAGCATGTATGCTGTATCAATGATATACAATCATTGTGTAAATATTTGATTCAAAGGAAACTGAGGCAAGCCATGTTTCCTTTAAATGAAAAATGTATACATCTTGTGCTCTCTCTCTCTCTCTCTCTCTCTCTCTCTCTCTCTCTCTCTCTCTCTCACACACACACACACACACACACATACACACACACACACATACATACACACACACACACACACACACACACACAGTGAAATTAAACAGTCATATCCAGAGCAAAAGATCTTATCAATCCAGTGAAGAACATCTAATTTTCTATTGGTGTGGTCAAGGACATAAATAGTAATAACATTTTCAAAATGGCTGACATAAAGGCCATGCTAGTTATTAGATTAGTACTAGTTTAATCGACTAGATTTTATAAGACTTTTGATTAAAAGTCCATATTTATTTGACTTTGCATTTGTAAGCAGTAGTGATAACAAGATTTTCAAACTGGCTGCCATGGTAGACACAATGGATGTCGGATTGGTACCATTTTCATTTAGGACCAACTAACAGTATACATCATAAAAGTCTTTTACTAAAAAACCCAAATTAATATAGTCAATTATTCAGATGCAATGACAACAATACTGTCAAGATGGTTGCTGTGGTGGTCATATTGAATTTTTGCTTAGAACCAACCAGACATATAATGAAGTCTTGTAGTTAAAACCCCATGAGACTATGGCTTTCTATTCAGGAGAAGTAGCTATAATAATATTTTACAGATCTTCACTGAGATGGCCCAATGGATGTCCCAAAGATAGTACTTTCATTCAGGACCAACCTGTCCATAGGATGAATGTGTGTAAAGTTTCACGGCACAATCTCTTACGTAGTTAAGGAGAAGCAGTGATAACAAAGAGATGATGACTAGGCCACACCAATTTCTTATGATCTATGAGCACTAAAACTAATCTCTACCAGGAAACTAGGAAATTATCATTTTTTATCAGCTGTCCATGATATACTGAAATCTATTTTAGTCTGTATTTACTTACATCATCTGTTGAATTTCTACTGTATACACGTGTGGAGTGGACGACTTTGTTCCTGCTGCAGGTGGAGAGGTTGGTAAACCACTGGATTCTTTACCACTCATTCTATATTGTCACCTGGAATTAAATGGAAACATATTTTCAGCTTTCACATACCCTGCTATAATATAATGTTATTTTGTTGTTGTTGTTGTAGGGTTTAACGCCATTTTTCAGCACACAATAGGCTATACATGGCAGCCAGTATTATTGGTAGAGGAAGAAAGAACCCCCAACCTACGAGAAGCTACTGGCAAGCTTTCTCACATAACTACATTAGCTGAATCTTAGACTCGAACCCACGTAGACAAGAGGTGAGATGGCAGTGATCCGTAACGGAGAGTGCTTTAGACCAGTTGGCCACTTGGGGCCCCGGATGTTATTTGTCTGACTGAACCAAACGTAAGTACAATCCTTCAAGGGACTTGGCAAAATCAATTTCCAGGAACTGAAGAAACCACTTTTTCTTCCTATTATTTGGTGAGTGTTGACACCTGTATCTATGATATCCTTCAATGATAACAAGATTTTCGATTTAGCTTTTGTAGTGGACATACTGGATCTCCAACATGTTCATGTGACTTTTCATTTTTTGGAGTAAAGATTAGAAAATTGTTAAAATGACTGTTATGGTTGCCAAATTGAATATCAGATTGGGATCATTTCAATTTAGGTTCAATTAAAATAATTAGTCTCTTGGTAAATGTACAATGCTAAAGTGAACAGCTGTCTAAAAGTAGTGATGTCAAGATTTGTATGATGGCTTTTGTTGTGAAGGTTGTGACAGTAAGACTGGTACTATTTTCATTTACAATCAACTAGACATCAAACAATGTCTTCAAGAAAATAACTCATGATAATATAACCAGTCATTCAAAAAAAGTAATTGCTGTGTGTGTTTAGGCTCTAACAAACATTTACACAGAAAAATTGAACACATTAGCTTTGTAAACTTTAACAAATAATTTATTTCCTTGGAAAAACAATGGAAAAATGAACTTGTATCTTTAAGAATCAAATCCAAAAGTAATCCAAGAATAACCTATGAATTAAATTTCAAATGTCATAGTAATGAAATTTTCTAATTAATTCAAATTTCAGTCCCAATGAAAATTATAACTGGAAGGCAATGATGTATGTTGTATCCTGTACAATGATGTTGTCTACAGTTCCTTGTTTAAACACAAGAAATAACACTTCAGTGTTGGAAATGTATAAAATCTTTAAGAAATGTCTTTATCCAAGAATATTGTATAAGCAATCAAATATTTACTGAGAAAATCAGATATACATAACATAATAATTGTGGTAGTCATGCTGGATTTATTATTAGTATCATTTTCATTTTGGTTCAACAAGACATCATAAGAAGTATTTGATTAAAAACACATTGATAGGACTGTCCATTCATTCATAAGTACTGATTAGATTTTCAAATTGGTCATTGTGGCAGCCATAATGGTTGTGCCAATAACACTAATTTCATTTTAGGACCAATTACTAGACAGCATAAAATATCTTCTGGTGAAAACCCCGTGGAAATATGCCTTTTCACTCATAAGAAGTACAAATAACAATATCTTCAAGATGTCCAATGTGATGGCCATACTGGATACCAGATTCTCATCATTTTTATTCAGGATCCATTAGATTTTCATTAAAAGTCTTTTAGTGACAATTCCATATTCTTATGACCAGCCATTCATGAGATGTAGATATAAGATTTACAAGATGGCCACTGTGATAGCCTTATTAGACATTCTATCTGTTCCAACTTCATTCAGGACCAACTAGACATCATAGGAAGTATTCTGGCAAAAACAACAACATGTCAGCACGACTTCTATTCTGAATAAGTAGCAAGAACTAGATTTTCAAAATGGCTGCTGTGGTGGCCTGCTTGGAAGTCACAATACCATTTTAATTTAGGATCAACTAGTTATCATAAGAAGTCTTTTTCTGAAACATCAAAAATTGATATAAGCATGCATTAAAGAGAAATGACAAAAAAAAGTGCACCTCGACAAAAAAGCGCTGATAAATGAGTGCAACACAAAATGAGTGCAGATGAAAAAGAGCAGGACAAAATAGCACAAATAATATTAGTAATTGAAAGTCTTAAATGTTTAAAATGACGTGTATTACAATTTAAATTAGAAATCACTTCTGCATAAATTAGGTAAATGTTTAACTAAAATATAATCATTACTTAAAATGCCTTAAAAGGAATTAATAGCACTATCTTCCCTTTCTGTGACTTGATTTTTTTCAATGTAGATTTTTTTTCTACAACTATTATACTGTAATTTTGTAAATTTTGTAAAACTGCAGAACATGGTGAACTTAAATAGGAATTTTTAACTATATATACATGTCCAACAGATTCTTTAATTGCTAGTCTGTTTTTACTAATGCACATTGATCAAAGCTTCCATCGTTTGCAAACATCTTTCTTTTGCTCAATAATGTTTCCTTTATTTTTTAATTATAACTTCCACCATTTGAAAACTTTTTGATATAACTATTTGATCTCTACTCTACTTGTTAGTATAATTTAATCAGCACTCATTTGTCGGCACTCTTTTTGTGTGGAGCTCTTTTGTGTTGCGCTCATTTGTCGGCACTCTTTTTTCAGCTAATCAGACATCCAATGCTACAGCCATCTTGAGACTTGTTATCACTACTGCTCCTGAATAAATGATCAAATCAATGTGAAGTTCACATTAAAAAACTGTTTATGATGTCTAGTTGGTCTTAAATGACAGAATCAAGGGCACAATATGATCTGGGAACTCTGAAAAATTAAGAAGCAATCGACAGAGTGAGGTTGGTGGCTTAAGTGGTTAAAGTACTCAGTTAATACTCATTTTGGGAATTATTGGTAATGAAAAGCTTTTTCTGATGATTTTCTCTGCTTTTCTGTATAAATTACCTTTATTTTCAGTATATCTAATCTTTGAAAGATTGTTTACAACATTCCTGTATGTAGATTTTTTAAAAAGTAGTCATAAAAACTAGGGCATAACCGATTAGCATTTTTCCACCGATTTCTGATTCCAGATTTTGGGCATGATATTTTTCCGATTCCGGATACGATTCAATTAATCGGAAATGCTAAATCCGTATTTTTTTTTTCTAAACAATTTCATCTTCCGTTTCCGGGTTTCTGGTATCTGGTTTTGCCGTGTCTAGCATGTTACTTAGTACTTTACCATATCCGGCTTCATTTCCGGTTTTCACCCGTCCGTTCAAATAGATTGTCTCACAGCGTGGTTGTGTTGACCATATTGAACTTTTCTGACTTCTTATTTAACTTTATTAACGCACTATCGAATGACACGCAGTGTTAGACGCGGTGCTATAGAAATTCAACTTTATTATTTTTATTATCCGAATCGGTCGTTCCTGCCTTGTCCGACTCAGATTAATCGGAAGTTCATACTATCCGGTGGAATCCGATTTCCGGATCAAAAGTCGGTTATGCCCTAATAAAAACATTAGAAGGATGCCACCCATATTAAAGGATTTAAGGTTTAACGACATGTTTCAGTACGAGATAGGCAATACAACTGGCAGCCAGTATAACTGGTGGAGGAAGAACCCTGGAAAACTCTTGTAAGAACTACCGACCCATGAGAAGATTGAATAGGTGTTGGAATGTGTCAAACATTTATTCAGTTTGGTATATTGTTTAAACACACTTGATGAGATGCCATACTGGATGTCTGAGGGGCATGATTTTCATTTAGGACCATCTCAACCTTTGGATGACTGTGTGTGTTAATTTTCATGGTAATCCTCCAAAGTAGTTTAACAGTAGTAGCAACAAGAGACTTGTGCTCACTGACATTCAACAAAGGAAGATGGACAATAGACCATCCCAAGCTCTAACTTGTCTGTGGCCTAGTATATATAGAGAGCCAACTGGGCTAGTGATCCCTCTCCTGAGAGACACTTAACTGAGCATGATGGATGAAATGTTTTCCAATACAGTTGACTCCAGTTAACTGCACACCCTCGAGCCTGTCACGAGACTGTGCAGTTAACCGGAGTGTGCAGTTAACCGAAGTATGGTACAGTACAGCTTTAAATCAGCACAGCATGAATATATGTGAAGAATAAATTTAAACGATGATTAGAATCAACTCTTTCAAAGTTTACTTAAATGTTAAGCTTGTTTTCCTTCCTCCGAACACAATTTCACTGATTCAACCAATGAATCAAGGAATTATAGCAATTTTCAAGAAATTCTATAGATCGCTTGTTATTCGAAAACTGCTGTCAGACATTGATGGATCATCTCCGACAGTAGACCAGCCAGTTGGTCTCTAAGCCTTTTTTATTTTGACTTGACGGCTTTTGAAACCCAAAGTATTCTGCATTAACACTATATGGTACGTTTGTGAACCATAAACTGCCAACGATCGGACTGCATGCTATTAATTAAAAAATTTATTTAGACTAACCTTTATACCCAGACAGTAAGTATAATCCCTCTTCTAATGATCCACTGCGTTAAATCCTTTAGCACACTCAATTAATAGCGTGCATCCGATCGTACGCAGTTATGGCATGCGGAAAAGTACCACTTAGTGTTAATGCAGAATACGGCTGGTCGCAAAAGCCGTTAAGTCAAAATTAAAAGAAAAGGCTTAGAGACCAACTAGCTGGTCTACTCTGACAGAAAAAGCATTCAGCTCCAAAGGCATCTGCATACTGTTTTTTGCAGTGTTGTCGTTTCAATCGAATTCCGTTGCACATTTTCCATCTTTCCAACCATCCATTTTTTGGTTTGAAATCATTCAAACCCGAACAGTTTCGAGCAATGTTTCCCATCCAGTACTATGATTTTTGCCACGCTATTGCTCCCTAGTGGGCGCAAATATACATGTATATACCACCTAAGGCCTCCTTTACACATCAATAATTTACAATGTCGAATTTACCATCTTAATTGTCGGCTTATTTGAAGCACTACAGCAGTGGACTGGCAATAACTGATCATGACTATACATTCTGCAGTTAACCGGAGTAAAAATGTATTGAATAATGTGTCACAGGCAGAAATTTATCGTGCTATTATCCGGAGTGTGCATTTAAGCGAAGTGCAGTTATCCAAAGTTTGTTCCCATTGAAAAGTATTGGGAAAAAATGGGACCGGCATGACTACGTGCAGTTATCTGGCGTGTGCAGTTTACCGATGTGCAGTTAAGTGGAGTCGACTGTACTGTTAACTGTATATGTGAAGAAAAAAACTGTTTCAATGTTTCTCAAGTTTTTGTGTCTGACATGTGATGGCACATTAGCATAATTTGTCCCCTACTGAAATGCCCCTATGTCAAAAAAGGATAACTATTTATTGTCCCCTTTTGAAATGACCCTATGTCAGGAAAGGATACCTATTTATTGTCCCTTACTGAAATGCCCCTATGTCAGGAAAGGATACCTGTTTATTGTCCACGACTAAAATGCCCCTATGTCAGGAATGGATACCTATTTATTGTCTGCTACTGAAATGCCACTATGTCAGGAAAGGATACCTATTTATTGTCCGCTACTGAAATGCCCCTATGTCAGGAAAGGATACTTATTTATTGTCCACTACTGAAATGCCCCTATGTCAGGAAAGGATACCTATTTATTGTCCGATACTGAAATGCCCCTATGCCAGGAAAGGATACCTATTTATTGTCCACTACTGAAATGCCACTGTGCCAGGAAAGGATACCTATTTATTGTCCACTACTGAAATGCCCCTATGTCAGGAAAGGATACCTATTTATTGTCCACTACTGAAATGCCCCTATGCCAGAAAAGGACACCTATTTATTGTCCACTACTGAAATGCCACTATGCCAGGAAAGGATACCTATTTATTGTCCACTACTGAAATGCCACTATATCAGGAAAGGATACCTATTTATTGTCCACTACTGAAATGCCCCTATGCCAGGAAAGGATACCTATTTATTGTCCGATACTGAAATGCCACTATGTCAGGAAAGGATACCTATTTATTGCCCACTACTGAAATGCCCCTATATCAGGAAAGGATACCTATTTATTGTCCGATACTGAAATGCCCCTATGTCAAGGAAAGGATACCTATTTATTGTCCACTACTAAAATGCCACTATGTCAGGAAAGGATACCTATTTATTGTCAACTACTGAAATGCCCCTATGTCAGGAAAGGATACCTATTTATTGTCCACTACTGAAATGCCCCTATATCAGGAAAGGATACCTATTTATTGTCCGATACTGAAATGCCCCTATGTCAAGGAAAGGATACCTATTTATTGTCCACTACTGAAATGCCACTGTGCCAGGAAAGGATACCTATTTATTGTCCGCTACTGAAATGCCCCTACATCAGGAAAGGACACCTATTTATTGTCCGATACTGAAATGCCCCTATGTCAAGAAAAGGATACCTATTTATTGTCCACAACTGAAATGCCACTGTGCCAGGAAAGGATACCTATTTATTGTCCACTACTGAAATGCCACTATGTCAGGAAAGGATACCTATTTATTGTCCACAACTGAAATGCCCCTATGTCAGGAAAGGATACCTATTTATTGTCTGCTACTGAAATGCCACTGTCAGAAAAGGATACTTATTTATTGTCCGCTACTGAAATGCCCCCTATGTCAGGAAAGGATACTTATTTATTGTCCACTACTGAAATCCCCCTATGTCAGGAAAGGATACCTATTTATTGTCCTATACTGAAATGCCCCTATGTCAAGGAAAGGATACCTATTTATTGTCCACTACTAAAATGCCCCTATGTCAGGAAAGGATACCTATTTATTGTCCACTACTGAAATGCCACTATGCCAGGAAAGGACACCTATTTATTGTCCACTACTGAAATGCTACTATGCCAGGAAAGGATACCTATTTATTGTCCACTACTGAAATGCCACTATGCCAGGAAAGGATACCTATTTATTGTCCACTACTGAAATGCCCCTATGCCAGGAAAGGATATCTATTTATTGTCCACTACTGAAATGCCACTATGTCAGGAAAGGATACCTATTTATTGTCCACTACTGAAATGCCCCTATATCAGGAAAGGATACCTATTTATTGTCCGATACTGAAATGCCCCTATGTCAAAGAAAGGATACCTATTTATTGTCCACTACTGAAATGCCACTGTGCCAGGAAAGGATACCTATTTATTGTCCACTACTGAAATGCCCCTATGTCAGGAAAGGATACCTATTTATTGTCCACTACTGAAATGCCCCTATGTCAGGAAAGGATACCTATTTATTATCCACGACTGAAATGCCCCTATGTCAGGAAAGGATACCTATTTATTGTTCACTACTGAAATGCCACTATGTCAGGAAAGGATACTTATTTATTGTCCACTACTGAAATCCCCCTATGTCAGGAAAGGATACCTATTTATTGTCCAATACTGAAATGCCCCTATGTCAAGGAAAGGATACCTATTTATTGTCCACTACTAAAATGCCACTATGTCAGAAAAGGATACCTATTTATTGTCCACTACTGAAATGCCCCTATGCCAGGAAAGGATACCTATTTATTGTCCACTACTGAAATGCCCCTATGTCAAGGAAAGGATACCTATTTATTGTTGACTACTAAAATGCCACTATGTCAGGAAAGGATACCTATTTATTGTCCACTACTGAAATGCCACTGTGCCAGGAAAGGATACCTATTTATTGTCCACTACTGAAATGCCACTATGTCAGGAAAGGATACTTATTTATTGTCCGCTACTGAAATGCCCCTATGTCAGGAAAAGATACTTATTTATTGTCCACTACTGAAATCCCCCTATGTCAGGAAAGGATACCTATTTATTGTCCGATACTGAAATGCCCCTTTGTCAAGGAAAGGATACCTATTTATTGTCCACTACTAAAATGCCACTATGTCAGGAAAGGATACCTATTTATTGTCCACTACTGAAATGCCTCTATGTCAGGAAAGGATACCTATTTATTGTCCACTACTGAAATGCCACTATGCCAGGAAAGGATACCTATTTATTGTCCACTACTGAAATGCCCCTATGCCAGGAAAGGATACCTATTTATTGTCCACTACTGAAATGCAACTATGTCAGGAAAGGATACTTATTTATTGTCCACTACTGAAATCCCCCTATGTCAGGAAAGGATACCTATTTATTGTCCAATACTGAAATGCCCCTATGTCAAGGAAAGGATACCTATTTATTGTCCACTACTGAAATGCCACTATGTCAGGAAAGGATACCTATTTATTGTCTACTACTGAAATGCCCCTATGTCAAGGAAAGGATACCTATTTATTGTCCACTACTGAAATGCCACTGTGCCAGGAAAGAGAAAGGGTTACGGTATTTATTGCACATATTTATTGCACATTGCCCATCCCAATAAAATTATGTACGCGTAATAAATATTTTGAAAAAAAAGCAGATGGCTAAGAAATCTGGGTCATCAAAACTTTATCTCTAACAAAACAAATATCTTAATTGAAATTTCATAGAATAAGCATTCTTTTTTGTCAGATTTATAAATATATTTAAATTCTTTTGTCAAAATTAGTCAACTTTTGTTGCACAGGCTCATTGATGTAAAGTTTTTTCAATGTTAGCAGTGAATTTTATTGAAAATCAGCAACATTTTGAAAGCCTTTAATCATGTCACCATACTTTCTGTCAAATTGTATCTAATTCTTTTTTAATTAACTAATTCTTTTTTAATTAACTATTTCTTTTTTATTAATTCTTTTCAATATTAACTGTTGTGAATATGTTTTAAAGATTTGTCTACTTGTAGCACTGTCAGATTTTTTTATGTTGAAAAGACATCATTTGTACAAAAAAGAAAGTCCTATTGCTGGTTTGCTTCTAGAGAATTTCAGTCCAATTTTGTTCAGTATTTTTAGAGAATTTGTATTGAACCCTTTATGTAGGAGCTTTCATGGTGTGGTTGACTCAGCAGTTATAGACCAGGGGCAAATTGCCTATGGCACAAGTGCTACAAGGTGGCAGGCACATCAAGAGGTTTTGTGTGGCACTTGAAGGAAAGCCAAAAATATTAATTCTAAATGTGTAACTCTTGCAATGGTGGTATGTGTGTGTTCATTTTGTATTTAATCTATAAAAAGTGTTCTTCCTCCACCAAATATACTTGCTACCATGTACATGTATAACCTATCATCATGTACATGTATAACCTATCATCATGTACATGTATAACCTATCATCATGTACATGTATAACCTATCATCATGTACATGTATAACCTATCATCATGTACATGTATAACCTATCATCATGTACATGTATAACCTATCATCATGTACATGTATAACCTATCATCATGTACATGTATAACCTATCATCATGTACATGTATAACCTATCATCATGTACATGTATAACCTATCATCATGTACATGTATAACCTATCATCATGTACATGGTGTTAAACCCACTAAAACTGGCAGGCATTTGAAAATAAAAGCTTTTCAGCTGATGATGATTAATGTCAAATTTAGTCACATTCATCAAAGCAGATATTTAGAAGCAGTCAGTAAAAAAAAATCAGTTTTAATGGTGGACATATTTGTAAATATGTTAAAGCCCTTTATGCTATATTATGATACTTTCTGTTGAATCTGGTAAAATCCTGTTTAGTGGTTTCTAAGATGTTTCTTCTTAAAGATTTTGCTATTTTAATTAATGACAGTCATGTTTGATTGTGGACCAGCAACATTTGTAAAATTTAAAAAATACTGAAAGTTCTTTGTTAATGTCAGGATGTTGTCAAATTTAGTACAAAATACTATGCAGCAGTTTAAAAAAAATTGTTTAAAGGTTTATTTCTATTTTTAGTAATGGTGGCCATATTTGACAGCAGATTAGAATCATTTGTATCAAATTGAAAGCTCTCAATGTCTCAATCGTTTATGTCAAATTCAGTCAAATTCTGAAAAGCAGTTTTTAAAAAGTCCTGTAAATGTATCTATTTTTAGTAACAGTGGCCATATTTGTGGGCAAATGGCATCCTCCATGCATAAATGAAAGTCCTCAATATATAAATGTCTTCTGTTATAGTTGCACAAATTCCATTCTAAAGTTTAAACAAGTGTATTGATAGTTTTACAATTTTAGTAACTGTGGCAATATTTGATGGCAAGTAGCTATCATTTACAGAAATTATGAGAGCCCTTTCAGCCAGGACACTTCCTCTCAAGTTATTCAAAGTGTTTAAAGTTTTTGTATTTTTCGTAATGGCAGACGAGCATAATTTTGTACAAACTTTAAAAACCTTTATGGCAGGATATTTTCTGTCAAATTTAGTCAAATTATGTTGAGTCGTTCATGATAAAGATATAAGGTTTTAATATCTGTAATAATAGATAGAGGATATATTTGATGGCAGATCAGAATTCTTTGAACAAATTTAAAAGCCCTTTGTACTGTGATGCTTTAATTTTGACAAATTTGCAAAATTCTGATTTTCAGAGTCAGTGAAAATTTAGTTTTGACCATATTAAATAACAGATCTACATAAAGTGAATACCTTAATATAAGGCCTTGACACCAGAATACTAATAGGAATATCATGTGCAAATTGCTCAAGCAGTGTGTGTGTGTGTGTGTGTGTGTGTGTGTGTGTGTGTGTGTGTGTGTGTGTGTGTGTGTGTGAGTTGGATTTTTAATGTAGCTTTTAAAAAATTTAAATCTTATCAATACGATGCCTGCAATATGACAGTTTATAGTGATGCCTTGCAATGGGGCATTGTCACACACATGCAGCATGATGTCCAGCCCAGTCACATTATCCTCACACCAGGGCCGACCAGTCCTAACACTAACCTCTTAATGCTGAGAGCCAAAAGCGAAACAGCTGTAACCATTTTTGTAAGTCTTAAATGTGACTCATCAGCCGGGGATCACATCCACAACCTCCCACATACGAGGTGGATGCTCTAACCATTAGGCCTGCTCAACCAGATCTTTCAAACCATTTTATTTTTAAAAACAATTGTGAATGCACAGTGGGTGACGTATTGCCTAATTTTACAGCCTGATAAACTAAAAATCAAAGCATGAATGAAAATTGTTTGCTGATGTTTTGTGATTACATGTACTGAGAATATTACTGCGGTAATGCTTCAAGACTTTGCTATGTAAATACAATCTGTCACTTGATAAAGTTCCAAGGTATTTTAAAAATACATGTGGTTTTAGGCAAGTCAGAAAAGAAGGACATTTCCAGCCATGTGCTGAGTTAGATAACATGTGCTGTTCCATCAAAATTAAATGCAAGTAAAGCAGGTGGCCATCTTTTTATAAGGGTCAGTCAAAATACAGTCAAATCTGCTCTAAAAAACCATTTCTGAGTGGCATCCAACATTATATGACCACTAAAAAAAATGTGTTACTGGTTGACCAAAAGTCTGTTTCTCTTTGCTGACCCTTACACTTTTTCTACAATAGCAAAAATTTTTTTTTTAAATCACATCAAATATTATGTTTAAATAAAAAATGACCTGCCTACTCCAATTTTAAAACCAGTGTAATAGGAATCATTTTTACTTGACCTAGACTACAAGATAATTCAGGGTCCAACATAATAAACTCCATATAAAATTTATATCTATGTAATGACCAACTCAGTATTAGAACCAGCTAATAATAACTCATATGCAGTTTATTTGATGTATGAGGTGGAGAAAGGAATAAAGGTACAAATTAACATAGGGCAGACCTGGAGGGGGAGCACCCCACAGACACCAAAAAAATAAATGACATGACAACAGTTAGTTTATTAAAATTATGCCCTGGAAATGACTAAAATGTAGGAGCTTCCAGGGGCTTGGTCTCCTGCGCTCTCACTATCCCAACCTTGGTGATGCATCCCCCAGATTCCTGATCTTCTTGATTATTCACCACCACCACTACCCAGCAAGCAATATTTTAGGAATGAGTTGTACCAGATGCACTTATGTGTTGCTTCTTCAAACTCAACAATGATGTCTCTGTAATCTAAAAGTCAATGGGAAAATATTCAATTACAGAATAGAAACATGGACAGGTATTCTATTGTTAAGAAAATAAGCTATCTTTCTATGCCTTTTCAAGATATCAAGAAAAGGTAATTGGAAGCATAAACACTTGAATAGTGTCCTATTGCTTATCTGAGGCATATTCAATTATGTTTAGAATACTACCAACGGAAATGTTTAACATTTTTATGGACTGTTTTGACTGGCTTCAATAGCTGCATCAATTAAATCTACTTATATCCTGTAGTAACGCTAAAATTGTTTGTGAAAGATGTGCACACCTGCAATATAAATACAAATTTAAATCTAAGCAAAGTTAGTGAACTTTTAATTTTCTTACTATACCATCACACAAAGGATTTAAGGTAACCCATTGTGTAAATTGTACTTTGTACTTGCTTAACTCCGAGTCTAGTATAAATAGGTGCTAATCTTTAACATCAACAAATAACCTGACAGGTAACAAAGAAAATATTAGCATAATGATCTCTTGATAAGTCATGAATTTTCTCTTCTGATTTGCAACTGTGCTATGAAAAATCCAATTCAAAACAGGTCAAGAGGAAAACCACAAAAATGCCAGTAACTTTTGAAATCAACTACAAAGTAAGCAAATTTATTTGAATCATTCTGGCAGCATATTAACATCTGAATTTCAGTACACATATGCCAGTACTGAGAGCTGATGTGACACTTAATTCAAATAGATTACAGACACTGGATCACAATGTTATTTCTCGAGAATGTCAACTTTGCCAAAGATAACCTGCCCACTTATTAGCAGAGACTTTTCTACAAAATCTTCCTTTTTCTAATTTATCTTTTCTGGGTTGGTATTAAACATTTCACAAAAATTGTATGCCAGTTAAAAGAATTTCAACTATCAGTTGTACATATCAAATAGTCAAAAACTGCTGTATATGTCTATAATTTATCAATGAACAACACTGTCTTAGAGTTAGTCAAGTTATAAGTATTTTGACTAATGGTAGCACATATGAAATAGTGAGAACTACTGTAACTAATTGTCACTTTATCAGGGGCTCCAATGTATATACATGTATAAAGGAAAAAGTTTAATTCAGAAATGATATAATATGCTAAAATATGTTACCTTCAAATGTAAATATGATTTTATGTTTAATGATAAAAGTCTAACACCTAGAACCTTAAAAACAATGGATAAAACTCAAACTAAAAAGAGACAAATTTTAAGGCTGGAGAAAATATTTATTGGAACTGAAAGAATTGAAAAATAGCAGACCACTTGCACAAAAGCAGTTTAAAAACATCAGTAAAACAAATTTAGGTTGTTATAACGGAAAAGGAGTAAATCAGAAATTATTTCATATGCTAAAATATGTGATCTTCAAATGTAAATGTAATTTCATGTTTAATGATAAAAGTGTATCTTTATTGTTATATAATTTTGTTTTTAGATGAATGCATACAATATTTTAGCAAACACTATTAATAAAGAATAGAATTTATGTTCAGTGATTATAGTTATTTTTCATGAAACTGTTATAAAACTGGACCATGGAAACTGGTCTTTTTGTACAAACCTGCTTTGAGAGACCACCTGTCTTGAGAGACCACTTTTGTTTGCAGAAGGGGTTGTCTCTCAAAAAAAGGTTTTACTGTACACTTGTTCCTATTTTCTTACTTAATGCAGAAAATGGGGCCATGGGTGGCCAAGTGGTCTAAAGCGCTTGGCTTTACTGGTCACTACCATCTCATCTCTGTCCGTGTGGTTTCAAATCTCAGGACTGGCCAATGTCGATATGTGAAAAAGCTGCGAGTACCTCCCCATTAGTTGGTGCTTCTCATCGGGGGTTTACCTGGGTTCTTCCTCCACCATTTATACTGGCCGCAATATATTGCCAGCATAGAGAAATGGAATTAAATTCCAAAACAACACAAAAAGTGTCCTTGTCTGTATATTCTTGCAGAAAGGGAACTTTTGAACTTTCACCTTTCTACATATTTATTTGTCCATTGGTATCACAGACTGAAAGATAATTAGATGAAATAAACAATTTTGTCCAGACCTCAACTAAAGTTGTCATGTCACTCACAAACTTTCAGAAGCTGAACTGACAATGTCACATGATCAAAACTTTATATTTGTAAACAAATTTAACACATGCCTCAAATGACTATATAATGGAAAAGTGTTAGTTATGTTGTGGTGGTGGTTATCGTTATCTAGAGGATGATCGACCACATTGTTATGGCCTCATCGAGTGGATAGTAAAAATATGAAATTAATGGATAGAATAAAGAGATAAACTGCGAATAAGAAAAGAATAACATGAGCCCCCAAACATAAAATACAGTAATTGAATCAATTATATTAAACCAAAAACAAACTGTGCAAGACACTCAAAGGATACAGCAGCAGAGAGGGTGAACAGACCACCCTTTTCGAGCAAAAATAAGGCTTCCAGATAACGTTTTCGAGCAAAATAAGGCTTACAGACCACGTTTTCAAGCAAAATATAAGGCTTCCAACGAAATCTCATTTAACCAAAAAAAAAGTCTCCATTTTTGCAAAAACGGAGATTTTACGATTTTGCTCGCAACGATGTGGTCATCACCCTCTCTGCTGCTACAGGTTAACAAAAAATAAGAAATGATTTTAACCGAATATTTGATCCAGTCCTTAGGACTTTACAAACAAACTAATCGCTAACACCTCTTCTTGTAAATCAATCAGATTATTTGACTGGTCGGTGAGTTTGAAATTAATTCTGGTTAATGAATTATTATGGCATCGCATGTAGACAGGATTAATTGGGTTTTCAATAATTAGGAATCCTGGAGGAGCTGTTGGTGCAAACGAATAAAGAATATATCCCTGCTGAGCTTGATTTGATTGCTCTAGATTAATCTGATAGCTTCCTTCGATAACATCACATACTAAATTGAGCGCAATCACCGATGAAATATTCACGTTGAACGGAGCGATATGCCTACCGCCACCATCTGGATCATTATTATATTTGAGGAGGACAGTTGAATCTGATTTTTGTAGCGCTTTGATATCGGTTTTAACAATTCTTGCTAATTCATCAGCGTTGTATTTCGGAAACTTGAAATTACGCAGATTGTCTTCTGTGATATTGTAATCGGTTAGGAATCGTTGTTTATTGTCGCTGTTGTCATTAATTATTGTTTGAATAATTAGTTCATAGATATATTCCATGTCCGATATAAGTTGATTTATTATTTCAACGTGTTTTTGCGATCTTGTTTTCCGTAGTTGTTCTAGTTGTGTGTCATATAATTGTTTAATCTCATTAAAATAACCACGGACGTCAGTTAGCGTAAATGAAATAGTAACAGATGAGTCGGTTGTTCTTTTAATGATAAAATCCCATTGCAATGTGTCTTTGTTGGTGAATATAAATCTATCGGCGATTTTTCCTTTTCTTATATCAGATAAATTATCTCGATAACTGGGATTGATTTCATGATATGATTCTACGTCCGTGGTTAAGTCGGTGGTGGATTTTTCCGGTGGTTTTTCAGGCCATCCTAGTACGGTTCTAATAGAACTCTGATAGATATCTACGACGTATCCTTCTGTGTTTATCTCAATTGCGGATGATAGCGTCGGCTCATGAACTGTTATAGCGATTTTCGATTCTGTTCCAGTAATCGATTTTATTCTACGCGCGAATTCATTATTGATTTGTTCGATTTGGTATGATCCGGTTGGTATGGAAACAACGTTCCAGTCTGGGGTTCCGTCGGGTTTATTCTTATTTGCAAACACTAAAGAATTATTGGGTTGTTGACCACCAAATGATTTTGATCTGATATTAGGCCAACTGTGATACACTCGTAGTTTTGCTAGCGCTATCTCCTTCACGGGGACTGGGCTAGGGAAATTCACACTAAACTCGGGTTCCGTTGATGTTATTGATATCATGCTTGTTTGTACTGGGTTCGTGTTCTCCACTATTTGTTGAAGTAATTCCATCGGTGTCGTCATTGTTATTATACTCATGTTGTATTTCTAATTTTGACACCGCGGAATCATAAATACTGACCATCACTGAGAATTCACAATCTGGTATGGTTGAGATTATTGAGATCATTTTGGTTTTTGGGTTCGTGTTTTCCAATTCCATCGGTGTTGTCATTGTTATTATATTCATGTTGTCGCTCTAATTTCGATATCGCGGAATCAAAAATACTGACCATCGCTGAGAATTCACTATCTGATATAATTGTATTATCGAGTGACGACGATATCATCAGGGATAACTGCGAATATGCGGTTGATGCAATATGAAATTGAATTAAGTAATTCTGCAGTTTACTCTGGCTGCATGATGATATCTTTTTTGCTATCCCAGTTGATATACCCCCGATTGTAGCCACCGCAGAAATGCAAATTGGAACTACGACCGGGGCAATCATTGTAACCGATGCAAGTATTATTCCGGCGCCAGCGAGAACGCTTGACACCGAGTACATAGTAATATCAATTGCGGTGATTCTTCGTCGGTATTTTTGTATTTTTATTTGATACTCCTCAGTGAGGGTTTTGAGTCTAGTCTGAAATTCTCTGACCTGATCATAGCGACATTGCGTTGATAAAATCATTTTTATTTTAAAAATACTAGTGTTTTCAATTGTGTTTTCAAGTTCGCGGAAAGTAATTTCAAATTCGCGGAAAACTCTTTCACGGTGTCGAATCGATATTACGACGATGATGGAATCATTGTTGTTATTTTAAACCAACTAGTGTTTTCAATTATCCCACCAACAAAGTGGTTTTAGGATCGGATGAGGGGACACCGGATACAAATTCTATTATCCAGGGTAGTGGCTCCCTAATCACAGACTCGTCGGAATTGCTTATAGTAATCGTAAGCGGGATTGGTATATAGGGTGGTGGTTTTGGTATTTTCTCTAGTATATACATCAATGTGTTAACACCTCTGATACCTGTGTTGCTGAATTCCAAATCAAATTTACGGTGATGTATTATTGTAAGTCGGTAGCAACCTGGTGCACCAGTATGTCTGTTGCCAACACGAAGATAATTATCATTTCCCCGGATCCAATCAAAAGTCCCACTATCAACCGTGTACACGATGTTATTGACGCTTACACTATGTGGAATTTTTATTTTATTGATGGCCGCGCTAATTTCAGCGAGAGTCATGCCTGCCACAAGCGGGGTTCCAAAAAACCTAACAATTATGTCGTCGGTGAGTTTTCGTTCGTCAATAGCTTTTTTAATTTCAGCGAGGGTTGGACCTGTCAATGATGTGGTTTCAGAAACAGGTGTTCTCCCTAAAAATCTATCAACGATGGTATTAAGTGTTGTTTGTCTCACCATAAACATATTAATATCTTTGAGAGTCATCGTAGATGTAGCCGGGACACCAAAGAAACTATTAGCGATGTAGGCATTGTGAGTGTGCTTGCCGATAAACTCTCTGATTTCAGCGAGAGTCATGCCTGCCACAAGCGGGGTTCCAAAAAACTTAACAATGACGTCGTTAGTGGGTTTTTGATCTTCTATTAGTTTAGAAATCTCGAGATAATTTGCCTTGATTTCATTTTCATTCATCATCCTTCCCGCGTCCTTGTTAAAAAAGAATAGCGATAGTTTTTAATTTCAGCGAGAGTCATGCCAACCACAAGCGGGGTTCCAAAGAATTTATGTACGACATTTTTGCGAAAAGTACTATAACCTCGTATATAATCCTCCAGATCACGTTTGTGGGCGTCAATCGCGTCGGTGATTGTAGACACAAGTGCGCCTGGTTTAAGTTGTCCACTGTTGGAATATAGCGCAATAGAGTTTTCAGTGGCGTCGCGCTGCCGTATCAAAATGTCATTCAATGACACATCACTGCTTTTCAATTTACCCTGTTTGTCCTGAAATACAACTATTTCGTTCGGGTCAACACTTGCTAAATTTAACGTCTCAGCTATTTCATCTTTGATTAGTTTTTTTACATCACCGGTTGCAGTGTCATCGGGTTTGGGTTTCAAAGATCTCCCCCAAATATCAATCATGTTATTGTAAAACTCTTTCTCTCTCTAAAATCGTTTTTGACGACTTCGTTGAAAAATCTTCGATTTTCTCCAGCGATTACTAGTGTATTCATTCACGACAACATGTGGTGGTTTTCCGCTTGGGTTACTCAAGGAGTTAGAAATAGCGTTAAGGACATTTAATACTTCGCTGCCACATATTGGTGGGTCATTCATTTGTTGTGTTGGTAGCGTAGAATACCAAGTCTTCATTGGAAGGGTTTTTATATAACGCATAAACTCTTTTGGTGGGGCTAATCCATATGAATCAAAATAGACAATCCCACGTGGATCAATAGCGTATGCAACCCAGTGAGTTCCGGGTCCGGTGCTGTTATCTAAATTAATGATTCCGGTTTCAACGCTGTTTGGTTGATGTGGTAATTGATCTTTCATAAAGACACCTCTGAAGTTTTTAATCGCGAGTTTTTTAGCAGCATCGAGTAAATCAAAATTGGACATGGGAACCATAGGTTCCTGAGTCATAGACTCTCCAATTAATAAACCGGTCCTAGTCTTAGACCCTTTCCGCTGTACCACGAATACGGGGTTCCTGGTAGTCTTAGACCCTTTCCCTTTTTTTATATCCTTTCCCAGTTGCCTTCTTTAGTGCCATTCCTGTTGCAGTACCAACGGCTCCTAACGCTGCCGCTTTAGCCACCGCTGGGGCTGCTGCCGCAATCAATGCTGGAATCGCAGCTAACAACGGAAATATACCGCCTGTTTTAAACATATTTTTGATAGCAGCCGCAGAAAGAGTAATCTGAACACCTTTTTTTGCTGCAAGTGCATCACTGAAATGTTTTATTTGACGAGTTGTCAGCGATAATTTATTTGCACCACCAGTCATTTGATTAGGTTTCAACGTGATTGTGGTTCCACATTTTTTAGCCGATTCTGATTGCAATTTTTTGATTTGACCAGGAGTTAACGCAACACTAATAACACTATATGACATGTTATACATAATAGATTGATTCTAAATCGTTTACAATTTCAATGAAAAATCGAGAAAATCAATCAAAGATTTTCTACTGGGGCATCTACCACTCTCATTCTTCCTCCAACACCTTCAAGTAGCATTGATTTATCACTAAGAATGACAGCAACCGCTCTATAATTAGCAATACCACCAGGACGGGTTACACGGGCTCTAAAGTGTATATCAACAACAGATTGTCTCATCAAATCAAGATGTTCCAATGAAAAGTAATAAATCGGATAGAGGCTTTTGAAATCCAATTGTGATATTTGCAAACCAGTATCCACATTTAGATCACGTGCCATAAATGACAACAGGTTATGATATACACGTGCAATATGGTTGTGAGTGTAATCAAGTTGTACATCTTCAGATGGTTCCTGTTGTCCGTTTATTCTCAGTGAGACCTCTCTAACACCTAACTGATCAAATATCATATGACTTCGTTGTTGATTACCAACTCGTGCATTATTCTGTAACGCCACAAATATATGACGTGGAGCTGAAACACCTTGTTTTGATGCCAGATGCCAAGTAAATATATCATCAACATTATCTAGTTTAATATCAGTGGTCACTGATAACCAACTCAACAATGATTTTCCTCCTTGGTCCATAAATGATAACAATTTTTCTTCTGCTGTGATTGATGGAGTTAACACTGGCATCCACAATGCTAGTTTTGTTAAAATGACTTTACCATCAGCAACACCAGCATCATGCCATATTGCATCATTATCAGTACCCTTTCGTACAAGCACTACTGTGTGTTTAGCTCCATAAATAACTTTTCGGACATTTCTACAGAATCCGAATATATGATGCAGTGGAATCGCACATGAAAATTGTCGACGCTGTCCTTGCAACGTTAATACGCGTGTTGCAAACCCTAGGTTGTAGTTAGTAATATTATTTATGACATCAAAAGTACCAGCTGGTCTTGTATATCCGGCTGGTGCTGGATCAACTGCGGTAGCTTGTGTTGCCTTGACTCTAGAATACTGGTTGTGTTCAGGGTGATCAGTAATATCCTTAGAAAACATCATAGATGGACCAGCTGATCTTGTATAATCATCAGAGTATCTCGCTAACCCTATGATTGTTGTGGCCACATCAACTTCACGGTCAATGGATTCAATTTCCTTTCCATCAATGAGATATCTAGCGCTTTCAAATAACGCCATGATCCCATTATTAACAAAACCAACTTTGATAGTTGGGTTATTGTCATATGGTGGATCATCATGAGCAGCATCATTTGTTACAAGTTCTCCTTCGATTTCGATAAATGCCTCACACGGTAGAAAATATTTACTGGTATCATGAACTTGAAGTTCAATTCGCGATCGGAGATCTGGTTGTACTGCATGATAAGAATAAAATTGAAAATCGCGTACAGAATCATTCTTGCCAACTGGGGCATCCATATCAAACACTGGATCAGGTGACCTTTTGAACATTTTATTCTATTTATCAGAGTCTAAATCGCGATTTTCCATTTCATCGTCGTGTTTTTTTAAAGCCACTTCCTGCTATCATGTTTGCTATCATGTTATTTTGGTCCCCTTGATTTATCAAGGGAGTCACCATCGACGCTAATTTTTCATCTACTGCGTTATTTATAATTCTACTAACACTTGCAGGCATTTCCGCTGTAGACGGTAACGGTTTTGAAAATCCTTTGGATTTCATCCGTGATTTCACAAATGATGTTAATTTATTCTTCGCAGTTGAAAACGCTTTTCCCGCAAGATCTCCAACAGCACCAATACCCTTATCACGAATAACATCAATGGCTTTCATTGATAATTGTTTAGCTAACGGCATCACTTTTGGAGCCATTCTCGCAAATAACCCTGCAATGGTATTACCTAAACCATCTCCGTAGTATGCCCTATAAACTGGAAACCGTGAATTAACTACATAGACGAGGGTTGGTTTATCATGATTGTAGTGTATGATCATTATTTTAAATCAGAAACAATTTTTCAATTGTTATTTATCTAATCGAATGACTTCGTCATCAGATTTTTCAATTTAGTCGCTATGATACCCACTTTCCACTAACTCGCCAATGAAATCTCGATATGTGCTGATATCCATGATACCACCCTGAAATAATCGTCTACAGATATCAGCTGCTTCATTAATTATTTCCGGTGAGTTATTTCCGGCTCGTTTTCCTCCGATGAGAACTTCTAATCGTGATATATCACTGAGAACACTACCAGGACATACCCCACTTTGGGGTCCACTGGAATCTTGCAATCCGCTTCCGCTATAACCAGTTGCTTCATCCTGTTTTTCTAAATCCGTTTCTTGTAAATAACCAAGAGGATCATCATCATCACGTGGTATTTGTTGTTTTTTAGATGAAAAGGATATTTTCTTTGCAGGTTGCTGTCGCCGCCTTTGCGTTTTTTGCTGTTTTTGTTGTTGTTTAAACTCTTCGTATTGATTATACACTGTACCCACCGCATTGATATATTCAATGTATGATGCACTATTTTTCTTAATCAGACCTTTTTCAGTTTTGATTTTATAGAATATATCAGCCCAGTGAGTTATATTTCTAACATATTTATGATGTTCTGGTTTCAACCATTTTTTTCTGTTTTCATAGGACGTAACAACAAGCGCAGGAATTTCTGCTGGATCAGTCTTATCAATTTCTGCTAACCCTTCTTCGTTAAATCTCACGAGTAAATCATCTACTGTTCTTTTTTATTCTATTTTTTTGTACGGCCTGTTCTGTTTGTTCAGTTTTCGCTGCTATTTTTTCGAGTTCACCAATAACAGATTTTCCCGTCTCGGGACCATCTCCCAGTATAGCGCGCTCTACTCCCTTCGTTGCTGTTGCTACTGGTTTAAACAATTCTTCAGATCCCGCAGCAAAATCAGTCTGAAGACTCTGTCGTTGTTGTAGTTTATTCCGTACAGAGTCACGAATTGGTACAAATCTCTTAATTGCATCCAGTCGTTCACGAGCCAATCGGGTTGTTAATGCTTCATTGACCATTATTTGAAATCAGAAACAATGTTTCAATTGCAAAACAATTTTTCAATCCGACCTAACACCATCGTGGAAGTGTTATTTCATCGTGATACACCTTCGTTCATCGATGGGGAAAGTGTCCAAATTGTATATAAAATAATAATAATGTCACTTTCCCCACTTTTCCATTGATCAATCTGAACCGTCCATCAATTTTTATTCAGTGTGAAATATTTTTTATTCACTGATTTTGACATTGTCAATCAAAAAATGCTAAAAAAAATTAAAATCTCTATGAGGGACGGTCACAATCAAATAATGATAAATGGTCAATCAAAATTGTTCATTTTCTTGAATTAACGCCCGTAGGTTTCTAATTTTAGAAATTAACCTCCTTTTTCGATTCGTATTCGTACCCCAATTCTTTTCGTATTCGTTCTACGATAGTATATAACGGAGCGAACACACTTACGTCACTGGAAAATGCGAGAGAGTCCCGAATAGAATTCTGAATTCTCTTGATGAGCGCATACTTCTTTGGTAGCATATACTTGTTAGTGCTAACTCCGTATTCTATATCCTGAAAATCAGACATGATTTGATCAGGATTTAACCCATCTGATAGTTCAATATCCCAACTTTTCAATTTTGAAATCTCGGATAAAATGCTATTCATGTTTTCAGAATTCATTATTCTATAATAATGATATATTTCTAAATGAAAAATATGACGCATTAGACATAACTAAATTGAACTTTTTGTCCCGTCCTTTTTGAAATAGCCGATCGATAAATCCCCTCTGCAACAAATCGTACTGAGGGTGAACAAATATCGAAATGCCTACCGGCGCTGGTTATTGATTGAAATATTTTTTCTTCGTTAGTTATCGTATTCAAAGATTTCACAGGTCTCTTCCCAACCGTTTTGCATTTTCCAGTCTTTCCTCGTTTGGTATTCTCACTTTGAGTAACAGCCTGCAGATTTGATAAAGAATTGTTTTTCGGATTAGAATCCTTGTGATCAATGACAGAATCATCCTCGATCAATCCATAAAAACATTCAAATGCGAAACGATGATTGAGATAAGTTTTCTTCCCAACAGTAAACATCAAGTACCCTTGATTATTCACAGCACCAACTGATTTCTTCAGTCTACAGTGTCTTACAACACCATCACTGGATGCTTCATAATTTGCAATCAAGGGATGGTGTCTGAATTCTTGGTTCATTCGTATACATAATACTATTGTTTGTCTAATTCATTGTTTGGTTTAATGATAAATCTTTCGATGTAGTCTTGAGGAGTTCTTATGATTTTGTCAGGGAAGTTGTCAGTGTCAGGGACTTTTTCAGGGTCATAATTTCTGATTGATTGTCCATTTTTTATTCTTTTATCATAATAACGCTTCAACTCCCTGTATCGCTTTCCACCGCAATTCAAACACATCTGAGATTTTCCCCTCACCCCAACCCCACATCGTATGCAGGGTAACGGGCCAAGGCTTCCACGTCGAAAGCTTTGCATATGATACCCACAAAACTCATTTCTGCATGATTTGTTACACGGGGTTACTGATCCAATCATAAGCCACTTGCAGTGATTCATTATATATAAATTCTTCATTTAAATGCTTGTTTTAATTATAGCATGAGGGAATTAAGGAGAACGCCTTCGAAAAATGCTGAATTCAATGCTGATAAGGAGTTTAAAAGATTATTGAAAATTAATCCTAAATTTCATCTCGATAAACCAAAAAAACGTCCAATAGACGGAAACATGAAAGAGTTTAAGAGATTATTGAAGATTAATCCTAAATTTAATCTCAATAAACCCAAAAAACGTAACAAGAGATTATTAAAAATTAATCTCAAACGTCCAAGAGACGGAAACATGAAAGAGTTTAAGAGATTATTAAAAATTAATCCTAAATTTAATCTCGATAAACCCAAAAAACGTAACAAAATTAATCCTAAAATTAATCTCAAACGTCCAAGAGACGGAAACATGAAAGAGTTTAAGAGATTATTAAAAATTAATCCTAAATTTAATCTCGATAAACCCAAAAAACGTCCAAGAGACGGAAACATGAAAGAGTTTAAGAGATTATTAAAAATTAATCCTAAATTTAATCTCGATAAACCAAAAAAACGTAACAAAATTAATCCTAAATTTAATCTCGATAAACCAAAAAAACGTCCAAGAGACGGAAACATGAAAGAGTTTAAGAGATTATTAAAAATTAATCCTAAATTTAATCTCGATAAACCAAAAAAAACGTCCAAGAGATTACCCTGGAAAGATGCTCAATTCAATCTCGATATAGTTTCTAATACACCAAAGAATACAATTCTTGATAAAGCCATGATTAGTAAAATCAGAGACTGTTTTAATGAATTCAAGCGTGATGGAGCATCTTATTGTTGGTCAACATTTCGAATTGATGGTGTTGTTGATGCTACCATGAATGATGAAAAAGCAGCAGTGATAATTTCACGTGTTGGGGAAAAAAGGTATTTTTTCCGAATAAAATTCATTATCGAAGTCGATGGCAAATGGATTATTAGGGATAAATTTGAACCAATCCTCAAGAATAAAAAAGCTGTCATTGTGAGTAGAGATTCCAAACCAGGAATTCTAACCGGCATTGACAAACCATACTACGAAAGATCTTATCCCGTAACAGCAATGGTTTATGGGATATATCCGTTAAATGATAAACCCGATATCGCAAAACTAGCTCCTATGAAATATTCTAGTTCACTGAATTGCGTGGCAACACGGGTAATGGAACACTTCACAAATGCATCCCGAGGAAATAAACTAACTGATCTGCGACGTAGGAAAATAACCAAATGGGAACTGACAGTGAAACAGCATGGTGCAAAGATTTCTGATATAGCTAAATTAGAAGCATCATTAAAATTCCCAATATCAGTAACAACAATAACCGGAGAAGTATTATACGAACCGAAATATCAATCGCGAGGAGCTCCAATACAGATTATTGATCATAACAAACACGTGTGGACACCTGCGGTAACAGTATTTCCACGAGAACGAACCGTGAAATATATCCCCCCGGAATTTTCCGGGGGTGTTTTCTATGAAGAGAAATTATTCGATGCTATTCATGCGTTGTGTGAGGATGATCCTGTGTCAGTGTGGTTACTTAGAAGTGATGAAGATCCCGAAATAGGATTCGATCAATTTGTAAGACCAAATGGTGAATTATATCGCGTTGAAGAATTAGATAACAGAATGAGAAAAATCGCTAGTGATTTTTCACCGGAGAGTTTCCATGAAAAACTACTCACGGGTAGTTTTACTATTCCATCAGTGGTAGCTCACTTCGCAAGAGAAAAAAACTCATGGCGTCCAACACGAAGTGATTTTCTCGAGGATGTTAAATTGAGTTGCGTCGAATTTGGTCATGGAGGACTGTGGAATACGAAATACTCACGTGATGGCATGATTTCAATTGATATATCCGCGTGTTATCCCAGAAGTTTTCTCGGGTATGGAGAATGTGCTGAGTACTTCAAACGATTTGGACACCCCACGCATGAAATGACTCGTGTTGCGATTAATGGACCATTGCCTGATTTTGATTTAACCGGATTCGCTCGTGTGATATCATTTGAATTAGCGTCAGGATTACATCCGTGTAGTTATGTTTGGCTCGGTAGACACCTATCTGAAAAGGCCTGGATGCCAATAGTGCTATTGAGATATATGATTGATTGTGGTATGCTAATATCGTTGATTGTTTCCGAGGCTATTATATGCTATCGAGCTCAGAAAGAAGTTTGGCTACCACAACCCGATCTAGATAGAATAATCAGCGAACAGCGAAAACAATTCCCTGATTTCAATGAAGAACAAATCATGAATCGGTCTAAGAAGTTATTTGAAATTAAAAAAGAACAAGCAAAAGATTTTGGACGAAGAATAATCGGTAAATTTACCCAGGGTGGACGATACGACAATGCAAAATATTCTTCGCGGTTGATCATAGATATCGCTGAATACGATTTTATTGTAACAGATTTAATGAAACAGGGAAAACTTGTATCCCGTAAGGATGCTTTTCTATCCAATGGTGAGAAAATGGGTACGGTTGTTACCTACTGTGATGGATATAATTCCCAGTATACACATTTGAGAAGTTCAATGCTAGCCTATGCTTCTATTAATCTATTTTCGATGATAAATAGATTTCCTAATACCGCGGTTAGAGTGGCCACTGATTCGATGTATATACACAATAAGTACAAATCAGCTGTAGCGGCATTCACAGATCCCGAAGAAAATTGGGGGCGTTGGCGATTTAAAAAGGAGATGCTACATGAGTATTGTGAATCGGCAGACGTTGCCATGGATGATAAATATCTTTGTTGTAACCGTATTGAAATTCAATCAGAATTTTCTAATGCACCACCGGTATCTGATCCAGTATGTAGATACAAGACAGTTTATTTAAACGGTTGTGGTGGGTCAGGAAAGACAACTCGTGCAATTGAATTATTTCGTCGGTCAACCATGATTGTGTTAACACCGACTCACAGACTCGCCAGAGAGATGATACAGCGAGGGGTAAATGCCTGTACTTACCATAGTTTCTTTCGATGGAAGGGTGACAAATGGACTCCTGAGCGTATGGGTGATAAATTCATTCCTGAAATCATAATTTGGGATGAAATATGCACAGTGTCATTAGATGTATTACAAACATTTCTCGAGTGGTTGTTAAACAAAAACACAAAAGTCGTCATGTGCGGTGATCACGGCCAACCACCACCATTTGTCGGTGCATCTCCACATGAATGGCTAAGGGGTTTTGTAGACTATTATGAAGAAATTACCACTGATTATAGATCAATTGATGAACGATTACGAGAATTCAAAGCGCTAATTAGATTACAACCGGATAGAATCCAATGCGAAATAGCGCGTGAAGTGATTTCAGAAACTCCAATGAATGATTTCTGGGAAACATGGAGACCAAATGATTTGATAATTGCAAGTAGAAAAATAGTCAGGGACACACTTCAGATGAAGTTATTTGAATTGCATAAAGAAAAATTTGCAACGCTTCCAGTACCCCTTTGTTATAGGCCATCGGATACACGAAAACAGAATATTGAAGTTGATATTCCAGGACAGAGTGAAAAACAAATTCTCGTATTAAATGATATTGTGCTGGTTGATATCAATGTCGTTGAAGATGCATTGCGTGCTAATAAATCCCCGTGGACGCTAGGATACGCAGCAACAATACATTCTTCACAGGGATTGACTATATCGGATACAATTGTTTGGATGGTGGATAATCGCATCGAATGGTCGAATTTAGTCTATCTTGCAGTATCCAGAGTACGAAAAATAAATCAACTTCGAAGAATTGTTTTCGATGATAATGACACCACAATAAATGATATTGATGTTAAAATTATTGATAAAAAACTCTCCGGTTACAAACAACAGGACAAAAAAAAACAACGAGAATTTGATATTGATGCTGAATTAATAATTACGCTGAAAAAACAACAGAATAATCACTGCGCGAGTTGCAATTGTATAATGCGTTGGCAGTATTCGGATAAGGATCCTCGCCAATTCACCGTATACAGAAAAAATAACAATCTCGGTCATGTCAGAAACAATGTGATGTTGACTTGTCTTGAGTGCAATAGACGCAACGGTGCTAGTTAAGACCATGCGGTGGCAATTGAGTATCCTCGGGAATTACCTGTAGTTGTTGTCGAGTAAAACCCCGCTGAGGGGCAGTTGAATCCAGTTTATAGACTGGAGGTCTACCAGTTGATCGTGTTATACTAGATATCTTGTGTGCAGTAACACTCCAAATAGGATCAGTAGCCCTTTTTTTACCACCCTCAAGCTCTCCTGGTTCGTATAAGTACCTAACAGTGACATTACTACCAAGAATTGGTTCTTTGAAATCTTTTTGTGGTTGTACGGGTATAGACTTCTTTTTAATAGCGTTGCTAGGTTTCATGTTGATTGTTCTAGTAATCTCATTATTCAGTGCGGTAATCACAGCTGGTAACCTTTTGACCCATTCACGGGATCGCTTTTCTTGAATGAATTCTTTTGCGTATTGATATCCAAATAACCGCTCAGCAATCGTCCGATTAAATCGTTCTACAATGGCCTGATCGCGATGTAGCGCAGTATGCCCTCGTCGTATGGTGACATTATGATGTTTCATTGTAGATAACACTGCACCCTGAAATTCCTTGCCAGGATCAACCTGCAATAGATTTGGCCAGTGCAGAGGACCTCGTCGATAAATCCTTTCAAATGCAGAAGCGACTTCAGTGGCTGATTTTGTTTTTAACGGTTCTGCTTCTTTGTATCGACTTGCAATATCAACTACGGTTAAAGCGTATTTGTAACCACGATCATGTGGCAGAAATAATATATCAGCCTGATGAACTTCATTAGGAGCGGTCACATCAAAATGCGAGAAATTAATCTGTTTAGGCGGTGGTAGATAAATTTGCCATAGTGCCTGTTTGGATAACCAATAAGCCGCAGTGGTTTTTTTTTCACTTTTGCAGCGCTAGCGAGTTTATGGACTGCTGATTTACCCCTCCAGTATCCTCTTGGGGAATAATAAATTGATTCCATATTATTAATTACCGGCACCTAACATCAATTTACTTTTCATAGCCGATTTTATTAAAAAGGAAGCCAATTTTTCTTTGAAGGATTTATCAGGAATAGCATTTAACGCATGAATTAATTTCACATCTGCTAGATGCCTGTGTTGCAAATTGCTGCTTTTATAAGCAACATCATGAAGGTGACAGGCCTTATCAATGGCGTTTATTGGTTCTTCACCGGGGTTGGGTTGATTTTGATTATAGAGTCTGATATCAAGTCTGGTTCCCGGTCCACAGTAGCTATATCCTGGAAGGTGCTTTTCTCCGGGGTACTTTGCCCATGGGGTTCCAGGGAGCTTTGCCAATTTGGCTGCGATATCACCTCCTCGTTTTTTTTTAAAACATCTCCGAATTGTAAAATCTTTGATTTTGTAGAAACAAATCTGAACTTTTTAATACCACATGTTGCACATCTACCAGTAAGTGCTGATCTGTTATTTTTAGTTGTAACCGTCGTCACATCATTTGTGCTAGTACGCGTTTTACACTTCATACAATATAGATCCATAATTTATGTATAGAGATATGGATATAATTGATTTTTCAGCGACTAAAACAAGAGAACCAGTTAAGCATCATGCAGCGCTACCAAACTCTATCCGGATGATTATAATCGGGCCATCTGGATCCGGTAAAACGCAATTGTTGCTCAATTTAATAATGAGATGGATGACGTGGGATAAGTTGTATTTAGTTGCCCCTAGCGTAGATGATCAACGATGTTATGAAGTGTTAAAAGATTTTAACGAGAATGCATCAGAAATTAAGGGTGAGAACGCCATTGAATTTATAACCGATATCGATGAAGCACCGAGTATTGATGATATTGATGGAGATATTAACAATTTAGTCGTATACGACGATATAATGTTAGATAAACAAAAAAATCCTGCTAGGATCTTTTCCAGAGGCAGGCATAAAAACACTGACGTGATATATGTCACTCAACGCTACACTCAGGTTCCAAAAGTCATCAGAGATAACTGCAATATTCTTGCTGTATTCAACGGAGTTGATACTCATACTCTTAGAAATATATGGCAGACATGGTGCTCTGATATGGACTTCAATCAATTTAAAAATTTCTTTAGTCATGCTCAGTCGACTCCGCACGGATTCGCAACAATAAATTTGCATGATCCTCGGACACGATATCGTATCGGACTGGATCAAATATTCGGTTAAAATCATTTCTTATTTTTTGTTAACCTGTAGCAGCAGAGAGGGTGATGACCCCATCGTTGCGAGCAAAATTGATTAAAAAATCGTAAAATCTCCGTTTTTGCAAAAATGGAGACTTTTTTTTTGGTTAAATGAGATTTCATTGGAAGCCTTATATTTTGTTCGAAAACGTGGTCTGTAAGCCTTATTTTGCTCGAAAACGTTATCTGGAAGCCTTATTTTTGCTCGAAAAGGGTGGTCTGTTCACCCTCTCTGCTGCTGATACACTTTTATTATAAAGTAATTACCACAATATAATAACACGAATGCAATAAGCAGTTCCATTTACACAGATATGACTAATTTCATCATAATATCAAGAAAGAGTCTTCAAACTCAATTGTCCTGCATGAGTGCCTAATCTGCAGACTCTTTGCGGTTCAATCCAGATTCACTGTTGGATTTATTAATATCCCCTTGACTTCCCATGTGATGATGTCTACAATGACCTCTCTCTTGCATCCAGCTTCTTATGAGTCTCAACTGCAATATTGATCTCTTCATCATCCCTTCTGTTTTGCATTGCTGTGTTTTGATGCTGTGTGAAACTATTTTCATTTTAATATATAGAAATAGGCAACCTAACTAGTTTGTTAGGTCTTTACTACTTAGACAAAACCTCTCTCACTACATCAGCTATTTTCACATTGTAATTTCATACCCTATAAACTATAGTTCAGTTCTTTTTCATTCAAATATACTACTGGAAGATTAATGTATCTCTTATGCAGACTGTTTAATCAACAACACAAATTGGTCTCATTAAAAGCTATTACATGCTGGTGTGTCAGCTATTAATCACCATCTGGACTAAGTGTTGACCCATTGGCAATCTTATTGCTAATACCTTTGATTTTGGATTAAAAGAATTCACTTCATGTCTTAACTACAATATTTGCTAACTAATAATTCAATTGTATAACATTTCCAGACACGATAATATCAATTTCTAGCCTACATGATTTGCATTACATATAAACAAAAAAATTCAAACAATTCTCTCAGGATTCTTAAAGAAAATAATGTATAAAATTCTTAGAATAAATGAGTCATAGAACATTCAAGACAAATGAATTCAAACAATTATCTTCTGATTTTGTATCGAAGGAATATTGCACTGAACTAAGATACAGTACCTTGCTTTCCTCAACCCCTTTAAAAATCATCTCTTTACTGTCTTACAGAATAATCTCAAGACATACATATATACTGGACTTTCTTTAATAAGAGAAATATTCACCATTCTTCCTCTGCTAAACTATTTAGATTTGGATTAATCTCACCACCAAAATTAACAAATGCCTATCCAGATTTGAGTAACTCCGAATATTTCCACTTTCTTAATAAATCAATTTCTGGAAAGTTTCATCTTATGACACATATTTTAAACAAGTACAAAAGTTGGCTCTGCATCATTTGAACCCTAGTCATTTCCCAACACTTAGAATTTAATTCACCTTGACTTGACCAATCTTCTAATCATTATCAAATGGAAACCTCATTAAAAATTAATCTTGTACAAACCAGCACCATATTCAAGCACAGCCCAAGCATTAACACTTTACCCAAACACTTTCATCAACTTAACTGGCTACGTGTCACACTGACCATGCAAAACTCAGTTATGTGTTGCAATATCATCTTACAACATTCACAGTTTTAGATTCTTGCAAGAAGAGTATATTTGATAAAAATTTATTTTTGACACTAGGTATTTCTATCATATCAATACATACCACTGATGTATTAATTGCTATATATTTTAATTAAGTTGCTGAAAGACCTATCATTACAATTGTGCATCAATTAGACATTGGATCAAGCCAACATGATATCAATGAATCTCCCCCCCCCCTTATGAATAATTTGTCATGTAAGGTAATATGAACAATATTGTGGTCATTTTTTTTTCCACATCAATTAAATGTGAACAACATTAATACCAGCTATGGCATATATAACTTTAATGATTTCTTTGCAGCTGTGAAAACCACATGACTTTTTTCCCCAATAATACTACACCTTTTTCTGTTGGCTTTAGCTATGGACCTCAAACCAAATTCACACAGGCTTATTGCCAGGCCATGACCCACATACGCTGAGCCAATCTCTGAACTACATTTAAAATGAGTAGGATAAACAACGAAAAATAAATTGAAAGTAAAAAACTTAAATACTGAGTTTAATCTCAAATGTTCTCTACACAAATAGACCAAAGTCATGGGTTCTGTACACAAAGCGACCAAAGTCATGGATTATCTACACAAAGCGACCAAAGTCATGGATTATCTACACAAAGCGACCAAAGTCATGGATTATCTACACAAAGAGATCAAAGTCATGGATTATCTACAGAAAGAGACCAAAGTCATGGATTCAGTAATAGACCAATTGATGGGTTCTCTATACAAAGAAACTGATGTGATGCCTTTGTTAGTCTTCAATCAAATTGGACTTAACAAATAAGTATGGTAAATAACACGGAAATGGGATCAATTAAATGGAATTCAATTTTCCTTCTCTTTTCACATCAAAGAATAATCAATTACATTTCTTGCCTGAACACCTTGGTAATTGGTTGATCATTTGAGGTACCATCTCTCCAGGTACCTATGTGCAAGCTATTTGTCAACAACTTGTGGTTTCTTTCCAACTTAATAAATTCAGCTATCCTTTGTACTGTCACCATTTGGCAACAATGGGATCATCATAAAAAGCCTTTACTTACCAAATACATCAAAGTCTTTTTAACAAAATCTCTTTAAAGAGATGCGATATTGCCAGTGTTTCAAGACCACCAATGTAGGTGACCACCATGTCTTAGAGTCATAAATAAAAAGATCACCTGCAAAAGAAAGCAACTGCCTACAGAAACTATTTTGCAAGAGTAGTTATCAAAGTAATACTTAATTACATTGAAATCTGTTTGATTTTCAGATGATTGTACTGTGTACAAGGTGACCTGCCAACAAGGACATAAAAAATTTTGGGAGGTGGGTACCGTGTTATACAGTATGATAATCTGATGATAAAACAAATATTACTTAAATATTAATTAAATTTTAACTGTTTTAATTCCAAAAGATAGACCAGATATGTGTGGTGCTGATTTTTACAAAATTGTCAAATATTTAGTGAGTTTTGTTTGGATAGTTGATTTCTGAAATTCCAATCACTGTCAAAGAAATTATGTGTGTTATATTGTTTTTAACAAGCCATTAACTGTTTACATAAAGCCATTAAACATTACAGTGCATTTATGTTAATGTACAGTAATTGTGGAACAGATATTATTTTAAGCTTGATTACCATCATTAACTTGGACCCTCCAATTTTCCAGAGATGAAATTTAACTAATTTGTCTTTTTAAATAGTACAAAAACTTCCAAACATCAAACAAGTTTTATTAAAGCCAACAAACAAAGCTTCACATTGTAACAAAAACAGAGGAATGTTTTACATGTACTAAAAAATGATGCCTGAGTAAAGAACATTCTGGCCATAACAGTGCTAAATTGATTACCCTTATTATCACATGGATTACCTGACATTAATGTCAGTAGGCAGTGCAAAAAAAAAAAAAAAATATTACACAACTCAAGATGAGTTGAAACTTGCTAATAGTATTGATAAAAAGAAAACAAAAAAAACATTTATATTTAAAAAGAATTTCTATTTAATTATGAAATTTCTTTATTACATGCAACATGTTGACCTATGATCTAAAGCAATCCGTTTTCGACATTTTCTGTTTAAAGAATGTTGTCTTAATGAAGATGTTTATTACAAGTCACTTTTGTGTCACACAAATGACATGCCAAAAAGATGTGCTATTTTTAAAAAAAGTAAATTACCAGCCAAAAATGTATATGAAAAATGACCACTCCAGTGGCCTAGTGGTTAGAGTGTCCGCTTTGGGAGTGGGAGGCTGTGGGTTTCGAATCCCGACAGAGTCATATCAAAGACTTACAAAAATGGTAATTTAACAGCTGCTTCAATAAGTGCTTAGCATTAAGAGGTTAGTGTTAGTACTGGTCAGGTTAATGTGACTGAGTGGGACATGATGCTACATGTCTGTGGTATGATGCCCCAGTGCACGATATTACATGTACTATAAACTGTCACACTGCAGATGTCATAGCGATATGACTGCAAAAAATTTAAAACTGTGTTAAAAATCCTAAACCCACATACCATCAAAACATGTACAGTAAAGAGTATATTACCAGCCAAAATGCACTGTAAAAGAGTACATTAATAGTAAAAATTGACTCCAAAAGACTAAACTAACCACTAATACAACTCTATGGTCTGTAACAGAAAAGAGCAAAAACTGACAAGATTTGTAAAATTCAACAAACAATTTATTTCCTTAAAAGACAAAGTGAAATATTCAAAACTAACTTACACCGTTTACAGTATTATGAATTAAACCCCAATTATGATGTAAACAACCTTAATATAAATACCTAATACACAATAAGACGACCAGGATGAGTGTAAAAATTTAATTTCTAGAATATTCTAAGTTTCAAACAAGGTCAGGTCTCTTACTTAAATTTTAATAAAGAACCTGACACACATCACATAGACCAGGAATTTTCAAGGGAAAAACCAACGTTCTGAGCTCAGCACCAAGTAAGCATGTTTATCTTAAAATATAATCTACAATCATGGATCAAAATTAGCTATGTATTGTTATTTACAAAATGACCCTTACAATCTATAATCATGGATAAAAAACCCAAGAACACAATATATACCGGTATATATATATATGCTCACATTGGATATATCATTTTAAATTTCATTTGATCCACAAGTAACAACCTATATCATATTTTTAAACAATGTAAAGTATGTGTTAATAGCCTATCAGTAGAATATTGATTTGGTTGTTGCATGTGGACCTTGAGAAAAGCAAGAAATTTTCAGTCAATTTACATTTGAAATTAGCTTGCATTTTTTTAATGATCCAGTATTAACTATCAAAACTGATATTTGTGTTATAATGAACATATACAATAGCTCCGACATAAAACAGGGCTAAGCTTGTGAAGTAATAAGTTTTAAAGATGAATAATTTGCTATATACAAACAATTTTTACAAGATGCTAAAGGACTTTATCAAGACAATATCTGCTTTTTATTACGTCATCAAAGTTTAAATTTGTATTGAAAATTGACTGCATGACCAAATTATTGCCTTGATTAATCTGAAGCAGTTAACCTCGCGAATTTAGGTTACAAAAACACCTGAATTCTGCTTTTACAAGATATGCTTACTGTGTTCTGTAAACTATATGCACAGTGTGACGGTATATCAGATTTACCTTTGGCACTTAGTTCCAAAATTGCTGACATCAGCTAGTTTTCAGGCAGTTACATATGTTTTATATATCTACAAATGGATACATTTACTTTTATAAAGCTTATCCAGTCATTTAAGATAAATGAATTTTGACAGTAATAAATGTAAATCAATCATCCACAAACTCAAGTTTTGTGTCATCTTAAATACATCTGAATGTTTTGTACAAAAAAATTGTCTGGTATCATGGAAAGTACAGCAATTTATTAATGCAACTGTACATCATAAAATTGATGAAGTTAGCAAATTATTGCTGTATCATAGGTAAGGTAGGTTTTATTGCACATTGTGTGTGTTCTAATCCCACCAAATTATTTGTTTTTGAAACCAATACATTTTTTTTACTGAAAGTATTTTTTTAAATATACCTCAGATTAAATGCATGTTTTTTTCCGTTTACCTCATTTCAAGAACATGATGGTCATGCTTCTCTTGATTTCATCCTTTAAATTTATGCTTTTCAATTCATTATAGTACAAATATTTGAACAAGTATGTACTATTTTAGACAGAATTTTTTATTCATATTCAATATCAAATAAGCTCCCTTAACTCCAGTACAAGGTAATTAAAGAATTTGGTTAATATATTATTCATCACATCCATGCAGTATTTTGTATACATTTAACGATTGTATAAAGATATGCAATTATAGTGTAATTATCAATTCTTTGTATTTAAGGTATTACATTATCATCATCTCTCTCTCTCTCTCTCTCTCTCTCTCTCTCTCTCTCTCTCTCTCTATATATATATATATATATATATATATATATATATATATATATATATATAACATGCACAAAACACAATATTTCATAAAATGTATCAAAATCTAAATTTTAATTTCATCTCATATGACAAAATTCCACTGGTAAAAATACAGAATATCTATGGGTGTGCATATTTAGACAAAAAATGTATTTTGCATACTAAAGTTTTTATAAAATGAAACACTTTCAATGTTCGTTTGTAATTGGAATTTTTTATTTGGCTGCTTTTGTTATTATTAAACTGGAGAACCTGAAGCAATGACAATAGCCAGACACATGAAACAATGACAATAGCCAGACACATTAAACAATGACAATAGCCAGACACATGGAGCAATGACATTAGCCAGACACATGAAGCAATGACCATAGCAAGACACATGAAGCAATGACAATAGCAAGACACATGAAGCAATGACCATAGCAAGACACTTGAAGCAATGCCCATAGCAAGACACATAAGCAATGACCATAGCAAGACACATGAAGCAATGACCATAGCAAGACACATGAAGTGATGACCATAGCAAGACACATGAAGTGATGACAATAGCAAGACACATGAAGCAATGACATTAGCCAGACACATGAAGCAATGACATTAGCCAGACACATGAAGCAATGACCATAGCAAGACACATGAAGCAATACCAATAGCAAGACACATGAAGCAATGACCATAGCAAGACACATGAAGCAATGACCCTAGCAAGACACATGAAGCAATGACATTAGTCAGACACATGAAGCAATGACTATAGCAAGACACATGAAGCAATGACCCTAGCAAGACACATGAAGCAATGCCCATAGCAAGACACATGAAGCAATGACCCTAGCAAGACACAAGAAGCAATGACCATAGCAAGACACATGAAGTGATGACAATAGCAAGACACATGATGCAATGACATTAGCCAGACACATGAAGCAATGACATTAGCCAGACACATGAAGCAATGACCATAGCAAGACACATGAAGCAATACCAGTAGCAAGACACATGAAGCAATGCCAATAGCAAGACACATGAAGCAATGAAGCAAGACACATGAAGTGATGACAATAGCAAGACACATGAAGCAATGACATTAGCCAGACACATGAAACAATGACATTAGCCAGACACATGAAGCAATGACCATAGCAAGACACATGAAGCAATACCAATAGCAAGACACATGAAGCAAGGAAAATAGCAAGACATATGAAGCAATGACATTAGCCAGACACATGAAGCAATGACCATAGCAAGACACATGAAGCAATGACCATAACAAGACACATGAAGCAATGCCGATAGCAAGACACATGAAGCAATAACCATAGCAAGACACATGAAGCAATGACTATAGCAAGACACATGAAGTGATGACAATAGCAAGACACATGATGCAATGACATTAGCCAGACACATGAAGCAATGACATTAGCCAGACACATGAAGCAATGACCCTAGCAAGACACATGAAGCAATACTAGTAGCAAGACACATGAAGCAATGCCAATAGCAAGACACATGAAGCAATGACCATAGCAAGACACATGAAGTGATGACAATAGCAAGACACATGAAGCAATGACATTAGCCAGACACATGAAACAATGACATTAGCCAGACACATGAAGCAATGACCATAGCAAGACACATGAAGCAATACCAATAGCAAGACACATGAAGCAAGGACCATAGCAAGACACATGAAGCAATGACATTAGCCAGACACATGAAGCAATGACTAGCAAAACACATGAAGCAATTACCATAACAAGATACATGAAGCAATGACCTTAGCAAGACACATGAAGCAATGACATTAGCCAGACACATGAAGCAATGACATTAGCCAGACACATGAAGCAATGACCATAGCAAGACACATGAAGCAATGACATTAGCAAAGACATGAAGCAATGACCATAGCAAGACACATGAAGCAATGACATTAGCAAAGACATGAAGCAATGACCATAGCAAGACACATGAAGCAATGACATTAGCCAGACACATGAAGCAATGACATTAGCAAAGACATGAAGCAATGACCATAGCAAGACACATAAAGCAATGACATTAGCAAAGACATGAAGCAATGACCATAGCAAGACACATGAAGCAATGACATTAGCAAAGACATGAAGCAATGACCATACATATTTAAAAAGCTCTGAATATTACTGCACTGAACAGGAACCTTCTGTATTAAGCAAATAAAATACATCAGTGGATCCACACTCTGTGCAGCTCTGCACATTTTCACAGCTTGATTATCCAATTATTAAATGCCATTTTGCTGTCTATCAATATAGCAGCTTTCACTCACCTCCCCTTCAGTGAATCTTTGATAATGGGATTCAGTCAAAAATCTCTTGGAACTAAATCAGGGCTGTATGGAGGATGTAGGAAAGTTTGGATGAGGTACTCCTAAAGGAGGTCTATTATTATAGCTAGATTTATTTGCAAGTGTCCTGTCATGGAAACTTTGTGTACTAGTGTACAGATGGATGTTTCAACATTGTTCCAAAACCTTTTGCAATACTTTGTAGGCATCAAAATATCCAACTAGTAGAGTCTGGCATAGAAAGCTGGACAACTGGAGGCAATGTTACTTACTACTTTGAGAATGTTTGATAATGCATGGTATTTCAATTATTTGTCGATTAACAGATACTTGAAGGGACTGTTCAACAAAATTTTGCCAAAACCAAGATATATTGACACTTGGGATGTAAACATTGTCTTAAAATACCTGTGTACCATTTTTTTTTGTGGAAACTATATCTTTAAGGTTATTAACAATGAAGCTGGTTGCTCTTATTGCATTATATACAGCTCCAAGTGCACAAACTCTGAAGTCATTGAATTTATATAACATGACTTGTATGACAGATAAAAGATGAAAACTTCAAGTAAAGGTAAGAATTTCCAGTTGGAACTACTACATTATGAGGATGAAAAGCTTTGTGCTATGCATACCTTGCTGCATTATCTTGACAGAACTAAAAATCTTCGGAAATCTACTCTCCTGTTCTGGTTTATTATTGTTCCTATAGAGCTGTGATATCTATTACTATTGCAAGAGTGCTAAAAATGGTTTCAGAACAATCAGGAATTGATTTGTCTAAATTCAAAGCACATTCTTACAGAAATGCTGCAGCATCAGCTGCTTTCAGACAAGGCTGGAATCCTTGCACAATATATTAAAAGCAGCAGACTGGGCATCAGTAAAGACTTTTCACAAAATTTTATCTAAGGGATATTCAGACTAATAGTAAGGGTTTTGCTGAAGCACTTATTAATAGCATATAAATAATTTCTGTTTGATTATGATTTACAGCTCATAAACAATATGCTTATTTTTCCTACTGATGTTTCAGCAGATGTTTTGTTGTCAATCTTTAAAAATTCTGTGTTTACATGTGAGGCTGAAGGCTTTATGAAAAACAATGGACCCCCTCATCCAAGCACTGTGAAGGTTGAGGGGCATTATTGAAGTAGAGCTGGAGGCTGTGCATGTATACACCCACCTATTCTTTGTTGTAAATTGAGGTTTCACCACAGTGATGTTTTTCTTTCCCTGTCTTATTTAGACAACAAAACACTTCACTTTAAACAATGATATCTCATGCAGGTGGTAAGTTTATATAGGATATCTCAGATGGCACATCATGTGATGGTTAAAAAGTTTTCTTTTCTTTCAAGAGCACCTGTTTCAGTCAATGACAGAGTAACATGCTCTGCCTTTGGCTTTACTCTATTACTGCCCCTCATACTTCACAAATGCTTGGATGAAAGGTCCATTTTGCATTTTTAAAAATAATGCATGTATAGAAAACTGGATGGTCCAACTATACTGAGCTATCTGTAGTCTCTACTCTTTTCATCTGATTCAAATGGTAAAGTTTCCTTTTGAGTTGGTTTAGAAAAAGCAAATGCATATACACTGTATAATAACCTTTGCCAATCTGTATCCAATGTCACTGGCCACTCCTTTCATATCAAGGTGAGTAGCTGCTTGACAATTTCAAAGTGAATCTGTTTTTGATCAAATGAAAACTCACACTGCAAAAACCTCTCTGATTTTCAAATGATTCTTGAGTACATTAAAAAACAGCTGACACTTTAATGTATTCTACGTGAATTAAGCATCATCATCAATTGCTCACTTTGCAGCAAAACCACTTCCATGCACCCCAATTGCTGACAGGTCTTCCAGAATATGGAAAATCTTCCATGGATTCACAACCATCTTAAACTGATGAAACTATCTCAAACATTTTAGGCAATAGAGAATTGCATTCAAAATCTTTATCAAAGACGATTCTATGCATGCTCCTTAAACAGTAGTGGAAATGTTTCTCTTTTTTTAACATTTTTATGTCACTGTTATATACTATTGTTATGCCACATGCATATATCTGCAGGTTTCCAATGTTATATATATATATATAACATCTATGCAATGACCACTATAGTTGCCTTAATGGAGTTCCGAATACCTCCATTACAATTCAGGACTTGCGTTATTTTGTTTTGGTGTTTTGGTGAAAAATCGGTGTTGATACAAATGACCATTCAGGATTTTTAAGATAGCCATTAACGCAGCCATTTTAAAAAAAAAAAAAAATATACAGGCAATGTTACAGTATATGACAGGCAATGTTACAGTATATGACAGGCAGTGTGACAGTATGACAGTATATGACAGGCAATGTTACGGTATATTATAGGCATTGTGATGGTATATGACAGGCAATTCTACAGTAAAGGGCAGACGGTGTGACAGTATATGACAGGTAGTGTTACAGTATATTACAGGCAGTGTGACAGTATATGACAGGCAATGTTACAGTATATGACAGGCAGTGTGATAGTATATGACAGGCAATGTTACAGTATATGACAGGCAGTGTGACAATATATGAAGGCAATGTTACAGTATATGACAGGCAGTGTGACAGTATATAACAGGCAGTGTGAAAGTATATGATAAGTAGTGTAACAGTAAAACTAACATGACCATCTGCTCAGTCATTAACAGCAACATCATAGACAAGAAATCCCAGTCAGTAGGATGCTTTCTGTAACAATGACTTCCATTTACATATAGGTTCAGAAAATGTATGTTTTAAGAGTTTTCTATCATCTGTACCTTCACTGATATTTAATCAGACATCAGCATCATTTCTTGACATCTGGAAGGCCTGTATGCAAGCATACTTTATGTTAAAGTTGGTCAACATCCGAGGAGCAGTTATTCTGATATAAAACTTTTCAACCATTTTAGAATTTTAGTAATGACCACATTTTTTATGCTGATTGGCATCTCAAGTACAAAATTGAAAGCTCTTCATATTCTCTAAAATAAAAATTACAACTTTATTTAATTCATTGTATTTGTAATAACAGTTGCCAAAACCATATATTGACCTGATCTGTAGATAAGTGAAAGCTAATTTATGCCTGCTTTTTATATCTTTGAAACAGGGTATTGTTAAAAGCTGCTATTTAAAGTTTTTATTTATATTAATAATATTGACCATATCTGACAGCAGATTACCATTAGCTGTATAAAGCTGGAAGTCATTAATAAAAAAAAACACATTTAAATAGATTTTGATTAAATTTCGCTGAATAAGTTTGATTAAAATGTCATCTAAAAATTATCCTACATTTATTAACGGCAGCCATAACCAATCATGGATAGGTAAAAAATTTACAAATCTGAAAGCCTTTTATGCAAGACATTTGTAAAAATTTGGTCAAAGTACTGAGAAGTTTTTTTAGAAGCTTGTAAATGTTTTCCTATCATTTTTATTGGTGACTATATTAAATAATCAGCACCAAGTGAACAAATCTTAAAGACCTTTTTGCTGTCAAATTTGGAAGTCATTGGAAACATCTGTCTACTTTTAATAATGGCAGCCATATATGACGGTGGATTGGCATGAACAACTCTGAAAGACACATATGCCACCATGATTTTGTTAAACTCTGGTCAAATTCTGTAAAGCAGTTTTTGAGAAAAACATGTTTGAAAGATTTTCATTTTAGCAATGGCAAACTTTGGATGGTAAAGGTTGCACGTTTAAACCTGAGCCAAGTCATACCAAAGACTTTTAAAAAGGGAACTTACCACTGCTGATAAGAACTCAGCATTAAGAAGCTTGTGTTAGGACTTGTCTGAATGGTGTCAGGATAATTTGACTGGATGGGACATCATGCTACATGTCTGTGGCATGATGCCCCGTTGCTAGACATCACTATAAACTGCCATACTGTAGTCATCATAGTGATATGACCTAAAAATTGTTAAAGGTATGTCATAAATCCAGATCACACAAACAATTATTTTTGGATGGCAGGCTGGCATCTATTGAAAACTTAATAAAGGCTTCGATGTCAAATTTCTTTAAAATTATTTTTTATAAGAACAACTGTCAATTGATTTATTGAATACACAATGAACCATACCATACACTCCTCTGACCTTATCAGTTAAGTTAACAACGACAGCTAAGCTAACGGTTAGTGTGGAGCTGCCTTATCCCATGTGTAATCTATGTACAAAGTTTGAAAAAAATTGGACCAAGGAAGCTTGACAGTATCATGCAGAAATATTTAGAACATTTGTAATGGTTCCAGTGAATTTAACCTAGGGACTATTGTGTGCAAATCCCAAATAAACAGAGTTGAGCCTCTTTGCATGGTGAAAAAAAATATGAGGTTTTAGAGGGAAGAAATACTACATCAAACTAAAACGACGTTGTGTAACCTTGCATAGGGATTAAACGATTGATGGACATTGCTAATTACTGAGTGACCATTGCTCCTGCTTCCATTAGCTAGCTCTGAAGACATGCTGGAGAGTAGATATGGCCTATTCTATATCTCCAAGCCTACTGCGGGGGTACAGGGTAAAATTCTTAAAAATTCTGTAAATGTATATAAAATAAATGATGGTAACAAATAAAATATTCCTTATAGGGTCAAGCTTTGTTACATAAACAGCATTCCCCCCAAAAGATAGATTTTCCCTGCCAGCAGTAGCGTACAACTGGGGGTGGAGTGGGGGTGGACTGAGCAGTTAACCTGGGCACCAGAGGTCTTAGCCTGCCATATCAGCTGATAAAATGTATTTTCGAAAATGATGAAAATTATCTTTAGAAATTGTTACTCTTGAATCCAGACAATTTAGCAAATTACATGACACACCCGTTTAACAAGAATTTGCAAACTTTTTCGCTGCCATGAAGTGCTACTATATCTCTTGGCACCTACCCATCCCATCACCTCACTAATTCTCTTTCCTATCACATCAAAAGGGATCCAGACATCGATCAGTCATATCGCCTGGGCACAATCAGTTAAAATAAATGACTATCTTTGAATCCATCATACAACCACAAGTCAAAGAGCAGTTTGCAGTGTTACAAGCTTGGAAACCTTGTCACCTTTAAGGCTGCTGTGTAGACATATCCAACACAGTCCATAAATAAATCAATTTCGTTAAAAATTAATGTTTCTGTATATGCTTATGAGTAATACATATAAGGTGAAATTAATGGGCCTAATGTGAAAATGACATATGCATAAAATGGTGCTTGATTGACTTATGAAAGAACTGAGATGCCAGGCAATGTCACCAAATATCATTAAATTGATGAAAATTCAATGACGGACAGTACAAAGACAGAATGAGTTGAACCTCTAAATCTGCCTTTTTCTGTATTTTTGTTGTTGTTATTTTCAACACTACTGACAGAGGCAACTTCCATGAAAAAAAATGTAGATCCTGTTAAATGTTTTATCATGAAATTTCGCTGCAGTGAGAAAAAACTGAGAAATAAGTTTTACACATCACTCATAAGGCCATCCTAGGCTTCAACAACAGGAAGAAATCATTCATCTGGTCGGAACAGGGAGAAGTGCAAAACAATCACTGATATTTCATCAAGTTGGACATATTGTAGTGTTTAATTGTAATAGCTGACATGACCTCCATATCAGGACTCACTTCCTAGCTTTGAGAATAAGGGCATTTATTTTGCTGCAGGCAAATGAAGAGTAAAGAAATATTCCAAATCCATTGAGGGTGGGATAAAAATGAATGTAAAAACCTAAACATTGATGACAGTCTAAGATATGGACCATGCAATTGTTTTTTTTAACTTCCACTATCGTGTGCTTGACAATAATGTTAATCACAACACAGATTACTGTGAAGAGAACATTATATCCCTCTATAGTACTCTGTGTACTCTTTTTGCATAAATGCTATTTTAAGACAGATTAACCTTGACCTTAGACCTTTTGGTGCCAAATTTACCAGGTTTCTTCCATATAAGGCTGCAACATTTACAAAAATTTATAAATGGGTATATTATATGCAATCACCAAAATGTTGAAGCTAAATTCAAACAATTCATAGCACAAAATTTTCCCAGATCATTAGGTTTCTGGCTGACAAAATATTTATATGTAAACATCTAAAAAAATTTCAAAGTGTACACACACTATTCTCACATATTAAATTTTTTTTATCGCATGTTTCTAAGACATGAATATATCTGAAGATGTCAATACAACGACTTTACGATCATTGTGATATTATTTACGATCAATGTAGGAGGCCCCGTGTGGCTAAGTGGTCTAAAGCACTCTCCATTTTGGATCACTGCCATCTGTGACCTCTGTCTACGTGGGTTCGAGTCTAAGATTCGGCTAATGTACCGTAGTTATGTGAGAAAGCTTGCCAGTAGCTTCTTGTGGGTCGGTTCTTCCTCCACCAATAATACTGGCTGCCATGTATAGCCTATCGTGTGCTGAAAAATGGCGTTAAACCCTATAACAACAACAACAACAACAACGATCAATGTAAAATCCAGATCTAATGCATGGACATGCATGTACAGTAGGATGCTTTTGTCGGAGCAACAATGATGATAAAAACCTGCAGCAGCTTTGATGTATGTTTATTAAAGATAAATAAATGTAGTTTCAATAAATGTTTGGTAGTATTATTAGTAAATCAACTTGATGTATCATGTGCGGTACAAACAAATTTTATCAAATTAAGCTTTTTCCTAGTGATGCCACATTCAATTTGAAAAATTATCCATACTTTGAGAAAAGAACTAACATAAAATCTTATAAACAGTCAACTTGTGAAAGTATACCAGTTTAATTGGAACAGGAAGTCATTGCATCACCGACATCCACATGCACTTGATTTACATGGTTATTGATTTTGTACACATTTACAAGCAGTATACTGAACTAAGCCATTTAAACATGTAAATATTGTAACCTAACTTCTTTACTCTTTATACATGTAAACATTTAAGGATTAATTACTTATACAAAGTACACACCCTCTATAAAAGTTTCAGCTAGATGAATCAACTAACATTATTCTGCAGAAACCATTTTTCTTCTTTCAACCTTTGACCCTTTGAACATAAAATCAATAATCTAATCTTCCTTACCCCAAGTACATGCTTTATGAAAGTTTAGTTTAGCCCATCCTGTAGAACTAATGTTATTGTGCAGGAACCATGTTATTATTCTTCCTTCCATCAAGTGCAAGACATCCACCTTAACTTTTAACTTACTAGGACCAAAATTGTTTGGGTTTTTCCTTACCAAGTGCAAATCATCCACAAAGTTTGGCAACTGTAGATGGCAAAGAACTCAAGTTTTTGTTTTGCTAGTCACATTAACATGGAACAGCAAGGATTCTTCATTTTCCTATGTGCAAGCTATACAAAAGGTTTTGTAACTGTAGATGTAGGAGAACAAAAATTATCTTATAGTAAACAGTTATTTTAGTACACGAGGTAATGGTAGAAACCATATTGTAGTCTGATTAAAACAGCCATGTCAAAGAATATAATATTGGCAAGTGATTGTTTATTACAAAAATTCTAAATCTATGACAAAAGTGCTCGTGATAATTTTTTCAACATGTTCCACCTTCATATCTGGTAGGGCCACTGGGTACTAATTTCATCCATTTTCTGGAATATAACATAAATATCCCATGTGTGCTAAATCTGAGGCTGAAGTGCACATGGCTCATTTTCAGACAGTCACTGTAAGCCAGTCCCTATGACTTGGCAATGGAGAGACATAAAAAAGGGAACTTGTTACTCACTTTTGTAGCTAACAAATCCACTAATGGTCTTCAGCACAGATGAAAAAGCACCTCTTGCATAGGTAGCGCAAGCAATCATGCAGAGACCATTCCAAAAAATGGCCCCTCTTGGATAGTCTCTCTGCCAGGATAATCATTTTGCCAAACATATTGCAGATGCTGCGAGTACTTTATCCTGAGACTACCATTCAAAGGTGGTTCCTGACTTCCATACCAAGAGAAGGAGTATGTGTCTCTCTATGATGCTTGAGGTATGCTACTTCTGAAGTGTTGTCATGGGTGACCATAACACAATGATGAGGTTGACACATCCCCGTGAAGCAGAGAACATTGCCCATATTTCAAGATTGTTTATATGAAGGGTCACTTCTCAGGTGAGTATTCCATCCTGAATTTGATGTGCTTGTGAACAGAAAGGAGTGAGATTTGTGGCTGTGAATCAGGACTCCAGTCAGGAACCAATCCCAATCTAGCCACCAACTCTGGTTATGATGAAAATCGGATCCAAAAGGAAGTCAAACTGACTGCAGGTCCTTGTGTAATTTCCAGTGTGCTTGATGAAACTAGATCTGCAGCCATATTAAAATCTTCCTTGGAGTGAGATGTAAAGGTGAGCTGACAATGATGTCTTGACATAAGAACCACTAAGAAAGACAGATTTAAAGGGATTCTGTCTGATGGGATGTGAAACCTCCCTTGATCAGTGAGGAAATTCATCACAATGTGCATGAAGTCCAGAGATGGGATCAGATCCACCATCTCAAAATTGCAGACTAGATCCAGACAAGTTGACATCAACCAACAAAGGAATAAATCCTTTGAGAATATCTCTAAGGATGTTGTGCATAGAAATACTGAAGGACGGTGATCCCTTTAGACCTATAGTGAGCCATCATTAAACACATCACCTTGGCAAATACTTTGGGCACAAAGGTAAGGCTGAATAGAAGAGCTCAGATTGATATGGATGTGAAAGTATCCAGCCTGCCTACCTGTGAAGAATGCCCAGTTTTAGGGCCTAATTGTCTTCCTGTGCAGTCTCCATATTGAAAACTTCTTCCAAAACGGCTCTATGCCAAAACAGTCGCGCCAAAAAGTCACGTACCATCTTGATTGTTACTTGATCTAAGTAAAACTCTTTATAAATGTATGCTATCATGTGACTTTGCACAACGTAAAATTGCTCAAAGCTCATTGGAGCAATTCCCATGCTAGCTCTGCAGTTTTGGAGATGTGTAGTTTTTGGCATGTTTTCAATGTCTCAGGCGGTATGTGACTTTAAGGCGCCGCTGTTTTGGTGCTGGCCATTTAGGAGTGCGAATTACCTTCATGGTTTAAATACTGGGTAAGTGAGACTAATTACTTGTCACATCCGAGTTGTTCAGAAAGGGCGTGACTTAGTATATGAGCAATTTGTTTGTGGAGACTAGCTGCCTGTAAAGTGCTGAAAATATGCAGAAGCCAATGTCAGACTCAGGATAATTGTTAACAGTTACAGAGAAAAAAACATCATTGAGTACCTTTGAGGAATATCGCATAACTTTTTGATGGACTGATGGACTGGTCAAGTTACTAAAAGGTAGCACATTTATGACATTGAAGAATAAGCCTATTCATTGTTTCAAAGTTTGAATAATTAGGCTTAAATTCATTAAAATAACAGTTTTTCATGCCAACTGTTATGAACTACTTTTACTGCGAAACGATTTTGACTATTTCTGGAATACTTTGATAAACTAGGTTTTTTTATGACTGCTTTAAAAATAAATGATTTCTGTGCCAACAATGTACTATTTTTACTGAGAAATAAGTTCATGTTAATAAGCGCCAAAACGGCCGGCACCAAAACAACTGTGCATCAAAATGGCAGCGCCAAAACGTCCTGCTTCGCAATCAAGACATGTATTACATTGGTCATAAAACCAAATAAAGAACAAGGGCCAAATATCTGGAACTATTTTATTAAGCTTCTTAATATACACTTCTGTTTCCCATCATTATCTACCTCTGTGAAATATCTGCAATCATCAGTTTTTGTCAGCTGTTTTGATTTTGACAAATGTCTTTTACATCATAGGTCACATACTTAAATCGTTCTGTGCACATTTATATGACAAACACGAAACATACACATGTAAACATTACAGTCTTTTAATTCATTATTTAAAAAAATATAAAAATTTATATTTATGATGTGCCAATGTCTTGAATATTAGTTAAAATAAGTTACCACAATCTGACATAAATACATAAAGGTCATCTTAATGTACAGAAAGTAATTTGTACGTGATATTTTTAATTGTTTTGGAGGCGATGTTGTGGTGCTAGCACAAGAATGCACCGCTATGTGTATTTTCCTGATTCTGTTTACTTAATAATCAAGTTTATTACATTTTCTCACCAACTGCAGGTTCCGTTGACAATGGTACCCGAACTGTACTAATACTTTGCATGTATAACTGAAGGTAACATCAACGGTGATTCAAGCTGAATGCTTGATGCATTTATGCTGCTGTACACCTTGTATCACATTGTTTTACCTGCATAAAAATTGTCAATCTTCTGCCCAAAAGAAAGCAGTTAATTGTGGGCTTGTTTCTTACGTCAAAGCTCCTTCCATATACTACAGTAAAACCTGTCTTGAAAGACCACTGTTATGTGAGACTGTGAGACTACCTGTCTTGAAAGACCACAGTTATGTGAGACCACCTGTCTTGAAAGATCACTGTTATGTGAGAATCTTGAAAGACCACTGTTGTGTGAGAATGTGAGATCACCTGTCTTGAGACTTTTTCAATACACAAATTAATTGATTATATAACATTATGACCTGTTAAGAGAGACCACCTGTCTTGAAAAACCATACTGTTTGGGCAGAATGAGTGGTCTTCCAAGATAGATTCTAAGGTATTTTGCATTTGTGCTGCCTTTTATTAACAAATACATGTGCTATTTGTTTGATCACAATTCCTTACCATGCTAAACTTTTAGGAACCATTTAGCAGACCTGCTATTCAAACAAAAGTGAAACCCAGAATGCTAAGTTTAATCATTTTAAAAGTATACAATGATGAATTAATCAATTAAAAAGTTTGAATAACTTTTTATAATCACTTAAAGGTAGTTGACACCGAAGTCCTGAGAGGTTTTAGGATTTAAAAAAAAAAAACATTTTCAATTAATGCAGAGCACACTGAAGAAAGTTATAATTTACTTAAAAATTATAACTCCTTTTCTCAAAATTTCTCTTCCAGCTTTGTGCATAACAAATATGAAGTCATGTCATCATCAACAGTCTCTTGACCTAGTGTGGTTGTTGAGGCACTGTGCTGCTGAACATCTGTGCAGTTCTCTCCACTTGTCTTGATCATTTGCCAATGCCTGTGTCACAGCAAAACCTTTCCTGGTTCATTCTGTGATGTTGTAACTCCACTTATTTATCTGTCTACTTCTCTTTCTGCCACCCTGGTTACTGCCATGCAGTACTGTTGTGGATAGACTGTTGGCTCTAGTGACATGGCCATACCATTTCAGCTTTCTCTTTATGACAGTGGTGAGGAGGTCTTCATAATGGCCTACTTTGTGCCTGATGGTGTTATGCACTTCATCATTTGTGATGTGGTCTATATAAGAGATGCCAAGAATGGTTTTGTAGCATCTCATTTCAAGTGATTGGATTCTTCATTGTAATTCTGCTGTCAGGGTCCAGGCCTCACATGAATACAGAAAGATTGAGATGACTAGTGCTCTCAATAGTCTGATTTTAGTTTTCAGACAGATATTCTTCTCTCTCCAGATGGGTCTTAGCTTTGACATTGCTGCTGTTGTTTGTGCTGCTCATGACAAAATTTCTGCTCTTGATCCCTCTTCAGTGATTTAACTGATTATGGAACCAAGATATTTGAACTGACCCACTGTTGAAATTTGTTGGCCACTATTTGTCATCAGTTTTGTCTTCTTAGCGCTTATCTCCATGTCAAATCTTGAATGCAGTACATCATCCAACTGCCTTAGGGTCTCCACTCCAGATATTCTTTTAGGGTTTACTCCTTTAGCCTTTGGCCAACCAAACCCGGCAGGTGTGTCCATTTCCTGGGCAGATAAAGCATCTGCCACTGCATAATGCATTTCAGAGAACTGCCAAATAACAAGTCCTAATTGTAACTGATATCCCAACAAGTTCTAGTACATGGACAGTGAGTCATAATAGTCAAGCAGAAACGTGGTTGTCGGAAGATTTGGTCCCAAAGAGTCCCTAATTGGTTAAACTCAGACATTTGAATTAATTGTTGGTAACACTAAAGTAGCCCTACCACCCTTTACCAAAACAGCTGTAAATTACAGACCTCAAAATAGTAATTGTATCTGCTCTTGTCAAATGATATATAAACTTGCTTGTATATCAAGTCAAACTGCTAACTACACAGACCCAGGTCTGCCATCACATAATGTACCAGCAGATTTGGGTCTATGCAGTATATTAACAGTAATCAGTACAAGCAAAATAGACCCTGAACTGCTGATGCATTATGCAATGGCCAGTCAAGGTCTATGTTGTTTGCAGTTGGACTTTGGGTGAATATACGTGGCATGCAAACATGTCAATTTAAAATTTAACTATTCTCTCTTGCTGTTTCACAATACTAGGTGATTTCATTTTTTTTTTAACTTTATGTATTTAAGAAGCTACATGCAAATGCAGATTTTAAATCATTTCTTATGAAACATTTACCTCCAACAGCAAAATATGTTGTTTCTTTATCAAATAAAACAACTAAAGGACCTACCTTTCAGTTAGAGATGTCAATTTTCAAGGTGCTGTCTTGTAGCTCATTGATGGATGATGTCATATCTAAGGTAGTTAGCACTTCATCATACAGACACTGTAATTAAAACAGGACATACACAAGTCAGAACAAAATCAACAGAACAAAATAGATTTCTATTTTTCAAGCCACTGACAAAATAAATTATGTGTGCCTCAGCTAGATACACACTGTTCTGTCCTTTTGTACTCTATCACAAAAGTACACAACTACCATATTTACCCTGTCCTCTATCCCCAATCATCAAAGTACACATCTGCTATATTCACCCTGTCCTCTGTCCCTTTGTCCTCTATCTCCAAAGTACACATCTACTATATTCACCCTGTCCTCTGTCCCTTTGTCCTCTATCTCCAAAGAACACATCTACTATATTCACTCTGTCTGCTGTCCCTTTGTCCTCTATCTCCAAAGTACACATCTACTATATTCACCCTGTCCTCTGTCCCTTTGTCCTCTATCTCCAAAGTACACATCTACTATATTCACCCTGTCCTCTGTCCCTTTGTCCTCTATCACCAAAGTACAGATCTACTATATTCACCCTGTCCTCTGTCCCTTTGTCCTCTATCACCAAAGTACAGATCTACCATATTCACCCTGTCCTCTGTCCCTTTGTCCTCTATCACCAAAGTACAGATCTACCATATTCACCCTGTCCTCTGTCCCTTTGTCCTCTATCACCAAAGTACAGATCTACCATATTCACCCTGTCCTCTGTCCCTTTGTCCTCTATCACCAAAGTACAGATCTACCATATTCACCCTGTCCTCTGTCCCTTTGTCCTCTATCACCAAAGTACAGATCTACCATATTCACCCTGTCCTCTGTCCCTTTGTCCTCTATCACCAAAATACTGATCTACCATATTCACCCTGTCCTCTGTCCCTTTGTCCTTTATCATAAAAGTATACCATTACCATATTCACCCTGCCATCTACCCCTTTGTCCTCTATTACCAAAGTATACCATTACCATATTCACCCTGCCATCTACCCCTTTGTCCTCTATCACCAAAGTACAGATCTACCATATTCACCCTGTCCTCTGTCCCTTTGTCCTCTATCAAAAAAGTATACCATTACCATATTCACCCTGCCATCTACCCCTTTGTCCTCTATCTCCAAATCACACATCTACCATTTTCACCCATGTCATTTGTGCAGTATTCAAAATTATAATCACTAATTCTAAGCAATGTTTAAACTCTGATGGTCAGTTGAAAGAAAAGTTGAACTTCAGAGCTATATAACATTGCAGACACTAAACTGTGGACTTCTCAATATAAAAAGTTGGTATGGTGATAAAGGCTTCCATGGGTGCCATTGACCAAAGAAACTTGCATACATGTACTACATAAATGCAAACAGATGATGCATATTACCATTAACGAATGTGAGGGCAAGCAATTATTCTGCGTTTCAAAGTGAATATATTATGTGTGAGTCATTGTACTTGACTGAAACAAATTTAGTGGTTCTGACCACTGGACACCTCTGTCCCCTTTCATTTGTCCAGAGTATTATCTAAGTGAATTGTCAACTAAAGTCAAGTAGACAGTATGTCATTGTGATTGTATTCACTTCATAATAAGTGATGCAATACCAGTCTGCTTTTATACTAAGTGACTAACTAAAAGTGGCAATCAGATATGAGTAGGAATTAGTATTAATACACATATAGTGATTAAGATGATAATTGGCGAAACAAACGAATTAAATTGAACCAGCAAGTTAGCAGGGTTTTTTTTGTTTAAGTTTTTTTCTTTCTTCTGTTTTTTTATATGTACATGTACTAGATTCCTGATGGTGCTTATTACTGAAAATATAAACATATTTAGTTGGTGTATATACAGTAAAACCTGTCTTCACAGACCACTGCTATCAGACCACAATCTCAATGCACAGGGCTAATAAGGTATTAAAAGTACCTTTAAAACAAACACAAGGAAGGAAAAAAACATCTTAAATTTCAAATGAGCCTTCAAATGGTTGTTTCTATTGAAAAATTATGTTTTAAATGACAATAAATATAACTTGATTAGAAGAATATGAAGACATACTTAGAGAAAATGGTTGTATATGACAGTTGCAACAGGAAATTATTAATATTTGTCCACATGTCTCCTTAAGAAGTTCATTCACTTATCATACTTCTATCTATTGTGAACACGGTGAAGTATGTTATATGGGGAACAGATTACATGGGTTACCTATAGTTAATGCTCAATTGACTTCAACATACATTTGATTCTATTATAGATAGAGAGAAAACAATCTTGGATATTTCTGTGCACACAGTAACAGAAACCAGCACATCAGGAACCAGAACTGTTCCAGCAACCATTGCAACTGGTGCAATGATGTGTGGCCATGAAATGGGATTAGACCACCTAAAATATGATTTTGGTAAAAACATTTATTATAGTATTTTTATTTTTGTAATGGTCTTGTTTATCTGTTACTGCACTGTTCAAGATGTTTCGAATTAAAGTTTAATGAATAATAATTGAGCCGTCCGTTACTCAAACTTATGTTAGTGTAATGCAACACTGGTTAGACATACTAAATGGCACATATTAACAACATCAAAAGTGTAAAAAGAGACCGTTACTGTATAAATCAAGACACACTTTAGATGCTGAACATAAACACACTTGATCCATAGAGTAAGGAGGACACTGATTGAGCAATTAGTTAATATCTGACCTCAGGACCTGGAGGAAAATGCTGCCTGACATGAAATATTTTGAGACCCAAATAAACACACAAATCAATTTAAGATTTGTTTTTATCTTTTTATATTTGATGTGTAGCGATTGTAAAACCAATGTAGTGGCAATCAGTAATCATTTTCATGATATTGTTCTTGCTGAAAACCATGTATCAGGTGAGAAATTTATCAGAATATATATAAGTATTCCAGTTACAGTGATGGTTACCATGTCAAGCCCTGCAGACTGTAATTCTTAGAATCAAATTTGATGAATCTTTCTGGACCATTATAATGCACATTTTGATGGAATCTCATCACCAGTATATATTCCCATAATATTTTGAGATGAAAGTTCCAATAGAACTGCCCCCACCCCTTTTAAATTATGTGAATTACGTGTTTTTATGTATGACTGATATTTTAACATATAAAGGGAAAGCCTAAGGGGTGATTTTTAGGAAAATGTTGACTTCTTATATTTTGCTCTATGCATAAAATTAAACTCTGCTGAGTATTGTGTAATGTCAAGGCCTGTAGACTGTAATGTAGGTATAAATGTTGTTTTTTTTTAGAAATGGCTCATTCATGCATCAATCTAAAAACATTAAATATATATTCCACACATTTCATCAAGAAATGTATAACTATTTGGAATATTTTTGCATTAGTGATTTCATTGTTCTTTTCCTGATTCTCATGTGTAAATCAGTAACAAAGTTAGGAGAATGAGAGAAAATTTATGTGTTCATTTCAATGTTAGTTTTACCAACATTTCATAATTTTGAATGACAATTTCCATCATATAGGAAAACATTATTTTCATTGGAATTAATGTACTGAAAATAAAAGCACTGATAGAGAATATGTATACGAGATGCATAACACATTTCATTAACTACAAAAAATATAAATGATTACATTTTGTCTGCAAGTATGATTGTATAATTGCACTGATACAAACAGCAACACAACAACAGCTGTCACTGATTTCCTTTCTTCTTGCAATAGGTGCACTTAGGAAAATAAGAAACTTTTGATCACTCTTATCAGAAATTTTTTTCCTAAAAGTTGCCCCAGACTGAGATTTAGAAGTACTAATTTTACAAAAGAAATAGTTTGTTTTTCTACCAGATAACGGCCGAGTTAGATACTGACAAAAGAAACTTTATGAGCTAAGAAATACTTGTCAGCAAATACAAGCATCATTTTCTAAAGTTTCAACCTTTTGCTCATCAAAGTAAGTCTTAACATTGTGATTTCAATGTTTGAACTTGTCAAATAGCTCGAGTTGTCTGTGATTTTCGTTATCTCAATAAACTTTCTTGGCTAAGCTCCACCTATAAAATAATTGTTATTTTTCTCTTGCAAATTCAATATGGGTTTGTCCAGAAACTTTTTATGGTTGTTCCTCCCCTTTTGTCAGTAAGCCTCAGATACCAACCCATAAACAGAACATTATCGGCAGTGGAAGCCACCATTAAATGATACATATTTTATGTACAAAACTATTTGAAAATGTTATGTGATTGTATCAAAACATTACATTTAACTAGATATTTCTTTTCTGCAAATTTATATAAAATTATCATATAATAGAATCTGAAGTAAAAGGCAAGTAATAAACATTTAATAATTGTGAAATTATTTTCAAACTGTTATTCATCTGATGGCAAAATCATCTACTTATACCTGATGGAGTCCTGTAGAAAGTCTTTGTGACATTAATGGTGAAAATTATGGTTAATTCGACAGATTGGTTTCATGTGATGATTTTTGTGTTGGTATACTACTGTATTTTGAATGAATATTTTTGTGTTGGTATACTACTGTATTTTGAATGGATATTTTTGTGTTGGTATACTACTGTATTTTGAATGGATATTTTTGTGTTGGTATACTACTGTATTTTGAATGGATATTTGAAGTTTTTCAGTCTTTTGGCAATTCGGAAGCAATAAAAGATGGGTGACAAAAGTGAATCGAGCCAATGATTGGGGTCATGCTTGCATTCCTTGTGTTAATTTATAGTACCAATAATGTGATTTTGTGTTGTCAGAAATCTCACCGTGCATTATTGATAAAACGTCACTCTGTGCTTCATTACACGAATGCAACTATAAACAGAAAAATACAAATAAATCCTACACAAAATCACTAAAATCAAATTTTTATGTTTGATCAGTATTCAAACACATGCAACTTAAAATAAATTTATCTTCATGAGGATTATGGTACAGTTTTAGTGCAATTCGGTGTTTCTAGTTACCTCGAAATTAGATAACTCTTTATGCAACTAATTAAAATAGTAATTTCTCAGCAAACTAACACGTTAAAATTACATAAAGTCATCTTAGATGCTAAAATATATAACTTTCATTGACGATAAAATAATTAATTCGTTTTAAATGATTCTGTATCAAATATAATGTTCAATGAATATGTGACAACCTGTAGCTTTCATTAATAGCGCCATAGTTCCTGTTATTGTGATGTGATTCAATTATAAGAGCACCGTTGATTCAATTATCAGATTGAATACGGCAATGACAGAAAATTTTACCTGTCAACAAAATACCGTTCAAATGAGCTCATAGGTTCTGATAATATAAATCTAGCAAAACATTACACAAACTGGTGAAACCTAACAAGCATTTAAGTGGCAGAAGAAATAACTGCTTTGGGCCTTTGTTATGTGAAATCAATTTGTTTTACATATTTTTTTAATATGTGTAGTATGAATGTTATACTAAAGACGCATTCATTTCTAAGTTATATACGGAAGTTATAAAATAAGTTAAAAACCGTGCTCTCGTAAATTAGTATTGCGCTAAACGTTCGATTTCATTGATTTTGAGCAATGCTCAAGTTGAAAATGATCTTAAAGTATGACGCACTGCAATCTATACACACTGTAAAGTTATATAAGGATATTAGGGAATAGAGGCGGATCCGTGTGCAAGCGACTTTGACCGCGCCCTCAACCCCCAAAATTGATTTCGAAATAACTGAATAAATGCCAAACGGAAAACGAGACGAAATTATATTCGTATAGATCCGCCTCAATCCGCTAAACAGGAGATCTTGGGATCATTTTCGTTCGAGGACAAGTAATTGTCGTTTGTCACCCTTATTAAAATAGAGAGAATGGGTAATTTAAAAAAAAAAAGATGATCTCTGTAATCAATACTTTTTGACTGATCCATTCCAGGCTCAAGAGTAACTTAATCAATATCGTGACCAACAAATGTGTCGGCTAGAGGAGTGATTTCCTAATCGGCATCATTAACTAGAGCTGTCATTGTTATAACTCGAATAACTGCTCAAGCTGGGTATAAGTCAGGGATTTATTTTCCAATAGGATCGACTTTCTGATCCAAACAAGTGTTGCCAGTTATAAGTAGATTAAACACAACCTTATATCTAATTAGGTCATTGGCTAGTAATAAATGAATACTCAATGGGTAATGATAACAATATTCAGACTGTCATGGGTCCTGAGACTAACTCTGGTGATAAATTTACACAATGGAGAGGTACGTAAACAGATCCGGACTCTACTTCATGAATAAGAACACTTCTATTAGAAGAAGACATCTTTTGGTGATCCCCTCACAGCAGCAAGTGCTGCTCTGGGCTCCTTCACAAAGGCTCTGTTACTTCTATTTTATATAGATCTTTTTTATACACAGGAAGACCACTTTCGATAAAAGCTCTATCCCCAAAAAGATACCTTGATCCTTTAGGCACCGCCATCTAAAATCTACGCAAACCCATAATAAAATAAGCATGAAACCAGCCTAATCAGGGAAACTTACTCGCTACTGATTGGTTACCTTTACGCAATCAACAAGTACACTCGGTACACTGAATTCAAATTCCTGCAATATATAGTCAGAAATCAAACAACTCAAACTTTTAGATCTATTGCAAACGTGGCCTACGCAATATTGGAACAGGTCAGCTTGTTCATTGGCACAAATGGACTGAATCTGACACATCGCGTTCTCGAGTTTATGGTGTACACATTTTCTCTCCGTCCTTAGACGTTTTGCGCCCCACCGATCACGTGCTTTCTTCTGCTGCGCATGGACATTTTCATAAAAGCTGACATTTGCCATGTAAAACGGGTCGCTGTCGTTTCACTGACTTTACAGCCTCGACAAATTAATAATCCCGACCATTGGGAAATAACTGGTCGCGAAAGCACCTGGTTCGTAAGCGACTGTAATCGATGTTGATAATATAAATTTGCGCCATTACTCTAGATTATTATTCAGAGTCAGGCGATGGATACGGAGCAGGCAGAACCGGCTTATCGGGAGCGCAGTGAAGGGCGCGAAAGCAGACAAAGTGCATGAGGAACACAGAACAAAGAATATGGCCATAAGCAGTTGAATAATTATGCAACAGAAAATATGCTGCTTGAATTAAAACCTACACCTACCACGCTGGTGATTCGAATGAATTTCCAGCAGACATACACCGAGCAAAGGAAGATAGCTGTTAACACGTGGCAGCCTACAAACAAGTTAGCTTGTGACTACAATGCACTTCCTGAAACCGGATGTCTACTGAAGAAAATATACAACTAGCTGCACTGACGAATGGTGTGTACCATACTGAGTTTAATGGGAGGCTAGATTCAACGCAACTTGCTACAAATGGGAAGAAATAAGACCAGCCACCAAAAAAACGATCATATACAGGAGCAGCTACCCATCCCATTGGATGATGCCTCTAGAACAGAAGCAATCACAGAAAAGATTATGAATTATGATTGCTTTCATTGCCTGAACTCTGGTTCTCATTTTGACACGAGGACCTATTTTGATTAATCTTTACTTTTAACCTAATTTTATTTTGCTTTTTGGTACCACCATCAGAATTATGATTCCTTGATGTATGCCTAATATTGACTGACCTAAATTGTATACAAGTCTCTCAAACAAACAAGTATACGGAATTAAATTTATACGCTAAGTACTAGAATAATTTTAGGATGTGAAAACAAGAAATTTCAAAATTCGAATTATTTTGCTCAATGGCACAGGTGGCTAATATCGTTAATGGTTTAATTTTCCGTCCACTAATACAACTGGATTGACTTGGATTCAAATGATGATGATGAATTTGAATTATAGTGCTGTATCGCCCACTAGTGGCATGTAGTACTGTTTTAAGTTTCCAGCAAAGCTGGATATTTAATTTCTCCTGGGGATGAGGAATGGTGCCGCTTCCCCCAGGAATTTATGTACTCAAGGAGTACTATTTAATTTGGTCCTCAGGTCGGGGTTGCTATTACGTAACCATCGACCTGAATGAAGGACCCTGGGTGAGTGGGAATATACCCAACACACACTCAACCATAACAGCCAATTATGTGTGTTAATGGTGTGAAATGGCACAAGTGGAGGTATTATAAATTAGTTTCACATCTCCGCCATTTTGGAGTTATCCGAGTTGTGGCAATAAAAGAGAGGTACCATTACGTCCAAAGATGTCGTACAGCGCACAACATCGTGATTCCGTGCTTAATTCAAATCTGGTCCAGTTATTACTAATGGACAGGAAAATACCAATAATGTGTGAGCCACCTATGCAATTAAATCAAATCAATGAAGTCGTAAAATTTTTATAACTATCTTAACTTTGCAATATTTCTAGTACAAAGTGTACATGTATTAAGTCCCTAACGAGATAGAATACTAAGATGTCTATGCGACATAAATAAGTATAGTCACTGTTTGGTAAAAATAGCTTGTTAATTTTGAACGGTGTGCAAAAAAAATGATAAAGTCAGGTTTCGTGAAATAGATTGTTCGAAGAGGGTTCTCGTACCAAATGAGGACCCTGTTAACCAGGCAATGAAAGCAATCGGATTATTTTCTGTGTTGCTTTTTCTTGTCTGTTAGAGTAGCCCCTAATGTCAGGCTGCCACCTTGTTCTCATGGTGTACATATGGTTGTTCCCTCGTTCCCGCATTTTCCTTTGTCCTGGGTTCTTTGAAGTTGTTTCTCTCCTGATGTTTTTTCCGGTTTTGGTCCAGCGGTGATGTCCCTTTATCCAAACTTGTTCCCCCCTAAATTGGATGAACTATGTGCTGTTTTGAGTTAATAGAATCTACAGCCCATACGCCCCAGCCCTTATAGTTGAGTTGGGGGACTATATACCTGAAGTTAGATAAATTTAATTGCAGCCTGTTTCTGCGGGGTCTGGTATTCTTGGGCTTTTAGACTACCTCATGCTGTCTAAATTGGGACCATAATAACGGGACAGAATTTTATGATATCAGACCATCTACTTATATTTAATTTTTGGCTCTCTGACTTTAGAACTTGATAGGTATTTGGTAATTATTATTTACTGTCAATGAGGCTGTATTGAGAGGAAAGTGAAAGAAGGTAATAGTAGTGAGGGTAGGTTCCTATACTTATTTTATGGGCTGTTTAAAAAAAAAAATTGGGGGGGAGGGAGCCTTTTACATGGTGTTTTTTATTCCCTAATTGTCTTCATTATCTATTCGCTGTGGTTTGCTTACCCCTATTACTTTATCTGTCATCTACTTTGTTGACCTATTATTATTTCCGGAGTGATTTGATTACTCAAAGGGCTTTGAGTAAATTTTCAAGGTTCCCTAGTTTGTTTCTAGGGTTACTCGTATCTTTATTTTTCGGTTTGGTTGCTCAGTGTATGAGCCTTGGTGATCTCTTGCCCACTTGGGTTCCAAGGACGGTTAAGATGTACCTGCTTTTTCCTGGTGGTGCTTCCATTCCTTAAAGAGGCTTTCTTTTTGGTTGCCTACCCCGGGGATACTCTAGTACTAGTTTTTATGTAATCCTTTTGGTCTCCCTTTTTTGTTTGTAGGGTTACTCGCATCTTTAATTTCCGGTTTGGTTGTTCAGTATACGAGCCTTGATCATCTAGTGCCCACCGTAGTGTTTGTAGGTTCCAAGGATGGTTGAGATCTACCTGCTCATTCCTGGTGGTTCTTCCATCCCTTAAAGAGGCTTTCATTTTTGATGATTACTTTTGGTTTGAGCTAGTACTAGGTTTCTTCCTAAGTTTTTATTTTCTTTTTCTTCTCGCTATTTTCTTTTTCTTCTCGCTATTATGTTCTTTATTTTCATATTTTCTAAATTTTTTCTAGTAGCCCTGTTAAAATTTTTGAATGTTGTTTGGGGGTTGATATTTGTTAATTGAATTATTTCTGGGTATGTATTTGTGGCGGATATGATTTGTTGTTCGGATCTGAATTTGTTCCTTTCCTTCTTGGTTATTCTACAATCATTAAAGATATGGTATAAATCTTCTGGGGTGTTACAATTGTAGCAATTTATGTTATGTTATGTATTTTTCAAAGCTGTTTACCAGTTTAGTTTTTCCTAAGAGAATTCGATTGATTATTGTTTGTTCATAGCCTGTGCTCCTAGGTGGTTTTCTATTTCTATTTACTTCCTTGATGATATTATATAATTGTCTCCCTTTGTGATTTTGATTCCAATCTGTTTGCCATTTATTGTTAATTAATGTGTTGATCAGGCTGTATAGTTCATGTTGACTATATTCGAGTGGCATGTAATTTGGTTTATTGAATTTTTCTTTAGCTATCTGGTCTGCTAAGTCATTTCCCTGGATATTGATGTGGGATGGAATCCACATGTATTCTATGCTTAATTTGTTTATATTTATTTGTTTCATTATTGCGTTGGTTTGGTTTAGGAAATTCTCTTTTGATTTAATTGTGTTATTTTGGATTGAGGTTATGACACTAAGCGAATCACTTATTATAACTGTCTTGTTTGGTTTTTTTTTTTTTTCAATCCATTTTAGTACTTCTAAGATGGCTCAGAATTCAGCTGTGTATATTGAGCAGTAGTCAGGTAAACGCCACCCAATTTGTATATTCAGCTCAGGTATTACCATTGCTGCAGATGTTTTGAAAGGATTTGTTATTTTGGATCCATCTGTATATATTTTGAATAATTTTGATATTTGTTGTTAATTTCTTCTAAAGCTAATGTTTTTAGATAGTTTGCTTGGTTTTCCTTGTTTCTTTTAGTTGAAAGGGAGATATTAACTATAGGTTTTATATTACTCCAAGGTTCTTTGTCATATGTGATCTTACTTTCTGCTATATTGACTACTGGTGTTATGTTATTCCAAGGCTCCTTGTCATATGAGATAGTATTTAGTATAGTATAGTATATACTAGTTTTCCCATAGGGCGTGACTTTTTCATTGTTGCCCTAAAGGGTATATTACAAGTATGTATTGACTGGTAAGTTGGGTGAGTTTTTGGGTGTGTTGAAAGTCTGGCTGCATATTTTAGTATAAGTTCCTGCCTTCTTAGAAGTAACGGCAGTTCTCCGGTTATGATTTGCAGCTCAGCTAGTGAGGTTGATGGCAGTGCGCCAGTGCCAATCAGTAGGGCGATTTGAGCGGCAAAGTATGAAGAAACATGTTGCAAGGCCAGTTCTGATTGGTTGTTGGAAACACGTCTGTTGTTTTGTTGTTTGTTTTTTTTTTTGGGGACCTTAGTCACAGTAAGTAACACGCGATTTGATTGGATGTTGGAATACTTTGATTTAATCGCTTTGATTTCAATCCTGGCTGATTCTTTCACTTGTGTAAAACTCTAACTTGAAAGGTATTTGATCAAATTGGTTTCTCGCCTGTTCTTATTAACTCACTTAGCAAGTTATAATAACACGAAGTGATTGGAATAAAATGTTATCCCCTTAAAACAGTAAAACTAGAATGGTCAGATTGGAAAAATTCTATATTTTTTTGCCAGTACCCTTTTTGCTTTGCCGTGACCAGACATTTATCAAGAGATATTCGCAATTGTAACATGTCTTGCTGTGGTGCCTCTATTCGCCACAGCACCAACCAAATAGCCCAACACTCGGACCGTATCAAGTCGCAAAAGCACCTAGTTTTCGTAAGGGACTTTAATTAATCGTTATTCGAATGCATAAGCAAAAGAAGACACTGTTAGTTTTGGGTTAATGAACGTAAGTTATGTGGTGGAAAAGCTTGAAAAATTCAAATATCCAGGTAGCCTAGACTTAGTGAGTCTCAAAGTGGCGATAGATCTACTAGAAATTAAGTTATTGGAGGAAGTGGAGAAGTTGTAAGGTTTTATCAATCCTCAGTATGTGAACATTGAAAGTTTGACGGAGGCTCTTGATGGTGATATCAAAGTCCAGTATTTTTTAAAAGATGTGTTGTATTGGACTGAGTGATCATTTGTAAAGTAGGGAGTTGACCAGATAAAGCATGCTGAAGATATGCTGAGAAAGGCGATGAAAGAAGATAAAATATACATGTGCTAAAAGAAAGAAAGAAGAAAACAAAAGGAAGAAAGATTAATTTGATAACCTTAAAAACAACTGGATACAAGAGAAACTGAGAGTCATGAGACATCCTGACTGGATACCAGAAGATGAAACGAACGAAGAAGAAGAAGAAATGAAATATTGGAAAGGTCAGGAGCTTGTTAAAATCAAAGTGGAGAAAATATAAGAGGAGGAAGAACCCAATGGCTAACACATAGGCCTCGAAAGAATTTCCTTTCTTGCCTAAACAAATAATTTGAAATATTTGTAACTGTATATTGTATGTGTAATATCAGTCTGTCTTTGGCCCACCTCCTGGTCCCAGCTGAAATCAACCCGGAGCACACCCGTTCCTACACTTGTGCAACATTGTTACCAATCTCTAGTACCGTGACGTCACCTCGCTTCTTGCATTCATATTGTCCCTATACAACAACTCCACTTGACATTGTCGCTATACAGACCCAATAATCCCCATGTTAAATTCCCACTGACCCTATACAGCCCCAGGGTCATTTTTTTTAAAAAAAATCTTTACCCTATACAGCACCACTGGGTTCTGTATTGTATTTTCCCATAGACCATATACAGTACCACTATACTACTTATGGGTAAATCCAGATTTTTTGTTTTTATAGTTTCTACCCTTTTGTCAGCAAGCCTCTAATACCATCCCATAACCATTCAAGATACATTCCAGGACCAGATCGATCATAATCAGCATTTTACTGTACAGACATGGAAGTCACGAGCTTAGTCAACATGTGCGCTTTGTAATAACTGAATTCAATGCTCTCTTGACCATTTCAAATTTTCAGCAAGGTTTCTCTAAATGAGAAAAATATTTCTCTACTTCTCTTTCCTTAAATGAAGGTACTAACCTTTTACCTTTTTAGTAACATTAAACATTTAATCTTTTTATAAAGGAGGGACGATGCAAGGTCTAATTTGTATTTCCAAGCAGATTAATTTTTAAATACATATCAGTTGAAATAAAACACTGAACACAACAAGGATTTGGCTTTAAGATTTTTCATCACGAATAAATAATTTAAATAATGCTTCCTAATAAATAACATAATTACCTCTCTGGTTGATTGGAATAAGTCACAATTAACATTTTTAAACAAAAATTACCGAATAGAAAATTTCATTCTAGAAGATGCAAAATGTTTACAAGATAAAATCTTTTACAAAAATTACAATATTTAGAATGTATGAAACACAATATCCTTGCCACATACCAAGATATGTTTACGCCTAACAATTCTACTATTAAACCCACATTCACAGAGAAATCATATTAGCCATGTGTTAGTTGTTTACAGAATTTTACAAATAACCCAAAGCATATATAATGAATTAAAAAAAGAACTAATAAAAAAATACAAATTAAATATTCCTAACAGGTGTAGCTGACTAGTAACAACATAATACATAGCTAATATTTATATTTGATTGTGGATTAAACATTCAAATCATTATTAATGGATGTAATTATTTTTTTTTTTATATTTTTTTTAATCTGAGTCTAGAACATTCGATTTCAATTGGAAATTCCTTAATTTGATAAGAACTTTAATGTTCTAGAGCAGAGTCTGACTTACATATTGGCTCTATTATTGTGCTGTAGCTTTTCATATCAATGTTGTTTAATTAAAACATTATTCATTATTGCATTAAAATCAAAAGCAAAATCAGTCTTATCGTTGTGTTCCGTTTTTCATTTGGGTGTTTTTATTTATTAAAACTATTATTCCGTGGAATTGCAAAGTGCTATATAATATTCTTTGACTAAAACTATAATTCCTGATTACAGCGAATTTAGACAAGGCCATTTTGGATTATAGATTGTGAAATATCAAAAAAATGTTCACACATTGCCATTTTCCATGATATTGACACATTATCACAATCGTGACTACAAACACATCAACACATTCAATATTGAACTTACTTGGAACACCACTGAAATTCAAATTTTACATTTTTACTTGTAAAAAAACATTTAAGGCTATTCGGATTTAGTTCACAATGCACTTAGTTCTTTTCAAATTTTAACTTTTTTTTTCTCGGAAAATAAAGTACCTGTTGAATTTTACAAAACTTCTTTGTCTTCATTCTTTCTTTTTTATACTTATAAATAATAATAATAATAATAATAATAATAATAATAATAATAATAATAATAACTTGTGTTATTCTCAATTACGGATGTAATCTCCGCGGCTGCAGTCAATGCAGATGATTTTTGTAGGTTTTAAAATCGATGTTTTCTTTATGACCAATATAACTGAGTTATTTGTTACAGTTCGTAATTTATTTACAGAATCTGTATCTGGTCTGCAGATGGATACGACAACAATTTAGGGTCATCCAGATGTTTGTTTTTTTATTGTAACCATAAATTGGATTTTTGTTACGACCTAACTTGTAAAGATTATATGATAATTATTGCTAAATATGTAATTTCAAGTCACTAGTCTCCTTGCTAAAAGCATCCTGTGACATTTCGACGATTTACAAATTACAGGTGTACAAAAAGAAATGTAATTATGGTCGCCTTATTAGGTCATGGTTACAGAGGTTACTTAGTAATGTATTGTCAAGGGTGTCGCAGTGAGACAGACAATACATTTACGGATTTTCCAGTTTGCCGTTGAATATTAAGTAATTTTATGTATTTGCATTAAAAATGCTGCAATTATTTTAGTTGTCATAACTCATTCAGCTGACACTTTAAAGCCATGCAGGAATACAGTCACTTGCAATAAATCAGTTTATTGATATAAAAGGTAAATATAAATATTTATGACGAGGTAGTATTAGAAGGTAAACCATGCACAGTGACAGCTTATTTATATACAAGATAAATAATGCCAATGAAGTATAATTGGAAGGCAAATCACAAATAATTACAGATTTTATAACTCAAAGGTAGCAATAAATATTGCCAACGAGATATTATTCGAAGGCAAATCACAGGTAATTACAGCTTGTTTATATCATAGTTAAATAGTACTAATGCCAACGATGTAGTATTGGAAGGCAAATCACAGGTAATTACAGATTATTTACATAAAGGGTAGATATAAATGGCATCAGTATGGAAGAGTATTGAATGCCACTTCAGCTTTTGTATGACGCTCTATCTTGTGGACACAGAAAAATTGGTTGCCCAAAGAAAAGATTCAAAGACTATATCAAGACAGCCAGAGATGCTGATCGATATCTGTGGCAAACTTCGAGTCCTGCGCCAAAGACATAACTTCCTGGCGTGCAGCTGTAAGGAGTGAAAAACTTTTGAGGATGCCCCCAGAATGAAAATCGCCAATGCCAGGAAACACAAAAAGACCTCAACGTCAATAACCAACAAATGTCTCATATATACACATTGCTCCATGGCATCCGCATCTCGTATCGGACTCATCAGTCACAGGATGACCCATCAGCGAAGAGCAGCGCATGATTGACTTCATCGAGCCGCGATAGTCAAAAACAATTAAGATATAAGCATTGCCAACAAAACAGTATTGGAAGGCAACCAACATATAATTACAGCATGATTATATTGTTCTGTATATTTGCGTTGTATTTTGTGCTGGCCACTGGTTAAGTTTTAGGCCAATCTAACTAATATCATATAATTTTGTAAACAACATATAACATATATAACATTTTTCTTAGAATTAATTTGGAGACTTATTGGATTATTTCATTGTGATGCTTACAGACTCTTAGCACATCAACACTGTTCTAGGCTACTGTTATAACCTCACATTTAACATTGGAATTCATTCTGAATACTGCATACTTTTGGACTTTTCAAAGAATTTTCAACGTCAATTTAGGTGCATAATAAAAATGGCTCAAATACAATAAAGACATTTCCTTTGTAAGAAGAACATTTTCTTGGTGAGGACTTGGTATTGATCAGTATTGAAACCGAGAAATTCAGATTATCAAAGCCCAAATAGAGTGGGTTTACAATTATCAGAGTTAAGTAATGGTTTGATTAATTGAAACTTAAATGGGGAGAAAATATCACCTAAGTTATATAGGCACTGGCTCTTTAGGTGTAATTAGTAAAAGAGATAATTTCTATAAGGACATTAAATAAAACATGTATTGGTGAGATGCGTGTGATTACCTCAAAGATAATATATTCAATACACATATGTTAAATGAGAAAGTAAATTGATCATTTATGCACGATTTAAATGATACATCTAGTATAACCTTTGATGGTTATGAAACAAATTATCATATTTTAGGACAGGAAGTATAAAATAATTGTTGGAAAGAAGACAAAATATCATCATTGAGACAAATTTAATGTTTGTGACGTATCGAAATTATATAATTGAGTCACAAGGTTAATTATCTCAGTAAAAATTCATTCATTCCATCACACAAGTATGACGCAATGTGACAATGAATACGGTTCCACTATCTGCCTTGACTACATGCGTACTATTGTGAAGTGGCAAATTTCAGTCGATCTATTAATAAACCCTTAGGTGAGGCCAGATAGCCATTAGTTAGATTTATGAGGACACGCCGTGCCAAAGAGGGATCTGTATAGTAGGATGCGGCCGTTGTACTAATTAAACGTTGTTTACTCAGCAGCTAGGCTGACTGCTGGCGACATTTTAAAGTTTCATTTCTCACGAAAAGTGTCAGAATTGAGAAAATGCACAGATCCTGTTTCTTAAAACCAAGCATGTCATATTGACCATGACGTAAGCGACTTTTAGAGAAGAGAACGAGAAAATACATTTGATTCTGATTGGTCACTTTAAATAAGGGGTGTGCTTTCACGCGAAAATTCGTAGGACATAATATCGCACTAGCTAAAGTAGAATTTAGTCTTGAAAATTTCTCTGTAAGAGAGAACCAGGGGTAGAATTATTTAGTATAGGCTCCGGATGTTATTTCAGAGAAGTACATCCGTTAATTCGTGGACTAGGGAAAAACCGCCAAACTAAGGGAGGGACACACCAAAACCACAAAGGTACTGTCACAACTCCATGTATATTGCTGATGCAATTTACATGATGTTTGCTTAGTTTACAGGTGTGCATGATTTCGTTTGATACATTTGTATAAATCATTTTATTTGATACATTGTATAATAATGTGTTTTGTATTATAAATCGGAAGTACTTGCATGAATTCATTTGATACATTTGTATAATAATGTGATTTTGAATTATGAATTGGAATTATTACCTTAATTCTTAGTTAAGAATGACGTAGTGTTAATTTGCGTCGTAAAATCACTATGCTGAGTTATGAATAAGAAGTGTTACGTTAATTCTTGAATTTATCATCTGGGTTGCATAATGATTATGTTTTTAAGAATGTAATGTATTACGTTAGTAAGGGGTTACAATAATACATGTGAATTCATCGAATTTTGATTTCATAGATGAGCGACAGTGTATACGATTTATGTGCTGTGGAAATTAAGGCAGAGCCATAATCCAACGCCTCGCTGTGTAGTACGTTAATGTATTAGGTCATTTAAAAAAGAATTAACAATTTGTTTAACTACATTCATTTGAGGACATGTTTTGTTAATTACTAGCCGTAAAGTTGTTATCACTGATAGAAATATCTGATTGCCCGAACCAGGAATATTGGAAAGTCTCAACAGTAAACATTGTAACGAGAAACTTAGGTTGTTTTAATTTTGTTTTAAAAGGAAGAAAATAGCTTTTTGGTAAGATCGTGAAGTTACGGGAATAACGACGTAAATTTTGTAAAAAGAATTGAGAAAGGGAAATTGCAGTGAACGTATGATACAGCGGACAAGTCCGGAATTAAGCGGAAACTTCCACGAGTGCAGAGTACCTAGAAAATGGACGAGACAGGACGTCTTGAGACAACATTGATTGAACAGTGAACGAGGATCGAGAATAGCAAGTTAGGAAAATCGAACAAAGCATTGACTTCGATTGTAACACTCGATCATATGATGATTTAAAACTATCAGTAATAGAACTGCTAATTTGTTTAAATCTATTTCAAATCTTATTGCAATTCGGTGAAAGTTGCATTTCTAAACCGCGTGTATTCCTAATGAAAGGAAGTTTCATAATTGTGTATGTAATTGATTAAATTGTTTGTTTATCTTTACGGGGGCTCGGAGTTGTTTGTTCAATATACCTGCTCAGTTTACTATATCTATTCTCATACTCGAACCGGGCAATTATACCGAGGGCGGTCATCTCTTAGATAACGAGTATCAAAAGGGAGTGGGCTATAGTTATTATTGTTATATGTTGTACAATACCCCTTGACAAGTGGGACTTAACACTTACCCTTTGTCAGGTGGGGCTTGTACAATACTATACGAATAACGCTCATAACCCGCGATTATCCTGACAAATATGATAGCTAACATCAATACTCTACCCTTTGGGCCTAATAAATGTCACATCCATACTGCAAAAATTTCTACCACAAGGAGAAATATCAGACTAAAATGAAAAATAGAATCGTCAACGAATGCTAAGATGCCATCACGTTTGGAAGTTGAAATCCAATTATCATTTGCATAAGAGTTTGAAAACACGTAGAACCAGTCAGTAAATTTTAAACTAAATACATTTTTCCATTGCTTTTTGTGTCCTATAAATAAACGACAAAGTAACGTTAACATTTTCCCTCGTGTGCTTGACGATTGATCTGTATTTATATGCCATCGCTTAAACACATGTTCTGTAATGTCTAACACTGAAGACTAACTTAGATTTTAACAACCTTCTTTGCATCTTAAGATTAGCACCATATTCAGTGTTACTGAAAGAACGTAACAATGTCCGTAAGGTCTTTAATTAAAAATGATTTAATCCAATAAGTTCCCATGTTCAATTTCCAGCAAATCTAGCCTATTGACAATGCATGAACCATATACGACCATGCTGTGATATTCATTTCGAAAGTCATATTTCAATGTCATACAATTAGTAATTAGTTGGTTAAACATTGAGCACCTTCATTTGTTTTTGTTGGTTTAAACTAATTCACAGTACTTAAATATATATTGTTTTTAATTAATTCTTCCCAGCAAGTTAGTTCAAGTTTAGCTTGTGTTTATTCACACGAGTTGTTTTGATGAATGTTTCAATAGCGCACATCGTAAAAATCTTGTCCAACATGAATATATAATTTTCATTCTATACATTCTTTACCTACCCTTTAATTTGTTAATTATTTCGATGGTCCGTTTATAGTCCATGCTACGCTACCATACTTATCTTTTATCATTTTAGAAATAGTATCATGGATGCGTTTGCGTTTTGGTATATATTTCTTCATCGCCTTTATTTTGGTCATGACATTGCTTAGTCGGCGATGATCTGATTCTGTTTCCCATGCGAGTCAATTCGTTGCTGCCTTGTGAAGCTTTATGTTCTGGCTTAGTAGATTTAAAACCACGTCACGTAATAATCTTAAATTTACCTCTTAATCTGCTAGGCAGTTCCTTTACCACGCATAACACTCACTAAAATGTTTATTATCATGTGGTTTAGTGTCAAACGTTTCCATTTAATTCAGGAAGATTAGTTTAAAGCGATATCATATCAATTTAGTTATTCCGAATGTTTGGTTGACTATTGGCCACAAAGCAAATAATATAAGATTGGGCTTCCACATTATCCTGCTTTCAGTTTATCTAATTAGTTCCTTATAGTACGTTTCTTAATTTGTGACCAGGTCTATGCAGTTTATTATCGTATTGCTCCATAATGAATCCATGTACAATAATGTTCTGTAACGAAATTGTTTAAACTTACTTTGCCTAGTTGTGCATGCATATGACTTTTGATACTTAGTATTCTCTTTGAAATGTTGTCTGACCATCAAAATCTTATCTTTTCGAAGAGTTAAATATTTATCTGCGTCAATTTATGTGTGTCATTTATGTGTGTCTATAATGGTATGAACATATGCAAGGCTGCATATCTTGAATTGAAACGCATCAGTTCCATTCGTAAATATCTTTCAGTTGATGCCACTAAAACACTTGTGTGATCATTAGTACTTTCAAGACTGGACTATTGTAACTCAATTCTGTCTGGTTCACAAGATTTACTCCAGAAACTTCAAAAAGTTAAAAACATAGCTGCACGGATCATCTTTAGAGTACCTCGATCAGAGCACACCTCACCACTGCTCTGTACCCTACACTGGCTATCAATTCGATACAGAATCAAACACAAAATTTGTTCTCTGTGCTATGTTTCAATGACAGACTCCAGTCCAACATACCTATCAAGCCTCACCCATGTGTATACACCAACTAGATCCTTACGCTCTTCTTCTGATAATCGTATACTCATCGTTCCCAAGGTGAAAACAAAGTCATATGGACAACGTTCGTTTGCACACCTGGGCCCGGCGACGTGGAACGAATTGCCTATTGAAATTAGACACAAAGACACAATGGTCCCTTTTAAGAGTGCTCTTAAGACTCACCTGTTTCGACTGCAGGGACAAACTTAGCGACCTATTCGTGTTTTGTATCTTATATGTTTTCAGCATGTTTTTATGTTTTCCAATTTCATTGTTTTTGTCATTTGTTGTTCTGTAGTGTAGTCGTATCATTATTGATGGTGTAAAGCGCTTAGAACTTCGAAAAATTAGGCGCTATATAAAGTCCTCATTATTATTATTATTATTATTATTATTATTATTATTATTATTTACAGAATTACACTTTTAAGACCCATTCATCGTGGGTGGTCGAGATTATATTCTTTAAAGCTGTATAAGACTCCTCTGCTTTGGTTTAGTCTTAGTACAAAAAACTCATCTTTATTGCTTTCAGGCATCATTTCATATCTGATGGTGTCATAGTTTATATTTTTATTTTCAAATTCACTATCCTCCTTAGAACCATAAATTACATATCATGTTTTGCGTTTAATTTAGGTAGTCAAAATAATTGCATTATTTTCATGCAGCTATGATGTCTTCTTTTTCAATATTCCGTCCTTCAATTCTATCTTTACATTTCTGTTGTTGCACTATTATGATTTAAAAAAGCTAAAATAATTTATTAGATGGCAGCACGTACTGCAACTGTTACTATATAATGATAATACGAGTTAATGGTGCATCCGACCTTTAAGTTTCATATTAAGAGTGAATTGTTTTCTACCAGATAAAACGTGTGCAATCCTTTGTGTATGTAGGACTTATTTCCAATTAAATTTTTCTCACATATGTTGTATGACTTTTGTCTTTTGTAATTCTTGAAATTCGACTATCTCATCTATAATGGCATGTACAGAGCCAACCATTAGCAGCTATTTGCTTGTTAATAAGCTTTTACATTAGATATAGTTTGCTCGATCGTTTAACACTTAAGAGTTGTTAACGTTTCCTTTGTAATCGTTTTGATATTATCTTATAGACCAGAAATAGATTATAGGTTGTTCCCGATGCTTTAAATCACATGTATGTTATTTACTTTGTCCTTTATCTTTCACGTGACCTCATCAAAATCATTTTTTATCATCAGTGCATCATCTCTCCAACTGATTGAGTTGGAATAATACAGTATTGCAGTTTCATATATTTCCACATTTATCTTTTGTTCAAAAGGTTTGAAGTGTTGAATTTTTCATCAAAGTCTTTTTCTGAAAGTTTCAAAGTTTCATGTATTGTATATGGTATTAATTCTTAACACCATAAATAATTTTGTATAGTATTGATTATCAACGCTTTAGAGCATTTCATACAGTATTGATTTTCAACGCCTCAGTTCATTTTATATAGTATTGATTTTCAACGCTTTAGATCATTGTATATAGTACTGATTCTAAATGCTTGATAACATTTTATACAGTATTGATTCTCAAGACGTTAGATCTCTGTATATGGTATTGATTATCAAAACTGTAGACCATTGCGTATGGTATTGATTCTCAACGCTTTAGAGTATTTCATACAGTATTGATTCTCAACGCTTTAGATCATTGTATATATTACTGATTATCAACGCTTTAGAGTATTTTATAAAGTTTTTATTCTCAACGCCTTAGATCATTGTATATACTATTGAACCTCAACGGTTTAGAGTTTTTTTCTTTTATTGATTTTCAACGCTTTAGATCGTTGTATATGGTATTGATTCTCAACGCTTTAGAGTATTTCATACAGTATTGATTCTCAACGCTTTAGAGTATTTCATACAGTATTGATTCTCAACGCTTTAGAGTATTTCATACAGTATTGATTCTCAACGCTTTAGAGTATTTCATACAGTATTGATTCTCAACGCTTTAGATCATTGTATATATTACTGATTATCAACGCTTTAGAGTATTTTATATAGTATTTATTCTCAACGCCTTAGATCATTGTATCAACTATTGATTCTCAACGCTTGAGTATTTTATACAGTATTGATGCTTAAAGCGTTAGAGTTATACATACTGTATCGATGTTCAACGCTTTATATCATTGTATATAGTATTGATTATCACCGCTGGGGGGGGGGCGAGTGTCCGAGTGGTCTAAAGCGCTCTCCGTTACAAATCACTGCAATCTCACCTCTGTCTACGTGAGTTCGAGTCTCAGTTTCGGCTAATGTGGTTATGTGAGATAGCTTGCCAGTAGTTTCTTTCTTTGGTCAGTTGTTCTTTCTGGGGGTTTTCCCGGGTTTTTCCTCCACTATAAATACTGGCCGCCATGTATAGCCTATCTTATGCTGAACAAACTTGTGGCGTCAAACCATACAACTAAAACTACAACGCTTTAGATTATTTCACACAGTATTGATGTTCAACGGTTTAGAGTATTTCATACAGTATTGATGTTCACCGCTTTGATATAGTATTCATTCACAACGTTTTAGTATTGATTCTCAACGCTTGACAACATTTTATACAGTATTGATTCTCAACGCTTGACAACATTTTATACAGTATTGATTCTCAACGCTTGACAACATTTTATACAGTATTGATTCTCAACGTTTGACAACATTTTATACAGTATTGATTCTCAACGCTTGACAACATTGTATACAGTATTGATTCTCAACGCTTGACAACATTTTATACAGTATTGATTCTCAGCTCTCTATAATATTTTATATAGCATTCATTCTCAACACTTTAGAGTATTTTTTTTAAAACAACGATTTAGAGTAATTCATACAGTATTGATTCTCAACGCTTTCAATCATTGTATATACCGGTAGTATTAGTTATCAACGCTTTAGATCATTGTATATGGTATTGGTTCTCAATCCTTTAGAGTATTTCATACAGTATTGATTGATTCTCAACGCCTTAGATCATTGTATATTGTACTGATTCTCAACGATTTAGAGTATTTTATATAGTATTGATTCTAAACGCTTTATATCATTGTGTATAATACTGATTCTCAACGCTTTAGAGCATTTTATACGTAATTGATTCTCTAATCTTAGATTATTGTATAGAGTATTGGTTCTCAACGCTTTAGAGTACTTCATTGAGTATTGATTCTCAACGCTTTAGAGTATTTCGTATATAGTACTGATTCTCAACGCTTGACAACAGTTTATACAGTATTGATTCTCAACGCCTTATGATCATTGTATATATTACTGATACTCAACGCTTTATAGTATTTTATATAGTATTGATTCTCAACGCCTTAGATCATTGTATATTGTACTGATTCTCAACGATTTAGAGTATTTTATATAGTATTGATTCTAAACGCTTTATATCATTGTGTATAATACTGATTCTCAACGCTTTAGAGCATTTTATACGTAATTGATTCTCTAATCTTAGATTATTGTATAGAGTATTGGTTCTCAACGCTTTAGAGTACTTCATTGAGTATTGATTCTCAACGCTTTAGAGTATTTCGTATATAGTACTGATTCTCAACGCTTGACAACAGTTTATACAGTATTGATTCTCAACGCCTTATGATCATTGTATATATTACTGATACTCAACGCTTTATAGTATTTTATATAGTATTGATTCTCAACGCCTTAGATCATTGTATAGAGTATTAACTCTCAACACCTTTTGATCATTGTAATGAGTAATGATTCTCAACGCTTTAAGAGTTTGTTTTTTATATTGTGGATTCTCAACGCTTTAGATTATTTAATTCAGTATCGATTCTCAATGCTTTAGATCATTGTATATAGTAATGATTCCAGTAGCATAGCTGGGGGGGGGGGAGGGCCAGAGGGAGACAGATGTCCCCGGGCGCCAGACTAGTGGGGGCGCCAAAATGGGCTTTTAAATAGGTTCTATGTGGAATTGTTTGCTGCAACTATACAACTATGCATTAGGTTTTTTTTTCTTCTCTTTAATAGCCGTTGGCGTTATATTGGGTGACGGTGGTTTTATTGATTAAACTAATGTGTTTATTGGGTGAATGGGTGGGGCGTAAAAATGAATCTTGTCCCCGGGCTCCAAACACTTTAGCTACGCCTCTGATTGATTCTCAATGCTTAACATCATTTTATACAATATTGATTCTCAACACGTTAGATCATTGTGTATAGTATCGATTCTCAACGCTTTCGAAGGGGTCCAGAATGGCCGAGTAGTCCAAAGTGCTCTCGGGGTCAATGCCATCTCATCTCTGTCTGCGTGGGTTCGTGTCTCGGATTCAGCCAATGTGGGTATGTGAGAAAGCTTGCCAGTAGCTTCTCGTGGGTCGGTAGTTCTTTCTGGGGGTTTCCCGGGTTCTTCCTCCAACATTAATACCGAACGCCATGTATAGCCTATCTTGTGCTGAAAAATGGCGTTAAACCCTACAACAACAACAACAACAACAACAACGCTTTAGATCATTGTATATAATATTGATTCTCAGAGCTTTAGATGATTGTTTATAGTATTGATTCTCAACGCTTTAGAGTATTTCATACAGTATTGAATCTCAACGCTTTAGATCATTGTGTATAATACTGATTCTCAACACTTTGGAACGTTGTATAGAGTATTGATTCTCAACGCTGTAGATCGTTGTATATGGTATTGATTCTCAACGCTTTGGATCATTGTATAGATTATTGATTCTCAACGCTTTCGAGTTGTTGTATAAAGTATTGATTCTCAACGCTGTAGATCATTGTATATGGTATTGATTCTCAACGCTGTAGATCATTGTTTATAGTATTGATTCTCTTTTTAGATATATCATGAGCATGCAACATCTTTTTCATGTTGTCCTCTAGTTTTTTGCAGTTGTAAGAACATAATTATATTTTCATCTAACGTTGCTCCACCAAGGAAGTTTTTTTTTCTGTCTACTTGTTCTGGTCACGTTTTGATATATTTATTTATCGTTATCTAATGTTTAAGTTTCTGAGTGATAACACATTTTTTTCACACTTGTCACTTGCTGCATAATATATGTGTATCAAATATGCAAAATTTTATAACAGTGTGATTTTTTAAAGTCTCAATAACTGAATTATTTACCTAGTTCCGTTCTGCCAACATATACTTTTCTAACCAGTGATTTCTAATCTATTTCAACAGGAGCATTGTATGATCTTTCCATTAAAGACATAAGGTAGAATCAAACTTCCGGTTATTCATCTTTAATATTAATATACAAATCATTAAAAATACATATTTGCATTTGTTTGCATGAAGTATTTACAGCATGCGAAATTAAATCACCTATAAATATATTATTTACAGGTAATGGTTCTTAAACACTTTTATTAACATAGGCATACTCCATAGTGTGATAAAGTTAGTCATAAAGTTAAGATTTTCTGTTGTTCAAGAATCGACAAACTGTATCGGATTCAGCAGATCCTTTGATAGAAATCCCACCATTAAAACTCAACATTATATATTTAAAGATACAACAACCAACTACCTTTATAACTTCTTTAAAACCCATTCAAGTTTATGGCGCAAAACTAAATTATTTGTTTACATTAAGCATGTAATCAACTACAGTTGTTGAGTCAACGCTTCTTTGATATACTGTGTTGATTAAGTTGAGTATCTCATTCATTTATTGTCTGAATGTTTAAAAAACGGTGATACTTTTTTTTTCTCCTACATTTCAACAGGGCATGTAACTTACATTGGTGGTCAATGCTGTTGTGTCATGGCAATTGCTTCAGCACCAGACCAGCAGTTTAATGCTTTATTTAGATATCTTCTCTTCAACTTCATATGATACAGTCTTGTTTTATTCCAGCTTCAATGTCTCTGCTTTAGCATTCTTGCATTCTATTAAACATTGACAGGTTTCTTTTCTACATTCAAGCTATGTGTTGATCGTTCCTGTTTATTGACGTTACCTCCTCGTCCTTCACTTCATCTGTACATTTGTTTGGCTCACTTCTATTTAATTGTCAAACAAATAGCAGACGAAAACATATGAAACTGTCAGTTAAGGAACATCATAACAATTGCCTAAATTTTGTTTATAAATAAAACATGTTGTCAGCATGAATCTCGCCTTGATCACAGTTCATTCAATTGATGAAAAAATACAGATGGCAAATGTAAGTTAAAGTGTACTTGGTGGCTAATGAACGTGAACTTGCAAGATGATGTTGAAAATTGGTAGTAGTACAAACGTATTGAAATTTAAGAGTTTAGGTAATGAGCGGAACAAGAAAATACTCTAAACGTAAAGCAGATAAGAATTTGAGAAAAATTAGCAAACACAATAAATGAAAAAAATCGAAATTGGAAAAGGCAAAGGAAACTCGAAAAGACTATTCGAAACTGGGAAAGACAAATCGAAACTGCAAAATACAAGATTCTTAATGAAAATATCAATAAATTATCTTAATATCATAATAAATTATCTTAATATTATCTTAATATCATAATAAATTATCTTAATATCATAATAAATTATCTTCATATCATAATAATGATATATCTATGGAATATAGTTGTAGATGGTTGGCCTTTACACAGCCTAATGCGTTGATTATTTGTAATTCTTTAATTTTTTTTTTATCTCATCTGCTTCCTTTGATATTTCGAATTGTGAACAACAGAAACGGTGCTTTCAAAGGTCTAACACCTAGATAAAGCTAGAGATAACCAAATCAAAGAATACAACGATGCCATCGAAACAAGAAATAAGAAATCATCAAAGAATGAGAAACGGATTTAAGTCTACTTTACCACATACCAAATTGTTCGATGTCTTCATCTTTAACCGGTAATGTTGTACATAAGACATTATTGGAAGCTTCTAATTCTTGTGATCTGTATAGATGCACCAATTGCCTAACATTCAGTGTACATGTATTTGCCTTCAATATTCTGTCTATTCGCTTATTGCAGCCTGGATTATAACATTTTATAAAGATTCGGATAGTTTGTCCATGTTATACTTTATTTACGTACTTGTCAGTTAGATGACGTCTTTCTTTGTTACTGTATTAACTGTTGTCTCCTTGTAAGTTCCATTGGCTATGCTAATTTGTAACTGTTTACACACACTTGTCTTAGCATAAATGGTACTGGCATCTTTTACAATTTTTAATTCCGTTTATGATTATTTATAATTTATCAAAATAGCTTAAAACTATGAATATTCTATTTAATTAGCTTAACATTATGTATATTCTATTTAATTAGCTTAAAACTATGTATAGTCTATTTAATTAGCTTAAAACTATGTATATTCTATTTAATTAGCTTAACACTCGTTATTGTCATTCAAACTACCTTAAAACTATGTAAAGTCTATTTAATTAGCATAAAACTATGTATACTCTATTTAATTAGCTTAAAACTATGTATATTCTATTTAATTAGCTTAACACTCGTTATTGTCATTCAAACTACCTTAAAACTATGTATAGTCTATTTAATTAGCTTAAAACTATGTATACTCTATTTAATTAGCTTAAAACTATGTATATTCTATTTAATTAGCTTAACACTCGTTATTGTCATTCAAACTACCTTAAAACTATGTATAGTCTATTTAATTAGATTAAAAGTCTTTATAGTCTATATAATTAGCTTAATTCTCTATAGTCTATTTAATTAGCTTAAAACTATGCATAATCTATTTAATTAGCTAAAAAATCTTTATAGTCTATTTAATTAGCTTAAAACTATATATAGTATATTTAATTAGCTTAAAATGTGTATAGTTTATTTAATTAGCTTAAAACTATATATATATATATATATATATATATATATATATATATATATATATATATATATATATATATATATATTCTATTTAATTAGCTTAAAATATTTATAGTCTATTTAATTAGCTTAAAATTCTGTATAGTCGTTTCAATTCGCTTAAACTATGTGTAGTCTATTTAATCAGCTTTAAACTCTTAAAAGTCTGTATAAATCAGCGGCGTCGCTACGGTTTGTCACCCAGTGCGGTAAACTCATGGTGTCCCCCCCCCCCCCCTCGACTAGACCGAGCAGTGTGTGATCTGTAATATTTGCCATTTTTCATTTAGGTGTCACCCCTCTTAGATGGTGTCACCCGGTGCGGTCCGCACCCTCTGCACCCCCCCCCCTAGCGACGCCACTGGTATAAATAGCTTAAATTAGACGATGAGGTATACCAATTGATGAACTTGACAAGTAAAATAAAGCAAGAGTATACTGATGATGACGTTGCTAATCACGATTACTACATTATATACTTATATCCACTGTATCCCGCTTTTGTTGTAAAATGAGCTTACATATGCTTATAGAAAATAGACAATGAAAGTTCTAGATATAGACACCATAGTTTACGATTTCATCGAAAGTTGTTTAACGCTGGGTTTTGAATATCAGACACTATACTTTTGCGACATCGATGGTAACAGAGTTAGAAAATTTGCACAAGAGACAAAAAAGTAAACATCATGTAAAACAGCACAATTAAAAATGACTTAGTGGGTATGTAGGTATAAATGACTTAGTGGGTAGGCAAATATAAATGACTTATTGGGTAGGCAAATATAAATGACTTAGTGGTTAGGCAAATATAACTGACCTAGTGGGTAGGCAAGTATAAATGACTTAGTGGGTAGGCAAATATAAATGACTTATTGGGTAGGCAAATATAAATGACTTATTGGGTAGGCAAATATAACTGACCTAGTGGGTAGGCAAATATAAATGACTTATTGGGTAGGCAAATATAACTGACCTAGTGGGTAGGCAAATATAAATGACTTAGTGGGTAGGCAAGTATAAATGACTTAGTGGGTAGGCAAGTATAAATGACTTAGTGTGTATGTAGATTTAAATGACTCAGTGGGTAGGTAGATATAAATGACTCAGTGGGTAGGTAGATATAGATGACTTAGTGGGTAGGCAGATATAAATGACTTAATGTGTATGTAGATTTAAATGACTTAATGTGTATGTAGATTTAAATGACTCAGTGGGTAGGTAGATTTAAATGACTCAGTGGGTAGGTAGATTTAAATGACTCAGTGGGTAGGTAGATATAAATGACTTAGTGGGTAGGCAGATATAAATGACTTAATGTGTATGTAGATTTAAATAACTCAGTGGGTAGGCAGATATAAATGACTTAGTGTGTATGTAGATTTAAATGACTCAGTGGGTAGGTAGATATAAATGACTTAGTGGGTAGGCAGATATAAATGACTTAGTGGGTAGGCAGATATAAATGACTTAGTGGGTAGGTAGATATAAATGACTTAGTGGGTAGGCAGATATAAATGACTTAGTGGGTAGGCAGATATAAATGACTTAGTGGGTAGGCAGATATAAATGACTTAGTGGGTAGGCAGATATAAATGACTTAGTGGGTAGGTAGATATAAAAGACTTAGTAAGATATAAAGATATAGCCACAGACGCCAACTTCCAAATGAAAATCAAGGTATAGAAGTAAACAGATATAAATGACTCATTGGGTAGGTAGATATAAATGACTTAATGTGTATGTAGATTTAAATGACTTAATGTGTATGTAGATTTAAATGACTTAGTGGGTAGGCAGATATAAATGACTTAGTGGGTAGGCAAATATAACTGACCTAGTGGGTAGGCAAATATAAATGACTTATTGGGTAGGCAAATATAACTGACCTAGTGGGTAGGCAAATATAAATGACTTAGTGGGTAGGCAAGTATAAATGACTTAGTGGGTAGGCAAGTATAAATGACTTAGTGTGTATGTAGATTTAAATGACTCAGTGGGTAGGTAGATATAAATGACTCAGTGGGTAGGTAGATATAGATGACTTAGTGGGTAGGCAGATATAAATGACTTAATGTGTATGTAGATTTAAATGACTTAATGTGTATGTAGATTTAAATGACTCAGTGGGTAGGTAGATTTAAATGACTCAGTGGGTAGGTAGATTTAAATGACTCAGTGGGTAGGTAGATATAAATGACTTAGTGGGTAGGCAGATATAAATGACTTAATGTGTATGTAGATTTAAATAACTCAGTGGGTAGGCAGATATAAATGACTTAGTGTGTATGTAGATTTAAATGACTCAGTGGGTAGGTAGATATAAATGACTTAGTGGGTAGGCAGATATAAATGACTTAGTGGGTAGGCAGATATAAATGACTTAGTGGGTAGGTAGATATAAATGACTTAGTGGGTAGGCAGATATAAATGACTTAGTGGGTAGGCAGATATAAATGACTTAGTGGGTAGGCAGATATAAATGACTTAGTGGGTAGGCAGATATAAATGACTTAGTGGGTAGGTAGATATAAAAGACTTAGTAAGATATAAAGATATAGCCACAGACGCCAACTTCCAAATGAAAATCAAGGTATAGAAGTAAACAGATATAAATGACTCATTGGGTAGGTAGATATAAATGACTTAATGTGTATGTAGATTTAAATGACTTAATGTGTATGTAGATTTAAATGACTTAGTGGGTAGGCAGATATAAATGACTTAGTGGGTAGGTAGATATAAATGACTTAGTGGGTAGGTAGATATAAATGACTTAGTGGGTAGGCAGATATAAATGACTTAGTGGGTAGGCAGATATAAATGACTTAGTGGGTAGGTAGATATAAATGACTTAGTGGGTAGGTAGATATAAATGACTTAGTGGGTAGGCAGATATAAATGACTTAGTGGGTAGGCAGATATAAATGACTTAGTGGGTAGGTAGATATAAATGAGTTAGTGGGTAGGTGGATATAAATGACTTAGTAAGATATAAAGATATAGCCACAGACGCCAACTTCCAAATGAAAATCAAGGTATAGAAGTAAACACCCACGATCAATGAATACAAAAAAAGACTTGGGAATTGAAACAATTGAAAGAAATTGAAATTTAAACAATTACTAATATATTGTGTACCTTTTAGGAAGAAAGTTTAAAGATTCGATACATAAGCTGGAGTACTGGAAGATGTAATACATAAATTGGAAACAAACATAAACATTATAACAAACAAATATAGGATATAAAAATGACACCAAAAAAGACACAGATGAAAATAAATTGAAGAAGTCAAACAGACTAGGAAATAAAACAGAAGGATACAATTACTTGAAAGGAACATTAGAAACGATATTTTTAAAAAGCCGAATCCTTCCACTAGGCGAACGACTTTCATTTCCTAAAGTTATTCAAACCAATATATTTGCTCAAGTTGACATATTCATTAATTTATCTCTGCTTTCTGTTTATTCCATCCATTAAAATTCCGTCAGTGCATCAGATCTGTACAAAAGCTTACTATATACATGTCACTCAGCTTGCGAATATTTTCCGAATTGTTAAAGATTTTTCAGAGAATCTTTTTGACAATTTTTTGAGATGATACAAAAAATAAATATACATTTTAAAAGAAACATATAGATGTCATTTGCAAAGAACTTTGTAACTTTTGAAAAATACGTATGTATTGATAAAGGGAAAAATCCAAGGGGGTGACTGCAAATTGTGTTGTATAGATAACTATCAATTAGTTGTAAATCTAGCTGGGACTATTCCATTTTCTATTGTATTCTACCTCCTTGTTTCCATCCACACATAAATTTTTCACCTATTCTTGTTTGAAGGTTATTTTCGCTTTCATATGACACGCTTCCTTGGCTATTCCGCCTCTATCTCCTTCCATCAGAAATGGAAAATCAGTCACAAATTCTCTTCTTTGAATATTGTAAGATTTTGACGAGCACTAGTTCCCTGTCTTCCCAGCAATTGAATCTAGTTAAAATGGGAACTGCACCAGGAGCTTTAGTAGAAGTTCTATGTGCGTGTAAAATAAATAAAAGCGAACTTGACCATTACGTATCTAAAGGAAAACGTCCGGCTTTCAAACTTCCAAATATTAAATTGATTTGCCTTTAATTCTAAATCATTTATTTTGCTAATTTTAAAGATATTTACTTCTGTTTTGCGTTGTTTTTTCTCGAATGAGCTTCAGAAAAACGCAAACTATTTGGTGGATAGAGTTGCTATGGAACGTAGGCTACAACTTATTTATAGGATTACAATATTTTGCTTAGATGAGTTTCAATCTTGTTACCCATCCGTCCATGACATCTTTTGATCCATACCCAGTCTTCAGACCTTAACACACACACACACACACACACACACACACACACACACACACACACACATGATGTATTGTATCTCCTGTTTCATTATAATTTTAGCTCTCATAAAAGCTTTGCCTGGCTCATCCACTTATGCTGATTCAATGAAAATCAATTCAGAATGCAGTACAATTATCAAATTTGATGTCTCCAAGGACAGGATGTAGCTTGAATATTCAAGGTTCCAAGACAAGACAGGCGATTATCTTGTCTGGGAAAGGTGATTGTTACGTGAGAAAGAATGGCTAAATTTGAATTATATTGTCTGTCATACAAAGTATGTAACACTAAACTACGGACAGATGAAATGGAAAACCAGCGTGGGTCCTATTTAGAAATATGGTCGTAGAAAAGCCTGTGATTACGATAAGTAAGATCTTTCATTATGGAAATAACACAGCCATTTATATGCCTAACAGATCATGTATATGTAAAATTATATCCTATATTATCAACTAAATGTAAAAATCTGATCCCCAAAATTCTTAAACGGATGGACATTTGTTCAATCGGACATGTAACCATGGACTTATTAAGATAAAATATACAAAGTTAATTTAACTGACAGACTTAAACTTTTCTAATACATTTTTAAGAGAATCAGTTAATAATAATAAAAAACCACCATGGTTCATTATACATCTACCAATACTATAATTACGCACAATGTTAACATGTCTCAACCAAAATCGTCACACAAAAAGAAAAGAATTTAAATGTGCTGTTTTCTACCCATATTTTAATAAGACCAGGAAAAATTATATTTTATCCATTTGACCGATATTTATGATCACAATTTTCATTATCGGACAGTTTCAAATGAGTAGACAACCTGAATAGACCGTACTATAAATTCCTCATCACAGTCTTCTGATTAAGTACCACGTGACTATAAATCATTATTTTAATCCACAAGAGTAGATATGTTGATCATCAAATCACTATTTGGACCCATTCAAAAATAGTATAAATGACCCGCAAGCACAATACCAACTAGAAAATGTGCTTTGAATTAAGGTATCGTGTTATTTTTCTGAGAATGGTAAAACGGCCAGCATGCGTGGGTTAGTAATGCAAAGATGATGGTAATGAGTATGAAACCCCACACACAGCGACTATAAATATGTATTTGTACACACAAAAGTTTATTAATTTGGACTTTTGTAATTTTTATAATTCATATTTTAAAGACAAATTATTTCATAGTTCTATTTACAAGGTCGATATATGTCAAATGTAAAAAATTCCACTTCCTTAGCATTAATAATAAATACGTCATTACAATTTAAAGTTTAAGGTTAACACACAGAACTCGGGTCACATTTATTTTTCGCTTGTTGCCTTAACATCTGTTTGTCTTTACTGAAATTTTCAGTATCCTTAAATAAATCATAGGTTTATGTAAAGTATCTACTTGTTCGGAGACAACATGGCAAGCATCATGTTGAATACGTTTGCATTCGGTTTAACCGAGGATATATTATTTACCAAAAAAATTGTGTTTGGCGCATCGTGTCCATTCATGTGACTGCAGTGGAATCAAAATCCCCCTCAGTCATATTTGATCTAAATAATCTTGAAAGATGAACTCACAGTGAACTCCATGATTAAGCGGCACTTTTATAAGGCTGAACTGTAACAAACCAACGTGATATGCATCACAGATTTCACTTCTCGGCCCTGATCATTGCCATAAACTCAATGTGCACTGTTGCCATCTTGCCATAATGCCCATGTTCTAAAACAAATATGCAATATTATTTAAATCAATTCCATCAGTGAAGAAATCTAAGACAATGATCTCCGCTAAAGAAAGAGAAAGAAAATACTCAAAAAAGATAATGGATTATATTCGTCGGGCATGACCCAGAAGTAATAATTGAGACCGGATTCCACTGGTCAAGAATGAATGAGGTACCAGAAATTAAAGTGTTTTACGCATTTATCTCTTTGCGGTTATTCCCGCCCCCTTAACTGGTTTTACACTAAATTGGTAAATAAAGTTTGGCTAGCACCATATGCATGATGCAGTTGTTAGAAAACTTCCGTTTATCCATGCTGTCACAACACATCGTTTTTTGGGTTGTTGTTTTTTTTTCTTCAAAATTCCATTCGAAAATACTTGAATGGAGTCATAAAGAGTAAACCGTGAAAACTCGCCGAAAATTGATGGATATCTCAGTCGCGCTGTAAGGCAATCTGATTGGGAATCGTATTCTGGTGATCAGAAATCATGATAATGAATCAAATCATTCGGCACACATTGATGCTTTACAGCTATGCTTCTCAGTCTCCCAAAAGCGAAGGTTTTAGACTTTATTTGATTGACTATTACAATTAGTGATTATGGTAATAACATAGGTGACCAAAACATGACCTCTAAGCGGTCGCTTTCAGATCTTCACGTAGGACAGTGTAGATCTGATTTTAATCATAAGGCCGTTTAAGTACGTAATGCTAAATAGTACCATGTCAAAAACAATATAACTTTAAAAATATTTGCACAAGTTACGAAAGATTGGTAGTGAATTCGTGCTTGAATAGAGAAACTTGAGAATGTTTTAAACAAGAATAAATCGATAAATGCTGCACTAATGGCGCGCCACGTACAATGACATAATCTGATCTAATAAAACATGTTCAGCGTGACACTTAAACAATAATAAGTTTGACGTATGTGTTAGACTCGCCATAAACTGTTACTGCGAGGGATGGAATCTTATCTGACTGGGGCATGAAATTGAAATATAATCACAACTCTCTCGGTTAAAGGTTAAACCAGATACGAGTGCAATGCTAACGCAAGATCAGTAGTCGTAAAATGATAACAGTTGAGAGGAACCAAGGAAGATTTGAAGAAGCCGTGGACCATTCAAAACAGATGTCATGAAATGACATTTAATAGTAGTTATTATTAAAGCTGGACTAGAGAAATTATTCTAACTTCTAAAGGAATCGTACCTTTTCTAGCGATTAAGGAAGTAATCCTGATTGGTTCTGAGGGGGTGTTCTCCGATGGAATTCTGGGTTTAGTAAATATCCATCGCGATATTAATTAGTCCAAGATTTTATCCGGGGTGGGGGGATGGGGCTGAGAGACTTTAAGATCAGTAGAAACGACTCTGCTCGCTAAATATATCGTCCAAGGGACAAGAAGGTCTGTAAAATTGTGAGACCCGAAAACAGAAAGAGAATGTGTTCATGGACGTTAGCTAGTAATTATTTGTTGAAATCATTCGTTTTTAATTCATACTTTCATTTTTCCTTGAGTTTGGAAATAATCGTGCACATTATATGATTCATGACTCATAAGCATGTCATGCACATTTTCGATATATGAACTAGTTTGGATTCATTTGTTTCATTTGTAATAGGAGTAAAGTATCCTTCGATTTTCATGCATTACTTCTGACACAAATAGTGTAAATATGTTGTTATAAGTATGATGTGACCCTTGGTGCGGTATCAGATTTCAGCCTGTTAGTAGAGACATTTGGCCAGAATATTAATGGCAGCATTCTGGATAGTTGATACCGGAGACTGTCAACACCTTCAGCATCTGTTGTTTATCTTCCCAGGGCTATCTGAGCTTGGACTTCTTGACTTCTGACAAGGCACACATGTTAAATTAATTATAATCTATTATCTGTAGCCCTTTCTAAAACAAGAGTAGAGTGCATGAACAAGTAGTTAAACTCAGGGCTTTGTACTGTAAAGAACACTGGTTATTTCTTTCTAGCTTTTGTAAAGATTTTTGCTTTATTCTATATAAAGTGTTAGGACCCTTACTTGGTGTTTGTGTGTCCTTTGAACCCGAATGTAACATTTTGGTGGCAGCGGTACGGATTCCAATACTTCTGTGTGAATTATTTGGAATTATTCAATACGTTGGAATTAGCAGTGAATGGTGTTACTGTGTGTATAACCTACAGTTGTTAATTGCTAAATGCAAAGTGTGTATCACTGTAACGAGTGTACACGTATAAGCCCAGAAATTCTTAGAAAAGAAAAAGTAGTCCAGTGGCTGTGAATACAGTGATAGAACTTACAGTACGTATAGTTTGTCATTATGTCGGTTGCTGATAATGTAGAAGTTGAGGGAGCAATGATTGCTTCAGGACGACCAAGAAGAAAAGCGGCAACACATAATTTGATGGAGTTTACAGATAGTGAGATTCCGGAGTATGAAGAGGAAACTAACCTTGAGCACATGCAACCACCCAAGGAAACAAAGCGCAAACCTAGTGCAAAGAAGAATGAAAGAGAATTGGAGTTAAGACAGAAAGAGTTTGAATGGGAAATGGAAAGAGAAAAATTAAGATTAGAAATGAAGCGTTTGGAAATTGAGTTAGAAAGAATAAAACGTCAAGAAATCGTGACGGAAAAAGTATCTTCAATGCCATTTAAAGTAAAGTTACAGGCATATGACCATGAACGAGGAGAAGATATTGTCACTTTCCTAGCAGAATTTGAAACAGTTGCAAAACATGCTAAGTGGTCTGACGAGCTGAAAGTACCACAGCTAAGAACTCTTTTGACAGGTGAGGCTAGATATGTTGCAAATCAAGCTTGTGGTGATTATCTGGAACTCAGGAAAGGACTGATTGATCGTTTTGGAAGGAGACCGCATGAACATTTCACTGCGTTGGTGAGCATGAAGAAGGGGAGTACAGAGACGTATCGTGGTCTGATGGCCAGAATTGATCAGCACATAAAGCGTTTTTTGGATGATCGTGACCCAGTTATTTGTCTCCGTGAGGAATTTTTCCTGAAAGCCTTGCCACAAGATCAAGCACAGTGGATTAGGAGGGACAAGGGCTCTAGTCCAGTTGTTGAGGCTGCGGAAGATTATATTCCATTGCCATATACAACAACAATGGCAGAAAAATATGTTTCGTCCGAACATAAATGGGAATAGTAACAGGGGTATTCAGAACTTACAGCCGCAAGCGAAAGTAACATCAACGAATTACCTGTCCACACGTAAGAATATGCAGTGCTACCGATGCAGGCAGTGGGGACATGTTGCAAGTAAGTGTCCAACAGATGACATGAACATCGTGGTAACCCAGCAACTTGTTTCGTTAGGCCAACAATTGGTGAAAGGCTTATTTCGGAAACAGGATGTGTAAATGGGCGAGAGATCATGTTTGTGAAAGACACTGGCTCCGATATGACCTTAATAAGAGAAGATCTCGTTGACGAGAGTTGCAAGCTGGAGGGGCACCAAGTTACGTTATATACAGCAGTGGGTCAGCCATTTACCGCACAGTTAGCAGTGGTAAATATCAACACAACGTATTATAAGGGACCAGCACAAGTGGGTCTTGTTCCAAATTTAGCCGCTGAAGCCCTATTAGGGATGGATATACTTAGTAAGAAAGGGTCATTTGTTGTTACGAGATCGATAGCAAAAGGACTCGATGATGAGAGGACGGTAGAAAATACTCACCAATGTGAGGATGAGAGTAAAAATGAAGTTGTCAACGACAGCATCGAGCAAGCAGATACTGATCAGCATGATGACATTGAATTTGACACACTTTCAACAATGAATGCGGACATGTTGTCAAGTCTACAGATCGCAGATATTTCACTGAAAATTATTAGAGATAAGTCCTTTGCTACGCGGGAAGAGGCTGAGGAGGAGCCAATGGCATTCTTCTGGGAAAATGCTATTTTGCGGCGGAAATGGCAATCTGGTGATGGTTCGCGTGGAGGGGAGCAGATTGTTGTACCAGCAGGATTAAGAAAAATGGTAATGGAGCTGGCACACGATCGACCCCTTGCAGGTCACTTGGGTTTGGAGAAAACAAAAGAGAGGATTCTCCAATCATTCTTTTGGCCGGGAGTGTTTTCTGATATAAAAAGATATTGTACATCGTGTCATGAATGTCAGATAACAGCAAAACGTACTGCAGGTGAAAAAGCCCCAATGGTTTGTCCACCAGTAATAACAGAACCGTTTTTGAAAATTGCAATGGATATTGTAGGACCGTTATCTAGAACGAAGTCTGGACACAAATATATTCTGACAGTGATTGATGATGCAACCAGATATCCTGAAGCTTTACCTCTAAAGGATATGGAGGCAACGAGTGTAGCTAGAGCACTAATTGAACTGTTTAGCCGTGTTGGTTTTCCAAGGGTCATATTAACAGACAAAGGGACCAACTTCACTAGCACTTTATTGAAACAGTTGTATGAACTAGTGGGTATCCGTGGAGTTACAACCACATCTTATCACCCACAAGCGAATGGAAAGGTAGAACGTTTTAACGGGACATTGAAGTCAATGTTGCGGAAGTTCTGTACAGACAACAAGAATGAATGGGATGAGATGTTACCATATTTGTTGTTTGCATATCGGGAGGTCCCACATGAGGAAACTGGATTTGCACCTTTTGAGATGTTGTATGGTTGGCCAGTTAGGGGGCCAATGCAGATTTTACAAGGTTTGTTTACGGGAGAGGAGGATGTAAGGAAGTCAACTGTGGAGCATGTTGTGAAAATGCGTGAGAAGTTGGCTGACATCGGGGCTCATGTCAAAGATAACCTGTTGGGTCGCCAAAAGAAAATCAAGGCACTGTATGATCGTCACACGAAAACACGAGAATTTAGTCCAGGAGATGAAGTACTTATTCTCTTGCCATCAAGTTCATCCAAGATGAAGGCACAATGGCAGGGACCGTATCGTGTGGTCCGGAAGGTAAACGATGTTAACTACCAGATATCGGTACCCGGTAGGCGAGGTATGGTAACCTATCATATAAATTTACTGCGTAGATACAAACGTGCTGTGCTGCTGGCAATGCAGACAGATGAGAACGATGGTGTGGATATTGATTTTCCTCCAAGAGCAGGTGAAGGTGATGCTGGTGTTAAGCTGGGAGTCAACTTGTCGAAGGAGCAACGAGAGGATATTAGAACTCTGTGCAAAGAATTTCAGGATGTTCTAACAACAAGGCCTGGTCGAACAAACATCTTAACTCACAGCATCAAGACAACGTCGGAGACACCAATTAAACAACGGCCATATAGAATACCTTTCGCGCAACAGAAAGATGTGAAAGCAATGTTGGATGAAATGCTGGAGCAAGGCCTCATTCGGCCCTCAATCAGTCCATGGAGTTCGCCTTGTGTATTAGTTGACAAGAAAGATGGAACTCTTCGGCTGTGTGTGGATTACCGCAAGCTTAATAATATCACGTTATTCGACGCCTATCCAGTCCCACGAATGGACGATCTATTTGAGAAGATTGGGTATGGAAGTTACTTGAGTCAGATAGATCTAACTAAGGGTTACTGGTAAGTCCCTCTAGCTGAAGAATCTAGGCAAAAGTCTGCATTTGTGATTCCGTTTGGGCTCTATGAGTTTAATGTTATGCCCTTCGGTATGAAAACGGCACCCGCCAGTTTTGCCCGACTCATTGACTTACTAGTGTCCGGACTACATAATGTCGCAGCATATTTTGACAACATCATTGTGTCAAGCAAGACTTGGTCAGAACACATAGAAAATTTGCGTGCATTGCTGCAACGTATACGGGAAGATGGACTTACAATAAAGCCGTCAAAGTGCGAGTTTGGAGCAGCTGAGATTGAATGCCTTGGGCATATCATTGGAGGAGGAAAAATTAAGACAGACAAAAATAAAATTAAAGCAATGCGTGAGTTTCCATTACCCACAACGAAAAAGGGAATACGCTCATTTCTTGGAATGGTTGGATACTACAGAAAATTCATTAAGAACTTTGCTGAAGTAGCAGTACCATTAACCTCCATGACACAGAAAGGAAGACCAAATATACTTGTATGTACTGAAGATGCTGTCCAATCCTTTAAAATGTTGAAGGATGCTCTTACTAAGACCCCAGTCCTTATTGCACCGGATTTCGGTAGGAAATTCATCGTGCAGACCGATGCTAGTGACAAGGCAATTGGTGCTGTGCTAAGCCAGACAATGGACGGTGACGAACATGCGGTGGCCTATCTAAGCCGGAAACTTCTTCCGCGAGAGCAGAAATATGCAACTATTGAAAAGGAGTGTCTTGCGATTGTGTGGGCGATTGATTCGTTACGGTATTACCTGTCAGGGACGACATTTGAAATTGTGACTGACCACAACCCATTGACATGGTTGAATCAAATGCAAAGCAAGAATCAGCGTCTACTTAGATGGTGTTTGGCACTCCAACCTTACAACTTCATTATAAAGCACAGGAGCGGCAAACAACATGGGAATGCAGATGGATTATCACGCATGTAACTGAAGTGTGTAGGGATTAAACGACAAAAGATACTGGTGTGCATGGTACACTTCAAAAGTGCTTAGAAACCTACTGGGATAGTTCAGGACTCTAGGATTTTTTTCAAACTTAAGTGCTCTGTTTTTATTTTATAATCAGAATAAATTTATGCAGATATACACGGTAACCAATTTGTTGGATTTCCCCTACTCTGGATGGTTACTGATGGAATTCAAAACTCTTTTACAGAAGTTAATTGTAGTGACTCTAAGCTTTATGCTTGTTAGTAATAATGTAAGCATTATGCAAGTTTTATCATTTTTCTGATGTATAAAATTGTATTGTATCGAAAACATAAAGTTTCCTCTTAAGAAGGGAGGTGTTATAAGTATGATGTGACCCTTGGTGCGGTATCAGATTTCAGCCTGTTAGTAGAGACATTTGGCCAGAATATTAATGGCAGCATTCTGGATAGTTGATACCGGAGACTGTCAACACCTTCAGCATCTGTTGTTTATCTTCCCAGGGCTATCTGAGCTTGGACTTCTTGACTGCTGATAAGGCACACATGTTAAATTAATTATAATCCATTATCTGTAGCCCTTTCTAAAACAAGAGTAGAGTGCATGAACAGGCAGTTAAACTCAGGGCTTTGTACTGTAAAGAACACTGGTTATTTCTTTCTAGCTTTTGTAAAGATTTTTGCTTTATTCTATATAAAGTGTTAGGACCCTCACTTGGTGTTTGTGTGTCCTTTGAACCCGAATGTAACATATGTAATATGCCTTAAATGTTTTACCATTTATGATGAGGATTGATTTTTCTATGTCTAGAAATGTATGTGAATAAATCGATTATTAGCAAAGTAACGTACTTATGATCAGAAGGGAAATCCATTTATTTGTGTGTAATTAAGTTGTTCTCTTCAACTGAGAATTGAGGAACGTTTACCCTATGTCATAGTTCGGTAGTAAATGTATAGCTACAGGGGAGCAATAACAGTTTTTTAGAAGTTTAATCGTCATGGTTTCAGCGATAATGTGAGAGCAGCTAGACAGGATATAAATTCACCGTAAGAGGGTTCTAAGTGTGCATTAGTTGCAAAATGACCATAGTTAGTTGTACTAAAATGCGATAGACGATATATCACATAGAAATAATGGGAACATTAGCTGGTCCCATAGAAGAAAATCCTGACACTTGGCTTGGTACTATATTGTATTTTGAAAGAAATAGCTGCATACATATAGTATGCAATGAGAAATGAGCATAGTGTGCAACGAAGACGGTCGAAGACCGAAGAGGATAAAAAGAGATAGAGAAGAAACGAAATGATGAAACAACGACCTATCACCAGCAGTGATTGGAAAGGACCAGCAGCACTAAGCCCTGATGACATCTAGGCAATTTGAGTTCGATCAGTCACTCGATTATATGATGAAATTTTTTATATTAGTGAATCAGTAGAATACAATATTCGATTTCATTTTGCTCTCGTAACTGACTAAATTGTTACATTATACATACTCGTGTTATTTTATTCTATACCTCTGCTTAGAACGCTGCTATTCCATTTATTAATTTCATATTTAATATTATTAATTAATTACTCGACACTGTCAATTTGACTGTGGTCGATCACCTGACCTGTGAGTCTAGATAGCTAGATGAATATGCCATGCTAATGTCCTTGTGTGTTCGTACAGGAAGATTATAGGGACCAGAGGAACTGTACGAGACAAAGGGAAATACCCTTATGCAGTTTGTCTCCAGTCTCTGGGAAACAACGATAAAGGAAGATATATATATATATATATATATATATATATATATATATATATATATATATATATATATATATATATATACACACACACATATATATATATATATATATATATATATATATATATATATATATATATATATATATATATATATATATATATATATATATATATATATACACACACATATATATTCGAATTCCGCTTATCCGGAAACCTCGGTATTCCGACACCTCGACATATCGATGGGACGGAATTCATAAACGCTAATTGAGAAATCCGTCTTCTGGACTGGAAATCAAATTCATGGACCAAAGTGTACAATTTCTATAAAACATGCTTGGATAATCCCGGATAAATGTCAACAGCAACAAAAAATTAAAACAATCTTATATCAAAAATATAGTAATTGGGATAACAGAGATTTACATACAGAACGTTTAAGGTGTGTATCAATATCAAATTGGTCAATGTCTACAGGTGCGTTAAAATTATAAATTTAACACGTAATCATGGGTGTGGGGGGAAAACGTCAAGTAGCGTGAATATATCGTTGTATAAACAAAGCCTATTTTTGTTACTCGCCTTCGGGGGCTTTTAATAACTACATAAACACACTGAGATCAAATCGTCCACAATTTTGACATAAAACAAGGTTAATAATAGAAGTGGATCATTAAGTCTCTCTGTTGTTTACCAACTTTTCGTAACAATCACGATTTTTTGGTGGCTGTATAACTGAAGTTGACTGATTTAGGCTTTTAAACAGTATAGGACTTCACTGTAGAATAAAAAGTGACTTCAATTATCGTCTCATTAGCAGATGTAACAGCTACAAAATACAACATAAAAATGACTGCATTGTATTAGTTTACAATAATGCATATTCTGCGAGCTATCAGCTGATATCAGACCGCTCCGGTGGCCTATTGGTGAGAGCTTCCGCCTCGGATGCGGGAGGTCGGGGGTTCGATCCAGGCAGAATCATACCAAAGACTTTTTTCCTTAAAAAAAAAAAGGAACTAACAGCTGCCTCACATGGCGCTCAGCATTAAGAGTTTAGCGTTGCGACTGGTCGGACTGGTGTCAGGATAATGTGACTGGGTGGGACATGATATGATTCATGACTCCGACATGATGCTCCAGTGCTAGGCATGGCGTCACTATCAAACAGGCGTAGACAATAGGGATACCGGCAAGCATGAAAAGGATTTGCTCGCATAATGATCATCCAAAAGCCATTTACAATATTTAGCAGGATCTACCAATGGATCCTGCGTTGCAATAATCATTGCAGATCGATCCGCCGAAGAATCCAGGCAAACAAATATAACGTGTTTCTTCAGGAAATTGACCTAGTATGTGTGCTGTGTTAATTGTTTAAACTTTCATTATGTGTATATATTACAAGGTCATGTTATAATAGAATGAAATAAAAACAAAACAATATATGTATTCATTTCAACTAGCAATGAATTATAGTAAAATTATCCATGGGTTCCTTGTTTATTATAATAATAATAATAATAATAATAATAATAATAATAATAATAATAATAATAATAATAATAATAATAATAATGAAAATACAGAACATGTACCGCTAGCAAATACATGCATGTGTATAGTACATGAATACAGTATATCTGAGTTTGTAAGAGTGTGCGTGCGCAAGCGGCTGCTTCATAAGGGGCAAATTGGGGCTAAGGTATGAGATGTATTCAGTCAATTGAAATTGCTTTTTTTTAATTAGAAAAATTATCACTTTTCCCACACAAGCGTTTCGCCGTTTTCTGTCCGACTTTGCTCCTTTTGTGGTCTATAACGGACATTTCCCGGGAGTACCTTGGTACCGTTATTAAATATTTCCGCGTGTAAACTTGAATACACAATAGTTTATCGCGTTTATTAAAGGAAAACTTATCACTGAAACTTTGTATAGTGTATAAAGAGTGTACTACATATTTCAATAAAATAATAATAGTAACAACAACAACAACAACAATAATAATAATAATAATAATAATAATAATAATAATAATAATAATAATAATAATTCATGCCCACATTTCTAAAGAAATTTGCAGACATATCATTTTCTATGCAATCAGAAATAGCAATTTGCGGACGAAACCACAAGTGTGGTCATCCTGTAAACAATCTGAACTGGTAACCACAATAGTTGGTTTTTGAGGTAATGGCTACCACCAGATAAAACCACTTACCTTGCTTGGGCAACCACTAACATAGAAATTATCATCCTGTCTTGTGTTCAATGGATTAGTTTTCAAAGGCCGCTTTCCCTCAACCGATTCTAGAATAGGATATCAACAGATGATGCTACTGAAATTATCCATGGATTCGTTGTTTAAATTCTATAATAATAATAATAATAATAATAATAATAATAATAATAATAATAATAATAATAATAATAATAATAACAACAACAAAAGCAATATAAATCGTCTTCTCTTTAGAATCATCATCGTTATTATCGTCATCATCTGTTCCCTTTACTTGGGTTAATCGACACACGAGGGTCAGTATTTGTGTACAGCATTAATAGGTATCTACGTAATTGCTCTTAAATCACCTGTGTTCAGCTGCTTTTGTCATTAATGCATTTGGGTTCTTCATGGATAAATCCAATATTTTAGGGGTAACAAAACTGATATGTTATAAATAAATAAATAAAATTATGTAATGACTATTAAAGGCTGGGACACCTGTACATGTCAATCCTATAGAGAGCATGCATACGTAATAACATACCTGTAGAAATATAGTACCTCTTTTTGTCACAAATGACAAACCCGGATATGTGTTTATGTATACATCATTAGTGTTTAACGACACGTATGCACAATAATAGCTATATGGTTCCTACGAAAAGTAAAATTCTAAAAAATGTATATCCGGATACGTTGCACATCTTGGATATTAGTATTTGTATTCCCAATGTATATTTATATGTTCTGATATGTCATTTAAACAAACAAATATTTCGAAATAATGGCCGGGCGAATTTAGGCGTTAAATTAGGTCTATGGTTCTTGTCGTCTACATATTGTAGGCAGCAGTACTACTACTACTACTACTACTACTACTACTACTACTACTACTACTACTAATAATAATAATAATAATAATAATAATAATAATAATAATGATGTCATGTTGCCTTGCCCGCCATTGCGTAAGTCAGAGGAACAATTAAATGGTTAGAAACCATTCATGTGCAGTATGTTAGACACCGCGGCTATAGGTAGTCCTCTTCATAAAGGTACGAGAACCCAGCTTTGTTGGGTCTGAAAAGTCGCACGTGGACGTTGACAGCCTTATTCAAGAACTAAAACGCCTTATATGCGTCGTAAATCTCACCACGTTGACAGATGGTCCGAGGCATTGTCTGCTAAGTTGAGTAGAACAAGGTAGAATCGACATCCAATTGGAACTGAGAGGGTGTGGTCCACTTCAATCGGAATTTAATTTATTACTTTCAAGCTAGGAACTATGAGCTTAGTAGTTTTACTAGCATGGTTCTGAAAAGATATATAGCAACACTCCGGGGAAGACACTCGTAAGTTGGCGAGGAAACTTTGGAAATTCTAAGACAGACAAAGCTTCGTAAAGGAAGCTTTATGGGGACGGGGGGGGGGACAGGGGGACAGACTTCCGGTGTAGTTTAGTACTAAGACTCTCTGAGGGAGACGGAATAAAGACTAGTGGAGAAGGCGATTGTGAATCAAAGGCTAGTCAGAAAAGGAGTCGAGGAGGAGAAATTGGAGAAGGAGCAGTCAAGTCGGAAATGGAGTTAGGAAGGAAGTCGGAATAAGAGAATGAATTGGCGGGATAGGAGAGATACAGATGAGCAGAAAACAAGGACAGGTGGAAAAGCTATATCACACAATAAATAAAATGATGTAATTGGCTATCACTTGGTCAATCGATCGATCGATCGATAGAGAGAGAGAGAGAGAATGAGAGAGAGGGAGAAAGAGAGAATTATTATAATTTGACTATTGAATTGTATTAAAATGTCATTCATTTGAACTACTTCAGCATTTTGTGTATTAAATAATTTAACTGTTGGCATTGCTGCTTATGGACTCGGAACTTTACCTCTCTCTATCACTAACTTCACTTCCTACAAAATCGAGCCTGGGTGGAATTTCTATTATAATTTTAAAAAAATATTGGGAGCACCCCAACCCAACCATAATACACTATCATATTCACGGCATTAAAGAAAACCACCACAAGCCTATAATAACAATAATAATAATAATAATAATAATAATAATAATAATAATAATAATAATAATAATAATAATATCAGCACTTGCTCCCAGATGTTCTATCTCGAATAATAAAAACTACGATGATGTTGAAATTGTAAGATTCTAAGTCTGTAAAATATGCAGTCTTACAGAATGAATCCACTCAAACAGGAATATTTGAAACAGGAAATTGAATATATGTTGGAGAATTACTTTCTTGAGTCAAGAGAAAGTAGCTGAAGTTCGCCGTGAATCCTTGTGCCGAAACTAGACGATTCTTTTCGTATGTACCCTAATTATAAAAGATTGGACAGTGTCACAAAACTAGACTCATTTCCAGAAACCAAAAATTGATGACTTCATTAACAAGTTTGACATGTTAAAAGTATTCTGGCAGATTACACTTACGGATAGATCAAAGAAATGTTGGCCTTTGCAACTCCAGATGGACTCTACCAATACAAAGAGATGCCATTTGGTATGAAAAATTCTCACTCACAATTCCATCACTTACGGAAGATGATTTGGATGTGAGGCGTACATCGAAGACATCATTATATAGAGTGATAGCTGGGGAGATCACATAAAATCTATCCAATAATGTTTCTCTTGATTGAATGGGAAATATTTGATAATTAGTGGACGTAAAAGTGTATGAAGCTTTTGTCACTTTTGTAGGACACGTGGAAAGTGGTCAAGTGAATCCTGGAAAGGTTGTGGTTAAATGTATCTCTGATATTTGCTGTTCCTATCAGAACAAAGCAAATGATACGATGTTGGGGTATGACTGGATATTATCGGAATGTTTGCTCCAATTTTTTTATAATTACTGAGACCCTGGCCAATATAGTGAATAAGAGATCAAGATTTATTGGTGTACCAAATGTCAAGAGGTGTTCGACAAGTTAAAGACCGTACTTAAAAGTGCGTCAGTTCTTTCAAGGCTGCATATTAAGACCAAAAGGGAATCAGCCAATATTGCCACTAGGAAAACAAATCGTTGGAGGGAGAGAGTAAACATCAAAGGAACCCTCACCAATATTTAGAAGAAGAAACGAAAAACAGGACAACTATATTTAGCAGGCATACCACTAGAAATACCTCTTCAAGCAAGAGTGAAAGATTGTAGAAGGAACCTTTAACATAAAGGTGACCAAAGCAAGAAAGGACAGGCACACATTAGGCCCAATTCTAACTGGAATATGAATACCGTGATTGAGAACACAAAACTACGGGAGATGAAGCCATCCCTTTTTCTACACGAATTTTGTTTAAAACAATCATGGTACAAAGTTGTATCCATCATAGAAAATGCAATATATGTGGAAATACCGGGCACACTCCACGCAAATGCCTAACGACCAAAGAACAGACCCAAGCAAAGACACAATAAAAAAAATACACAACCTGTATATGTGTCAGTGATGACAATCTTTACAAAGAAAAAGCCACAAGATAATCAGAACATGAGAAACAATAAGTACGCAAAACCAAACAAGGACAAAAGCAACAAGAGCCACAAGATAAACAGAAACAGAAACAACAGCAGCAGAATATTCAACAGTGACAAAAGCAACAAGAACAAAGACAACACAAACAAGATAAAAATACAAACCCAGAAAATAATGGAATCAAGGCAAAGTACCAAACCAACATATTAATAACAGCAACAATATTAACAATATAACAAACAAGAAATGCAGAAACAAAACTAACAACAAAATCAACAACAATATGAGGACCACACCCGTCACCAAGGCGTAAAGAAAAAGACACAGGATGAAATCAAGATAAAACGAACAAAAATGAGGGCGAGAAAAAGAGAGAAAGTAAAGAAAAATACTTTAAACTAAACTTTGATGAAGAACTCCATACAAAGTAACAAAACATTTCACCTCTTTCTTTAACATTTTATCTCTGAAAATCAGGAAGTGAAAATGTCTAATCGGAATGAACATATTTTTGACAGGTTCACGTCTAAATTAAGCTCAAGCTGTATACACTATAACCCAAATTACACGAATCTATCATAACTATAATTAATGGTATATGAAATGCTTACTGACATTTACTGACGCTCGTCTACCCGAAGACACATCCGTGTTGTGGATCTGACTAGGTTCGCCATCAAAGAGGATTTAACTGAGTTTACCAGCCGGGTTGTTGTTGAAGTCAACTTTGGCAAAGTTATATATTTTGAGGATCAAACAATAAAACATAAAACGTCTGGATTTTAAGGACGTTATTTTAAAGCCACGAACCGCCATTGCAAAGAACCTGGCCAAAATCACAGAGAAGCAGGGTATCAAACTCTGGCATGTCGTTGACTTTATAAAAGGCTACATTGAAAGGTCAAAACAATACGTGGATGAAAATATTACTGGGGTGATATCGCCTCTACAAGTAACAAAATTGGGACTGATCAATGAAGTATAACCCCCCTATGAAGTAGAAACCAGTAGTAACTAGGCAGGACAACCAAAATGGTATAGTTGTATTTAATACACTTCTGGGTAGAATTTCAATCAACCTAAACTTCACATCTTCAAGATGATCAAATCTGGATATTATTTATTTATCGTGAGAGTATTTCAGCGTGTGTGTGGCGTAATAGGAATAATAATAAATGATTTCCAGCAGGAACGATCATCTGTAGTATGCAACATCGGAGGTTAACGCATCTTTTACGAATGCAATATATGCAGACGCAAATTGCCGGAGTTGAAATTCAGTTCAAGGACTACACGTTGTTTCGAGCGGTTCATAACAAATAAAGGATGGATTCTGAACGCGTTGATGGGTTTGCGGAAATTGACGACGTGGTATTGGACCGGCGTAACGGTGGTGCTAATATCAATGGCGACCTTGTCCCACTTGTCAACGAATAACTGCATCAAAGTGGCGCTAACGAACATTCTGAAATATAATCTGGTTACGGGTCAAACAGAAATCAATGCTGATATACCAATGAATAATCCAAGCCAGCTAAGGATCATTGCATTACCACGTGAAAACGCCCTGTCATTGACTACTACATCACTAATCGAGAAAGCACTTTGGGAGTGTACAGACAAATCCACACTGAGTGCATGTTGCAATTTGCGTTGCACCAACACTTATTTAACTTATATAGTTCTAGGTGAATGAGGCACTAGGTTCTCAGAACGCACAATCACTAAAATAAACGTAATTGGTTATAAGCGCGTGATCGTATTTCAGCTGAAGAAGACACGATTGTCGAGCAGTTATACTTTACCATCATTTTATAAATAGAAGAACAATGAGAGATCATCAGAGTTACAGAAGCGAAATAATAATCGAACTGCAACAACAACTGCGAGATGAAATTGCCAAGATAACCATTTTTCTCGTGAAATGCTGAGGGGAGGTGCCTGCAGGGAATTATTTCGCACGTCGCTCACCGTTTACTCTTGCTGATATTTGCTTCTCAAAGTCGTTAATGTTTCATTTACGCTAGCATATTTTTGTTGTTTGAAAACGATATCCAATTGTGCTGATACAATGAAACGGATTTTACACCAATGTTTGCAGCAACGACTTCAACGAATTTGTTTGCATCTACTGTTAAGACGAATTTATTGCTTACATGGAGGTGTCGCTTGAATAATCGCTTCCACAAACTCTGTAAAATCGTTTACACAAGAACGTTTTAGCAATATCGTTAACGCTAGAGTTAGAATTTTTTTTACTATCCAAGTTACCGCATAAGTAAATAACCTATTCATGTAACGCACGAATAAACATGTCTCAAGTTATGGGGTATAAAAGGGGTTGACTTATATTAGTAATCCAAATCTAAAAATCTCATTGTAATACTATTACACATCACACCAATATGCGACCAGCACACGTTATAAAATGTCCATGGCAGAAAGTAATAATGCATGGGGAACTAGATATTGTTTGCTTTTGCTATTGTTGTTTTTGGGTGTTCCCTTGCTTGTTTCTTTCAATTTGGATGTGTTTCTGTGTGTTGTTTTTCTTTAAAAGTTTTTTTTTTTTATTCCTCTTATAGTATTAATTTTTGTAACGATACGACAAGGAGGCACTTGGTACTTTGTAGTGCATTATATAACGTGAAAATTGTCGTGTGTAACCGTGAATCGATAATTTTATTATGACGTATACAGAGGCAAGGAACTAGTTAGAACCCAAATTGCTCGATGTCACACCATCGCGTCTTTCAACTTTCATTACGAAAAATATCTTGCTACTTAATGCCAGTTTTGTTTGAGGACTAAATATTACAAGTAGATAGAACTGATACCTTTATCCTCCAGATTTTAAAATATTACTTTTAAGAAGTTCTTTGATGAATTTAAGGATGAGTGATTATATAAGTAAGCCCAATATATTCACCTACTGTATAGTATTATTCTGCCATTAGTGTTAAATAGAGGTGGGAAAACAGAGGTCTGTGCGTCGGATCCAGCCTGTTTAACATTTCTATCAAGCCCACAAAGTAGTTTGCCATATGAATTACTTCCTATGATAAACTTTGGATAAACGTGAATTCAGCTGATTCTTATTAAGTCTATCTACTTTGCTGTGGAAATAACATAGTGGGGCCTTTTTACACTGTGCTTGAAGCCTTAAATTGAATAACGAAAATGAGACTCAGATGTGCGAGTGCATTGAGCAGAGGAATGCATTGCTCTGCTGAGACAGGGTTAGATAAAATATCAAATACGGTTAGCATGATATGTACCTTTCAAACAATGAATCCGTTGACCACACTACATTAGTTGTACATTTTTTTTCTAGCAAAGACTTCGAAAAAACAAACGGTTCAACACAGAGGTGAATTTGACACAGCAAAGGATAAAAAGCACCGTACATCTCTATGTTAATACATCCCAAATGTTTTAAGAAGGAGTTGATATATTTCGTCTGTAAATCTCGTGAATGCTTCCCAAGTGAATATATTTATTTATTTAGAAAATCTATCTATACCTTTCTGGGGATTAACTGACATTTACAGGCTTTCTTAGCATCGCTTCATTTGTAGATTTTATTTTATTTCCAGAGAATAAATTCTCCACAAATCTTAACATATTGAGCTATGAGCTTTAATCCAAGGGATATACTATTATGTTATATTATAGTATAGCAACTGTCTGGAAATTTAGAAAAATAGAAATAGTACCGACTTTGACCGTCAAATGATTACTCCTTGCATGTCTAACGTAGAAAAGAAACAAGGAGCTACACGCAAATTTTTCTCCATGGTTCAATGTTTGCTCTAGAAACAAATCCCATAGTGTATTATTAATATTGTAAACTATCTTAAATAGCAACATACTTTATCCCGGTGGCTTAGTGTCTAGAATGTCCGCCTCAGATGCGGGAGGTTGCGTGTTCTAAAAATGGTACTTACAGCTGCCTCGCTAGACGCTCAGCATTAAGATGTTAGTGTTAGAAATGGTCAGCCTGGTGTCAGGATAATTTAACTGGGCGGGACATCATGCTACACACCTGCGGTATGATTACCCAGTGCTAGGTATCACAATAAGCTGCCACATTGTAGACATCATAGCGATATGATAAATCGTTAAAGCTACAACAAAAATCCGAACCACACACACACACACACACACACACACACACACACACACAGTGTACAGATTTATGAAAAAAAATACAGATTGTGAAAATAGATTATTGTATGGGGTTCAAAAGCAAGTTCTGGTTTATTTTTTGCTTCACTTTTCGATGTTGAACCGATTATTATTTCCAAATATAAATTCAGACGTCTATCTATATTATGACCCCATCATTTAATACGACAAGGAGGTAGACCAATAAGGAGGGTCCTTAAGCACTGTAAATATTATGGTGTCCCCCTCTCCCCATGTGTGAAACTCCTACACTCACAAAAAAACATTATTAAAGGCTAAAAAGGTCGTAATATACTAGTGTTGCTTTCATTCCAAATCAAAATACTCATATATGCAGATCGAAATGGTCATATATAAATTCTCTTAATTTTATCATCAACAATTGATTTTATTTTTTTAGGGGGAGGGGTATCTTTTGTTGGGCTAGTGCTTTAAGCACGTGCTTACTGTGTTTAATGGGTAATCTGGCATTGGGGGTGGTGGGGGCATATTCTGTTTGCCATGCCTTTCCATCCGTACGTCAAAGGTTTTGCACCCTCGCTTTATTTTTTGAATGTTTTAACAGATTAAAAATTACATTGGATATCAATCTTTATATCAATAAGGCAAATGTTAAGTTCGATTTTCTGTTTTTCCAATTAAAATTGAGATATATGTTGTCGAACCAAGGTATTTCAGGTATATCCCAATGACCTACGGTATATCATGTATATCTTATTTAACTAAGGTATTTCAGGTATATCCTAATGACGAGGCTATACGAGTCGTTTGTCCAAAAAATGTCCATAAATGTGTCCAACATTTCTAGATTAATCATGTATGTCCATTCATGTCTAGGAAGCATGATATTGGGATAAAAGTAGTTTCTGCATAAAAACCGAACGTCAGTTTCTGTTCTGCGTCAAATGCTTGGGGAAAAGAAAAAAAAACACATTTTTAAATTACCACTTGTTACAAATGGCAATTACAGTATTGATGTTCCTTACGGATATTTTGGGTAGATATTCAGTTTTATCTGTTTTCAGAATTCAGGTGTGCCTTTTACATAAGATACCTTTTCTCCATACAACTTTCAATTAAGTTAAGTACGAATGGGATGTCAGAACTCAAATGATCAAAGAAACCGGTAAATTACGAAGCTGACAAATCGCATTTCTCAAATTTAAACTATAATTTGAAGACAAATGTGTTGAATGGGTGGGGTATGTGTGCTCGTTTATTGGTAAAGTCTCAGAACTGCGTCATTATGTAACAGAAAAATCGTTGGAACAATATGATGCTGTCAGTCGGTGAAAGTGGGTGACTGAGAACGACACAACGTGGCAGACGACACACAGATCAGAACAACGCAGCATGCACGCAATTCTATAACTTAAAGCCAAGCTGGGATTTGTTGTGTTAACTATAGAGACATTCATTCTGGATTACAGTAGGCTTATCTTAACGGTCATTGGTAACATTCTCTCTCTCTCTCTCTTTCTCTCTCTCTCTCTCTCTCTCTCTCTCTCAAACACACACACACACACAAACACACACACGGGAAATAAGCGACTATACAGATAAATAGTAAATAGCATAATCAATAACAAAATTAACTTACAAATATTAAATGATTAATCAGGTAAGGGCTGAGACAAAATATGTGCAATGGATGAATGCATTGTATTTTATCACAAAACAAGATTATTCGCTTCATCTTGATTTACTAAATTTTTTAAAGTCAGAAAATATGCATATATCTCTAATTGGATCCTACAGATGGTACGAAAATGAATACGATAATTGTCCTCCTTTTGATCAAAAAGAGATTAATCGAAATTTAATAAATAAATAAATAAATAAATAAATAAATAAATAAATAAATAAATAAATAAATAAAAAACCAATGCAATAAATAAATAAGAAAGTAAATAAGTTAATAAATAAATGCAATGACCTTAATCGTGAATCTGTGATGTAATGGCATTTTGTGTTATTTTGAATTATTTTTAGAACTACTCGTGTTTGCCATGCGTTATAATTAGTTTTTAATGGAACATACAAAAGGTTCAAGGTTGCTTTGTCAACATATCCATGTCTAAAAGGTGTAATTCTGGCGTTTGTTGACAATTTAAAGCTTAATAGTTTTAATCGAATCAGGAATTACAGCTGTCTAATGTGAATATTTTATGTTGGTTGTTAACTAATGCATCTACATACTTCGCCAAAATTAAATTTTAAAGGAAAAACTCAAAGAAGCATAACAAAGCGCAATATAATCGAGGGGATCTGTTTTCATCAAATATTTTCGTTAAATCATTTTTATTAACACATTGGTATTTTGAATTATTGAAGATTAACATATTTGGAAAATTAGAAGTTAAAATCAGAACCGCTTCCCTTCCCACGATCTTTCCCCACACATTTGTCTATAAATTACTGGGGGAAAAATTCTATCAATCTTGGTTATTTCTGCAAGAAATTGAAAAGAAATTAAAATGTCAATGTAAGTCATTACAAGTCAAAAGAGAACATAGGTAGCATTGTTCATGATTAAACAGTTTTATTCTGAGGACAAATGCAAATGTTACTAGAATTAACAGCTGTAATGTAATGCAGACGATTTTCATGCGATAATGAAATTTTAGTTATTACATTAAATATTACATAAGTGAATAAAATTCATACTGAATGATAATTGCAATGATAATATGTGTATACCCTCTTACTGATAATGACAATGAGATCGTAGATATTACACCAGTTATAAAATATGTGTATACAAGCTGAATGAATTTCGCTTTATTTGATATACAACTATTAACATTTATATCTCTTTGCATTCTGGAGTACATTTTATTTAAACTTATCATGACTTTGCATTCTAGTGTACATAATTAGTCAAATTTATAATTATCATGCTTTGCATTATAGTGTACATTTGTCAATTCTATAATTATCATTGACTTTGCTTTCTAGTGTACATAATGTGTCAAATTTATACTAGCATGGCTTTGCATTCTATTGTACAAATTTTATAAAATATACTGTCTGAAATACGGGTTCCGGGGAACGCTCTGTGTCCGCTGGATACAGCACCGTGATATGATAGTTTTCATGCGACACAGAAGACTTAACACTGTTGCCACCGCCATTGCCGTCAAAACAAATTATGCCTATCATGTCACGCCATTTAAAATGGAGACAGAATACATTTTCAATTTCAATTCTGATTTATACAACAATACAATAAGCCCACCCCCACCCCCTTTTCAGCTTTTCACAGTTTGTGGTCAAAATGCCCCGTAACTATTTAATTAAAAATTTATTCTGCCATTGCTTACCACTTTATTTCAACTTTCAATAGTACTTCTGTATCCATGACCTAATCAAATATTTTTTTAAGGACTGGCCATTTTCTTTTTACATTCAGTAAAGTATTGATATCTCACAGACTTGGCAGCACATTTTGACAACCTTTAAATTAATTTAAATCTAATTAATTATACTTACTTTACTGTCTTTATCCTGATGTAATCAAAATCTGACAGCAGCAAATGGACGCATTTTCTTGTTCTTTTCCGCTCGTTGGAATGCCAAAATCTAATAAGGTCGAAGAATGTTTCCTTAACGAAACGAATTTTTAAAAACTACTATAAGTAAAGAAAGTGTTTAGCCGACTTCGTTTGGTCCAATATATTTATCATCATTTTTAACCTATTTCGGTATTCCCTGACTCCAATGTATTCCAAACAACTGAAATGTAGGTTAACGAACTTGCAACACGTATGTTTTGATTTGTGTTAATCTGAATTTATTCGAGAAATGATGAGAGTAAGTAAAGTCCAACTAAATCTACATGACTTTAATTGGTGGAAAAGCGTTGATACGTGCTGCCCAGTGTATGCGATATTCTTGAAAATTTGGTCTCTCGTTCCGATGCCAGTCAACGTTGGAACACGGTTCCAACTCCATTATTCGTCAGTAAGACGTAGCACCAAAACAAAAATATCACGTGATATGCTTTACCTTGTAGAACTGTGTCAGTGGCTATTCTAAGTTTCATCATAATGTAATCAAAACAATATTAAATAATGAGCCTAGCCTTGATTTTTTCTGTGAAACGAAAGCTGTCTTATCATTCTTTCATCACAATGTAGGAACTCTCGTACTATGTCTTTAACTGAAAGTCGAGGTTTCATTATTGATATCCCAGAAGTCAAATGTACACAGGTTCTATTGTCTCCTTCTTAGATATATACGTTCTGAAACAGACGGTGTTACTGATATCCAAAAACTGTAAATCCTGTCTCAAGAAACGCTTCAACAGTATTGATTTTTTTCTGAAATTCATGGCGATTATGTTGAGCACTGCTAACCAAATCGGATTGACACATTTTGTATTTTACGCGTTTTATGCGAAGTCGACTTAGTCCAAACATTGAAAGTCGTACTCAAATTCAGGTATGTTGACATTAATAATGATCCGAATATTTAATTTAATCCACAATCACAAGGAAGATACTATATATGTATTATGTTTTTTTTAAAATAAATTTCCCTAGTTCTGTCCAGGGTGAAACTGATTTTGGACAAACTATACATGTATAAAACATAATCGTCAAGAAAAATTAACAAATAAATCAAATTAAATATCCATAACAAAATTATGAGCGTCGGTCCTTCTGTTATAAACGAACATTTCTACACGCGGCGCTTTTAGTTCTCATTTGTCCTTATATTATGAATCTGGCTTGATATTGTGTGCAACTTACCTGAATTTGAGTAAAAAGATACAATATTGGCTCTTTCCATAGCAACAATTACAACGGATGTTTCCATTAAGTGGCAGAGTATTTGCAACAACAACAACAAATGGCAATTGCGACCTAGGTCAAGTAAAGGAGCGTGTAATCTTGTTTTTCTAAGATTACTCATTCTTACCTTAACGATTGAAGCAGAATCAGTCTTATTGTTGTATTCAGTTTTTCGTTTGGGTGGATTTATTTATTCAATTCAGACCACTGGCACATTAGGATATTCAAGATATCCTTAATTTTAATTTATGTGGGTTTAACTTGTCCTACACATGAAACACGAGCAAGGCATACCTCAATTTTACTTTAAATTAATGGTCAAACTTTCAGCACTGTCTATCAGGGAGTTTCCGGATTGTCTCCAAGTGATCTAGGTGTCTTTATAGATGATGAAGATATCGAAAAAAAGCGTCATGCTTACCAAGACTAGATGAAATTATATTCATTAAACGTTTAAACGAATAAAGTGAACCTTTCATACCAAACGGCACCACTTTATATTAATAAAGTCTATCTGGAGTTGTGAATGTCAAAATGTTCCTCGCACTTTCCGTCAAAGAAATTTCCTAAAATCCTTTCAAAAGATCAACCTTGGTGGCATATTTTGCATTAACAATTTGTCAATGCAGTTATTCGTTCTCGTTAGAAATTAATCTCTTTTGGCAATGCTGTTCACTTTTCTAAAGTTTTTGCATAATAATACATGGTGAACTCCAGTCACCTTTACTCTGTTCTATGAAATCTAATTCCAGCAAACGCTGATTTTTTTAAACATTCCTGCTTGAGAGGATTCATCCTGTACAGATGCGGTTTCAAAGGCTGGAATCTACAATTCTAATGTCATTGTAATTATATTTGTTTGTGTTGGAACATATGGAAACGAGTGCTCATTTTAAAACAATAGCTGTTTTGTTTCATCTTTTTCTTCTGAGTGTGGATATGAAACTTTTCTGGTCCAGAATTTTCACTGTTTGACATGCGAAGACTAGTTATAACACCTGTCACTACAGTCCAATTCTATTATATTGCTTAAATCCTTAGTATAGGACATGTACAAGTAAAGTGACTGCATGATTAACTAGTATATCTCTATCAACATACCACTTTAACATGTTTATATTGCAAAGTTGTTTTTGTTTTCGCGTCTCGGGAGTATTAAAGATATAATTTAATACACTTCTCTCTTTTAAACTGTGTAAGGATCATAGTAGTTACAATGAACAGAAATTGTAGGTAAGGTCAAGAGAGCCAGAACTGTATGGCCAGGTTGTACACTCCTTTCATTTGTATTGTATCATATCTTAATTCATTTTTAACTGAGTAGAGTGACGATTGGTTCTTACAACTTCAAAAGCCTTTGGGAACGTATATTTGAAACTAGAAACATAGTCAAGATTAATCTATGAATCTTCACTTGAAAGAAGTTTCTATTTTAATAACTTCAATGGTCCACAGACAGGATTCCAAGTTCTAGTATAAATGAACTGAATTCCATAGATTATTTAATTAAAGCTCTAACAGCAAAAACAGAAAATGAACACCTTAGTCTCAATCGTTTCCGGTATCAATATCATATTTTTCAAAGTTTTGATGAAGTTCTTCTACGGCCAAACGAATGTCAGTGTGATAAGTAGAATTACTTAAATTGCTGGATGCCTGATTCATTCGCACATTGCTGAAAAAATCCAGACCTAAGATTTGACCCCTGATCCGAATAAGCAGATTTGGGCAGTCCAAATTGCGTAAACAACTTTATCAAATCTTGTATTATGTTTCAATATTCATGAAAGGGACTGCCTCTGTGAATAAAGTGGATGCACACAATATGACCAACAAGTAATGGTTGCCTAACTAGGTCTTACGTAAGGGATTTACAGAGTCTACCATAATTCTGCTAAAGGTTTGTCAAATGCAGAAATAGGTTGCAGATGAGCCTTGGATATTTTCTGATTGGGTATTCCTACCATTTGACAAGTGTGACAAGCTCTACGGTATTTACAAATATTAATTTCAATGTTTGGACAATAGAAATGTTATAAGATCTTAGGATAAGTCGTATTGGGCCCTAAATGACCAGCCAAAGGAATTTCATGGGTTAGACTACAAATTTATTTTATATACGACTTAGGAAAAACAATTTGATACACTGACCACTCATCACCAGTGGATAACAAAGAGGTGCTTCTTCCGCTTCAGTTGCGCTAATTGCCCTCTGAAATAAATAGGAAATCTCAGGATTTTGTTCCTGTTCAATAATGAGTGATTCTAATTTGTCATCCTAATTAGAACAAAGAGAATGAGTATCAACAAAATCACTGTGATAGATACCTTTTGATTCATCAATACTAGAAGAAAAAGTGATCGCATCAAAAATCTGACTAACAAATGTGTTAGCTAAATTGGGTGGGGGTTTTTTAAGCGGAGGGGTAAAATTTGTCCTGCTGTGCAGTATATGATCTACAATGTTTGTAATAATATACCGTTAATTTATGACAACGTGAATGGCATTCCAGACAAGGTGTGTTTAGTCTTCTGTAGTCTTGTATATTTCAGGCAGCGATAGGGTACATTAGAAACAGGTTTTTGAGTGGTTGCCTAGTGACAGTCACCTTAGCGTAACTGGTAAATTATTCCATCTTACCCCTATCTACCTGTGGGCATGTCTCGATTCAGATGTATGTAATACGGATTATGACAATATTTCCTAGTTTCTGTCGTCGTCATCTCATCACTCTGGCGGCAAGTGATTTTTTTGAGTGGTCCAATGTATAATGCGTTTCCATCGTCTTCTACATTTGCGAGTCTGCAGCATTTTATTTTATACCAAACAACATTAAAATTACAACTGCTCAGCAGCCTTTTGAACAATCCAGTGGAGACCATTATTTAATAAAATGCTTTCAACTTACAAATTCCTATAAATTTATAAGAGAACATTCTGACATCTATACCCTTTAAATTTTGGGAAAATGGTGTCGATATGCCATCAAATCAGACGGGTTTGTACCTGGTCAATTTATATTACTGTATAAAGTATATGTCTTTAAGCCTATGTCAACTGCCTGAATGATTTTAGACCCACTTTGGGCTCTTGCTATATTTTATACGAGACTGTATTATTTTCCAGTAGTGCGGTTAGACATACAATGTCTTGTACTCTAAAAATGTTCTTGCTTTGCCATATAATTTCTAACAGATGCAAACTCATTCAAGGTAATCGATTTTTCCCACAATGAATGGTCTTTACATACAGTTAACCACCTCTCATACTGTTTTAATACTCCTCTCTGGAAGCAAAAAAAGTACCATTCAAAACAATGTATATTTGAACAAATTGTTATGCAAATCTGGTTTATATTTTGTCATTTTCAGAAACATACGATTTTGTGTTTTTTTTTTTTATATCGTCGACAGTAATGGCTGCCACAAACAACTGCTAAGATCGTAAGGAACGCCTATACCTTTCTGTTCTTTTATTTGTGATTATACCATTATTTCATAGACACTAATATTAATAAAAACAAACATCAAAACAACAACAACAACAACAACAACAACAAAAAACATAAAAACAAAACATACGAAAAATATTTTTTTTAAACATAGGTAAAATGTAGACTTTATTACAGGGTATGTAAATATCCAAACTCATAAATTCTCCTAAATAATGATTTTGATTAAAATATATCTAAAATGACTTGGATCTTCGAAACAATGGAAATGCCGTTAAACTTTCAGCAATTAGGTGATGCATATGAATAGACAATTTTTCTCATTATTATTACGGTTATACATTTTATTTTAAACACCAAAGAGTTTATATTCAATTCCTACAAAGTTTGAATAAAAAGAATGGTCATATAAACTTTATATATATATATATATATAGATAGATAGATAGAGAGAGAGAGAGAGAGAGAGAGAGAGTAATTAAATCGGAAATCAGTATTATATTTATACTTTATTCATTCAAGCAATTTCGAACCATCGGTATCGATTCTCTTTAGGTAGTTACAGTATAATTTCAAAGTATTTTAATAAATATATAATTTGAGATCATGGTTATGTCAGTAACATCATTATTAATCGAGAAATAAAAATAAACATTATCTTTTTCTACTATATCCAACAAAGCTTTGCAAGACTTGCAAAACGCATAAACGGCCCACAGTCCAGAATTAAACAAAACATAAAAAACTGTATAGAAATGAAATAAATAATTAAATGCACACAATGTTTGTTTATTCAGGTTATACCTAAAAATGTATCGATATATAACGTATCCAGTATTAACTGTTCATCATTCGAGAATACTTATTAATATACCGACTCTTTTTCCTTTCTTTTTTCTTAAGTTTTTTTTTTTGGGGGGGGGGCTAATATCGATCTTTTCAGTTCATATCCTTTCTGGTCAATGTAATAAAGGGATAACGAAAATAAAAAAAAGGTTTCCAACATTTTTTGGGGATCCGCACAACCCCCATAAATATTTTTGTTTTTTTCCCTACCGTACAAATAATATCCTGGTGACCCTCGCGTCCCTCTAAGAACGTCCAAGTGACCAAGGGGTTGGTAACCACTGATATAAGGACAGACATGAATTTCTGCATTTCTACAACAACAAAAAAATAAATAAATTTGGTCGACTATAATTACGTCCCTGTTGTCTAAGAGTTCTGAAGAAAGGACGCTCTTCCACAAACATTATTTGATTTACAGGATAAAAAGATTATCTTGTGCTTATATCTCGGATTACAGATATTATGCAGCGATACATAAATTCAAGGGATAATTTTTATAACTGAGAAAGTGGTATATTTTTCTAATTTTTTTTAGCAAAAACTTTACAATGGTACCAACCTGGAACTCGCCAAGGAAGAATTTATTTCCTAAATAGCGCGACTATTGGGATTAGGAGTGTCAAAGACGAGGCAGTATTGTTTCGACTGCATGGGATGCGGGTAGGCCCCCCCCCCCCCCATAGGACAATGGCTTTGTCATACACACGTCCTCTGTGGTAATCATAGCATGCGTGTAATGTGCTTCTGCGGTAAGAATAACATGTGTGTAATGTACCTCTGCGGTAAGAATAACATGTGTGTAATGTACCTCTGGACGAATTATAATGTTTAATGTACCTGTATGACAATAAAACCATGTGGTAAATATACCTATGTAGTAATAAAACCGTGCGTGAAATGTACCTCTTGTAATAATACCGTGTGGTTAATGTATCTCTGTCGTAATAATAGCATGTGTATAATGTACTTATGTGAGTATAATGTAAGTGTAATGTACCTCTATGGGAATATTACCATGTATATGTACCTCTGTAGTAAAATTAGTATGCGGTCACTGTACCTTTGTGGTAATAATACCGTGTGGTTAATGTACCTCTATAGTAATAATACCATGTGCCTAATGTTGTTGTTGTTGTTGTTGTTAAAGGACTGAAATTCCATCAATAAAATAATATCTCGATTTTTTTCACTTACAACTAGAATAAGCTCTCAAAAGATTCTTTTTCCTAAAACATAACTTACATTATTAACCAATCCTGGTCAGCCAAACGCATTCCAGGCAGATTCTCATTTTTCTATATCATTAGTACCGTGTGTTTTACAAGATACGCACTTGGCTAATATTGCCATCATTGATGTAATTTTAGTTCTTTAGCAGTCTTGAGTTTGGAACACTCACTACTAAAATAAGCACCTGACTCTGGTGTGGAATTGAAATATCATGTTTCAAACAGTGTGTAGATTTTACTATGTTAGATGGAGTGTTTTGCACCTTGGTTTACATCTAAGCAATACATATATACAATTTATCAAATTTACCATTTATAGAGTAATTACAGTAAGCAATATATTATTTCCTAGTTGTGTTTTGAAACAAAATGTTTTAGATATGATCACTTAGGTCTCTTCCACCATGACTAACGATGATGACCTTTGATGACTTTGCATCTCACTCATGTATTTCAGTGAATATTTTGAATGTTTATATTTTGCATTTTAATGGACGTATGTCTACCCTACTTTAGTTTTAAATGATGTTTTCTGGGAGGAATATTAGGTACGTTTTGTCATTTAAATCTCTTTTTCTGTACTAATACACAGAGATATAAAATGGTCACTTTGACCTTTTACTCATTAATTACATAATATATGACAACACTGGTATTATTTTCAGTATTAAACTGAAGAGCGATAAATGGTGATGTTAAAAAATCAGATTCTTTTTAGATATCTTGTTTTTAATATTTTGTTAAGATTTTCGTAAATAAACCTTACAAATTTAAATGTTGCATGATATACACCATTGCTCTTTAGGTGAACATGAACTTGCAATATAATTTAATATTCACTAATATAATCTTTGACAAGCAGAACTATGCATGCACATTGCTTACTTTTATATTGAACTACTACCCCTAGGGCTGTCAGGAAAATCAAGTGTGGATATGGGACACGTAGTACTAATAATATGGAAATAGATTAACCAGCCTGCAAATGGGTGAACATAAAATAGAGTATATATGTGTTAGACTGACCAGGATTGGTAAATAATGTCAGATGTTCTAGGACAAATAATCTTTTGGGAGCTTATCCTAGTTGTAAGTGAAACAAAAATAGAGACATTGTTTTATTGATATCAATTCAGTTCTTTAACAGGTTGGAACACTCATTACTAAATATAGCACCTGACTCTTTGATTCGGAATTGAAAGCACATGTTGTAAACACATGTAGATCCAGAAAATGCCGCGGCTCATATATTTTCCTCCACACAGAAGCTGACACCCAGGTTTCATCCATACTAGTAAATATAGGTTTGATCATGAACACTCAGAAATGTTAGGTTATTGAGTTTTTAATATGGTGTATACAATGGTTTACTATGGGAACTGAATTAGTACCGTGAGTCCTGAAGGCTAAACAATCTCGTATATGCCGGTCTTTTAATGGACATTTAGTCTTTAAGACATGGTATTTACGGATGACCATTAAAGTAAGGTTGTGTATAAGCTTTTAATAATAATATATCCAAGTTCGACGCACGATTATTATCAGTAATAAGGTATCCCTAAAAAAATCATCGGACAAATGATCATTATTAGTAATAATGTGTCCCAATTACATCATTAGACAAATGATTGCTATCAGTAAAAAAGTGTCCCTATAAAATCACTGGACAAATGATCATTATTAGTAATAATGTGTCCCAATTACATCATCAGACAAATGATTGCTATCAGTAATAAAGTGTCCCTATTAAATCATCGGACAAATGATCATTATTAGTAATAATGTGTCCCAATTACATCATCAGACAAATGATTGCTATCAGTAATCATGTGTCCCATTACATCGTTGGGCGCACGATTATAATCAGTAATGGATTGGTTTGGTGTTTTACGACACATGAACACAAGGCAATTAGAATAAAGTGCCTAGCCATGGTAGCTGGCCATCGCTGATTCAATGGTAGGATCCTCTCGGTTGTAAGTTTGGTATTTTAATCACAAATCACTGGGTCACCCAGTCCCACTGTATATAAAAGTATGTACCAGCTAGCTTGTAATGGAGGGGGGGGGGGGTATATTAAACGGCAATCATACGACATAGCCATGGCATGTAGAGGAAATTGGAGCTAACATGCCTTTGCTTACGGGACTGTAATCACTGAACTACCGCGATCCCCTTGTGTTAGTTCCTTGGGCAAACGATTACTACCAGTAACAGTGTCCCATTTAGATCCTGGGATATACGACTACTACCAGTGTGCCCCAGTTAGATCAACGGACATACGATTACTTCCAGTAATAGTGTCCCACTTAGATCGTGGGACATACGATTACTACCAGTGTGTGTGTTTGGATTTTAAATGTTGCGTTCACAATGTTTCAGTCATATCGCTACGATGTCTACAGTGTGGCAGTTTAGTTTGTTTGTTTAGGATTTTAATGTAGCTTTAACAATTTTTCAGTCATATGGCTACGATGTCTGCAGTGAGGCAGTTTATAGTGATGTCTAGCACTGGGACATCATACCGCAGACATGTAGCATGATGTCCCACCTAGTCACATTATCCTGACAACAGGCCGACCAGTCCTAACACTAACTCTTAATGCTGAGCGCCAAGCAAGGCAGCTGTTGATATCATTTTTTGTAAGTTTTTGGTACGACTCAGGCGGGGATCGAACCCACGACCTTTCGCTCCCGCGGCGGACGCTCTAACCTTTAGGCCACCGGAGCTGTTGTGTGGCAGTTTAAATAACATCTTTATGCTGAGCTCTGGCGAGACAACTGTTAGTACCATTTTTTGTCTCTGTCATGACTCGGCCGGGATTTGAAACCGCGATCTGCCGCATCCGAGCCGATTACTACCAGTACACATGTGCCAAAGTCTTTTGTTCAATCATCTCCGATTAAAATGAATCCACATGAAAAATTGTATACTTTTTTTAAGAATATATATATATATATATACATATATATATATATATATATATATATATATATATATATATATATATATATATATATATATATATATGTATATATATATATATATATATATATATATATATATATATATATATATATATATATATGTATATATATATATATATATATATATATATATATATATGTATGTATGTATGTCTGTCTGTCTGTCTGTCTGTCTATGTGTGTGTGTGTGTGTGTGTGTGTGTGTGTGTGTGTGTGTGTGTCCTTTTTTCGAGTTCGTAGTGCGACTGCTCTCGGTCTTGAATGTATTGTCTGTTAGTTAACATCGATAAAGAGTGTCAATCCATACTGAAAAATATATTTGTCGCCATCACTGTAAGACAATCAATCCTCTATTACCCCTATAAACATAATTGATGAAAGTCTAGATCACGAGTTAACAGTCTTCTTGTCGACAAAAATGCTTGACGTGTGTATCTTGAGCGGAGCGTTTTCAACGGCGGAGTACGGCGAAGTGACAACAGCGTACTTACTGCCTTTGGATTGGTGACTCAACGCGCGGAGGTGTGGCCAACACACTAAAAACCACGCATACCATAATCTCATTCATAAAACCACAAGGCCTCATACTGGTAGTAATAGTGGAAGTGTACTGCTCTAAGATCTCACCAGACTAAGCTTAAACTAACAAACCACATGCATTTACCTGCAGATCTAAACGGGCTGACGCCATTTCCCGACTCTCCACACAACATGACGACGGAAATATTCCCAGGAGAGAGGAGTCTCACTTCAATATTAGGCGATCACCCCGGTGAACTAGTGAGGACGGGGAGTCCCAATTTTTTGTGCTCTGTGCTGCCGTCTCACTGGCGTTCAAACAAAACTCTTCCAGTAGCGTTCAAAGTTGTCGCCCTGGGGGAGGTGAAGGATGGTACGAAAATCACAGTTCAAGCCGGGAATGATGAAAATTTTTGTGGCGAGCTGCGGAATAACACTGCTTACTTTAAAAACCAGGTGGCTAAATTCAACGACCTTAGATTCGTGGGACGGAGCGGGAGAGGTGAGTCAGTACAAACAACAATCCTATTTACCTTGACTTTACACTCCTGTACAATCTAACCTAAATGGGGGGGGGGGGGGTATAATGATGTATGGAGATTGCGGGGAATGGTTTGCAGAAGAAGCTGAACAACGTTATAAATATTTAAAAATTATCTCAGGTCGTCAATATTAACCAGTGGCCAATTATAAAGAGACGTCTGAAGCAGTCGGTGTTTGAACACATTTAGGACTATTTGTCTTTATCATGTATTCATTTTCAACACAGGATATACTTTCTTTATGTCGTAACTATGTTGTGGGATTGTTCTCATTCCAGTTACACAGGTTGGTATACTTGGTTTCCGGTGCATATATGCTTATTTTCTGTGCATTTCTTACGAAAGATTAAATCGCCCCGAATGGCTCCTCTGAACCATTCCAAGAAAGTTTTCAATCATGTAATTTCAAGAAATACATTTGATTAATTGGCTATTTTTAATTTTCGTTAGGTCAAGTCCAGATACAAGTGATATATTTTCTTCCTTAGTAGCTAACAAAATCTTCCGCATCGATAATCTAACATTATAGTAACAGATAATATCAGTTCTACACAACCCATTGACTTCCAAGTAAGTTTAGGTATCCCAGAAAAGGAACACAGCACAAAGATAAAGGCAAACTATTTTCAAATCTATACAATACAAGGTCAATACAAACAACACTCCTATTCGATGTCAGACTCTTCTAAAATTCCAAAACCTTCTTAACCGCGAAATAATTACGAGTCGCATTTGAATGCTAAAAGGTTGTTTCCATTAATAACCTTACACGACATGGTGGGGGGGAGGGGACATTTAGTCTATTTGACATCACTGAGTCGGCATGAGGCAGGGGATGAGAGTTATGTGTAAATTGAGGCGTAAATGATAGCTATGGTGCAAATTTACCCTCAGTAGCCCCAAATATATTTTGAAAAACAGTTACGAGGGCTGGGGAACGAGATGGGTTGGGTAATGGTGGCCGAGTTGAGGTTTCTGTCGTGTTCGACCATCGCTGGAGAACAGAATAGGGTCATTGTGTCGTAACTACCACTAACAAGGCATAATGTCACTTACAACCGTTGACAATGGTGCTGGTGTGGTGGTAGATGGGAGAGAGCTAGTATATAGTCAATGCCCTCATTTTACTAAGTCAGTATTAGTCCTTCTACACGTATCTTTTAGATACTTCAAGACTTCCCACGGCGACTCCACCTTATTATCCCTCTCTTCGAACTCTCACATTCAATTTTATATCTACCGTAACCCGTTTATCCCTCACGATCCCCCACCCCATTACGATTCATTTGTGTACATTGTGAAAGATAATACATACAAGTGAGACAATCATTTGCGTAACAAGGTCCACACATTTGTACATCGTCGTGCAGACTATGTTTTTTAAGTATTGTCATTTCCATGAAGTAAAACGGTCGAGAAATATTGTATTGCCTTCGTCTGTTATACACGCTTGTGATTAAAAACTTGTTTACCTGTAACTGATAGGTGTATATTCGTGTTATACCACGTGATGTGTTACAGATTATTCAGACTTCGGGACAAACCACAGGTGAACATGTCCTTTTCGTTTGTCAGTCGTCTGTCATTTTTTGCAACCGCAAACGTAAATGGGCGGTGTACTTACGTACATACAACTGGGCTTAGGAAGACATTGTTTTGATGTCATTCTAGTGGTTCTCCACTAGAAATATGGAAATCAGAGTTTGTTTTGTTACAATGCGGAAATTTTGGTATCGATACATCATAAAGGGATGGTAGAAAATGGACAGCGAGTATATGTCAGTCTTGCATGCACAATAAAAGGCCTTCAGGAAGTTTGTAATGTGAGAAAGTCAACAGTGTAGCGCTGCACCGACTTAGAAGGGTGATCCTTGATTAATGCACGTATGATTTAAATCGTGCTTCAGGAAATGTAAATATATTTATGTTTTTCCCAGTGTTTCCAAATTAATGGATAGGCGAGGTTTTCATATTTTATTTTTTAAAAGCTAGCTGACGTGTACATTTCACGTATTTATATATGCATGTGGTTTGACGATATACATCATCACTGTGCTGTCTATATGGTGGCGATGAAAATATGAAATTCAATGAATTCCAAGCAAATCTTGGGGAAGATAAATCCTTCCGTGTAACACACACACACACACACACACACACACACACACACGCACATATATATATATATATATATATATATATATATATATATATATATATATATATATATATATATATATATATCCCATGGCGCCAGTTCCTATATAGAAAAATATGTGCTGTATTCCTTCAGTCACTTTCGCATCATCGTCATAAACTCTTTGAATTTAGAATCAGAATTTTCTTTATATAAATTAAACACAAAAAGTCTTAGGTTTTCTCTTGTGGTACGCCAGATATTATCTCAAATCGCAACTTTACACGTCCAACAAGAATATATTCCACTGTAAGTGGACACTCAGAGTCTGTACTCCTTTAAATGTGCACCCTTCAGTATGTGTTGGGTATCTTAGACCCAGTCACCACAATGTAACATGTTCTGTAGGATTTATACGATATGAGACATACCATATTTCTGTAGGATTTATACGATATGAGAAATACCACGCTCTCATGGTTCAATGTTAAAAGGTTATTTTATGGAGCTTTCATTCCATTTCTTTTCCAGTTATATAGAACATGCCGATTTACATAAAATTTCAAATCAGTAAATGGAATCGTCCATTCAGAAACTGTGATCGCAGAGCAGCATTACTGTTTATCAGTATATCCATTACGAGTTCAAATTAGTTACAGGCAAAACACAAAAGTCGGCTTTCAAAATACAGTTGCATATTGCCACTGAGTCTTACCAGGATATGATAAGTCGTTTCAGCCTTTACTTAAATTGATAAAATAATGTTCAACTCGTACACAGTAAAACAACCGCAATAGACGCATTGAGTGTTGGAAGAATGCAGGCTTTCGAAGGTTTTAGCTTCTTTGTTAGATGCCTCAGTTCATCATTGCAACATTTAATCATGATGCATCACCCCACATCACGTTGAGCCATGTTGTAACATTGGGAATCATTATTCCATTGCTGTTCATACTTAATTTTCTTCAATATTCATATATAAACTGTCATCATGGAAGGGTGGGGGGGGGGCTGTCTTCCCAAAACAGTTACTCTGGGCCGATGGCAAGGACTGTATTTCTCATAGATATGCAATATGCACAACGCAAATAAAAATAAGAATAAAAAATGTGAAAACTTATAAAAGAGGAGCACTCCGGTGGCAAAAGGGATTAGAATGACCGCCTCGAATGGAGGAGATTGTGGGTTCGAATCCCAGTGTATTCATACTTTGCCAAAAAAGTTATTTTAACAAATGGTACTTGCAGCGACCTCACTTGGCGATCAGCATTGTTACGACTGGTCGGCCTGCTGTTTGGATAACGTGATTGGGTAGGACATGGTACCCCAGTGCTAGACATCATTATAAACTGCTACACTGTGGACATCATAGCAATATGACTAAAAGTGTTAAAGCCATGTTCAAAATCTAAATATTGTTTAAGCCATGTTCACAATCTAACACACACACACACACACACACACACACACACACACACCAGAAGTATGAAAACATAAATATTTATTGAAATCGGCAAGTGGAAGGGTTCATATTTTACGTGACATTGCTCTAACTAAATATTAGCTAGTACTCTCCGTTTACAAAGTGCATGTTTTACACAGTGTTAACTCCGTGCAGTAGAAAAAAAGGAGACAATATTTTTTACACGGTTTGATTGTGGGGACAAGGTTATTTGGTGTCGTGTCATATGATGTTATATTTTGAAAGGATTAGTTTAATTCCTTTTGACTTGAACATCCTACACGCTGGAATTATCAACCGGCCAAGTCACCTAATGTAACAAGGTTACTACGCAGAAAGTATTCCTGATGTGGTGCAGAATGTTAACCTCCATTTCATTGGTTTAACGGTGACACTTCCGTACAGGCATTTCTCAGGTGAATTTACTCAAGCGAATTTATGAATGAACCGTAGTAACGTTCATTAAATGTCAAAATAGCGTAGGCGATCTGTTTAAAAAGACAACAGTACCTATAAAATAGTTCCTCTCCACAAGTCCAGAAAGAAAACAGGTTCCTTACTTTGAACATAATTATCAGTTATTGTTATCATTTATTGAACTTGTAATTTCAGACAATATTTCTATTGAGTAAAAAATGTGTTATAAATTTCAACAACTTATAATGTTGACAACGATAGCGATGGTGAAGATGATACAACTACTACTACTACTACTACTACTACTACAATAATAATAATAATAATAATAATAATAATAATAATAATAATAATAATAAGTATTATTATTATTAATAGTTGTCTCAAAAGTTATAATTTATAATTTTATAGTACAGAATCAATATATCTGAGAATATTTCACCCAAATCTTCAACAGAAGAATTTGTATGCACATATGTGTGTTGTGTTGCGCGCGCGTGCGCGTGTGCGTGTGTGTGTGTGTGTGTGTGACTCACTGGCGTAGCAACCACCCATTTATCTCCCGCAACTGCTGGGGAAGATAGCAATGGCGTGGCTATCTATAGCAAAATTATGCAAAGCATAGAGGCCCACGAACTATTGTTTCACACTATAGATCAGGCAGGGGCCCATCGGTATGCTTTCCATAGGGGCCCAGATAGCCCAGATGCACCACGGGGAGTGTGGGGTGTCGGCAGACCTAGTGAGGGCCCAAAGTTCCCATCAAACATGCCAACTTTTATTGGGAGTGGGCCTCAGAAATAAGTTTTGCGCGGGACTGGGGCAACGTTACTGCTATGCCACCCACGTGAATAAAGCTACTGTTTCTGTATTATTTTCGTTCTTTTGATACAATTATCGGGGTTGGGGTGAGGTGTACTTCTAAATATAACGTATCGCCCTGTAAACATGTTCATGTATTCCACATTCAGCTATTTGTGTACTTAATTTGTATCCTTGCAGTGCAGTTAAGCTAATGGACGTCTTGTATTGTTTTGGTGTGCGGCTAGATTTTAAAATTGAGCGTGCACCGGTGATATCTAAAAGAAACATTATCACCGGAAAATAAGATAATTATTTCCTCAACTTTAAGTAGAAACTACGTGGATATAGATGATAAAATCAAGCATTCAAAATCAGTAAAGAAAACTACATCATGTACTAATGAACGTTGTTTCAAGTTTAGTTTACTCGGCATATTCTGTAGAAATTATTAAATGAATCGTTTATTATGGTGTTTTATCGCACGGCATCAAAAGTATGTCAGTACAAGGGTAATTTGAGTCAGTACATGGGTATTTTAAGTCGAGCCCAACGATACACTGTGGTAGCTGACCTGGACTGACCCGAAAGTAGCATTCGAACCTGCACCTTCTTGGTTGATAGTCTGTCACTTTAACCACTGCGCCACCGGGGCTCCTGTCTCAGATCGAATGGTATATAGCTTAATTCTATGCTTTGAATATCTCTGTGATTTGTTAATGATGCAAAAATGGAGTTTTTAGGACTACCTCGATGTTTGTACCATTTCTGCCGATTTCTTTATTTCTTTTATTGTTTCCATTTAATTCTAACTTTGTATGCGGTGATAAAAGTAAGGATTTATTTAGTGGCAAATTCAGAATGAAAAAAGAAGAGCAAGAAGTAAGAATACTAACAGTGTAAATAGTACGTTGTTGTTTTTTTTTAAAAATGTTGTTATGTACAAAACTTGATGCATATGAATTGTGTTTGTGAATTCACTAATACACCATCACTATCTATCTGTCTGTCTGTCTATCTATCTATCTATCTATCTATCTATCTATCTATCTATCTATCTATCTATCTATCTATCTATCTATGGGCCCCGAGTGGCCGAGTGGTCTAAAGCGCTGTCCGTTACGGACCACTGCCATCTCACCTCTGTCTGCATGTGTTCGAGTCTAATATTCGGCAAATGTAGTCATGTGAGAAAGCTTGCCAGTAGCTTCTCGTGGGTCGGTGGTTCTTTCCGGGGTTTGTCCGGTTTCTTCCTCCACCATTAATACTGGCCGCCATGTATAGCCTATATTGTGCTGAAAAATGGCGTTAAACCATAAAAAAATCTATCTATCTATCTATCTATCTGTCCGTCTGTCCATCCATCCGTGTGTGTGTGTGTGTGTGTGATGAAACATGTGAAACAGTTATTTTGAAATAATATGTTTTCTACTCTTCCTTCTTAAAGAACAGGACTCTGAGCCTAGTTTAATTAAACACGTGGAAGGATTGAAAAATAAATTAGTTTTTCTTTAATTTTCTTTCAGACCTCGCTTTCTTTATCTAACGCTGGTAAAGAAAAGAAATCATTATCTGATAGTGGATTTATGGCACAACATGACAGCAGCGCACGCGCCTGTCTGTAATTAACATCTCGGGTGTCAAGTACACACTAGAAGGATATTTGCATAAAGATGGGTATCCCATGGTTTACGCACGACAGGGTTAAGAGGGCATAGTGGTTGCGTTTGATTGGTCTTTATTTTACACACATTCAGTTTAGCAACTTGGAAATACAGGGCCGGACCTAAGTTTTTCAGGGGGGGGGGGGGGGGAGGGGACCAAGCTTGTTATTGGGTTAAGCGAAGGCGCGAAGCGCCGAGCCTTCTAGGGGGGTCCGGGGGCATGGCCCCCCCCCCCGAATTTTTTTTTCAAGGATGCAAAATGGTGCAATCTGGTACTATCTGAACCTTGAAAAAGGGATCTAACAAAAGTGACTAAAAACTGTAATGTTTTAAAAACACTAAAAAAAATATTTAAAATAAATAATTTTAAAAAATTTAAAAAATTCGGAATCCCCTTTGCATCTTTTATCAAAAGCAGTGAATAGGTTTTTTTTTTAAAGGGGGGGGCCTGGCCCTCTGGGCCCCTATAGCAGGTCCGGCCCTGAAATACGTTTTTCAGTTGTGAAGTGGCAATTACACAGTGAATTGATTCTTTCTCAAAGTAAATAACTGCGCAACCAGTTATGAAGAGAATAAAAAAAACTAAAATATAGTTTTATATATTTTATTTTCCAGGTTAATGTTTATATTTTTTTTTAATTGAGCACCGTAGCCTCCTAAATTTGCGCAGTTACGATAAGAGTGTGTGCGTGTATCCTGATGTTGGGACAAGTTTTGCGTTGCTAATGTTAGCAGTATGAAACATTTGTTTTTTGTTAATTCTAGAAAAGCTGTTTTATTCTTGTACATGCAAATTAGCCGAAAGAAATACAACAATAAAATCAGGCCTGTATTGGGCAGGCTTTTGTTATTTAAGCTGTAATTGCTTTTTCTTGCTGACATGACACCCTATTCGGAATCCCTCCCGTCTCAATTTTTTTCTTTCTTGTTTTTTTTATCTTTTTTTTTTTAGACAGGCCGTTTTCTTATTGTCTAATCAATTCAAAATGAATCCAAAGAATGCACAAAGAAATGCAGTTAGCCATATGATGTGATGTTTCTTTCTATAAACGACTGTTCTGGGTTTCTTTGGTTAATGCGGCCAACCGCACCTGAGCCATTGCAAACCGATCATTACCAGCAGATTTGCAGTGAACCAACGCATGACACGTCACGGATTGCCGTAGCCGAACAGATCCTTCATGGCGGATTTTTCTCCAATACGAATGTTCTTGTTTTGTCCTCAAACCGATCGTTTTATATTGTAAAGAATTGTTTTTTTTTTTAAAGTTAGTCCATGTAAATAATGCGCATCAGAGGTCTCAGTGGGTGAGATGTCAAAGAAAACAATAGTGCCGCAGCTTCCGTTTAATTATCTTCTTATCCTTTCTGCCTCCTGTATTATTCCAGAGCAACGCTTAAAGCAAGATATTAATGTACATTTTGAATTCGTCCAAGTTAATGGTTTTAATTTTGAGAAGAAAGAAAAACGAAAGAAAGGAACGTCGGGTCGAAAAGAAATGGAACAGCACACCACAAGCTGTACACATAGTTAAACCACAAGGTTACTTTTCTTAAGTCAGTCTTAATTTGATGGTGACAGTTATACACTTATTATCCCGTTCGTTGTCTCAAATTCTTTCAACTCATACTCGTTTAAAAAGTAAAGGATTTGTGTTTTTTTAATGTAATAATTTGAATACTTTTGCACTTCTAACTCAGCCCTTCTCTTTTTAAATTCAATTTGTATAACAACGTGCGGAGTAAGAGCTGAAATTGCTTTGTGTTTTCACCTTTCGAAAATATATGTTATATTCATACTTACTTTATGTTTGGTATTTTTACAACGTTTTTTTTAAAAAAAAAAAAATAATTCATCACAACTACGTGCGGAATAACGACATCCACTATGATATATTAAAGAAAAACGACAAACTCGATCCTTTTGAGCAACGAGGCGTTTCCGCTGAACATCATGACATTTAGGCTTGGTAACAAATAATACCGTTTCCATGAATTTATGACAGCTTTATTCCTCTTGTAGCGATTAAAACCTATAAAATAAGGCGGCTTTGATATTCTCGGAAAGCCTCTGAGAACGAGAAAAGACAAAGTAAATCTACGGTTTCCTACGTGTTCATGACAAATTTTGTATGTATTTGCACTAATTTGCCATCAGTGTTAAACCTGCACAGACTAAATGTCAAACGAACGATAACAAAACCTCTAAGTACATTGAAGTTTTTTCTCTAATTATTTTTATATGAAATACCATCGGTATCAAATTTATTGCTGCACTCCGGATTCATAATCAATAGTGAAAAACGTAATACTGTTGATATATTTTGACATTATCTATCGTCTGCGATATCAGCCACTAGAGAACGCTCTCTCTGATTCGATAGGAATGCTATAATCAGGGCATTAATAACATTTTCATCAGAAGTGTCTAGAATTTGTTGTCAAACATATACTCTTTTTACTTAGAATATATATATATATATATATATATAATGCTTCACGGTTCTTGTTCGGTTCACAAACGTCATTGCTCATAATTATATCTCGTAATATATTGTAGATCCGAACATGGCATGGTAAGCCATATAGACAAATAAACCAGTCTGTTAAGTCGCGGAAATGAACCTAACCTAGCGCATATGACCCAAAGAAGAAAGAACAAATTACTGATATGCATATGGAGGATACATCAGCTACAAAAGTGATGAGTAAAATAGAAAGTCAAAATGGCTGCCTTGATGTACTGGAGCAACCTTTGCAGCTGCAGCGTGCTATCTTTTACCAACAAAGTATGAATTATTTTCCAGATGTAAATACAAACATTCCAAATGTAAAGCAACGTATAATCCACACTCCATTACTTGCTTAAATTGTTTGGGCATTCATCGAGCGAATTAGTTAATATATTCTGGATATTAACAATGGTTTGCATGTTTTTAAAGCCGAGGAAAGAAAAAATGAAGGAAATAATGTAAATTTAGCACTTTTTCAGGTTCGAATGACTTCTTTTTGTGGAGCCTGCATATGTAACAACTGACAGTCTTGCAGATTCAAAATGCACTGCAACATCCCTAATACAAAAAGCATCATCAATATGCAAAGCAAAAGCAACATCCTCATCAATATGCAAAGTGACATCCTCATCAATATGCAAAACAACATCCTCATCAATATGCAAAGCAAAGCAACATCCTCGTCAATATGCAAAGCAACGTCATCAATATGCAAAGAAACATCGTCATCAATATGCAAAGCAGCATCCTCATCAATTTGCAAAGCAACATCATCATTAGTTTGCAAAGCAACATCCTCATTAATATCGAAAGTAATATTCATCATCAATTTGCAAAGCAACATATCTCTATATATACTTTCAATGCAACACCTAAATCAATATGCAAAGCAAACTCCTCGTCAGTTTGTAAAGCAACATCCTCGTCAATATGCAAATTATCATCATCACCATTGTGCAAGGCAGCATCTTCATCAATATGCAAAGCAACAACCCTCATCAATATGCAGAACACCCCCATCAATATGACAAGCAACAAAGTCTCAAATATGAAAAATAGCAACCTCATCAATATGCAAAGCAACATTCAGTATCAATATGCGAGTCGGATTATCAGTAGTGCAAGAAAATAACGTTGATTTTAATATTTAGTTTGTATAAATTGTGTTCAAGCCATGATGAGCCTTTCTTGATAATTTTAAGGTCAACAGTTGACCCCGAAGCCTATGATGAATGGGTCTCAATGTAATTGTATTATTTTGAATTAACACCAAAGCTCGCATCGGAAAACTCGGGTTCACATTAAGGGTCATACGATATTACTTCCTGTCCTTATTAGGCGTCAACATTGCTCTGAGGACAATGGCTAATTCTTTCTCCAACCCTAACTTCATTTGTTACAATATTGTAAAGATAAGAAGTCATTCTCTGCACAAATAGACGAGACCTCTCCACTTTGCTGTTTATTGATCAGCATCATTAAACACTCTATTGAGAATGTTATTATTTCTGGCCGGCAAAGCTGTCTTTAGTTTTATGAGGCGTCATTTGTGAATATTGAGCCTTTCTCCAATTATCTGCCTCCAAATGGTCATAGAGAGACGAGACCAGACCAAAATGAAGGCCCCGAGGTTATAAACTATCTCCACTACATTTGCTTCGTTACTCTCCTGGGACCGAATTAAAACAGGATTTGGCTGCTTTTTCTTTTATTCAGTATTTCTAGACGACAATCTGCTACACTTGGTTATTTATACTTCGATTATTAAAGTAAAAAGGCAAATATTGTACAATATATGACAACAGTAAGGTGGCTTTTATTCAGCGATTTAGGGGTATACGGCAAATTTATGATAAAGAGTCGAGTTCACACTACATTTTGATAAGAGAAGGAAAAATAAAATAGGTATGGAACAGAAGCTCCACATTTTAAAACATTTTAAATAAAGAACCTGGATCTGGTCCTAATTTTTGTTCAATCAAGTAAGTTGTTCACTATAATAACACTATCAATATCATCACCGTCGTCGTTGTCGTCATCGCCATCACTAAAAAAAAAATCAGTAAAGTCGTTTGAGGAGTTCTGAATGTGACACATGTAAAGTCAGCTTTAACATTTGTATTTTATGTCCATGGAATCAAATATTTGGGGTCTACAGCATTAGAAATCAAGACTGCGGTAAAATTATGCCGCTTGCGCAGCTTTTTCGCTGTGTGAGTGCCATGTGTGTTGCATTTTTACTGTACAAAATGCAGTTGTTATATAATGTTAAACGCCATTTTTCAGCACAATATATGCTATACATGGCGGCCAGTATTAATGATAGAGGAAGAACCCAGGAAAGCCCCCGGAAAGAACCACCGACCCACGAGAAGCTACCAACAAGATTTCTCACATACCCACATGGGCTTAATCTGAGACTCGAACCCACGCAGAAAGAGGTGAGATGGCAGTGATCCGTAACGGAGAGCGCTTTAGACCACTCGGCCACTCGGGGCCCCTACGACTTCCTTGACTATTTCAGCTATTGGGTTGACCGTAGCATTAACCGAAAAGTTACAGATGAAAGAATAGTTCGATTAGTCGTAACTTCTCGGTCATTCCTTGTTCTGTAAATAGCCAGTGTGGTTCAAATGGGAACTCTCGATATTACATTCGATAATTGACCTCGATGTTGAGACATTATCTTGTACACACGAGTCAAATTATAGTGGGGAAGATGAGTTCGGCTACGACATCGTTTGTGTTACTGATGATTATGGCAAACGATGGCTAACATGAACGACGATTGTGTGGGTTATGACCAACGTTCCCTCTAAGCTCAGTCATCCCCGCGCAGCTTAATTGCCAATTTTTTCTCAATCCAACGTTACATTTTGCTCGTCACCGTAATGCTTGCGCAGTGCAGCGAGCACTGCGCGCACACCTACCATTCGCTTAGAAGGAACGTTGGTTATGACTATGGTCATGATGATTGCGATGGTGGCGACCACTTTCTAACAAATTGCAGCAGTTATCGAAGTAGCAATTAATGCTTTTCTTTCATTAAACCTGTAGTCGTTGTATATGATTTTGTCATCTGTTAATTGAAACTGACTTGTCATCGGTGTAGCATAGACTTTTCTTTTTCAAAACTCTTCGACAAAATAAGACCCCCTCCATGTTATAAAAGGATAAGAGGATAATACTTGCATTCCTGCTTCGTAGTGTCATATGGCACTATCGTCACAAACTTGACCTGGACTCCAACTGTTATTCTAAAATGTTCTGACCAATCGAAAGTCAGCATTTATATAGTTTGAGCTACATTAGTGTCATTGGGCAAGGCACTTCACTTCAGTTGCCTCGAAAATAAATAACCTACTTGTTTCGTAGTGCCGTACAGCACCAAATCCATCATTGTCTTCACGGTGTTGATGATCGTCGTTGTCGTCATCATCATTTTGGAGAAATCGTTTTTGCATATACCTATTTGAGAATTGACGTTACTGTTATATGTAAACTCAGTAAATAACGCAGCTAGTTTACGCTCAGTCCCAACATGTATGTCCCAGGTAACAGTCAGGTGTGTTACTCATTACGAGTCATTAGAATAAGAGCCTTGGTTAGTGAATAATGAACTAAACACCATACAGTGTTTTACAGAAAAAGAAAGCAAAGCAAAATAAATAATAATAATCTAGATAAATCATACATTATGAGAACGGTCTTGGTACCGACCATACACTGTGACCAGTGCTGACGCCATCTTATGGAAATAGTTCGTTCTAGTACATCCTGATTCATGACGGTATGTATAGAACAAGTCATGCACGTATAAATACGTGTACACTTCATGCATACGTAATGTCCATTGTACGCATTATGGTATGTATGTACAAATAATGCTGGCAAAACCATGTCAAAACATTTTTTTTAGTATTACACACTTTGGAGAAATTCATATCGCAATAACACGAATACGCTTTAATGACCAACTATGTATTTTCGGGGGAGGGGGAACAACTTGTGATTTTCTTTCCAACTTGAACATATTTGTATTGTTTTACCAGAAGATACTCTTCAACTAACATGATGACTAAACATTTCCATCTTAAAATCAGATAAAGTTTAATTATGTAAAAGGTAGCCGGAAGTATTTGTCAGCAAAATTCCAGGTTCCACCTTCTTCCACCCCACCCCATTCAGTGGTCAGTCCCAAAGGTAAAAGGTTATCATAATGACATGCCATGGAATCCAGAAATGTTTTTAGAAACCTGTCATTCACATAAGGAGGAAAGAACTATGTCTACACGCACGCACGCACGCACGCACGCACACACACACACACACACACACACACACACACACACACATACATACATACATACATACATACATACATACATACATACATACATACATACATACATACATACATGCAATGTCGAAGATGGTAGACAAACCAAATTTAAGTTCAAATTCTCCTCTTTATTGGTATATTGTTTTGTGTATATAATATAGGCCCGTCAGAACAGACAGTAACGAACTTTGAACATTCATTCTAACTTACGTAAATGTAACTGAATTACATAATCAAGAAAAAAAGTTGGACTTTGTTTTTGTGTGTGTGTGTGTGTGTGTGTGTGTTTGTGTGTTCAAGATACAAACGACATTGTCGTAGTTTACATCTGTGCCTGTGATTTTTACTAGTTGAACTACAACTTGTACTTTCAGTTGATCTGGGTACACACTGCTGTTGATTGTGTTGTGCAGGTGTTTATTTGTAAGCCATATCTGAGATTTCCTTAGGCTGGCAAATAGATGTATGACCCTATTTTTCATAGAGTCTGCTATATATATAAAAAAAAAAAATAGAACAGGGTAGTCATCAACTAACTGGACATTACGTGACCAATTCAGGCACTAAATGTCACGCATTTTGCTTGTGATATTTCAGACCAAAATATTGTTATAGGTATCAACTATGGTGACCATGAACTGCTACATGCAAATGCACCGGCTGCCATTTGAGTTTCCGGATGCGCCAATATATAGATATATGTTTATATAGTAAAATCTTAAGATGAAAATCTTTTTTTTCTGTAATATGCAATCGATGTAAGTGTGCTCTGTAAGAGGCAATGACTGCATGCAGAAGAGTAATTTATTATAAAACAATCAGAACGACTGGAGCGGATTTGTGTGGTTATGCGTTCGAGGCGGGAGGTCGCGCTCGAGTCATCTCAACGACTAATAATTGTAATAACACCTGCCTCGCTTAGCGCTCCGTTTTAAGATGTTAATTTTAGGATGATGTGACTGGATGGGACATTAGGCTAAATGTCTTTGCTCAAATAGCCTATCCGCTAAAGAATCTTTGAGTAAGTATTTTTCGTCCTCTTTCTTGCAAGTAAATTTGGAATGAAGTCAATACCACCCATATGTTGAATTCGGTCAGCCATGTTCTACTTTGTTTCGCGGAGGTGGAAACATAACATTTATCGTAGCGAATGAAACAAGAAAGGAAACAAACAAGGCTGTAAATGCAGTCAGTACATGTGAAAACCATATGAGCTGTACAGTATGAACCAATAACTGAAAACAATTTTAAACACTTCAATTTCATCTGCAATCCTTCGATTACTAAGGTATAATCCATGAATGGGACAAATATGTCTTTGGTAGAAATAAACTCGAATTAACATGTTACTGTTACCACTTCCTGTTTTCATATAAGCCATGGTTTACCACTTAGGTAAAAGTCCGCTGAATCAGTTTTGACTTTAATACAGCTTTCCAGCTGGAAATACTTTGAAATTTATCATTTGTGTGTTGCCAGAATTTCTCGTTCTATATTCTTATAATTTTAGCGTTTATCACTATCCGGTCCCAAACAAATGATACAAACTAACAAAGCCGCGTTTACTGTTATCTTAATGCCATAATCTTGTAATCTAGATCTGTTTGCACCGAACAGCATCTGTCTGTTTTTTGTCTAGACTTGCCTTCCCGTTTCCACGTTATTGTCTCAAACTGTGCGAGATACGTTATTATCACAGACAAGTATGTCCAACCTCAGTCTAGTGAGGACTTTTGATGTGCTATCACAAAAATCAAAGTTTTAGTGATCGCACATCTCGCCATATTAATTTTGTTAACTGACTAGGCAGGCGTGCCTTTTATATCCCAAGGCCATTAAATATAGTCGTGTTTTAATGGAGGAATAAAAAGGGGGGAAAATGAACGTACCCTAGTCTAAAATAGTGTTACGTGAATGTGTAATGTATTACAGTATGAATGGTATTGTTACGAGAGCGTGTATCGTATAACCTGTTAATAGGAATAACAGTGTTACATGAACATGTAACATATTAATTACATTAGAAGTACCAGGGTTACGTGCAGTGTAACATATTACGTTCAGTAGGAATACCAGCCAGTGTTACGTGAACATATGACAGTACTTGCATTAGGAATAACAGTGTTAATGTGAACATGTAACATTACTTACAGTAGGAATAACAGTGTTACGTGAACATGTAGCATTACTTACAGTAGGAATAACAGTGTTACGTGAACATGTAGCATTACTTACAGTAGGAATAACAGTGTTATGTAAACATGTAACATTTTTCAGCACAAGGTAGGCTATACGTTGCGACCATTATTAATGATAGAGGAAGAACCCGGGAAACCCCAGAAAAAAACATCGACCCACGAGAAGCCACCGGCAAGCTTTCTCAAATACCCACATTGGCTGAGCCCGAGAATCGATCCCACGCGGACAGAGGTGAGATGGCAGTGTACCGTAACGGATAGCGCTTTAGACCACTCGGGGTCCTGCATTGTTGTTGTATTTGCATCAAAGGATATATTTTATTAATTTACACATAACTTGAAAATGTAACAAAAGGTGATCTAAATATGAACAAAATGGACTAACGTTTTACCGCGAGTTGTACATTTAAACAACATAGCCTACATATACGCTGCAGTTTATTTGTATAACAGTGATTTCTAACAAATACCAGGACTATTTTGTTTTTTGGAGTTTTCGGGTTTGTCGTAGGTCTAGTTCTAGGCAATGAGACAAATAAGTTGTACAAAATATTTGCATTGATCAATAAATTGTCAGAAATGTACAGTTTACTTACAACGCGACCATACGTTTGTGTATGGGGAGTTAATATCTCATTAAGTATCTAGACTTCAGTTTTACTTTACTTTTATTTTCGAGTGATTTCATTTTTTAAATATCCTGACTTTTAATTCGACTTCGATAACTATTACAAGTAAAATTTATTAAAAACACCAAAAGAAAATAAGGAAAGCAAAATGACAACGCCGATTGAAACTTCCATCAGTGCTCTCACACAACCAGCGTGTTACTAAATTACAATATTATAACAGTCTACTAATAACGCAAATTTATGAGTATTATAAGGTATTGCATCATATTTTACGAATTTGAAAATTAAATTGATGCCTTCAAAATACCTGTTACATTGTAAGAGTTAGCCATATATTTTTGAACATTTATACAATAAGGCAATTGATATAAGAAGTGAAATTTAGATTTTTGGCGGACATATAGCTCTGTTAACATGGAAGCAACCGTAGTATATGAATAAGCCCAAAATTTGTGATTTCTTTTTTAAAACAGCTTTATGGAAATGGTTTTATTGTAGATTTAACTTATGATTCAAGCAATAAAATTATGTTTTTCAGTAGTTGAATGGTCATCAAAAACTGTCATGAGTCGAATGATGTGTCAGTAGTCGAATATTCATCCAATAAGTGTCAGTAGTCGAATGGTCATCAAAATAAGTGTCAGTAGTCGATTGGTAATCAAATACGTGTCAGTAGTCGAATGGTCATTTAATACGTGTCAGTAGTCGAATGATCAATAAATAAGTGTCAGTAGTCAAATAGTCATCAGATAAGTGTGAGTGGTCGAATGGTCATCAAATAAGTATCAGTAGTCAAATGGTTATCTAATAAGTGTCAGTAGTCGAATGGCCAGCAAATACGTTTCAGTAGTTGGTTGAATGGTCTTCAAATAAGATTAACTAGCAGAATAGTCATCAGGTTAGTGTCAGTAGTCGAATGGTCATCAGTTAAGTGTCAGTAGTCGAATGGTCATCAGCTAAGTGCTCATTTTTTTTCTTTACAATCTTTACAAAATTACTTTTTAAGATCAATAAAGTGGTTTTGTTTCCAGTTGCTTTTATCATTGTTCAATAGTTTGATAAAATGAAAGTTTTTCTTCACTTTCCATTGCAAATTGTGCACACTGGCTGTCTTGACCAAATTTCGTGTTTTGCATGATGTTATTTTTATTCCATATTTAATCAGTCTTTATAAGTAATTCTTAATATTGTCGATTGAATAAAAAGATTTCAAACAAATACAAATGATCACCCTCTAGCATAAGACTAAAGACTAGTACAGTTAACATTTTCCAAAAAATCACGTGACATGTTTTTTTCATTCGATAAAGTCACTTTGCATCAATTGCTCTTAGGTATAATACTTTATTGACAGAATTGATCAGTGATAAATTTATTAATTTCCGTTAATTTCAATTCTCCTCAATCAGTGTTTTCCTGAAAATTTGATCCCCTGTTTATATATAAAAGTTTGTTTTTTAGGCTGTCCCCCAATTCTGACACCAGGGGGATTTTTGACTCACCCATGGTGATACACTACTTAATTTAAATGTATGAGTGCCTTTGATGTTTTCCAAATTTTTTTTTATAAAGCATATATACATGAAGAAAGGCACAGAAAAAGTCACAGAAAATCACAAATATTACGTATACAGTTGTAATAATTTTTCTTTAATGTAAGCTATGCTAAAATTAATTTGCTATGATTTATCAGAATTATTACTAAAAAGTTATTTACCAAAGTATTTGTATTTGTGAAAAACTTGCTTTATTAATTGTCAACACGCACTTTGACAATAAAATTATGATAAATGATAATAAAAAACATAACATTTTTGGTACGGATAAATCCATTTGCCCGACACCTGGGGCAAGCTCAAATCCGATTCAGGCAAGCTCAAATTATAGTTGGAACCCCACCAGTGAAAACGTACTATATAATTTAGTGGGTTTTTTTTTTTTTAACAAACATGACGTTAAAATTTCTGCATAGACAGAGCAGCCGACCGTAAAACAGTTGGATATGGACGCTGCAATTCACACTAGGACGCTTATGTTCAGACACAGTAGCTGGCATAAAAAGATGTTTTTGCCAAAGCAAGGGACCTTAAGACTATTGTATTTGGACAGAAAATCCGACCTTTGGACAGTGGTGTTTATATGTAGGGCAACCAACTTAAGATAGTTGTGTTTGGACAGAGTAGCTGACATTAGGACAAAAATGGACAGGACAGAGCAGCCGACATTATGGCAGTTGTGTTTGGACACAACATCCGACTTTAGGACAGTTGTGTTTAGGTAGGGAAACCAATTTAAGACAGTTGTGTTTAGGTAGGGAAACCAATTTCAGACAGTTGTGTTTAGATAGGGAAACCAATTTAAGACAGTTGTGTTTAGGTAGGGAAACCAACTTTAGACAGTTGTGTTTAGGTAAGGAAACCAATTTAAGATAGTTGTGTTTAGATAGAGAAACCAACTTAAGATAGTTGGTGAGTGTTTGGGTGCTACTCAGAGGATTATTGGTCTATTTCATCAGACGTGATTGTGCAATTGACATTTGATTTGACAAACATTTATACATTTGCATGGCTTTATGTGGCTGAGTGGTCTAAGGTGCATACCATTATCAGGGATGACAATGGGAGGAAACCGGAGATATATCCTAGGGGCTAGGGCTCGTAAAGAGATCCGGACCGAACAACACTTTTAAATTTTCTTACAGATTTTTTTTAAAAATTTGAACAAGAACTCGGAGATTCCCAGGTGTTTCCTAACCCAGGGCCCGTGATCGCACCTACCGCCCTGGCCCCTATAGATCACTCACATCTCACTTCTTTCAGCATTAAATCAAGTCTAGGCTCGACCCACGGAAGTGAGAGAACATGCCAATAGTTAACCGTTGGTCGGTAGTTTTTCATACGTTCTTCCCTGGTTCTTGCTCTATCGGATATACTGGCATACATATAATGTAAGGGCCCCGAGTAGCCGAGTTGTCTAAAATGCTATCCGTTACGAATCAGTGCGATCGCACCTCTGTCTGCGTGAGTTCGAGTCTCAGATTCAGCCAATGTGGGCATGTGAAACAGCTTGCCAGTAGCTTCTCGAGGGCCATTGTTTGTTTCTGGGGATTTTTCATGGTTCTGCTACACTATTAGTACACGCCGCCAAGTATAGCTTATCGTGTGCTGAAAAATGGCGTTAAACCCTACAACAACAAATAATGTACCAAACAATGGAATTAAACTCCATAAATTAAACTACCCAATCTTAGACATGCATTGACGGTCTAGTATCCTACACGTTTGTTATGACATGTGTAAAGTTTATGTTATACAGTTTTGTGTGGGTGGGGTGTATTTGTTACATTGACATGCCTATACATGAAACAATAAAGTATATTACTTTATGTTATGTACGATTTTACTTTAGCATGTCCAAAACTTTGGTGCGACTTTTTTCTTGTGACGTTTTTCTTGTGACTTCATCCCACGTGTACTTTTGATCTAACATAAAAGCGTGACACATTTTATCTGTGACTTTTTTCCTGCGACATTCTTTCCGTTTCCCTTCAAGACATGGACTTCCTCACATTGTTAACATACTGTGTTTCATAGTAGAAGCTTCACATGCAATTAAATGAACCAACTTTGCTCTCGTTAGCTGATTTACTTTTTTTAATGCACATATAAAAAGGAAAGGCAAAGAGCAATCATTTTATATTGTTCTTCATGATACTTTTTTTTCACCCTTTCGGAAATCATAGGAAAGAGAAAGGATCGATTGTTCGATTTCGACTGGTTGGTTTATTAGCATTTAACAGCGCATCGTTACAAGACAGGAACGATTATTTAAATGTTGAGGAAATGGTAGCAAAATATCTTGCCCAAAACCTGAACCGAATTGGCCTAAATAATTACGCATATACAAGCATTTGACTTTTTCCATTCACCCATTGTCACCAAACAATTGTCAAATGTTTGCCTTTTTACGCTAATCTTTCAACAAGCAAATATGTTTTCAGAAATAAAGAATTTAATTGACTTGCATGTCGATAGTATTTACATATTCCAACGGTTTACATATATATATTAGAGTGAGAAGGAAAAAAAAAAAGGGGGGGGAGGGATTTTTCAGTCTAAATAACGTTATATACTACCCTACCATTTTATGAAATCTACCCATATGCTTGCACTAGTAACAAAAGGAAATAAAACAATCCATATGTTCCCTTTGAACTGGGGTTATCATTTCTTCCAAGCATCTCGAAACAATCATGAAATAAGCACAACCATTGTTACTCAGATTTATTGGAGAATTGCATATCATACCTTATCACTGCACTTTATCGGCAACACACACTCACGACACCTGCTGACCACGTGACAAAGCACGTGCCAGCCTCAGATTGCGCAATAAATGATAATTTTACACGTTGTTTTGACATTTTCGAAATATGAGGACAAATTACATAGATGACAAGCAATCGAAAAGTGTGATAAAACACATAATGAAATTTTGATTATCAATATTTATGTCATATTTGTTTGAGTGAGTATTATTTGGCAGTTACCGTGCAAAAGATTATTCTTAGTGTTGGTTGAAATGGTGATAAGCAACACATCCGTGTTTATATTGTTGATATTGTTGACTTTGCTGGTTTAGCTTTTGTTTCTTATTCTGAAGAAACGTTTCCAACTCAGATACTAGTACAAGTTGAAAGTGAGCAGCCAGTCACCATTTTGTGTCGTTGGCACCTATAAAAAAATGCATGTTATCTTAAATAATTATTAAGAATAAGGTATGGTTCTCTATTTTGTTAAAATCCATTTAAATGAATGCTGTATAACGACTTGTTGTTTAAACAAATACCATCTATACTCGAGTGTAAGTCGACTTCAGCATCCAACAACTTTTTATTTATTGGAATAATCAATCAGAATAAACTGTATTGACGCAGATCAGCGCATTGTGGGTCTGCATTTTGTAGCTAGATTTAATTTATAAGGGAAAATATTCGGTGATACTGCCTCAAGAGAGGACATCTAGCGTAGTCGAAAACATAATGGATATTAATATTATTTTATTGAATAAAAAAGAAACTGAAAAGAAGACGCACAATCTGGGTTGCAAAAACTCTGAAGGCAGGCCACTTAAATTACTAGAAGTGCCGTTTTTACTCGCGTATAAGTCGATACATACAACCTAGGTTCAGTTCTGCGGTAGCATAATGCGCCTGCTGATGAGGGGCAATATTTTTTTTTTTAATATTGATTATTCGTAACAATCTGCACAGACCCCGACCTGCTAGCGCATCTTAGTTTGAGAAGTTTGCTTTTCAACACATCTTATAAGCGAGTGCAAATTGTAATATTCAGCCGAAATCATTATGAAATGAGAGGTAAACAACGAACTGTTCTGAAATATACGAAGCTGTGTGATAATGCATCGAATGTAAAACATCTGCCAGGTAAAAGCCGTAGGCTTGACACCAAAATTAGAATCTTCCCTCACGTTAGAAGTATGTAAGCCAAGCCAGTCAAAAGAGTCCTTTTAACAACATTTTTTACCGTGTAGGAATTTAAGCTTAGTCATATCTTTTAATATCTCTTAATTTCAATACATATACACGAACATGCTCAGTTATTCACTGTGTAATGAATGTTTTCATTGTCATATCCCGCCTACACGCGACCTTGCTGACACGACTGTACAACACCGGTATCCAATTCAGCACATTGTTGGAACTGTGTTGCACTGAACCGTTTGATAATGGGAAAGAATTTGGTCAACTATTTCCGGAATGTCAAGGTATTACACGCCACATTATTTAAAGACCCGTTACTACTATAGCTTGCAATTGTTGTTAAACCTGGACTAAATAGTTACGAAAGGTAGTAAATAATATATATGGACATACACCACAATTAATTTTACTATATGTTCTCTTCATATATTTCTGAGTGCTGACCTTTCAACTGTGTAACAATCAATACAAATCATATGTTACTCTAAACTACATCCAAAGATGACTTCACGGTGAAGTTTTTGTCAGGGGTTCACCGGCATTTTTTTTGGAGCGGATGCACTGTAAACAAAACAGCATGTACCCAGAACACAGATTTCACTTCCGGATAATCACCAAGTCCTTATTACTCCATGTGCACTGTCGCCAAATTACACACTGACAACCACTCTCTCAGCTCGTATTCTCAAGAATAAACAATTACCTTTAAATCCCTACTAAAAAATGCATCAATAAAACTCTTCTATCACCACCAAAATGAGAGGGGAAAAAAATGTTCTAAAAATAGACTACTGAACTGGAAATAATAATTGTGATGTGATTCCTGACAAGCCCAATTTTTTGGGGCAAATTTTAGTAAAACTTGTATATTTGCATGCCACACCTATCTGAACTATATACATGAAGTCTTTTTGAATTTCCTTGCAAACAAGACATGTGACACCTGTTGGAAAGTATCTAATGCTGGTGTTCCATGGGATACATGCTGATCCAAGTGCTCTTGAGAAACCAAAACTAAATTTGCTATATCTTCCTTAATTATAGGACTTTTTCAATGCAGTAAAAACCTAATTGTACTACAAGATAAGGCCTGTCTGAAAGTATGTTTGAAGTTTAAAAATATGGGTCAATTAAAATTTTAGTTTAAATTTAAATAAACATTTAAATTTATAAACTAAATTTTATTAAAAATTGAAATTTTCATAAATGTTTGAAAACAGAATTTGACAAATTTTAGACAGAAAAGTTGACCAATCAATGGTATTTAAAACAAATGGTAGTTTGGGTCTGCATAACTGAGAACATTTTTCCCAGAGGTAGTGAAGTAGCATGACTTATAGTGATTTTGGCAACAAACCGCAATATGCCTGTGCAGGTGCATATAGGTGTACACACTAAAGAAGCAACAACAGGTGCTATGTTCCATATTTATTGTGTCAGGTATTTAGGCAGTTATTTGTATAACTAATAGTGCACTCAAATTTAAACATCTGATGGGTACTGAACTGGAAATAATAATTGTGATGTGATTCCATATAGGCACTTTAGCAACAGGTTCAGCAGGGACGTCGAGGTGTGGGGGATGAAATTGTATGTGCTGTCAAATTGCATTAGCCTATATACGAAAATTAACAAGCCCGTCACGTTTCCACCCCACACCGGCCACCGAAAAAAAAAATTGAAATGACGTCCCTGAGGTTCAGTCGTAAAGGGAAGCGTGCTTTTTGCGTTTATTGGTTACGACTTGGGGAGACTTTTTTTTATTTGGTCCTTAAGAAGTTGTTGTCCAAACTAAAGTTTTACATTAAAGTGTTTGAAAATTCCTACAGAAAAAATATTTACAGCAGTGTGAATATTTTTTTAGATCGATCCTATTGTAGTCCAATTAGTGTTATATTTTTTACATATGCTATCTATCGATGTCAACTGTACTCGTGCGTAATTGTTTCTGTTAAAAAAGGTCTCTCCCGGATCAATAAGAGTAAGAATAGTTTTGGAACTATACCGATGTTTGCATGAGTGTATAATCATATTGTTATTCGTGGCAACTTCTCCTTGAGTAAATAGATTCACAGATTAAATGCACCTGAAGCAAGTTCTTCTCCATCATTGCAAATGCACTTTTTATGCAACCTAAATGTCTAAAATGACCTCATATTCGCATGTAATTTTGAGTGCATTGTAGTGTATATGCTTTTTGTTTTCGTTTTCTTGGTCTTAACGGAACATTTTACATAGCATTGGCTATAACATGCCGGAGACATGAGAGCTAGGTTCGTTTTCTTTGATACTAACATTGGCTGGCCAGGTGGGAATTGAACCCGTGACACTTGAATTATGAGTAAGGCGCTCTACCAACTGATCTAGCGCGGTTTCCGCATAATAGGTGTACATGAGATTTGTGTACATACATACATACATACATACATACATACATACATACATACATACATACATACATACATACATGGCGTCTTTCAAATTGTCGAGTGCAGTGCTTCAGTAGTATGCAGTACATAAAGAGAAATGTCTTGCAAGTAATTATTAACTTCTGCATGTCTTTTAAAACCTTTTCATGTATGTTTCTTTCTTCGTTACTTTTTCAAAGTCTATTTTATGCCCCTACATCATTGGTACTGCACACGCGATATCATCATTCATAATGAATAAGTATTCTAACATTATTCTTACTGAATTAGCGTTTCACTGTTGAAGCAGTGAGAAAACTATGAATTGTCCTGGAAAGAAAGATATCAAACAGTATTTTCAATGATATTTAAAATACAGTAGTTTGTTTGAATTCATATATATATATATATATATATATATATATATATATATATATATATATATATATATATATATATATATATATGTGTGTGTGTGTGTGTGTGTGTGTGTGTGTGTATAGTTGGTAAGTATTCAGTATGGTGGATATGAGTCATTGATACAGTATAATAGGCACCTCGTACATAGTACAAGGACAGTCTTTCACTGTTCTGCAGAACAGAAATTATGGATTATGAATTGAAATTTAAAACAACATATGATCATTCTGCATATGAGGTAGCAGTTTTAGGATCAAACATTTGAATGGTAAAATTGACATAAATCAGAAATCATTCATATATTTAGAAAAACAAACCCACTATATATTCTTTGAAATAAATTTACCTGTTAAATAAATTTACCTGTTATATATGTAATATCTGTTGACTCGTTGGTGATATCGAACGTGTAATTATCAAGCACGTACTCGTTACATTTTTGGTTTTGACAGGACCAAAAGTACAACTCTCCATTGAGGACAACCGATAAAGAATAAAGAATACTATTTGCGTCAGCTTTACCCTTATTCGTAAAGCTTGATTTTTACGCGTATATCAATAAATTCTGCAGACAAATTGAACGTGACAAAAGAAAGTTAAATATGGTAAATTAAAAAGAATAGTTAACTAAACAGCCTGCTTTTATATTGCACAATTAAACTAGAAAAAGGTCTGCATACAAAAAAGTCTATGTTAACCAAAGTGATGTACACTGATAGAGGAAACGGAAAAAAGAAAATAACAAATAACTTCAAATCAAGGAGTTTGTAATAGAAACAAGATTTGCTAGTAGTGCAGGAGAAGAAAACTTAGAGTTGATGTAACAGCGAATAGAAACTAAATGCATTTAATTATGTAACAGTAATTATTTAAAGACATATTTCATTGTTTTAAATGCGTTTAACTAGAAATAGTGCTGGTCCAGTGATTTGAAATTTTGATGTGTATTTTTCCCTTATTCGGAACGAAACTATTGGTCTACTTCGGTAATTTATACCAATTACTTATTAACCTAATTAACAAATTTTCATTACTATATAGATATATATATATATATATATATATATATATATATATATATATATATATATATATATAATCAGCTAGAAAAAGAAGAAGCACTACGAAAAAAATAACCGATCATTCATATATCTGTTGTTTCTGTCTCCCACACAAACTGTCCAAATCCCGCAAACCTTAATTATTCTAATCAAAGCCATCAATAAGTTAAAGACTTTTAAGGAGCGCCATGTGGCTGCTTGAGAGGCTGACAGATGTAGGGGCGACTGATTACACAATGACTTCAACTGTTGGCGCTAAAATCTGAAACTGCAGTAGAGCTTTAATTGTCTTTTATTCTCTGTCCAATAATGTTTGGCACTTCAGATTTCCAGGAGTAATTAGACGAATTAAAAATTGACGAGGAGGAGATTTAAGGCCCAGATATGGGATTAAATTCTTTAAAACAAAACTTTTTTCGATCTTGCGCTGTCGACTTATAAATAATTCTTGAATGCGTCCTTACATTTCTTTGTCGTGAACACATCTTCTCCAGTTGTCTTTATCCGACATTCTTTGCATTTGATGAAAGATAATTATGTACACACACACACACACACACACACACACACATGCAAGTCATTCAAATATAAGTCATACTAATTACATGGCAGATAGTATCACAAAAACCGGTGAAAAGTGACTTATCGTGACTTGACAAAAGTAACAATCGTAGTGTATTAGTCACGACGTTACAAAACAAAGAGGGAATGAAAGAACACGGTTATATGTAATTGACAAGAGAGTGATTATGTTTCAGATGTCACTTTTTTAAAAAATTTGAATGTATCTTCCAAAAATAATGGAGAGACATTATATTGACTGGATGGGTTTTTATTTACCTTAATTTGCCAACAAAAGTTCTAAATATGAATTTAAATGCACGTTTAAATGGCTTACAATTTAAATGCACGTTTACATGGCATACAATTTTACGTATTTTTTCTATAGATGGTTACAGTGCATAATTTTGTTCTAAATAAGAAAAAAATTAATTATTAATTTAATTTTTTTGTTTATATTGTTTGAATAAACAAAAATCATCTTTCGTAAAGATTCTATTTAGTTTCGTACTTTAAATATATCGTATACTTTTATATTTCTTTTTTTTACAGGAAAGAGTTTTGCATTGACAATCATGGTTAGCACATTCCCTCCACAAATCGCTACATACCAGAAGGCTATTAAAGTCACTGTAGATGGTCCTCGAGAGCCCAGAAGTAAATTAAGTGAGTAGTAATAGCAAATTGTTTGATGTCCGTCAGTACGTTTTCACGTCTGTATGTCGGTACGATTGCTGTACGCCCCAATCCCACCCCAAGTCTTTTGAGATCGATAGACTTGTTGCAGTGAATTTTAAACACCTTATTATAATTACAAGTAGATAAACCAACTATATTTTTGCAAGTCGTTATACCGATATGTCTAATATATATATATATATATATATATATATATATATATATATATATATATATATATATATATATATATATATATATATATATATATAAATAACTAGAGTAATACAGATTTATACATGTATCTTCACAGATGAGATGTGATTGTTTTCTGTTTGAAAACTAAGACACCCCTTACCCCCACCCCGTAATAATTTGAATGAGTATTCTGAAGTTTTTAAGGTTACTCACAGCTCAGGAAGTTGTATTATCCATACCCCCTGCATAAACATGTTCATTTTCCTGTGCTTTGATCGTAATTTTACACTGTTTAAATAAAGTTAATATTGTTATTACAAAAAAAAATGCCAGCACAATCCAACTATGCAATAAAGCAATCGCAAAATAAATAAATAAAAATAAAACGTATATGCAGTACTGTATTTGACTTTTCACAGGAAATAGTAGAGAAAATAAAATATTTTATGTAAACTTTCAGTCATAAAAACAATATGTTTACATGAATTAGTCCAAACAAATTCTAATACAGGTATACATTTGAAAGTAATAATACCTGGATTGTCTTTTTACACTGTCCTTATATACTTATTTTTAACAGTAAGGAGCCAGATGTTACCAGTCCCTTTTGTTTTTCACTTTCACATGAATAAAAACAAGCTTTACACAACATTTGGCTTTTGGATGGGACATACACTCATAATTGCAAATTCTGAGGAATTAAAGATGCAAGTTCTGGATTGGCCGAGGCACCTTTCCCCAAAATGTCCTTTTATATATCATATACATTTGTAAAGTATGCACCAAGAACAGTCTGATTATATTCTTAAGAGACTACTTCATTAACTAATCCAAAAAAAAAACATTCCATTACTTGATTTGTTTTCAATATATACACTGTACAGACACGTGCTCACTTGTTGTACAATTCTTTTTTCCTCATTCAATAAAATAAGTTGTTTGCACGTGCTGTGAGAATAAACCACTAAAAGGAGTATACTTTATCTGCTGATTTGTTATTTCTGATGCTTTGACCTTCTCAAATATACCATATTTATTAACCTGAGATGAATTTTTACATTTGGCCAGTTGTCCCTAAAAATTAGCATTAAAATACACTGGTTCAACTAAAAACGACTTCCATGGCTATTTCCTATAGTTTTAACAAACTGAATTAAAACATCCTTCCAGACTCTTTCGAGAAACCTCTTGAAATCTTTTCAGAAAATTCAATTTCGAAAACAAAAATATCTAATATTTTGCGGCATATTTGAGTTAATAAACTTTTCCACTTAGCTGTATCCAAAATAGGTCTACTTTTCTTGGATCAGTTTAATGGCGTTGTATTTTAATATTCATAATTTTCAATCTTCTTTTCAAATATTTTTCAATTTAGACTAGTCTTTTTATCTGATCATTCGATGTATTCGTTTAAAAAAAAACTTTAAAAAAAATAAACGAGAAAAAGCCCAAAATATATCATTAAGTTTTTAATGATAGTTTTTAATGGACGAGGTAAACCCAGAATTAACCGATTTATCTTCAACAGAAGAAGACGTGATATAGAACGAGTCCGGATTCTTTCTGATGGCTTATGTGGTTTTCCAGCATTTAGGATCTCCATGATCGGTGGTTCAGACCGTGTTTTTTCCGAGTTGTTTGCTTTATTTTGTGCTAAAATGGAGTTAAACCCAACAAAGCAGCATTTGGATCCGTGTAGTTACAAGGTTTCGTTTCATGTTATATTTCATAATGGCAGTTTTTATCGGTCCGTCGTTATTGCTTCAAGTGAGGAATTCGCTTTGAAACATACTTCCCATTTTATTGCATTACTTAACTCTCAGCCCTTCGTCTGCCCAAACTGCTTCGACTCGAATATTGACCCACTCTCATTTTTATCTAATTCAGTAATGTTCAAATTTATATTAGTCTGGTTTATCTTTAGAACACCGCTTGTCTTCTTTAAGTTCATCAGTTAAATAGTTTTCTCTTCTGTTCTTTTGTTGATTGTGTTGGATGCGTAAGAAATTGTAATGCCCATAAAAAATTCTTTTGAAAATAGTAAACTTTATATTTCTTATCTGTGAATGTTGAATTTTGTATCGATATCAAACTATATTTCTGATCTTGGGATGCAAAGCTGGTCATCACGAGTAAACTGCATTTTTTATCTTGGGATGCTGAGTTGGTCATCACGAGTAAACTGTATATTTTATCTTGGGATGCTGAGTTGGTCATCACGAGTAAACTGTATTTTTTATCTTGGGATGCTGAGTTGGTCATCACGAGTAAACTGTATTTTTATCTTGGGATGCTGAGTTGGTCATCACGAGTAAACTGTATTTTTTATATTGGGATGCTGAGTTGGTCATCACGAATAAACTATTTTTTTTATCTTGGGATGCTGAGTTGGTCATCACGAGTAAACTATTTTTTTTATATTGGGATGCTGAGTTGGTCATCACGAGTAAAATGTGTTTTTATCTTGGGATGCTGAGTTGGTCATCAATAGTAATCTGTATTTCTGATAGAGGGATGTTGCAAAGAATTTCAACAGAATATGCAAGCAAAGCATAGTGCATGCTAATTCGAGTTTCGTTTAAGAGAAAGAACATATTCATGATCTGTGACTTGTTTTTGAATGAAATTGTCCCTACACGACCGTCCCCAACTACACTGGCGTATTGCTACAACTTTACCAAACTACACTGGCGTATTGCTACAACTTTACCAAACTATACTGGCGTATTGCTACAACTTGACCAGACTACACTGGCGTATTGCTACAACTTTACCAAACTACACTCGCATTTTCCATTTTGGGTATTATACAAGTCAGATATAATTCTAAAGAGCAGTTTTTATGCCGATAAATCGGATCGATGACTATCTGAGGACTCTGGTATTCGGTTTCGATTCTGTCATGAGACATCTAGAGAGTTACCAAAACGTTAGGATTCTTTCTACCAGCAATGCTTAGGTCTGCATTGAAGTTCATTTATCATTTCACGCTCTCTTTTATATTTTCTACACATTGTCGCCGTAGCAGAGTCATACCGTTTTATCGTCTTATTTTATCAGTGTCGAGCATTGAATGAATAATTGGTCCAATGGAAAACTTTTGTTCTAATCGCTAGGTGTATGACAATGTGGAACCTTTTAATGCCAACCACTTCGTTAGCAACATTAATTAAGGTTCACTGCAAAACTGATACAACAAAACGTTATTATATAATCATTAATAAAGCGATTGACGGTATTTTGTACCAACTATGACTTACATATTACAGGTAAAAAGTTCTGTATCCATCAAAGTCGAGGAGTTACCTGCCGATCTAGTTGGTTCAGCAATAAATCTATTGTTTAATAATAATACCAATGACACTGAGCGATATCACTTGAAACATAAGGATATTCAATGAAAACTACAAAATCCAGTAGTTATTTTTTTTAATTGTATATGTGTTGTTATGTTGACTGCTTAACCTGATTTATGCGAGCTTGAACTAAGATAAAGTGAAGGAAAGGAATGTATTTTCAAATCAGACTACTTTCTATTCATTTCAGAGCTCCGCACGGATGATCGTCGCATTACACATAGAGGGCCGCTTGACATCATCGAGCGCCCCCTATCAGACTCGTTATTAGACAATCGGCGACTTCCTTCCCATCTGGCGGAATTGGAACAACTCAGAAGATCCACGCAGCAAACGGCGGACCCGTCACGACGTGTACTCCATCCGTCAATCGAAACCAACGGTTTTCACCCATCAGGTACGTCAGCATGCACTGGACGTTGTGGTGTGGAATTTAACCCAGATATAAAGCCAGAAAGCGCAGTGGTTAAGCACACGCTTGGCGCCTCTGAAGTCCAGGATTCAGTCCTCGATGATGGCACATGCCAGAATTGGTGGCCACCCAGCCAAGGTTTGTTGATATCTTTGGATATCATAATGTTGCCCGGTATCACTACGTTTTTGTGGATTTATATGTATGATCTTCTATTGGTTTTTTTTTTAAAAATGAGTGTTCTTGTTCCTGGTCATTCGTCATGAAGAAATCTACACTAAAGTTTTGCTAGCTAAAAAGAAAAGTTGGATTGTTTGCATAAGCCATGCCCTTTTCTATTTTAATTTGATTTGTTGGCTGATTTGCTCTTTAACAAATATAACTTTGACCAAGAAATGGTTAAATTATTTCATTTAATTACGAAAGAAACATTTTTATCAGAAGTTCCAATTTAGTCTGAATTCCCCCCCCCCCTCTGAGAAATTCTTAATTTTTGCTTTAGATACACAAGGTATCGAACTTAAGAGATTTGCGATAAGATTGGATTGGTTTAGGGATGCCGATAATTTCAATGTAATTCGCCTAACAAGCGACTACGAATCATAGTCGTACCATGTTCGAAACAAACAATTTAGTCCATTCCAGACAGCAACTATTGAAACAGGTAAATATATAACTCGTATCGGCTTCAGAAACGGTCCTATGATGTGAGGTTCAAAGCAGCAAGCGATGAGCACACCAAAAAAGAAATGCATTGCGGAGTTGATTTCCGTCACCACCGCGGGGTTCCCTATGGCAAGGCCTGCTTATAGACCATAATATCTGACATTACGTCTGGCCCATTTCAGTAGCGTTTCTGTCTTTGTCGCTGTTTTGGTCGACACCAAGCACCAGTGACTTTCATAGTATAAAAATCATTAGTCAAAAGAATAAGTAATTGTTTCCTGTTGTAAACAAAACATTGATACGTAAATTCATGCTGCTTCAGACATTACCTGCTTCCCGTCTGCAAAACATGGAAAAGTATTTCCAGGGCAGAGATTTCAATAAGTTTCATTCATTACTGGTATATGCATGATTTTTCTGCCGGGCAATAACTGTTACACTCTTCGTTTGAAAAATAAAACTGTATTACATAAATTGTGCTTATTTTAGCATTATTCTGATGTATTACTCTAAAGATTGATGTATGTATGTATATATCATATATAGGTAAATAAGTATATATTTTAAATACCTCGTTCGCATGACTATTGGGGTGGGTAGTAAAACATTGAAAGGAATAAAACTAGTATGAATGGTTTGGTGATGTGTCCAGGTTTCGGTGTTTTTCTCATACAGAAATTCAACTATTGAAGAATAGGTCAGAAGCCAGGCTAATTAAATTTGGACTACTTTTTTAAATTATGGCGTCGATTCAGGTTTATTCGCTAGGTATAAAGCAATAGGAGATACGTCACTCAGTTATAGAACATAGTTTAATCAAGCGAATTCTGTAAAAAGTCAGAAACAAAATAACGTTGTATATGAAAATTAATATGCGACAAGTTTCAGAATGCTAGTTTATGAGTTAACATGCTGTAAAAGGTTTGTTAGGCATGATGAATTTGAATTTCATACATTTTTTGCTGCGAGTGGCTTCTGCTTTTACGTTTCATACTCAAAATTAACAAGCTATGATGCATCGCCTAATGACGTGAAATCGGAGTAGTGCACTCCTGCAGGCAGCATTTTCTGTTTTATATTCGGAATAAACAAACGTCCCTTGTTTAATCGAAGGAACCAAAGACATCCTTGCCTACTTTATATCACAAAACTTCCAACCAGCGGCATGTCTGCACGTGCGGCATTAAAATCGTCTCCATGGTATTCAAGGCCATGAAAGTTAATCATAATCAAATAGGAGTGTTGCTAATTTCCTTTTACTAAAGCACGACGTTTTTTTCTGATTTAAATTTATTGAAAGCTTAACGATTTGTCATTATCTATTTGCACAGATAACAGACGCAGTCCATGGGGAACTTTTGATCCACTTCCTTCTTACACGAAGGATTCCATTTTCTCCTCCCTCAACACTGCAGCACCCCCATACACCCAGTCACAGAACAATATGGTGACGACACTCACAGGTGAGATGCGTCTTGAGGCTATTTGAGCATATCATGTTTATGCCACCAAAACGAGAGAGAGAGAGAGAGAGAGAGAGAGAGAGAGAGAGAGAGAGAGAGAGAGAGAGAGAGAGAGAGAGTATGATTCCACGCGATTTTAAGAATCTAGTAATACAAATATTACCATCTATTAATAAACAGAACCTTGGCACCTGGTGACAGTGCTGTTTAAAAATTAGTCGGAACTATTTTTCTACATATTTGAGTCCAATATCCGTTATGCATTTGATAATTTTTCAAAAGATTAAATTAAAGTATTTCAGTGAATTACATTTATTTTTCCGAACAAATTCAAACATGGATTTTCCATTGTTAAAAAATACCCTCATTGCCACGATAACGGATGTAAAAATAAACTATTGATCTAGTGAACATTGTTCTTTATTTTCAGAAAGGTATTTCTTTATTTCCTTGCAGGTCACAGAATCTCCCCGCCACAGCAAGGGGACTCGCATTCATCTGATTCCCGCCTCACAACATTAAACCCAGTTGATATCCCCGTAGTTACAACACAGAATAACCATCCTGTCCCACCCCAACACGATCGACAGCTTCTCATCGTTCCTGAGCCTCACCGATTAGACTTCTCCATCGAGCCCCGGTACGCAGAGAGAGTCTCTTTAGAATCCAGAATTCCGCTTATGTTGCCTCCACCCAGGTACCAGTCTGTTACAGAAATCCGGTTTCCAGATTCCCGACATCCTGAAACGCGTTTTCCGGAATCGCACACACTAGGATCAACGTCGCTGAACGTTCCATATCCAGCTAGTAGCTCAAATTTGGCAATTTTAGAGGAAAGTCGCGCCATTACAACACTGCCCCTGTCTAGTAATCATCCAACGTCATCGTACCCTATGCTATCTGCCGATATGTTTGGTCCAATCAACCAAGCACCCACCACTATGACAGCGTCTTCCTACTTACCAGGGTCTCCCTCATCAGTGCTGCCACCTAGTTTTATTTATCCCCACTTGTACAGCTCCTCATCGCAATACCAAAGCGGTTTATACATGCCACCAGGAGAGGTACGGACATACGAAATCCTGGGAAGTCAACGGTCTGGTGATATGTTAAGCCAAAGATCAAATGACCTTCTTAGTCAAAGACCTAGTGACTTTCTCGGCCAAAGACCAAGTGATATGATAGGCCAAAGGCCATCTGATTTACATATGAGAATTAAACGAACATCGTTGATACCAGCTAACACAAGCCGATTGGCAATTGAAGGACTTGTTTCATCTCACCAACTGAAGGAAGACACTGACAGAAATAGAATAGGTACACATTCCAATCAACCGTCTACTGCTACTACTAGTCTTCGCACTGACCATGGGAGGTCACCCACACGGACCGGAAGAGATACAAACACTGATACAGGAAGTGTCTGGCGGCCATATTAAACAAATAAATAATTTGGCTGAAAGGGTTTATTTGCTGTGAAATCAAAAGGGCAAATGACTTGTTTTCGTTGAGCTATAAGAATCTGAGTGCTGTAATTTTAATCGTTGTATGTTATTTGCTGGGGAGTTTTAAAAACTTTCTTCAATGTACAATTGATAAAGAAAAGTTTGACTGAGAACAAACGAACGTACAGTATTGTGTGTTGTCTACAATGATATACTTGGATGATTCATTGAATCTAAAACTGAGGCACATAGAAAACAAATATACGAGGATCAGTACGTATAACACTCCCGAAGGATTATTTAATTGGATTTGCAATGGTGCTATGTTTCTTTTGGAGAATTTTGCCATGTGCGGGGGAGTATATTCTTTTACTGAACTGGATTTAAATTTTGATGGATATTTATATTTGTATTTTGATGAATTTCCACGAATTATTTTGAGTGATATATCATTTCGAACAAAATCGACATATCATTCGACCTTTTAGATATTAAACTTTTTTTTTGTTTACAATTTATAATGTTAGCTGCTAAGCTAATGTTGTCGTGCCTTTATTTGTGGGTGCAATAGTAATATTCCTGGTTTTCTTTCCATAAATGATCAGTCATCTGGTGCAGTAGTTACACAGATATTTAGGTTAAGAAAACACTAGAATGCTAGTTATGCTAATGAAGTCGTAATTTTTGCTGACTATAGTGGTGATTTTAATCTCTCTTAGGCAGTTCTTGCAATGGAAGCGAAGGATCGATAATGAGTAAAGACTTTTGTTAAACATTGGCCAGAAGCTTTTGTTGTAAAATAATTGCTATGGTTTCATACCATTTAAAAATAGACATTTTACTGCAAGATATTAGAGGTCTTTTCAGCATAAGAACCAAACATACGATCGATAATTACGCAAAATTGGGTTTAACCAGGTATAACTGGAAAGAACATCGATTTTGATGAAAAATTGAATTAACTTTTCTTGTTTGTTGTGGGGGTGGGGTTTAACGCCAGAATCATGATACTTTGGTCGATTCCATCCTCATCAGTTTTTGCCACCAAAAACCAGGCCAAAACATTTATCATATATTGTCATCGTCGTCCTTATTATTGATATATATCATTGCTTCGGACGTTTGTGCCTTTCTTATTATTGGGGTCACTTTTCTCGTCATCATCTCGGTCATGTTTTATTGCAGTGGATGTCAGTATGAATTTTTCAAGAATTGAATTCTGAAAATGCAGATTTCTAAAGAACAGTTTGTGTCAATTGTTAATCGTTTGTCGTTCTGTATAGAAGTTTTTGTTCATAACATTGATTTGCCAGCGTGGAAAGAATTGATATAAACATTTGCTGAGTTGATTCTTATTTGAATCAATTGTTGTAGGTTCAGATTTATGATCCTGTGTATGTATTCAGTTTCAATATTTCTATCTCTTCCAGAGTTTAGTGCATTTTGCTTCATTTCTTTATGTCAGCGTACATGTGCTATGTAGTCTAAAACATGGGACCTGGAACTAATGACCAAATACATGTTGTAGCGGAGTAAAGTGACCTGCAGATAAATGTTAACACCTCCCAAAAACTAGTTAATTTACGATTTAGACAAATAGTTCCGACAAATTTGTTTAAAATAATATTTTCAGTGTACGGCGAAATTGGGAAGGATGAGGTGAATCGGCAGGAACATTAACCGTAAATCTAAATATTTTAGTTCCGTTTTTTGCGAGAAATATAAGACATGGAAAACGACTGTGATAAATGGAGAAAAAAAAATGCAAAGAACTCTGGGATAAATTTCTGTAAACGTCGTCATGTATTATCACCCTGTTTCTGATACGGCTTGTGTGGTGGGGTATCGGTACAGCTATCGCTTTGTCCATTCGTATAGCCCGTAAACATATTCTTTTCCGCAGCATATCTCTCACGTTTTTTCCAGCACACTTAGTACACATGTCCAAGATAACTCGTGTCTCAAAACCTACTGAAACCACACATTCTTGCGATTCGCCTTTAATTAGGTTGATGCCACAATAAGCTCAAAACTATCAAAATGTCTTCTTCTTCTTCTTCTTCTTCTTCTTCTTCTTCTTCTTCTTCTTCTTCTTTATTAAGTGTGGTTTTAAGGGTGCTGATCTCAAACAGTTTATGGTCTCTTTTATCTATCAATTATTTTGTATTGTATTTAGTTTTTATTAGTGACATGTTTAATAAGTTGTGAAAAGCTGATAACCTTTTTTTAACTGTAACATATGCGGTATTCTTGTGAATGTGTTTGACATGTGACTGGTGTGCTTAGATGTAATGGATATCAATTTATTATGGTCATTTTTTTAAATGAAATCCCAAATTTTAATCCATATTACAGGGTGAAAGGATGAAATTTCATTCTAATTTTATGGAAGATCGGCAGATGTGACGATAAGGAAGTAGCGTATACCCACAAGAACTCGGTCATAATTAGTCACTGTTAATTACTCTGATCCACAAGAACTCAGTCATAATTAGTCACAGTTAATTACTCTGATCCACAAGAACTCAGTCATAATTAGTCACAGTTAATTACCCTGATCCACAAGAACTCAGTCATAATTAGTCACAGTTAATTACTCTGATCCACAAGAACTCAGTCACAGTTAGTCACTGTTATTTTAATCTGATCCATACTGTTGTTCAGTCTGACCATGGGCATGAGCATTAGCTATAGTCAAATTTGATAGACAGGAAACTCACCAATCTGATTAAAATCACATCTCTTTATTCTTATATGAAGATCTGACAGTGATCGCGTAAGGGTCATGTTCTGGTGACTTTTGAATCAGTCAATGGAAATAGCTCTCAAGCATCCGAAAATGAATCAAATTGTTCGGAACACATTGATGCGCTTCCGCTACACTGCTTAATTTTACAAACGCAAATATATACGACTTCTTCTGATTGGCTGATCAAATTAGCAATTATTATAACAACACAGGTCGCCAGAACATAACCCCTAAATGGTCGCTATCAGATCTACACATAGGACAGTGGATATTGATTTTAATTAGATTGAGTAAATTACCGGCATATAAGTGTCAAGCATTCCCATTTGCCATAAAATCATTAAAATATTTTTCGAGTCACATAGTTAACATTGTCGTCTGCAATATTTAATATGCATAATTAGAAGACACTACGATTTAAATATTGGGTGCTTCTTTCCGTTATTTGTCATCTTAACTTACTATGAGACAGGAAACATTTAATGTATGTACTGAAAATAATTCAACTTACACATGTGTGTGTTTTATTTATAAGTCTGAGCTTAAGATAACATTTCAACACCTTAAAACCGAGCGGGCTGTTACTGCCCACCCCACCCCGCCCTCCGGGAACTTTGGGATGCAAAATAAGGATGATGCGCCCATAAGCCTGACTCTCACTCGCACCCCTACATATCGAAAGAGGTGGCCAATGGATGCAACAGTTTTACCATGGAATGTACTGTGATTTTGTTTCAGTTGACAGTCATTTACTTTGAATTTAGCCTGATTAAAGTAACACATTTCATGTGTAGTTTAGTGATTTTGCCCACTTCTACTGCCATCTTTATTTTGTATTCCTTTTTTGATATATGAACTTAGTAGACACAATGTAAGCCCGTGCATACGTACGTATTTTCATATTGACATGCGCGACATGCATACGTACGTATCTTCATACTGACACGCATACGTACCAAACTTCAGATTGACATGCATACATACGTATCTTCCTACTGATATACATACATACGTATCTTCATACTGACATGCATACATACGTATCTTCCTACTGACACGCATACGTACGTATCTACATACACGCATGACTTGTGAAACGAATCAACCACTTGCGAGGTTCCAAACCTCTTTCAGATCTTTGTGACGCTAAATGTACTTAGATGGACGCATTTTGTATGATTACGTCAGTTTTTAATAAAACTAAAATGTATAACATTACCAATTGGTTCACTTTTGATTGTTTTTTATATGTTGTTTTTCAATACCAGGCCTTCTGTGAACACAAATAATAAATTAATAAATTTTATTTATGATAAAATATCGACAACTCTGTGTGTGTGTGTGTGTGTGTGTGTGTGCGTGCGTGCGCGCAGAGAGAGAGAGAGAGAGAGAGAGAGATGTTACTTGCATAAACACGCACAAAAACAACAGGCAAGCACTTTAATACGGAAAGAGTTTTGTTAACTTTTAAAAAAGAGGAAACAGTATTTTGTACTGAACGACATGGTAAATGCTACATGATTGATGGCTGTTCCCTGCTCAGTCAGCATGCCGTAGCGTGCGAGACGAAGGAGTGTCCGTGAAGATTAGCTACTCAAGGCTGCGCACTAAGAAAGACGTCTCTTTTCACCTTGACCAGTTACACGTCTTCCATCTATATAACTTTTCGACATTTATGGAAAGTTCGTAGGGACCTTGTGGTAAAACGATGGACTTTAAATAAAGGATGCTGTAATGGATTCCACTTATTTAAAATGTAAACATAATCTACTGTTTGAAACTGGGGGGGGGGCATTCTACTAGTTCAGTGTGAACTGGTACACAAATGAGTCAATGCATACCATGTTTGTGTAATTAGGATGAGAGAAATTCGTTCTGTATACCGAGTGACTTCAATGTACTTTATTTATTCTTGAGTGTGATGGGTGAAGATGGGTTACTTTAAGTCGAGGTTGAAAAAGTTTGAAGTATGTAACTTAAAACATAAGTAAATTAATATACATTGGTGTTAGGCCCAAAAATACACACATTTCTAAACTTGAAGATTTAATATGATAACGCCAAAACTCAGAGGCATAGCTAGAGTGTTTGGAGCACGGGGACCAGATTCGTTTTTACGCCCCCCCCCCCCCCGAAACCCATTATTTTCATCAATAAAATCACCATCACCAATACAACCTATTTCAAAGCCCATTTTGGGGGCCCCCACTAGTCTGGCCGCCGGCAACATCTGCCCCCCCCCCTTTCCCCTTTGCCAAAACTTTGTGCATTAATAGCAGAAGAATTATATCTTAAAATACCGTATGTACTCGCTTTTAAATATAATCTAACTGCAAACTGCATAGACCCAAATCTTAGCAGTTTGAGAGGAGTAATCAGTGAAATAAACAACATGGACACTGTTTTTCAAAGTCTGTAAGGAGTAATCAGTGCAATAAACAACATGGACACTGTTTTTTAAAGTCTGTAAGGAGTAATCAGTGCAATAAACAACACAGACACTGTTTTTTTATAGTTTGTATGGAGTAATCAGTGAAATAAATAACATAGATACAGTTTTGTAACGTTTGAATGGAGTAATCAGTGAAATAAATAACAGACACAGTTTTGTAAAGTTTGATACGAGTAATCAATGAAATAAACAACACATGCACTGTTTTTTTACAGTTTGTAAGGAGTAATCATTGAAATACATAACATAGACACAGTTTTGTAAAGTTTGAATGGAGTAATCAGTGAAATAAATAACATAGACACAGTTTTGTAAAGTTTGAATGGAGTAATCAGTGAAATAAATAACATAGACACAGTTTTGTAAAGTTTGAGTGGAATAATCAGTGAAATAAATAACAGACACAGTTTTGTAAAGTTTGATACGAGTAATCAGTGAAATAAATAACACAGACACTGTTTTTTTAAACAGTTTGTAAGGAGTAATCAGTGAAATAAATGACATAGATACAGTTTTTTAAAGTTTGATACGAGTACTCAGTGAAATAAATAACACAGACAGCTTATTTTTACAGTTTGATAGGAGTAATCAGTAAAAACACCCTGGATAGAACCTGATCTGCAAGCGCATTATTTGACAGTAGATCGTGATCTATGTTGGACTGGATTTATAATAAACAACTATAGATAGCACATTTAAAAAAGATTACTTGATCATCTTTTATACAATTTCATTATATGCAAGTTTTCGGCTTAAGTGTATTTTTAAAAAAATATCTATACTAGCGCTTTTCGGGGTTGTTGTTATTATTAGGTTTGAGGGTTTATGTGAATACCTTCCTTATTGCTTAGTGTTGTTGATTTATTAACGATAGTACTTTTATCAGGTTAAAGCTTGAGCTTTTCAAATCATAATATTAACCAATAGCAAGTTCATACTATTAGTCTCGATTAAGTTCATATCATTAGATTTCTAAAAGCACATACCAGAGTCACTCGTATAAAAATGTAATGTTAACCTTACTAAAAACTGGTGCGTCCACTTTTGTCCAGGAAATGACGTTATACAGCAAACATTCAACTGAATTTCCAGTCTGGCTGTAAAAGATTACTCAGTGCTTTTTTTTTTCTTTCAATGCCCGACCGCTCCTTTTTCACCTGTTGATGATTCCGGTGTGCAAGTACAATCTTATCAGTAGGATATCTGAATAGATCTAAGTGAATATAATACGTATTAACTTACAGCATGCCCCAACTAATTCAGAGAATATGAAACAAAGGAGGTGAAGAATATATATATATATATATATATATATATATATATATATATGTATATGTGCATATATGTGTGTGTATATATATATATATATATATATATATATATATATATGTGTGTATATGTGTATATGTGTATATATGTGTGTAAATATATATATATATATATATATATATATATATATATATATATATATATATATATATATATATATGTGTATATGTGTATATATGTGTATATATATATATATATATATATATATATATATATATATCTATATATATATATGTGTATATATATATATATATATATATATATACATGCACACACACACATGCATACATACATACATGCATACATACATACATACATGCATATATGCATATATATATATATATATATATATATATATATATATATATATATATATATATATATATATATATATATATATATATATATATATATATATATATAGCGGTGTGTGTATCGTATGCAAGGTTATGTTACAAATGAATAACATTAATTACACTGTTGTACTTTTAACAAAAGTATATGTTCATAAAGGTCTATGTCGCAGCTCTGATGCACTTCTTTTTAATTTCCTTAACATTCAACTAAATCCGTCATCGCGAATCACCAATAATTACATACTTTGTTTGACATGCTTACAATCCTTGTACATTATTAAATACGTCTGCTATTCGCAAGTAATATTTCGTGCTTACGAGTTCAGATGTGACTGTGTACACAACCTAACAATTAGTACAACTGTTTGTGCATCATAGTAATGCAGTGTATATGGTCTAAAACCTACATAACTCAAAACCTACGTAGATTTTAAATGCGCCACCGCAAAATATGATTTAGTCGAATACATATATTTACAAGAAGATGATGGAGTTTATTGCGGATTAAAATCGGTCGCTTCGTTGTTAAGAGACTAGTGTACCGGAAAACATAGACCGGGTCAAATAATATTAATTCGACTTAAGTCTTGCTCAAAGTACGCTTGAAAAATATTAAACCAGTCAGTAGTACAATTATTCTTATAATGTCAAATTTGTTATTATAAATTATTGACTGTTCTTTAAAATGATTACACAATCCATATGCCATACTTTTGACAATACTATAGCTGTCCATTACACACAACAACAACAAATGATTCCATCACACATACACGCACCGGTTGCATCATATCTAATGTTGTTGGACATTGTCCTCTTTCGTCAAGATGCTCATGAAATGTCATGTCTCAGCTTATCCAACACTCCTTACAACTGTTTAACCAATGTCACCAATTAAATGTTTCGTTGTTTTTAAGACTCGTAAGGAACATGGTTGGACTGTTGTAGTGCGTTCGAAATGCAGGATAATCTATAACTGGTAGGACCGTATCAGACTATACGTATGTTTATTTATGACTATCACAAACATAGCATGCAGTATGATTTACCTAATTTTCTTAAGAAGGGGATTGGGGACACTCTTTTCTTCATACTATCACATCATTAGCAGTTATTGAACACTGTTTTTGGTACTCTTTTTGAACTTGTCGGCCCCTTTACGAACAACAGCGACATAATATACAGGTCCTATTCAGTACACATGAGCCTAAAATAGTAATATACATCGATAATGAGGTTCAATATTAACTCGTGGCCACGGTATGATAAGTCGTGGAAACGAGATACATGAAATTATATTGAGACCAATAGATGTTATATCGAGTGAACGAGCTAATTATGTATTGCCTAGAGGATATTATCTTCAGGCAATGTCAAACACTGGAGAAACTAGCTCATTGCCAGGAGAAAGTATCATAAGCCTCTTTCGTAGGCACGAGAAACTAGCTAATTGCCAGGAGATACTATCTTAAGTCGAGTTCGTAGGTACGAGAAACTAGCTCATTGCCAGGACATACTATCTTAAGTCTAGTTCGTAGGCACGAGAAACTAGCTTATTGACAGGAGATACTATCTTAAGTCTATTTCGTAGGTACGAGAAACTAGCTCGTTGCTAGGAGATACTATCTTAAGTCTATTTCGTAGGCACGCTAATCTAACTCATTGCCAGGATATACTATATTTAAGCTATGTCGGAGGCACGAACATTTAGCTCATGTTCAGAAGATATTATCATTAGGGAAGTAGAGTACCGTGAAGATAGATATATAAATGCTACAGACTGTTTTAACGCGAGAAAGAGATAATGGTAATATTTTGTGGGCACTAGATTGTTCTTTTTGTGGCAGAGACATAGCGTCTCGAAGCCTAAAGAGATTTATTTATTAAGAGGTTATTTACTTTCAACGAAATAGCCCCCTCTCTCTCTCTCTCTCTCTCTGTCTCTGTCTCTGTCTGTCTGTCTGTCTGTCTGTCTGTCTCTCTCTCTCTCTCTCTCTCTCTCTCTCTCTCTCTCTCTCTCTCTCTCTCTCTCTCTCTCTCTATATATATATATATATATATATATATATATATATATATGTCTGTGAGTTACGGTGTGGTTAACCAAACTTCCGTGAAACAGATGTTACAAATATAACAGTGAGAAAGCTTGCCAGTAGCTTCTCGTGGGTCGGTGGTTCTTTCCAGGGGTGTTCCGGGTTCTTCCTCCACCATTATTACTGACCGCCATGTATAGCCTATATTGTGCTTAAAAATGGCGTTAAACCATAAAAAACAAACAAACATAACAAAATCTATACATATATATTCTACCGCTATCCCTTTTATCTTTGTGGCACACTGTGTGCACACCATGTTAAATCGTTTATACCTCATAGTGCCACATATTTATACCTCGTAGTCTTACATATTTTCTAAAGCACTCTTGTGTGTTATCAAATTGTCAACTTCATTTGTTAATACCACTCTGGATAAGTTGACAAAACAATATCGTTTCCTTATATAGTATTAGCAACTAATGGTCAGTAGTACACTTTGATTGAATGACCTGCCCTGTTTTAAGCCCAAACATATGATTGTATGCACATTTCTTAACCTTCTGATACTAATATAGTCTTTAATGCAATCAACAATTTCTTTGACATTGATGGTGTATCTTTGTATTATAAATTCATCGTGCGAATAAAGACTATTAGAAAAGCTTGGAAATATATACATGTATATATATATATATATATATATATATATATATATATATATATATATATATATATATATATATATATATATATATATATATATATATATATATATATATATATACTGGAAATCAGATTTTATCGGATAGTTATGTCTGCAGTCAGATGGACGACTGAGAGACATGTTACGTGTCAATAGTACAAGTTTTGAGAATACATCTGAAAAGGTTGCAAGACAAGTGTGCATCAAGTAAGCGTATATGCGTATAGGCAGCTGCCTATACGCATATACGCAGCCGTGTACGAACATTTTAACAAGAATGAATAGTGCATTTCGGATCAATTATTTTCAAAATTCGTTAGTATTGCAATCAACTTTGATATAAGAAAAATCATTCCATGATTTCATAACCAGTGTTTACATGGAATATTTGCAACCACCCGAAACCCCACTAATACCCCCTCCCCTCGCTCTTCTCAATCAGTTTCTTTCTAGATTGATTAAATTCAGGCTATTCTCTAAAGACTTCTTTCGGTTGTCCGTCTTATTTTATATTGAATCATGACGCATGTCTAATAACATTCAGATATATATTATGACATTACGCAAATGTGCTTAAATGGTTGTCTCGGCTGGGTATTGAACCCACGACCTCCCGCTTCCGCGGTGGACGCTCTATCAACAAGGCCACCGGGGCGGTGATTCTTCCTTTGTTCTTGTAGGCCGATCAGTCCTAACACTTACCTCTTAATGCTAAGCGCCAAGCTAGGTAGCTGTTAGTACCACTTTTGTAAGTCTTTGATATGACACGGCTGGGGATTGAACCCACGACCTCCCGCTTCTGCGGAGGACGCTCTATCAACCAGGCCACCGGAGCGATGATTCTTCCTTTGTTCTTATAAAATCAGTCTGAAAGGAACGAAATAAAGAAATATTAATGTTTACAGCAATTATTATATATTCTGGTACCATGAATCAGTTTGCATTATTATTATTATTATTATTATTATTAGTAGTAGTAGTAGTAGTAGTAGTAGTAGTAGTATAGTTGAAGCAGTAGTGGTAGCAGCAGCATTAGTATTATTATTCATGATATTGGTACTACTGCTGATGTTGCGTCAAAACATATGATAAAAGATACTGTCATCGTAATATTTATTTTTTCATTTCGCTTTAAACATTTTCAGCACAATGACTGGAAAAATCACTACCCCCTCCAAAGAGTGACCACAAACATTCTAGATCGTTTCCTGGAGTAATTTTCTTTCTCAGCTATGTGGTTAAAATTACGCGCTGAAATTAAGGGGGTTTATGGGGGAATTCGCCCCAAGCCCCCTACCTGTGATTTCATCTCCAAAGACCCCATGTCTGTTTGTTTACGCTCGCTCCTAAACGAAATTGAAAGATCCATCCATTAATATGTTGATTTTGTTTGTGCCATCCATCCAATTGGCCAGGCTAAAAAGTTTAAGAACATTCGACGTAAATGTTTGCAAATAGCAGAAGCTGCAATATTAACTGAATTGCATGGAAATTATAAGTTTGACTGCAACGGTGATCAAACAGCATTGGACGAGGAATTCTGAACTTCTTGTAGAAAGAAAGGCGTAACGAAAGTAAAATCGAATGTGGCTTTGTTATTTCACTCTACCAGTTTTTTTTTTTTTGGTATTTTTTATTCTTCCTGATTGGGGATGGTGACAACAAGAAATAACAGGCACTGTTTCTCTTGACAGCTTATTTCACACCCATTTCACAGATTCTTACAAACGACACGTGTTTCGAAATATAGAGCACTTAGAAAGCACACCTATTGAACGGTTTGTAGAAGAGCTAATCCGCGATAAAGTTATTGAGAAATGTAGAAAACACACTACACAGAGTTACTAGATAAAGGAAAGGATATACAGTTAAGCAAGACGCAGACTATTGCTCATTCTCTAGATGGAGACAAGAAACAAGTTCAGAATATAGATTAAAGTGTGAAAGCATCTGATTTTGCGATTGAATCGTGTTCGCAATGCATAAAAACCCAAGTGGGGTACACAAGAGGCACATGTTAACTCGAAAACAAACCACAGCGAGGTTTGTAGAAAAACATGGAACATTTTAGTCGGGGAAAAACAAAACTGTCTAGTCTAGAACAGGACATAACTAATGTGGAGGTAGGGCATAGTCTAGAACGGGACAAAACTAATATAGAGGTAGGGTCATGTCTTGAACGGGACCAAACTAATGTGGATGTAGGACATTATTTAGGACGCGACCAAACTAATGTGGATGAAGGGCATAGTCTAGAACGGGAGAAAACTAATGTGGAAATAGGACATTGTCTAGAACGGGACATAACTGTTGCGGTATAGAAGAAACCAGATGTTAGCATGGGTATGTTAAACCCTGAGGCTATAATTTCTCGTCGGCAAAATGTCTGAGGTGTCCAGTGAGTTAATTGACATAGCCATAAACTCAAGGCGCGCGGTTTATTTTTGCCAAAGTCTTTTACGTAACCTCGTTCACAGGTAAGTGGCGATTTCTTGTTGGAACAAGGCAGCGTCCAATTGTATCGTATATATCTTTGACAGACGGTTGGGAGGGGCGATGTCTGATGATTAGGAACCAACCTCCAATCGGAACTGACTTAGGCGTGCCAGACATTAGAATCTTAAGTTTAAATATATCATCTTGAGAATCAAAACGTTAGTAGTGTTGCAAATATTTGGCGGGACAAGGCAAACAAACTAATCCGCGACCATTTTTAATGGCGGAATTATTATGGGAATAATCGGAAAGCTTCGAAAGAGGTCAGTTATTATTTGCTCGATTGTTGTGAAATATTACTGCAAAGTAAGTGTACTTTAATTGTTGCAGTATATCTATATATTTGAGTATATATAAAATCACCATTGTAGTTTGATTCATTCGAAGTGTTTGATATACATGCGTATTAAGAGATATTAGTAACGTGATCTGTAAAATTAATATTGTAATTCGTTATTGGATTAATTCGTAGTAACCTCATGCAATGTATTTAGTTGATATTATAGATTTGCAAATGTTGAATTGAATTATAAACTTTGTATAATGTTACGGTGTGCAACATTAGTATAGGAATTTGTCTATTTGTGTATACTTGTAGGAATATCATGTGTATGGATATATCAGAGCATAAATGTGCATATCTATGTACAATTTTGAAGTGCCATGTACAGAAATGCGTCTGATATGATATGTTTTGTATATAATAAGATATATATATATATATATATATATATATATATATATATATATATATATATATATATATCGTGTACATTTCGCAGGGAGAATGTGTATTTCGATGGGCACGAATGCGTCACCAAAAACGGTAATGGCCTATCTGATGATATGAATATTAGTGTGAGTTACGTAGCAAAAGGAATATGCTTTGCTAATGTATGTATTCTTTAGAAGCTTTGAGGGACCTAAGGGAAGCACCCAGTGCAGTGATCCGAGCCTCTGGGAGACAAAAGGGAAGACGTTTTAGGGACCAGAGGGAAGGACTCAGTGCTGTGGTCCGAGTCTCTGGGAGACAAAACAGAGAAGGAAGGACAAAGGGAGAAGTGACGGGATAACTGAGGGAGTAAAAGAAATATAAAGGAACATACAGATGAGTAGGACTCAGGACAGAAGGTAAAATTTTACACACTAATTCAAAAGATTAACTAGGCCGTCACTTGGTGGAGTGATATGATATTAGCTGAATTGTATTTGAGAGATTACTGTTTGAGTTATATTAAATTGCTGTTATTTAAATTTCAATTTGCATCAATCTGATTAAAATCAGCTGTTAGTACTACGACACTAACATCTGAACTAACTCCGTACGGGGTCATGTCCAGGCAACCTTTGCACTGACCAATCAAAACGCGACTGGCAAAACAGCAACAGTATCTCGCAGACATCGTGTCGGATAGAAAGAATCCGAGAGATATCGAAAGACAATAGAAAATGGAAACCCCCTCGGTGCAAATCGTAACACCAATAAAAACGTATTTTCTTGGAAATATTTGTGTTTTGTGCGGGTTTTCGTTCATCCAGATAGAAAGGGTTGAAGACGGCTTCGAGATTAAAAAGAAATTTCTGGACAGAAAACTTAAGTTAAATTCGGAACGAGTGGAAAACATCGTGCGAGTTACTGAAGTAAGAATCGCTGCAGATGACGAAAATGGAGTGTGCCAAAAATGTTACAGATCAGTTGACTAAGTGTTAAGGTCAGAAAAGGAAGTTTTAGAGGTAAAGAAAAGGCTAAAAGAATCCGCAGAAACTGTTTCAAAAACTTTACTCTTAAATCTGCCTTCGCCGAAACGAAAATACATCACAAAAAGGATGCTCAGAAGTCCAGTTATTTTGCAACCACCAAAAAAGCAATCCAATCCAATTCTGCCAATAACTTATATCAAGCCAGTGAAAATAGCTTCCTTTAGTGACATTAGCAACATAAATTTTTCAACAACTGTCTCTAGACCTGCCACTGATCATGTGCAAACAACACAGTCGGAGAGTACAGGTGCAAAAACTTTACTTCGCTATCGAACTGATGTATGAAAGGTCCAATCCGATTGGTGGAAATTTTAATTAGTATGTATAATGCAAAGGTCGCCTGGACATGACCCCGTACGGAGTTAGTTCAGATGTTAGTGTCGTAGTACTAACAGCTGATTTTAATCAGATTGAATTTGCATAGTCATTAATTTAACTGTCGGCACCGCTGGCTGGGGGCTTAGAGCTTTGCATCTCTCTATCACTACTTCAATTTCTGACGAAAAACGAGCCAGGGTGGGCATTCTATATTAATTTGAATAAATTGGAATCACTCCACCCCAAAAATGGAAGCAACCTAACCATTTACAATACTTAATGTGGAGGTAGGGCATTGTCTAGAAAGGGACTAAGCTAATGTGGAGGTAGGGCATAGTCTAGAAAGAGGAAAAAACTAATGTGGAAGTAGAACATATACTTAAACGGGACATAACTAACGTAAAAATAGGGATAGTCTAGAACGGGACATAACTAATGTAGAAATAGGGCATATTCTTGAACGGTACCAAACTAATGTGGAGGTAGGGCATAGTCTAGAACGGGAAAAAACTAATGTGGAGGTAGGGCATTGTCTAGAATGGGACAAAACTAATGTGGAGCCTAGCATTGTCTAGAACGAGACAAAACTAATGTGGAGGTAGGACATTGTCTAGAACGAGACAAAACTAATGCGGAGGTAGGGCATATACGTAAACGAGACAAAACTAATGTGGAGGTTACGGCATTTTCTAGAACGAGACAAAACTAATGTGAAGGTAGGGCATATACTTAAATGAGACAAAACTAATGTGGAGGTCGGAGATTGTTTAGAATGGGACAAAACTAATGTGGAAATAGGGTATATTCTTGAACGGGACAAAACTAATGTGGAGCCTAGCATTGTCTAGAACGAGACAAAACTAATGTGGAGGTAGGACATTGTCTAGAACGAGACAAAACTAATGCGGAGGTAGGGCATATACGTAAACGAGACAAAACTAATGTGGAGGTTACGGCATTTTCTAGAACGAGACAAAACTAATGTGGAGGTAGGGCATATACTTAAATGAGACAAAACTAATGTGGAGGTCGGAGATTGTTTAGAATGGGACAAAACTAATGTGGAAATAGGGTATATTCTTGAACGGGACCAAACTAATGTGGAGTTCGGTAGTATTTACATTAAAATGGTTATTCTTTCCAGTGCGAGCTACAATGCCGGTTACAATGGGAATATTTAAAGTACCAAGAGGTGATACGTATTTTAAGATAACTGATTAAATGGTATTAGCTTATGGTAGTAACAGGATTTAAGGTTTGTTAGGAATATTCACTGAAGAAACTGATATTGTAAGACATGAAGAAAATAAACCACAAAGCAAATACAAATGTACGTCATAAATAGAAAGGGCAACCTTTGTTAACTATGGAAACAGTTGAGATACATGGAGTTCTCAAGCTGGGGCCAGATATAAACGGCACAGCAGACTGTTTCAAGCGCGTGGAAAGTTTTAAAACTCTGAGTTTTAATTATTTCGATTGATTTGGAATGAAATTCCATGCCTTGTTCTTGAGGAGTGGACTATTTTTGTCTGAAAGAAAATTCGAACTTAAGTTCAACAAACTTTGGGTATGGATCTAATACTGTTCAAGGTTCAATCCCATGAATTTCTCTAGTTGTAATTGTTTCAAAGAAAATGGGCGAAATAAGATTATGTGTTTATATAAAGTAAGCAAATACAGCAACAGTGCAGGATGTTGATTGTTTTCTAAAAGCATAGGTGAATGATGTCATAATAGCCACACGCCATTGGAGAAGTGGAGAGATTAAGAAAACAAACTGTCCATTATTATGTATATCTTTATTTTTTTGGTACGTAATTGTGCTTATTGTATGTGTAATTTATGTTCAAAATTAGTTTTTAATGTTCATCTGTAATCAACAACATATGTGCAGTTAAGTTTTTGTACATGGGTATAGAGTTCTTTTGTAAGATATTAAGAGTGTCGATTGCATAGGATCTATAAATAGTTATTGACAGCTTTTAGAAGAAGTAAGTTATTTCCATTTGGAGGTGTTAGATTATGTGGATTGTACAGTAGACTCAACTTAACTGCACATCGGTTAACTGCACACGCCGGATAACTGCACGCAGTCACGCCGGTCCCGTTTTTTTACCAATGCTTTTCAATGGGAACAAACTTCGGATAACTGCACTTTGCTTAAATGCACACTCCGGATAAAAGCACGATAAATTTCTGCCCGCGGCACATTATTCAATACAATTTTACTCCGGTTAACTGCACAATGTATAGTCATGATCAGTTTATTGCCAGTCCACTGCTGTAGCGCTTCAAATAAGCCGACAATTAAGCCGGTAAATGCGACTTTGTAAATGATTGACATGTAAAGGTGGTATATACATATATATCCGCGCCCACTAGGGAGCAATAGCATGGGGAAAAATCATAGTACAGAATGGGAAACATTGCTCTAAAGTGTAGAGTCTAAACCGTTCGGGTTTGAATGATTTCAAACCAACAAATGGATGGTTGGAAAGATGGAAAATGCGCAAAGGAATTCAATTTAAACGACAACATGGCGAAAAACAGCATGCAGACGACTTCGGAGCTGAACGCCTTTTCTGTGAGAGATGATCCATTAATGTCTGACAGCAGTTTTCGAATAACAAGCGATCTATATAATTTCTGGAAATTCGCTATAATTCCTTGATCCATTGGTTGAATCAGTGAAATTGTTTTCTGAGGAACAAAAAACAAGCTTAACATTTAAGTAAAAGTTGAAAGAGTGGATTCTAATCATTGTTTAAATTTATTTTTCTCGTATATTCGTGCTGTGCTGATTTAAAGCTGCACTGTACCGTACTTCGGTTAACTGCACACTCCGGTTAACTGCACAGTCTTGTGACGGGCCCAATGGTGTGCAGTTAACCGGATTCGACTGTATTACGATGTAGGATATTTACAAACTATCACGCAGCGAGTAGTAGCAATATGCTTTTTCCACACCTTATACTTCAAATAAGTGCGTGGACCTGATACTTTTGTTAGTCTTACTTCTTATATTCTTGTTTTAACATCAGTCTTCATAGGTATTTATTGTAGTATTTAAATTTGTTTAGAATATTCATTGGACGTATGTAGTGTTCATTGGACTGAAATAATTCTGGCATTATTGTGAGTAAATTCAAAGGAGTTGTGGACAATGTCATTTTGATACATCGGGACTGATGACAGACCAGTGCACTCGAGGATCTTAAACTTCATTTGTAGTAATCGATTCATTTGAGCTTGACTATAACGTCTCATGCTTATTTTTATTCAATTCATAAAACTGTAAATTTCTCTTACATTTTCATTTTCAAACTTTGATTAATAAAAAAACTTATTTTTGTAAGTTTTGCAAAGGTTGCATGTGTCACTTCTTTCTATTACTTAGTTTATGGCCATATAGTCGTAACACTAATGCTTCTGAAATAGAACCGCATGAACACATAAGTTAACACGGCAACAATGTTGTTTTACAGTCCGTGATGGTACAATGCACAAATTATTTGATAAAATATAATGAAAGTTCAAGTGAGTGTACTGGCGGAAACTGTGGCTCACATAACTATTTGGTTCAAGAGTCGCGTACAGAAGTCGCTAAGTAAACTGTTATGCATGAAATGGACGAATATCGAGATGACAGACACGAACAGGTGAATTAAAGAGCTGTAAAACAAACATATCCAACACACACCGATGAGGCCAACATATGTTGAAGAGCTACGTGTGAAGTTCAAAGAGTATGTTTCGTCGTGAAACTTCTCATTATTAATTATCACTGGTTATTTTTTCAATAGTCAGATAGTACGGAAATTACAATCTGGTCTCAGTACTAGATTACAGGGTGAACTCTAGTTACTTTTATTTGGTTCGATGAAGTTATTCTCCAACAAATGTGGAATTTCTTTCTTCATACAGTCTTGTTGGAGAGGATGCATTTTATAGGGTGTTGTTTTCACATGTGTAGAAGCCATGGTTTCAACAACATGATATATTTTATTTATTCAGATTGGAACATATGGAATCAAGTGCTCATATTCATTTAATATCTGTTATAATTCACTCTTTTCACTCTTCTGTTATGACAGCAGATATGTAAATGTTTGGTCCAGTTTGTCCAATATTACGGAATTGTGGAGATTGGTTACAACAAAGTCACTACAGGCCGATTTCACTTCCTCGTTTGAATCCTCAAAGTGTGGGACAGGTAGGACTAAATTGATCGAATTATTTACAGGTCTATCTCAATCAGAATACTTCTTTAACATATTTATGTGGCAATGTTGCATCTGTTTTTAATTTACATGAGCATTTACACTGCAATTTAAGGCACTTATTTTCTTTTCAATTGTATTAGGGAACAAATACTAAGTATGTAGAGGATTTGAAGTCTGGGCAATGGAACAAATTTTGTATCACCTGACTGAAATCTCCCATGTTTTTACGTCTGTTATGTTTTAATGTCGTTGGTGACTGCGTAATGGAAGATTACTTTCCACTACTTTACAAACCGTTTACAATCTGTATTTGAAATTAGAGATATAGTCAAGAAAATGATCTCATGAATCTTTCGTTGCAATACGTTAATAACTTAAATGGTTCACAGCCATAATGTAGAAAAACTAGCTCAAAAGGATCAAATTCTAAATGCTCTTGAATAGTGTTCCTAATGCAAACAACAGCAATCGAAAACCTCTGTCCCAATCATTTCCTGTGTAAAATCAATTCGACCTAATCATATTTTTCATAGTCTGATGAAATCGTTCCAAAGCGCATTGACTCTCGGATGATAGGCAGAATATTTAAACTGTTGGATGCATAATTTGCTGTAAAATTCCAGGCATAATATTTGACCCCTGATCCAATTGGTTAGACCTGAGAAGGCCAACAATGTAGAAGAAAGTCATAAAAAAGCTGTTATTATTGTTTTAGATTCAATATTACACAAAGGAGTAGCATCAGGAGATATTTTCCCTGTAAGACGTCTATTGATTATGTTTATCACTGATTAGATTTATTAAAATAAACACGAGGACTGATCCGATGAACAAGTGGTTAGGGTGTATGCCTTGGATGCAACAGTTCTGTATTCGAACCCTGGCCAAGTAATATCAAAGACTTATGAATGCTACTAACAGCTGCCTCGTTTGCGGCCCAGCATTAAGAGGTAAGTGTTAGGACCTGGTGTTAGGATAATGCTAATGGGTAGGACATCATGGTACATGTCTGTGGCTTGATGCCCCAGTGTAAGACATCACTATAAACTGCCACACTGTAGAAATTGTAGTGATTTGACTTGAAAATTGTTAAAGCTACATTAAGAATCCAAATCAAACGTATACACACCCCAAACTACCCCACATACATGCATACATATACATACATACATACATACATACATACATACATACATACATACATACATACATACATACATACATACATACATACATACATACATACATACATACATAAAAAGAGTAACAATGTGATCAATACCTCTTAGCTGAATCATACTAAGAGCCCCCATTTAAAGGCTGACCCATATTGATGTCAACTAATGGAATAAAATCCTGATTACCATCTATCTCAAGAGCTTTCTTTGCCATAGCTTTAGTAAATGCACACGTCGAAATAAACCAGGGATTTCAATTTTAATAGTATCAACTCTTTGATCCAAGCAAGGGATGTCAGTTAACCAAAATCTTATCCCCAGCTTGGCCATTACCTAATAACAAATGAACACCTGAATGGGTTAAAAGATCACCGCTGCAATAGCCATGTTTCGTGAGACTATGTCTGATAACAAATTAACACAAAGTAGTGGAACATTAACACAATTTCATGCTATTCCCTGAATAAGACTTTCATTAGAAGACTTTTAAGTATCTGATAATAAAAGACCACGAGAAGCTCACGTGGCTCTTAATATCTTAATAAAAATAGCCTTCACATAATCATCAATAAGTGATACAGAAACTTTCGACATGAATGCTTCGTAATTCTTCGTAATAAAATCAAAATGGGCCTTGCTAGAAGCAGTTAATGTATTTCTTTCAAAACATGACACTGCTTTTGACTTCTTAGAAACAATAGCAATTGGAATAGCTTTGTCTTAAATATGTTGCCTAAATTTCAAACTGTCGCAATCAGAAATAACGTGCTCTTTCTTCTAAAAAAAATAAATAAATTGGGATACATAACGATGTTTGATCAGTCTTATCAGAAATTGTATTCCTAAAAGTTGTACCAGTTTGAGATTAGACAGAACTCGCATCAGACTGGTGATGCTTTTTAAAACGAAAACTTGAGGGAAATTTTTTTTTTTACAAAAGAAACTTTGTGAGTCAAAGCATAGTTATCAGGTGTACATGCTGGAATCTCTATAGTTTCAACCGTGTTTTCATCTCGTCACTATTGATCAATTCTTGAAGTCTTCAATCAAAGAGATGTCTAAAAAAAATCGTATTCTATGTCAATTCTTGAAGTCTTCAATCAAAGAGATGTCTAAAAAAAATCGTATTCTATGTCAGCCTTCATGGCTGCTGGACACCATTTATAAAACAATTGTTCAACATGAGTCTGACGAGTATATTTCTTGAATTGTCTAAAGCTATGATATTTATTTCATTAAAACACAATGTGAAAAAAATTAGAAGTAATTACAGTATGGTGACCGGAATCCCAAAATCCTAAACGTTCTATCATTTCCAGACGTATCGAGTAATCTGAATGATTTCAGATTACTCTATATATTCCGAATGATGGTCTCTATTTGTAGTGATGCATCAACAATACAGAGGAATAACTATGATATAATCCCAAAATGTCTTCAAATGAATTTAACCTAATTTTGAAACAGCTATAAATATTAAAATAGTCTTTAAATGATTTCACAGTCAATTCGGGATTGCTGTTAAATATCAAAATGTTTTAAGTGAATTCGTATTATTTCCTTGACAGCTTTATTCCAGTTAATCTAAATATTTCTAGAACTGTAATCCAACGAATGAACAAATAAATAAAATCTTCAATATAAACAAAATAATTTTAATTACTGATGGTACTACTAAGAATAATAATTCTATGTAAGAATATCTTATAGAAAGCTAAGTCCTAGTTTGAGAGACAAATTAAAGATGCATATTCATTCTCTTTGCGTAGCGTTGAAATTTTGTAAAAGCAGCAGAGAGGGTGTATCGGACAACATTTTTAGACAAGTTTTCACTGAAATCACGCTTAAAATCAATGAAACCAATGACATCAGACCCAAAAGTCAATGACATCAGGTCCCAAATGTGTGTGTGAATCATGGATTAGGTCCCAAAAAAAATTATGAAAAAATCAATGAAATTAATGAAATCAAAAACTTTTCAACTATTACATTTTTTGGGAAAAGGGACTACAACATCGTTGTCACTCACCCTCTCTGCTGCTATGGGTTAACCGAATATTTGATCCAGTCCGATACGATATCGTGTTCGAGGGTCATGTAAATTTATTGTTACAAATCCGTGTGGGGCAGACTGAGCATGACTAAAGAAATTTCTAAATTGATTGAAGTCCATATCAGAACACCATGTCTGCCAAATATTTCGTAGCGTATGTGTATCAACGCCGTTGAATACAGCAAGCATATTACAGTTATCTCTAATCACTTTTGGAATCTGAGTGTAGCGTTGAGTGACATAGATCACATCCGTGTTTTTATGCCTGCCTCTGGAAAATATTCTAGCAGGATTTTTTTGATTATCTAACATGACATCGTCGTATACAACTAAATTGTTGATACTTCCATCGAGGTCTTCTACTGATGGCGCCTCGTCAATATCGGTTATAAATTCAATAACATCCTCGCCGGCAATCTCTGAAGCGTTTTCATTAAAATCTTTTAGCACTTCATAGCATCGTTGATCATCTACGCTAGGGGCAATTAAATACAACTTATCCCACTTCATCCATCTCATTATTAAATTGAGCAACAATTGCGTTTTACCGGATCCAGATGGCCCGATTATAATTGCGCGGATAGAGTTTGGTAGCGCTGCATGATGCTTCACTGGTTCTCTTGTTTTAGTCGCTGAAAAATCAATTATATTCATATCTCTATACATAAATTATGGATCTATATTGCGTGAAGTGTAAGGCGCGTACTGGTACAGATGACTTGACGACGATTACAACTAAAAATAACCGATCAGCTCTTTCTGGTAAATGCGTACAGTGTAGTACAAAGAAATTTAGATTTGTTTCTAAACCCAAGGAACCCAAGGAACCTTTAAAAAAAAAACGAGGAGGTGATATCGCTGCCAAATTAGCAAAACTCCCTGGAACCCCATGGGCAAAATACCCCGGAGAAAAACACCTTCCAGGGTATAGTTATTGTGGACCGGGAACAAGACTTGATATCAGACTCAATGATCAAAATCAGCCCCGACCCGGTGAGGAACCAATAAACGCTATTGATAAGGCCTGTCACCTTCATGATGTTGCTTATAAAAGCAGCAATTTGCAACACAGGCATCTAGCAGATGTGAAATTAATTCATGCGTTGAATTCTATCACTGATAAATCCTTCAAAGAAAAATTGGCTTCATTTTTGATAAAATCGGCTATGAAAAGTAAATTGATGTTAGGTGCTGGTAATTAATAGCAACATGGAATCTATTTATTATTCCCCAAGAGGATACTGGAGGGGTAACGCTGCAATCAGTAAACTCGCTAGCGCCGCAAAAGTGAAAAAAACCACTGCGGCTCATTGGTTATCCAAACAGGCACTATGGCAAATTTATCTACCACCGCCTAAACAAATTCAATTCTCGCATTTTGATGTAACCGGACCCAATGAAGTTCATCAGGCTGATCTATTATTTCTGCCACATGATCGTGGTTACAAATATGCGTTAACTGTAGTTGATATTGCAAGTCGATACAAAGAAGCAGAACCGTTAAAAACAAAATCGGCCACTGAAGTCGCTTCTGCATTTGAAAGGATTTATCGACGAGGTCCTCTGCACTGGCCAAATCTGTTACAAGTTGACCCGGGCAAGGAATTTCAGGGTGCAGTGTTATCTACAATGAAATATCACAATGTCGCTATCAGACGAGGGCATACTGCACTGCATCGTGATCAGGCCATTGTAGAACGGTTTAATAAAACCCTTGCTGAGCGGTTATTTGGATATCAATATGCAAAAGAATTCATCCAAGAAAAAAGATCCCGTGAATGGGTGAAGAGATTACCAGGTGTAGTTACCGCACTGAATAACGAGATTACTAGAACCATCAACATGAAACCTATCAACGCGATTAAAAAGAAGTCGATACCTGAAAAACCACAAAAAGATTTCAAAGAACCAATTCTTGGTAGTAATGTCATTGTGAGGTACTTATACGAACCAGGAGAGCTAGAAGGGGATAGAAAAAGGGCTACTGATCCTATTTGGAGCGTCACTACGCATAAGATATCTAGTATAACACGATCTACGGGTAGACCTCCAATCTATAAACTGGATTCAACTGCCCCTCAACGGGGTTTTACTAGACAACAATTACAAGTGATACCCGAGGATACTCAATTGCCACCCCATGGGCTTAACTAGCACCCTTGCGTCTATTGCACTCAAGACAAGTCAACATCACATTATTTCTGACATGACCGAGATTGTTATTTTTTCTGTCTACGGTGAATTGGCGAGGATCCTTATCCGAATACTGCCAACGCATTATACAATTGCAACTCGCGCAGTGATTATTCTGTTGTTTCTTCAAAGTGATTATTAATTCAGCATCAATATCAAATTCTCGTTGTTTTTTTTTTGTCCTGTTGTTTGTAACCGGATAGTTTTTTATCAATAATATCATCTATTGTGGTGTCATTATCATCACCAATGATTTCATCATCTCCACTGGCTTCGCCAACGACAATTCTTCGAAGTTGATTTATTTTTCGTACTCTAGACACTGCGAGATAGACTAAATTCGACCATTCTATGCGATTATCTACCATCCAAAGAGTTGTATCCGATATAGTCAATCCCTGTGAAGAGTGTATTGTTGCTGCGTATCCTAGCGTCCACGGGGATTTATTGGCACGCAATGCATCTTCAACAACATTGATATCAACCAGCACAATATCATTTAATACTAAATTCTGTTTTTCACTTTGTCCTGGAATATCAACTTCGATGTTCTGTTTTCGCGTATCCGATGGCCTATAACAAAGAGGCACTGGAAGTGTTGCAAATTTTTGTTTATGCAATTCAAATAACTTCATCTGAAGTGTGTCCCTGACTATTTTTCTACTTGCAATGATTAAATCGTTTGGTCTCCACATTTCCCAGAACTCATTCATGGGAGTTTCCGAAATTATTTCACGGGCTATTTCACATTGGATTCTATCCGGTTGTAATCTAATTAGTTTCTTCAATTCTTTTAATTCATTATCAAGTGATCTGTGATCGGTATCAATTTCTTCATAATAGTCTACAAAACCCTTTAGCCATTCATGGGGGGATGCACCGACAAATGGTGGTGGTTGCCCGTGATCACCGCACATGACGACTTTTGTATTCTTCAATAACAACCACTCAAGAAATATTTTTAAGACATCTTCTGATACTGTGTCTATTTCATCCCAAATCATGATTTCAGGAATAAATTTCTCTCCCATGCGCTCAGGAGTCCATTTATCTCCCTTCCATCGGAAAAAGCTGTGATAAGTGCAAGCATTTACCCCTCTCTGTATCATTTCTCTTGCAAGTCTATGAGTTGGTGTTAACACAATCATGTTAGAAACGCTAGCGTTTCCACGACGGAATAACTCAATTGCCCGGGTTGTTTTTCCTGACCCGCCACAACCGTTTAAATAAACTGTTTTATACAGGCATATTGGATCAGAAATCGGTGGTGCATTAGAAAATTCCGAACACTGATTGCTTTCTAAGTAATTATTTTCAATGGTAACATCTGCTGATTGAATCTAATCATGAATCATTTCTTTCTTAATTCTCCATGATCCCCATTTCTCGTTGCCAGTAGCCTTAAAATCAGCCATTTTGCTATTTATGTAAAATGAGTCAGTAGCAACTCTAACTGCGGTGGTAGGAAATCTATTGATCATTGAAAATAAATTAATAGAAGCATAACCAAGCATAGAAGCTCTCAAATGTGTGTACTGCGGATGGTATCCATCAGTGTAGGTAACAATTGTACCCAATTTGGTTCCATCGGACATAAATGCGTCCTTACGATTGACATATAGGCCCTTATTCGTTAAATCCGCCATTACAAAATCGTATTCAGCGTTGTCTATAATCAATCGTGAAGAATATTTCGTATTATCATCTTTGCCACCTTGGGTAAATTTACCGATTATTCTTCGTCCAAGATTTTTTGCTTCATTGTTTCTGATTTCAAATAACTGTATGGACCAATCCATGATTTGTTGTTCATTAAAATCAGGAAACAGTTTTCGCTCTTCGTTAATTATTTTTTCTAGATCAGGTTGTGGTAACCAGACTGATTTCTGTGCTCGATAGGATATAATTGCTTCACTGACAATTAATGATTTTAACATCTTACAATCAAGCATATACCGTAACAACACTATTGGCATCCAGTGTTTTTCAGACATGTGTTTACCAATCCAAAGATAACTACACGGATGAAGTCCTTCAGCCATTTCAAATGATACTACACAAGTGAATCCGGTTAAATCAAAATCAGGAAGCGGTCCATTAATAGCAACACGGGTCATTTCGTGTGTAGGGTGTCCAAATCGTTTGAAATATTTCTCGCATTCTCCATACCCAAGAAAACTTCCTGGATAACACGCAATCATATCAACTGAAATAACGGAATCAGAGGTGTATTTTGTGTTCCATAATCCGCCGTGGCTGTATTCAAGACAGGACAATTTGACATCTGATAAAAACTCACTTCGTGTTGGTTTCCACGCGTTTTTCTTTCTAGCAAAATGTGCTGCAATGGATGGTACTGTAAAACAGTTTGCTAATAATTGATCGTCTTCTTCTCCGTCCTCAGAAAACTCACTAGCTAGTTGTTTCATTTGATTCTGCAGTTCTTCAGTACGGTATAATTCTCCGTTGGGCCTTACAAACTGATCAAATCTGCATTCTTCGTCTGAATTACTATGAAATAGCCACGCTGACACACGATCATTTTTACTCAAATGGTAAATAGCATCAAATAATTTCTGCTCGGTAAAACATTCTTCAGGTCCCAACCCTGCTGGGGATAGATATTTTACGGTTCTATCCCGTGGAAATATTGTTACTGCAGATGACCACGCGTGCGCGTTATGATCAATAATTTCAATGGGGGTTCCTTTTGATTGATATTTCGATTCGTATAATACTTCACCGGTGATTGTTCTTACCGATATTGGAAATCTTAATGATGTTTCTAATTTGGCTATATCCTGAATTGTTGCTCCATGCTCTTTTACCGTGAACTCCCACTCGGTTATTTTTTTTCGTCTTAGATCAGTGAGTTTATTCCCCCGGGATGCATTTGTGAAGTGTTCTATTATTCGTTCTGCTACACAATTGAGCCCTGTCGAATATTTCATGGGTGCTAGTTTTGAAATATCAGGTTTTTCATTGAGCGGATAGATCCCGTAAACAACTGCTGTGACAGGATAAGATCTTTCGTAGTAGGGTTTATCAATTCCAGTCAAAATTCCCGGTTTGGAATCCTGATTCACGGTGACAGTTTTTTTACCCTTGAGAATGGGTTCAAATTTATCCTTAATAATCCATTTGCCATTCTCACGGATAATGAATTTGATTCGGAAAAAATGACTTTTTTCCCCAACACGTGAAATGATCACTGCTGCCTTTTCATCATTCATGGTAGCGTCAACAACACCATCAATTCGAAATGTTGACCAACAATAAGATGCTCCATCACGCTTGAATTCATTAAAACAGTCTCTGATGGGTTTATCAAGAATTTTATTCTTGGGTGTATTAGAAACTATATCAAGATTGAATTGAGCATCCTTCCATGATGATCTCATGTTTCCGTCTCTTGGACGTTTGTTACGTTTTTTGGGTCTATCGCGATTAAATCTAGGATTGATTTTTAATAATCTCTTAAACTCTTTCATGTTTCCGTCTATTGTGCGTTTGTTACGCTTTTTGGGTCTATCGATATTAAATTTAGGATTGATTTTTAATAATCTCTTAAACTCTTTCATGTTTCCGTCTATTGGACGTTTTTTTGGTCTATCGAGATTAAATCTAGGATTGATTTTTAATAATCTCTTAAACTCTTTCATGTTTCCGTCTCTTGGACGTTTTTGACGTTTTTTTGGTCTATCGAGATTAAATCTAGGATTGATTTTCAATAATCTCTTGAACTCTCTATCAGCATTGAATTTAGCATTTTTCGAAGTCAATCTCTTGAACTCCTTCATGCTATATAAAAAACAAACATTTAAATGAAAGTTTTATGTATAATGAATCACTGCAAATGGCTCATGATGGGAAATGTAACCCCGTGTAACAAATCATGCAGAAAAAATGAATACTGTAGGTATCATATGCAAAGTTTTCGACGTGGAAGTCTTGGTCCGTTACCTTGTATTCGATGTGGGGTTGGGGTTAAGGGAAGATCACAATTGTGTATTGATTGTGGTGGTAAGCGATATAGAGAATTGAAGCGTTATTATGATAAAAGAATAAAAAATGGACAATCTATCAGAAATTATGACCCTGAAAAGGTCCTTGACCCTGACAACATCAAGGATAAAATCATAAGAACCCCGCAAGACTATATCGAAAGATTTTCCAGTGATGTAATTATTGAACCAAACACTGAATTAGACAAACAATAGAATAGTATATATGGACCAAGAATTCAGACCACATCCAGTGATTACAAAATATGAAGCATCCAGTGATGGTACTGTCAGAAACCGTAGACTAAAGAAACCGGTCGGTGTTGTGAATAATCAAGGGTATTTGAAGTTTACTGTTGGAAAGAAAAATTATCTCATTCATCGTTTCGTATTTGAATGTTTTAATGGATTGATCAAAGATGGTTTTGTTATTTATCACAAGGATTCTAATCCAAAGAATAATTCTGTATCAAATCTGCAGGCTATCACACTGAGTGAGAATTCCAAACGAGGAAGAGCTGGCACTTGCAAAACGGTTTGGAAGAGACCTGTGACATCTTTGAATACAACAACTAATGAAGAAAAAATATTTCAATCATTATATGAAGCCGGTAAATTTTTCGATATTTGTGGACCGTCAGTACGAAAAGTTGCAGAGGGGGTTTATCGATCGGCTATTTCAAAAAAGACGGGGCAAAAAGTTCAATTTAGTTATGTCTAATGCGTCATAATTTCCAATTAGAGATATGTCATACTTATAGAATAATGAATTCTGAAAACATGAATAGCATCATAGTTGAAATAGCAAAATTGAAAAATCAGGATATCAAACTATCAGATGGATTAAATCCTGATCAAATTGTGTCTGATTTTCAGGATATAGAATACGGGGTTAGCATTAACAAATATATGCTACCCAAGAAATATGCACTCATCAAAAAAATTCAGAATTCTATTAAAGACTCTCTTTCATTTTCCAGTGACATCAGTGTGTTCGTCCCGTTGTATACTATCGTAGAAGGAATACGAAAAGAATTGGGGTACGAATACGAATTGAAAAAAGAAGTCAAATCTAAAATTAGAAACCTACGAGCATTAATTCAAGAAAATGAACAATTTTGATTGCCCGACCATTGATTGCCTGACCATTGATTGCCCGACCATTGATTGCCCGGCCATTATCATCGACTCTCATTTTTTTTAGCCGACCCTCAAGGATGTCAAAAATCGATGGACGATGTGTCAGATTGATCAAAATAGAATGGAGCAACTGTCAGTATTGTTTATTTATATACAATTATGACACTTGCTCCATCATTGATAGAGCCGTTAAAACAATCAAATAACACTTCCACGGTGGTATCAAAAATCATCCAACATGTCATTGATGTCAAAAAAGTGGAGAAACTATCAGTATTATTTTATTTATATACAATTTTGATACTTTCTCCATCAATGATAGAAGGTGTCTCACGATGAAATAACACTTCCATGACTGTGTTAAAAATCATCCGACATGTCAAGTGTTTTGCAATTGAAAAATGGTTTGCGATTTCAAATAATGGTCAATGAAGCATTAACAACCCGACTGGCTCGTGAACGACTGGATGCAATTAAGAAATTTATACCAATTTGTGACTCTGTAAGAAATAAACTGCAGCAACGACAGAGTTTACAAACTGATTTTGCTCTGGGGTCTGAAGAATTGTTTAAACCAGTAACCACAGCAACGAAGGGGGTAGAGCGTGCTATACTGGGAGATGATCCTGACGGTAAGAGAAAGGAAGAGGGTCTTATTTCTGTACTCGAAAAAATAGCAGCGAAAACTGAACAAACTGAAAAAACTGATCCGAAAAAAACGACTATTTCTCTGTTGAATAAATTTACTGATCATGCTAAAATATTAATAAAAAAACCTAGTTTATTGAAATCAAAGGATTATCAGGCCTTTGGTAATTTTGCTGCTCAAAGCTATAATTCAAAAAAAGATTTTTTAAAGGACGAGTATAAAAATGATAGAATATCAAGTAATGATTGGTTCGATTATTTGTATAAACTAAATAAAGGGATTGGTCGTTTGAATAAGGATGAGATAGGATACAAGGAATTTAAAAAGGGAATTAGTTATTATAAAAGAGAACAAATAGAAGAGCGACAACGAGAAATAGAAGAACGGCAAGAACTAAAACGTCAAACACCAACACGTAGACAAACAAGAAGACAAAAAAAACAACAACTACCACCTGATGATGATGATGATTTAGAAGAACGACGTCAAACACCAACACGGAGACAAAAAAAACAACAACTACCACCTGATGATGATGATGATTTAGAAGAACGACGTCAAACACCAACACGGAGACAAAAAAAACAACAACTACCACCTGATGATGATGATGATACTCTTGATTATTTACAAACCACGGATACAGACAAACTAGATGAAGCAGCTGGCTATAGCGGAAGTGGATTAGGAAATCCAAGGATTGGAAACATTTGTCCTGATAGCGTTATCAATGATATATCACGATTAGATGTTCTCATCGGAGGAAAACGAGCTGGAAATAACTCTCCAGAAATAATTAATGAAGCAGCTGATATCTGTAGACGGTTATTTGCCGGCGGTATCATGGATATCAAAACCTATCGAGATTTCATTGACGAGTTAGCAAATGGGTATCATAGTGATTAAATAACAATTGAAAACACTATTGTTTTTATAATAATGATCGTACACTACAATCATGATAAACCAACCCTCGTCTATGTAGTTAATTCACGGTTTCCAGTTTATAGAGCATACTACGGAGATGGCCTCGGCAATACCATTTTAGGATTCTTTTCAAGAATGGCCCCCAAAGTGATGCCGTTAGCTAAACAGTTATCAATGAAAGCCATTGATGTTATTCGTGATAAGGGTATTAGTACTGTTGGAGATCTTGCCGGGAAAGCGTTTTCAACTGCGAAGGATAAAATAACATCATTAGTGGGGCGAAAAAAGAAACCGTTACCGTCTACAGAAGAAATGCCTGCAAGTGTTAGTAAAATAATAAATAACGCAGTAGATGAAAAACTAGCGTCGATGGTAAATCAAGGGGACCAAAGCAATATTGCAAACATGATAGCAGGAAGTGGCCTTAAAAAACTACGTCGATGAAAATGGAAAAATCGTTTACGATTTCACTATTTAGACTCTGATAAATAGAATAAAATGTTCAAAAAATCATCTGATCCAGCATTTGATATAGACGCCCCAGTCCCCAAGAATGATTCTGTACGCGATTATCAATATTATGCCTATCATGCCATAGACTCAAATAGTCGAGCAAGAATTGATCTTCAAGTCCATGATACCAGTAAATACTTTTTACCCTGTGAAGCATTTATTGAAGTAGAAGGAGAAATTGTAACAGCTGCTGATACTACTGCTGTACCAGCACCGTATCCAGCTGGTACTCAAGTCGGTTTTGTCAATAATGGTATTATGGCGCTATTTGAGAGTGCTAGATATCTCATTGATGGAAAAGAAATTGAGTCCATAGATCGTGATGTTGATGTGGCTACAACAATAATCGGGTTAGCGAGATATTCCGATGATTATACAAGATCAGCAGGACCCTCTATGATGTTTGCAAAAGATGCTAAGAATACCGCTGGAGGAAATCCATTTGTTGTAAGACGACCAAAGAATAATGCTGGCACCGCTAATATTGATGCCGAAGATATGATTATAAACAACGATGTTAATTTCAATCTAGGAGCTGCAACACGAAACGCAATGTTGGGAGTAGGGCGTAAATCATTTTCATGTGCGATTCCACTGCATCATATTTTTGGATTCTGTAGAAACGTCAGAAAAGTTATCTACGGGGCGAAGCATACAGTATCGCTTGTACGAAAGAGTGATGATAACGACGCAATTTGGAGGATTCCAGCAAACCCAGCTGCAGCACATATAAATGATGATGCCGGTAAAGTCAATTTAACAAAAATATCATTGTGGATGCCAGTGTTGACTCCAGCAATCACCGCAGAAGGACGATTACTATCATTTATGGACCAAGGAGGAAAGTCGTTGTTGAGTTGGCTAACCGTGAGTACAGATGTGAAGCAATCAAATATCAACGGGTTATTCACTTGGAACCTAGCATCAAAACAAGGCGTTTCTGCGCCACGTCATATATTTATTGCGTTACAGGATAACACACGAGTTGGCAATCAACTCTTCAGTCATATGATATTTGATCAATTAGGTGTGAAAGACGTCTCACTGAGAATAAACGGCCAGCAGGAACCATCTGAGGATATACAACTTAATTACACAGAAAATCATATTGCACGAGTTTATCATCGTCTGTTGTCATTTATGGCACGCGATCAAAATGTGGATACTGGTTTGCAAATATCACAATTTGATTTTAAAAATCTGTATCCGATCTACTACTTCTCACTGGAACATCTCGATTTGACAAGACAGTCAGTTGTTGATATACACTTTAGAGCTAATGTGACTCGTGGTGCTATTGCTGATTATAGAGCGGTTGCTGTCATTCTCAGTGATAAATCAATGCTACTCGAAGGTGTTGGTGGAAGAATGAGAGTGGTAGATGCCCCAGTAGAAAATCTTTGAACGATTTTTCTCGATTTTTCATTGAATTAGAATCAATCAATTATATATAATGTCATATAGTGTTATTAGTGTTACGTTAACTCCTGGTCAAATCAAAAAATTGCAATCAGAATCGGCTAAAAAATGTGGAACCACAATCACGTTGAAACCCAGCCAAATGACTGGTGGTGAAAATAAATTATCGCTGACAACTCGTCAGGTGAAACATTTCAATGATGCTTTCAAGGATAAAAAGGGAGTTCAGATTACTCTCTCTGCGGCTGCTATTAAAAATATGATGAAAACAGGCGGTATATTTCCATTGTTAGCTGCAATACCAGCATTGATTGCAGCAGCAGCCCCAGCGGTGGCTAAAGCAGCAGCGTTAGGAGCCGTTGGTACTGCAGCAGGAATGGCACTAAAAAAGGCAACTGGACAAGGATATAAAAAAAAGGGAAAGGGTCTAAGACTACCAGGAACCCCGTATTCGTGGTACAGCGGAAAAGGTCTAAGACTACCAGGGACCCCGTATTCATGGTACAGCGGGAGATCCGTTCACGGATCAGGCCTGAGACTACCAGGAACGGTTTATTAATACAGAAATCTTCAATTTCCGAACTTATGGTTCCCATGTCCAATTTTGATTTAATGGATGCTGCTAAAAAACTAGTGATTAAAAATTTCAGAGGAGTTTTTATGAAAGATCAATTACCACATCAACCAAACAAAACTGAAACAGGTATTATTAATCTCGATAACAGCACCGGATCTGGAACTCACTGGGTTGCATACGCTATTGATCCACGTGGGATTGTCTATTTTGATTCATATGGATTAGCCCCACCAAAAGAGTTTATGCGGTATATAAAAACCCTTCCAATGAAGACTTGGTATTCTACGCTACCAACACAACAAATCAATGACCCCCCAATATGCGGCAGTGAAGTGTTAAATGTCCTTGACGCTATTTCTAACTCCTTGGATAACCCAAGGGGAAAACCACCTCATATTGTCGTAAATGACTACACCAGCAATCGCTTTTTAGAGAGAGAAAGAGTTTTACAATAACATGATTGATATTTGGGGAAGACCTCTGAAACCCAAACCCGATGACACTGCAACCGGTGATATAACAAAACAAATTAAAGATGAAATCGCTGAGACGTTGAACTTAACAAGTGTTGACCCGAATGAAATAGTTGTATTTCAAGACAAACAGGGTAAATTGAAATCTAGTAATATTTCTCTGGATGATATTTTAGTTAAACAACAAAACGCAATCGAGGATACTATCGCGTTATTTTCCGATCAGGGTAAACTCAAACCGGGTGTACTTTTTTCGACGATTGCAGATCGATTTAAAACTCTCAACGATTCTGCGTTAGAACTAGCAACACTTCAATCTAAAACCGAAGAACACATAAAACAGTTTACCGCATTTCGTAGAAATATCATTGATAAATTTATTGGAACTACATTCGATAAAATTGAACTAAAACTCCCTGATATTAAAAAATCCATCGATGAGACGAAAACTTCCATCGAAGGCATCAAAGGTGATCTTTCGAGGATGATAACAGCCATTGAAAAAACAAAAATTCCTCATGAGAAAACCAACAACGTAGTATACACAATCCAACACGGATCATTTGAGTGGACACCTACAAACAACACATTAGATATCACTGCAACCGTTAAGGGTATTTATCGATTAACACTAGTAACACCATCGTCTCAATTTAATATTTCATCGTCCAGTTCATCTGGGGTCAATAATACGATTTCAACGATCATCGACAAGAATACAACTGAAAAGTTCACAATCACATCTACTGATAAACATTTGGTTAGGGTCTCAACAACGTGGTATGTGGAATTCGTAGCGAATTTAAGTAAATCGTAATTGAAAACGATAGCATATTTAAAATAAAAATGATTTCATCATCGCAATATCGCTATGATCAGGTCAGAGAGTATCAAACTAGACTCAAAACCTTGTCTGAGGAGTATGAATTGAAAATTAAAAAATATCGCAGGAGAATTACCGCAATTGATGTTACTGTGTACGCTGTGAGTGGTGTAATCACCGGAGCCGGTATTATACTGTCTTCAGTGACAATGATGGCCCCGATAGCTGTTCCAATTTGCATTTCTGCGGCAACAACAATCGCTGGAATTATTTCAATAATCACAAAAAAAATATCCTCATGCAGCCAACGGAAACTACAAGACTACATAATTCAATTTCATGTTGTGTCTACTGCATACTCGCAATTATCCTCATTGATATCGTCATCGCTCGATGATACAATTATATCAGAGAGTGAGTTTTCAGCGATGGTAGATATATATGATTCTGCGATGTCAAAATTAGAAATACATCATGAATATAATAACAATGACAACACAGATGGAATTACTTCAACAAATAGTGGAGAACACAAACCCAGTACAAACAAGCATGATCTCAATAACCTCAACAAATCCAGAATTCAGTGTGAATTTCCCCTCTCCAGTCCCAGTGAAGGAGATAGCACTAGCAAAACTACGAGTATACCACAGTTGGCCAAATATTAGGTCAAAATCATTTGGTGGTCAACAACCCAATAATTCACTGGTATTTGCAAATAAGAATAAACCCGACGGTACCCCAGACTGGAATGTTGTTTCCATACCAACCGGATCATATCAAATTGAACAAATCAATGATGAATTCGCGCGTAGAATAAAATCGATTACTGGTGTAGAGTCAAAAATAGCTATAACAGTTCATGTGCCGACACTATCATCTGCCATTGAAATAAGCACAGAAGGATACGTCGTAGATATCTATCAGAGTTCTATTAGAACCGTACTAGGATGGCCTGAATTACCACCCGGTGGAAAAACCGTTAAATTACCAGAACCACAAAAAACCGATTATATCACAGACAGGATAAAATCTGATAATCCAATAAAAAGCTATAGATATTATGATAAGTCATATTTTTTCATTAGAGTAGAATATGATGAAAGAGTACGACTTATTCATCATCTTGCTAACCGGGATAAAATCACTGAAAATTTCACAGCTTTCAATAACGATATTTCGTTGTTGTTTATATCTCTTAGATCCGGCACTCTCACCCGAGATGAATTTATCAGTGTCGTAGAAACATGTAACAAAATCATCAATGACATGGAAACATTTCATTCACAAATTATTCAAGAAGTATTAGGTGACAGTAGTCCTAAAACAAGAGATTTATTTGCAATAGACTATAAGATCCGCATAGGAGATATTCCAACATTCAAACTTCCAGGATATAATATCTCAGAACTACAAAAATCTCTCGATGATGCCATCGATGAAGGTTTCAAAAAAATCCATGATACGTGGAAAAAAACACCATCACAACCACAAACAACTATCCTGACCCATAATAATGACCCAGATGGTGGTGGCAGGCATATTGCTCCGTTCAATGTGAATATTTCAACGGTGATTGCGCTCAATTTAGTATGTGATGTGATCGAAGGAAGCTATCAAATAAATTTAGAACGATCAAATCAAGCTCAGCAGGGATATATTTTGTATTCATTTGCACCAACAGCTCCTCCAGGGTTTTTAATAATTGAGTCCCCGGTGAATCCAGTCTATATGCGATGTCATAATAATTCATTAACCAGAATTAATTTCAAACTCACTGACCAGTCTAATAATCTGATTGATTTACAAGAGGAGGTTTTACAAATTAGTCTATTTGTGAAATCGTAGTGATTTTCGTCCCCCAGACAAGGTCTGGAACACGATATCGTATCGGACTGGATCAAATATTCGGTTAACCCATAGCAGCAGAGAGGGTGAGTGACAACGATGTTGTAGTCCCTTTTCCCAAAAAATGTAATAGTTGAAAAGTTTTTGATTTCATTGATTTTTTCATAATTTTTTTTTGGACCTAATCCATGATTCACACACACATTTGGGACCTGATGTCATTGACTTTTGGGTCTGATGTCATTGGTTTCATTGATTTTAAGCGTGATTTCAGTGAAAACTTGTCTAAAAATGTTGTCCGATACACCCTCTGCTGCTGTAAATGATAGTTTATGGACCTTCAATATCAGCAGAAAATTTCTAGGATTCCTTCAATGATGACGCTGAGCTTGTTCTTAATCTGTTTAAAAACCGTTTTTTTTGACTGGAAGATCTAACCGAAGACATATTCAACGCTAATTCGAGAAATCTCAGGGATATGCTGAAAGTCATTGGAATAGAAAAGATAATGATGGATCCTACGTTGGTCACATATATCTACGTTAAATGGCCCTATCATATAATCTAGCACAGTTGATGTGTAGCACTCGGGAGTACCATATATAAGTGATCAATGTGCTACATTTCCAATTATTAACAGTGTATTCGAGTTATGTTCAAGCTACAAAACAGGCGTTTGGTTCTATAACAAAGCTCTAAGAAATTAAATGAGATTATCTTAAAAAGAACTGGAAAAGCTGTAATAACATAATATCAGCTTTGGTTAGATTTACCTTCTAGTTTTCAGATTTTGCTAAAAGACTCGTGCCTTCAAAACTAGCAAGAATGCATCCAAACTGTACAGTTTGGTTTGTCAGTACATTCCGCAGAATCACAGCTTGTTCGTATCAGGACAAAATCAATAAAGAAAAGTAATCCTCGCCTATAGCCACAATTTGAAAAACTTAGAAATAAGATAAACAACCATAATATATTTTGGAAAATACTTTTATCTTTTCCATAAAATGATAATATCCAAAACATTGGATACAAATATAAGAAAAATTAGGATCTAACTAAACATTTAGTGGGGCTAAACAACATCTAAATGTGTTACCACAACTCAATAATATACCACTGATTTAAAAGGAAAGAGTTTGAGCACTGTTTTCAGTACGTTATATAAAGTTAATGATAACAACGTTGAACTACCTCAAATCTCTTACAATATGAATAAATGAAAAACTATCAAAACAAAATATATCATGCATTTAATTTAAAAAAAATCAAGCAAACTGCATCTGGACTTCATAAGATAAGTTATTCAATGTTAAAAGGCACCACCTCCATCCCCATGGCTATTATCAAACCTCTCTGCATCCTTGTCAATAAATGAAACAAATGTATCTAAATATTTGGAAAGAAGCTATCGTAATCCCAGTTTGTTTGTTTGTTTTAAAAAGTGAATCCCAACCTTCCGTTAAACTACCGACCTATTTCTTTGTTACGCTGTGTCGAGAAAATAATCATATTTAAATTTATTTAGAATCATTTGAATTCAAACAATCTCTTTTATGAATATCAGTTTTGTTCTCTCCCTCACAATGCCACAATATTTTAGTTACTATGCATTACCTTTAGCATATGCACTGCTTCAGACGTGTAATTTGTTATGTTTCAAAGCTTTCATTTCGTCTGCCAAAATTCGTTTTAAATTGAAAACATGGAATAAACTCTCGTTTACTTAGTTGGCTTAGGATATATCATTCCCGGTGAGTTTAAAAGTATTTCTCAATACTTCTGAATCAAACGAACAAATATGTATTTCCTGGAGTCTCCCAATGATCTGTTTTAGGTCCATTGTTATTCCTTGTATACATAAGTTTTATTGCTGATGATCTAAGTGTCGCAAGACATTTTGCTCAAAATAGTTCACTAGCTTACTCCTCATCTAATAGTGACGATATCGAATATGTACTGAACTCAGATCTTCAGTATATAAAAAAATAGTGCAAACAATGGCTATTTCAAGTACGTTATTACCATTCAAAGACCAAGTTTATTTCCTTCTCCAAGAAATTAGATCCTCTTCTTCCCGAGATTGAGTTTCAAAAACCTCATAAACACATTGATCTAACATTCACTAACATTGGTAGCTTTCACGAAATATCTGCTTAGGTCCGGTAAATATAATTATAATTTAGGTTAGAACACATTGGAAAGAGTTTATCTGCCATTTATACGCATTGTTCTAGAGTATGCCGATATAATAAGAGATCACTTTTCTGCTGTTGACTTATTACGATTATAACGACTTCAACTTAAAACTGGAATAATTGTAGTAGGTCTTAAGTATATTAACAAGACTTAGAATTATTGCTCACACCAGTTATTCCTCTCTGTTGATACTAATGTCTTGCTGTTTGGATCAACTAAGCTATGAAATGACATAAACACTGCATCTTTGCATCCTGATTTTTATTATAGATACAAAAAGATTTCAATATTCGTCCCAGATAAACTATCTAGTGGCATGATCCCCCTCCTATACCTGCCACAGAATCCCATTATCATTATTCAAAACACACACACACACACACACACACACACACACACACACACACACATGATGAGTAAGAAGAAAAGGTGGAATATTTATATCTGATGTTTGAAGTCTCCTAAATAAAGATTCGGTATAGTTGGTGTGCTGGATAGTATGTTTGTGTGATTTAAGAGACTAAAAAAAACGTTTTGGATAGTGTTTATGGCTTATTGGATAGTATGGTTTCTTGAATAGTATTTTAGCGTAATTTTGATCACCTTGTACCTCATAAATATTTCGTCTGATAGTATGTCTGATAGCATGTTTATGGTTATAGACTACAAAAGGAGATGAAACCACATATACTGTCCAACACACCATCTCCTTTTGCGTCACAAACATTTCGTCTGATAGTGGGTGTGTGGAATTACCGACTACACAAGGCGTTTTGGATATTGTGTATAGTTTATTGGAAATTATAGGTGGTTGTTGGATAATATGTTTATGTGATTTCATCTCTAACACAATACCTCTTTCGTCTGATGGTATATGTTAATAAGACTATACAAGGTGTTCTGGATAAGGCGTATGGGGTATTGGATAATATTGGCTTTATGTTGCATAGTATGTGCGATACCGTCTTCTTTTATATAATTTCCGTTTCGTCTGATAGTAGATGTGTGGATTTATGAGACTAACTAGTCATTTTGGATAGTGTTTTGGTGGCATTCGATAGGTGATGTTTTGCTTAGTAGGTTAGATTTTATCTTCTTTTGCATCATATAATTTTTTCTTCTACTAGTAGTGATGGTATTTAGAGAGCTTTCACAATGCGTTATGGACAGTGAGAATGGAGTTTGTATATTATAGCCTAGGTGGTTTGTTGGATAATACGCTTGTGCGATCTGATCACCTTATTGTACACAATACCCACATATTCTGATAGTTTGTGGTGGATTTTAGACACTACACAAGACAGTTTAGATTGTGAGTATCTGGTGTTGGATATTATATGTGGTGTGTTACATATTATGTTTGTGAGATTTAATCTTCTTTAAACGCTACCCCGTTCTTATAATAGCAAGGTGGGGACACTACACAAAGCGTTCTGAATTGTGTGTATGAGGTATTTAATAGTTTATAGCTATTCACAGGTTCAATTCACGTACGTGTTTAGATAGCTTTGAACAACTTAGTGCTTGACAGAAAATATGTGTTAGTTTGTAATAAAAAAAAAGTAGGTGCTGGATTGTATATACAGTGTGCTGGATTAGAAATATAGTTTTACTTTTTTACTGTAGCTTATTTTAATTTTTATACACAATTTGTTTCATTTTCCATTAAAGTAAGTAAGTATGATTTTCGAGATTTCCGTACTGCCTTTAGTCATTGTACGTTTTATACATTTCTTCCAGATTACGTTCAGTCGCCGCCAAAGTCTTGTGAAATTTCGGAATGTAGTGCTTCCTTTGTCTTGGTCATTTCGGAAAGAGAAACAAACGGATAGTTCTTCCATTACAGTCTGACAAACATTGGAAATTCTACTGTAAACTTTAGTCACGGAGATTTTATTACAATCTTCAGAAGCTTACTCAGCTCTACAGTAAAGGCCATTTTGATAACTTGTTTTACTTGGTTTAGTTTTAACCAATTATTTAACATATTTACGGATATTTTTCAAAGTCCGTTACAGATTAGGAATATTATTGCTACTATTAGTTTTCGCCAACTTGAAAAGTAAGAAACAGTTCCGGAGAGTTTTCAGACTCCATTAAAGTCCGGTAGAATTTCGGAAATTTAGTGCTACTCATAGCATCGGCAATTTGAATATTAATGTTCGATATTTTCTCAGTCTCTGCTAAAGTCCAGGACATTTTCGTAATATTGGTACTACTTTAAGTCGAAGCCAATCTAATCAAATGTTTCGGGATATTTTTCAGACTCCTTTAAATTCTAGGACAATTTCGCAATTTTAATTATGCTCTTAGTCACATCCATTTTAGTGTTAATGAATTGGTATCCATGGATATGTCTAATTGTAGTATCATTCAAGTGATGCTTTACATAGTTATGTGATGTCTGTGTTTTGTGTATGTGCTGTTTTATTGATTCTTTAATTACTTAGACCCTTAAAACCCTTATACTTAACCCTTCCCACTGAACCAAATAAACCCAATTTGACCCCTTAGACTCTTTTTGACGCTATTGACGCTATAATCCATTTTATCAACATAGACCATAAATCATATTGTCACTTTCCCATATTAAACCTCTGAAGAAATTTAACATAGCTATTTGCGTTTGTCCTTCAAGTGGCCCACCTGTACCCAAGCTGCCCATATAAAAACGTGCCATACAAACACAATGCTTCCTTATTTATTTTGATCATACACGTCATACACATACAATTGTACCTTATTCCTTTTGATCCTATGCGTCATACACTGATAATGCTACCTCATTCATTTTGATCATAAACGTCATACGCAAAAAATGCTACCTCATTCATTTTCATCCTAAACGTGATATTCAGACAAGGCTTCCGTATTCATTTTGATTATTTACGTCGTACACAGACCATGCTACCTAATTCATTTTGATCCTATACGTTATACTCTCGAGTTTTTATACTTCGAGTGTCGTAGGAAAAACTGTTTTGTCAGGTTCGCGAAAGTAACAGTAGAAGAATATGGAGATTGATGTTGATTGAGTGTTTCAAATACAACGGACCAGTACATTTATTAATAACTTAATTTCAATTGTTTATCTTTCAAAACAGGCACATGATTGGTGAGTCTGTCATTGAGAAACGATTATGTGTAGAGTTTTCGGCATTTTATTTTGATTCCAAGGGCATAAACAAAGTTGTATTATTTATGTAAGATTGCCACAACCAGCTTAAAAGTCTGTATCTGTCAATGTATGCTACTCAGTACCAGTTTAGAAACCTTGAAAATGTTGCAAAAACACATAAAGCATAATTTAAACCCTGATTAATCTGCTGTTTGCTCTGTCTTGTAGACAAAACGGTGTCCAGTTTCTATTACACTCCATTCATTTGTACGTGCCGAAGAACACCACAGGGAACTATTTTTTTTATTCGATCCTCATTTGAATGTCTGTTTTGTCCAAATTGATATGAGATGATTGGTAGAATGGGTGACCAATATGCTAAATTTGCACCTGTGCATTTGACTCATCATGTCACGTTCAAAATCTCAGACACGTTCACAAACACACGCGACAAAAGGTTGATGGCGATACTGGTTTCAGACCTCGTGCTATATTAACTTGAGAGGAAATTTAGAAATTTTAATCGATTTTCACTTTGAAATCTGCTATGACAATTGTAATAAACGCTGTGCAAACGTTACAAAATTATTAGTGCTGAAAATGTCGCACTGATGGATTGATGCAAGTTGTCAATGCAAAACTCTTTGAAGCATGCTCATAATAGGAAATACTAGAAACTAGTTTTGAATTGAGCCCACCATATCCCTTGCTATGCAGACATGTGTACAAAATTAGAATTTCCAACAACTGTTGACACTCGTAGTTACAAAACCTCGTGTCTCCTGTATCCTAATCATTATGTTTGTCATCTAATCATTATGTTTGTCATCTAATCATTATGTTTGTCATCTAATCATTATGTTTGTCATCTAATCGTTATGTTTGTCATCTAATCATTATGTTTGCCATCTAATCATTATGTTTGCCATCTAATCATTATGTTTGTCATCTAATCATTATCTTTGTCATCTAATCGTTATGTTAGTCATCTAATCGTTATGTTTGTCATCTAATAATTATGTTTGTATCTAATCATTGTTTGTCAACAACGCCTCGTGTTAAGGAAACATACTATGAGCTAAAATGGAGGCAACAACAGGTAACATAACAAAACAGTTAACGTTAATATCTAGAATCCCAAATATATGTTTTAATTCTAAAGGTAAATCAGTGAGTACCTAAATGTGTATTTCATGACAATGAATTGAAAGATGTTTATACAGCTTTATTGCATTCTGCACATGAAAGCGTGCTTCATTTCTGAACGTGTTTGAAGTTGTCTTGATAATTCTCTGGCATTTACGTTTTAGGAACCTGTTTACGCTCTTTTAAAACTGTTCACGTTCATTGAAACTGTTTACGTTGAGACATTAGCACGTGTCCTTCTGCATATAAATTCCTATACTAAGGAAAATTTAGGAGTGTGTGATTTTGTCTTGTAACGTGCTTTAATTATATTTGTCATATTGCTACACTGTCTGCAGTGTTTCACTTTATAGTGATGTCTAGCACTGAGCATCATGTCCAACAATAAAATCTTTATGATAAACGCATAGCGATACAGCTGCTAGTACCACGTTTATAAGACTTTCGTATGACTCATTTATGGTTCAAACGCGCGACCTTTTGTATTCGAGGCAGATGCACTAACCACTAGAGGACAACGTAGGGTCAGCAAAAGTTAACTTTATGCAATATTATGCATATATAAGTCAGACATAATGGTTTGGTTTGGTTGCTTTGGAAAGTGTGTATTAGCGTGAGAAGCGGAATGGCTGCATGTCAGCACTATTATTAAGACTAAATGGTTTTAAACTAAGTAATATAAAAAAAGCGCAAATCGACACGTTTTGTAAGATTAAACAAGTGCTTGATTTCCATAGAGTACAAAGTGACAATTTAAAAAGAACTACAATATTGTTAGATTGTTAGTTGAATCCCAAATAGTTGTACAAAGACTATCACGATTCAATTTGTATAAAGCTTATATATATATATATGGCACCGAAATTGGTGATGTGTTAACAGTCTTTTGATTATCACAATAACATAATACAAAATATCCTTGTAGGAATCACATTAATTCCAAATTACAGTTTTAGTCCAAGAATATTACTGAGCAATTTGTAATTCCTGTGAATAATATTTTGAATAATGAAATCCATCCAAAATAAAAAATGAACCCATCGATAAGATTGACTTTATGATTCAGATGTTAAGACTAGAATGAATACTACTAATAAAAACAAAGTTTATATACCCTCTACATGACCAAAATCGTAATTATCATTTTCCGGAAATACTCTACCAACTTAATGAGAAATTATCTAAAAGAACTGGACGGCCTGGTGACAGGATAATGTGACTGTTGGGGAGATATCATGTTTCATGTCTGCGGCACGATGCCCCAGTACTATACATCACTTTAAACTGCCATACTGCAGACACCGTAGCACACACACACACACACACACACACACACACACACTTCTTTCTGGAAGTTTATAAAGTCGGAATCAAGATTATCTATTCCTCAAAATGAAGTAAACAGTAAACATGTTTACAATTAAAAATGATTTGAATATTTAATTCACATTCATGGAGAAATATTAGCGACAGTTGTTTACAAAATAAATGTCACTGACTAGCTACACCATTAACTGGAGTTTTGACAAAGCTGAACTACAAAATACAGACATGCATAACACATAATCTTGGAGAAACGGCAAGAAACAGTTCAAATTAAATATACATAACATCTAGGACCGCTACTAATTGGTAAGCAAATGACGCTACTTGTATCAAGATAGCTTTTAACGATAACAGATTTCTCAGTATAATTATTTTCTATGGTAATGCTTTAACGTTTGGCTATATGAAGACTTTTTTATTTGAATATTGCAGTACAAAACGGAAACAAAATAAGCATTATAGATATTCATGCTGGATACTATTCTTTTGAGTACAGTATCTACATTTATGAAAATGAAACACTTCGTTTGGAACATAACTCTCCTTAATGAAAATCCGTTACTGAGAAGTTGCTAAATTCACATGGACCTGGAATTCCAAAGGTAATCTGAATATAACTATTTGTTGATATCTGTCAGATCAAGGTATGTTAAGGAGGCCTAAATTTTCGTTAGTTTGGTAACGATGCTAATTATTATCAATGTAAGGGTAATAACTATAGGTTCTTTGTACGTTTCAACCAAAGTTGATCCTCCTGGGTGTCAATCATTGTCATGTTCCGATATTTCCTAAGTAGTGAATCATGTTATAAAGAGAAATAGCATTTCCATCTGAGCTGAGAAGGTCTAGAAAAGTTTGTGACTGTTTAATTGGAAAATTTCGAGGAATGGTCAAAGTTTATATATATATATATATATATATATATATATATATATATATATATATATATATATATATATATATATATATAAATTTGCTAATATTGTAAAGTTTAACTAGTTCATGTAACATAATATTGTATGGCGCTTATATTTCCTTTATACTAATACTGTATGGCACATCTAATTCCTGTACAATAATATTGTATATCACATCTAATTCCTGTACTCAAATACTGTATGGCACATCTAATTCCTGTACTCAAATACTGTATGGCACATCTAATTCCTGTACACTAATATTGTATGAAACATTTAATTCCTGTACACTAATATTGTATATCACATCTAATTCCTGTACTCAAATACTGTATGGCACATCTAATTCCTGTACTCAAATATTGTATGGCACATCTAATTCCTGTACAATAATATTGTATGAAACATTTAATTCCTGTACACTAATATTGTATATCACATCTAATTCCTGTACTCAAATACTGTATGGCACATCTAATTCCTGTACAATAATAATGTATGAAACATTTAATTCCTGTACACTAATATTGTATATCACATCTAATTCCTGTACTCAAATACTGTATGGCACATCTAATTCCTGTACTCAAATACTGTATGGCACATCTAATTCCTGTACACTAATATTGTATGGCACATCTAATTCCTGTACTCAAATACTGTATGGCACATCTAATTCCTGTACTCAAATATTGTATGGCACATCTAATTCCTGTACTCAAATACTGTATGGCACATCTAATTCCTGTACACTAATATTGTATTGCACATCTAATTCCTGTACACTAATATTGTATGGCACATCTAATTCCTGTACACTAATATTGTATGGCACATCTAATTCCTGTACTCAAATACTGTATGGCACATCTAATTCCTGTACACTAATATTGTATGGCACATCTAATTCCTGTACTCAAATACTGTATGGCACATCTAATTCCTGTACACTAATATTGTATGGCACATCTAATTCCTGTACTCAAATACTGTATGGCACATCTAATTCCTGTACACTAATATTGTATGGCACATCTAATTCCTGTACTCAAATACTGTATGGCACATCTAATTCCTGTACAATAATATTGTATGAAACATCTAGTTCCTGTATACTAGATAAACACTTGTCATCAGGTCTAATAAAAAAAAAGGCCAAAGAAACATTTAAGGCAAAAATATTGAGCGGATTGTTAACCCTGATCTGCTACCAGCAAGCTGCTCAAATGTCGACAAGCCTTGTTTTGCGTATTGACACGTGTCTGCTACAGAGGCAAATATCTAAAGATGTAGATGGTTGAAGGGTGATACAAAGTATGCTAATTTGTTACAGTACTGGTGAACTTTATTCATGTATAAGACACATACTGATATTTTTAGCTGTCTTGTCACAATAAAATTTTCAAAATAGCTCTTTCCTGTATACAAAAATGAATATACAAAATAGAGGTTGTAGGCAGTTTTTGTTCAGTATAAAAGCTACTAGTTACAAAATGAATTAACTTTAATACCTCAGTCAGAATCTTACAAGCATTGTTTCAACAAAACATATTAGTTTGTATTTGTATCTTTAATGTAATATTATTATCATTTTTCTGCAATAGGTCATTGTCGGACAAACATTTGCAAAAATAACTGTCCAGTGAGACCTCAGCTAATGTGGGTATGTGAGAAAGCTTACCAGCAGCTTCCCGTAGATCGATCTTACCGGGGTGTTCCCAGGTTCTTTCTCTATCAGTAAGACTGACCGCCATGTTTAGCCTATGTTGCGCTGAAAAATGATGTTAAACCCAAAACAACAACAACTATTAAAAGTTAAAATAAGGAAGTCTTGCTGATTCGTGCGCTGGGTTGTTAATAAGTCTGCGTTTTATGCAAAATTCAAACCTTACTTATTTTGTCATTAGTCTATTAATAGGTTTCCGTGTTGCCCGTCAGATCAGGTGTATGATAATGACCGGTGGAGTCACGGGTCTGTGTCGGAAGTTGTCTGATTGATGACCGTTACTGGCGCAAGTCACAACTCAACATGCATTAGTTATTATTTATATCTCTTTCCTAGAACATGTGCACATGACATGCCCAGAACAGGCACGCGTTTTTGCTGCGAATAATTGTATGTTGGCCGCTTTATATGCCACAAGGAAACAAGGAAACTGCTATTTATAACATTTGAGGTATACTCGGAAAATGAAGAAGTAGAGAAAGCCTCTCTGAACTTTGACATTTATCTGATAGATACCATCAATTCATGTTTTAATTGTCGCAAAATGTAGTCAAAAAGATTTGTTGCGTTATTTTACGATAACACCAATTAACTGTCAACCTGGCATGCGAATAACATGGACGTCATGGGGAAGAGTTGTAGGGAGGGATTTGTACAACCCACCCACCCTTGAATTTGCATGTGCTGTAAAACTGATGTAGCTATTTCCGAAAATTAACAAGCCATTCTAGTGTTGTCCACCCGCACCTCCAAAAAATTGAAATCACGTCCCTGTCGAATAATACACGATGTGCTTACTTTTCTTAGATTGTCAGTAACTAGCTTGTGAACAAAACTCATAAACTCAGTTTTTGAAATTTGAAATAGATTGATTAGCTAAGTTAAAGCGATATATGATATAAAAACAGTTCTTTGTTAATGTGATCGAGGATGAAAGCATATACTCAAATATAAATGGAGACATCAAATATGTATATATAGATTCCTACTTTTAAGTATCAATCGTAAGACTATTTAAATTTTAAGCAATCATATTTCTTTTAAATCTTTTGAACTTCATCATGAATCACTTAATTATAACATCCTAACCACATGAACAAACCTTAAATACAAATTTTACTTTTCCAATCAGCCTCACACATAGTTGTTGATAGCATGTTCTTGATTTCCTTTTCTTTTTAATGGGATCATTTGCATTCTTTTCATTTCTTCATTACTTTTGCCTTCTTCAGATTGTTTGTCAATTAATTTACTGAGGTAATTAAGACTGGTTCAGAAAGTATAATGATTCATAAAGTTTGATTAGGGTTCACGCTATGATACTGTGTGATTTAAAGATAATAATCTACAATGCATAGTGTTTACTATTCGACGCCATTACTGCACTTTAATTGATTTGTTTTATATATTTAAATGTTTGAAAAAGGCCGAGATGTTCATACCGAATATAGATATTTCGTAATGAAATTAAGTGCACTTATCAATCTATCAGTTATTTCGTAATGAAATTAAGTGCGCTTATCAATCTATCAGTTATTTCGTAATGAAATTAAGTGCGCTTATCAATCTATCAGTTATTTCGTAATGAAATTAAGTGCGCTTATCAATCTATCAGTTATTTCGTAATGAAATTAAGTGCGCTTATCAATCTATCAGTTATTTCGTAATGAAATTAAGTGCGCTTATCAATCTATCAGTTATTCTGTTCTTCAATTTATCTTCATCTATGTAATTGGAGCTGAGTTAATACCAGGCAAAAAATCAAGTCCGAATTAAACCCATGACAAATAATCTGGACGGAATTATTCTACTGTCAAATAATTGGGGCTGAATTTATATCCTAGCAAATAATCGGGGTTGAATTTATATCCTAGCAAATAATCGGGGTTGAATTTATATCCTAGCAAATAATCGGGGCTTCAATAAACTCCTGGGCAATAATCGGGGTTGAACTAAACCACTGAAAAATCATGGACTTGAATTAACTTATTGGCCCATATTCTAGGTTGAATTAATCTCGTGAAAAATAGTCGGGGCTGAATTAATCTCCTGACAAATAATCGGGACTGAATTAAACTCCTGGCAAATAACCAGGCCTGAATTAAAATCCTGGCAAATAATCAGGCCTGAATTAAACTCCTGGCAAATAATTGGGACAAAATTCAACTCCTGGCAAATTATCGGTGATGAATTAAACAACTGGCAAATAATCGGTGCTGAAATTAATCTCTTGGCAAATAATCGGGGCTGAATTAAACTCCTGTCAAATAATCGGTACTGAATTAATCTCCTGTCAAATAATCGCGAATGAATTAATCTACTGACACATATTCGGGGCAGAATTAATCTCTTTGCAAATAATCAGGGCTGAATTAATCTCCTGGCAAATAATCGTGGATAAATTAATCTCCTGGCAAATAATCGGGGCTCAATACTGGCAATGAATCAGGACAGAATTAATCTCCTGTCAAAAATTCAGGGCTGAAAAAATCACCTGGCAAATAATCGCGGTTGAAATAATCGCCTGGCAAATAATCTAGGCTGAAATAATCTCCTGGCAAATAATTAGGCTGAAATAAACTGATGGCAAAAAATCGGGACTCAATTATACTTCTGGCAAAAAATCATGGATGAATTAATCTCCTGACAAAAAATCAGGGCTGAATGAATCTCCTGGCCAAAAAATCGGGGATGAATTATTTTGGCATCCGTCCGTCTACGTGAGACGATAGCGTAGCTCTAGAGTCAACTGTTCCTTCTTTCTGGCTCTGTTTTTAGCGTGCTTTCTATTCCTGTCATCCTCAGCTTTGCCAACTCCCTGCCTGAAAGCTAGGCGCCAGGTGGGACGGTCGTTAGCAAAGCTCTCCCATTTTTTGACTCGATGTTGGCCGTCTTCATGTCCCTCTTGCAAACATCTTTGTTTCGCAGTCGTGGACGTTCAGTCGGTTGTGCAGCTTCTGCTAGCTCCCCATATAACAGGTCCTTAGGAATGCGGCCTGGGTCCATTCTCTTGACATGGCCGAGCCAGCAAAGGGGCCTCTCGCTGAGAATGGCGAACATGCTGTTGAATGTTGGCGCGTTCTAAAACCTCTGTGTTGGGTACTTTGTCCTGCCACTTGATGTGCATAATGCGCCGCATACATCTCAGGTGGAAACTGTTGAGTTTTTTCTCGTGTCTTGCATAGATAGTCCATGTTTCACTCCTGTAGAGGAGTGAGCTGAGCATACAGGCTTGGTAGACACGCAGTTCGGTCTTCTCGGTGAGGTTGGGGTTGTTGCATACCCTCTGGTTACGTCTGGCCATCACTGCAGTTGCCTTGGCAATCCTGCCGTTCACCTCATAATTAATTGAGAGTGAGCTGGAGATGTTGGACCCGATGTAGGTGAAGTTCTCGACAACTTCCAAGTTGTATCCATTGATGGTAACAGAGGGAGGGGAGTCTGCATCTTGCGCCATGACGTTCGTTTTCTTCAAGCCAATGGTCAGTCCGAATTCCTTGCAAGCGTTGGAGAGGCGGCATACCAGCTGCTGCATTCCATCTTCTGTGTGTGATGTCAAGGCTGCATCGTCGGCGAAAAGCAATTCACGGATGAGTACCCTTGTGACTTTAGTCTTAGCACGGAGACGGGCAATGTTGAACAGCTTTCCGTCAGCCCTGATATGGATGTAGACTCCATCGCTGAGTTACTTGAAGGCGTACTGGAGAAGCATGGAGAAGAATATGGCGAATAGCGTCTGCGTAAACGCACAGTCTTGTTTGACTCCGCTGAAGATGTTGACCGGGCATAGGGATGCTGACAGCCGGAGGGCAAGGATTCTCTCAGTACCTGATGACGGAGGTTCAATGAAGGCGACTAGCGTGTTCTTTACGGCAAACCCTACACCGTGCTTCTTAGGTTCATCCGAGAGCTTCCCCATGCCAAAATAACTTCCCTGATGGTGCCGCTGTCAGCCAGTCGGGTCTCCTGGAAACAGGCAATGTCGATGTTCAGTCGGTAGAGTTCTGTGTCAATGACGGCAGTCTTCCGTGCATCGTCGATCTGCTGTAGGTCATTGGTTAATCCAGGACACATGGTCCTAACGTTCCAGGTTGCAAAACGAAGAGCTGGATTTTTTATTTCTTCTTTGGGTCTTTCCTGGTGCGGAGTTTTGTGGCCCACTTGTCGAGATGGTTCTTTAAGCTCCACGCACCCAGGGAAGCAGGCAGGCCGTGGTGGGCAGCACCTTACTGACTGGGGGCTGCCCAGTTTAAGGTGGGCTGTAGCTGTCCAGTGAGAGCTGGTGATCTCTCCCACTGTCAGAAGTAACCCCGGGCGCCAAGCTCTACGCCAGTCGAGTTTTGGCTTAGAACCAGTAAACTGCTACTTCCCGTGTTGTGCCGACGCCTAACGACGACGCTGAAGTGTCCTCTCCAGTGGAGCTACGAAACCTGGGCAGGGTGGTATGGAGAATCAGCTGTTGTCCATGTAGATCCCCCCCCTCTTCACGCAGCTGGTGGGCCCAATGGAACAACGAATGTCGATACAGCTTGGTTCCAACGGCGTCTCAGGAGTTGCCGGAATGACGTTGAAGTCAATGTCAGACCGCCTTAGGGACTCCATCTCCGGATTTATTTCGGGGTTTACTCCCTTAGCCTATTACATGAGTGTGTATAGCCGCAAGGCAGCAGAGGTTTGGAATCGGAGTTTTCCTTGTCCTAGATGAGCTACCATCCAAGGTTTACGAGTCCCATCTACCCGAAGCAACTGGTTTTAAGGCGCCAGTGGCCCACCTTCGCCCCTTCTCCTATTAGAAGAGTGGTCCGCCGAACTTCAAATCTCAGCCACTCGCGAAGGCCAGGAGCTGGATTTTAGTTGACAGAGGCGATCAGAGACAAAAGCCGTATGGGGGATTTCTGGAGTGGGGCGCTTGTCTCCCACTCCCTCACCGGCAATACCAACCTTAGGCTACGAAAGGGTGTGTGTGTGTGTGTGTGTGTGTGTGTGTGTGTGTGTGTGTGTGTGTGTGTGTGTGTGTGTGTGAATTAATCACATGAAAAAGTAAGCAAAGTTAGTAACATAATTTCACACATTGCGATTAACAATACGTGGGAATGTTTACAAGGTTAATGAAATAATAATAATGATATAAAATACTAAAATGTTTTTATTAAGATATGGCCTGAAAGATGGGGAGAAGTTAAAGAGTAGGAGTGGTTGTGGCTTGCAGCACATCAAAAATTGTAAGAAAAGTTTTTTCCCTTGCATATTTTTACTCCTATTTCATACATTCATCCATGGTGTGTTGTTAATAAAATGTCATCGCACACGGCTTCATTAAATCAAGAAATGCATGGGAAACATGATCATAGCTAGCCTTTGATCCGTGTTCGACAGTTTTATTGCCAGTACTGAGCCTGTTTAGAGAAAGTCACGAGTGTGTGTTAAGAAAAGATAGCAGACGCACGTGATAGCTTAATCGTCGATTTAATGTCACTCGTTCGACTTGTTTTGGTAGCAATAAAGATAACATTTGCTAATTTAATATAAAATTTATGCTAATCAAATTAAATTATGTTACCATCTAACCTAGCTTCCAAAGAAAGCATCTTGTAATTTAGCAGGGTTTATCAACGAGAAAAATCAAAATTAACAGAAACGTTAGAGTCATGAATAAATTATTGAATTCTTTCTTCTATGCAAAGACCGGATAAAATGCAAATAAGGATAACAAAAGTTTTATGTAATTTGCATTCTGAGATTTCTTATTATGATATTATGAAAATTTTCTCATTAAGATTGCAGATGTTTGGACACGAACTTATTGAATAATTTATAATATTAAATTCTTTATTAGATTCAACATAACTTTCATCTCAATATTTTTTAAGCAAACGGGTCACTTTCTTTTCTTTATAATCATGACGGAGACCAAGTCTGAGGAAATCGTGTCCTTCGAAACGCTTTATACGAAACGTGCACTAACCAATAATCTGATAATAACGCTCTAGTACGAAACATGTGGTAACCAATAGGTCTGATCCGCTATTGTGTGCGCTGCAAGCGTCTGCTTTATAATGAATGGAAGGTTTTAAGTAAAGTATTAAAACCACATGGTGTTTGCATATCACCAGAAGTGAAATCAGTGTCCACCCCTTATGTCCAAGGTCATAGTTTGTAGTGTGTTAGATACTTCCATATATTCTGTCAGTTTCGCTTTTGCTTTATTTAGAAAGAAAACAAAGAAGAAAAAAATCATAAAGATATTTATCAGAGTAAACCATGATCGGCATCCACTTTTTGTATTTTGTAGTAGTCAGGTTCAAGTTTATCCCAGCTTGAAAATATTGCTGCAATACAATATGGATGAGCGCTCTCACCCCACGTGCACCCCATTTTAAATAAACAGAACTTGTCTAATATAAAACAAATGTGTAAATTTTACAACTTTCGTTTTTTATTAGCTTGGTTGATTTTTAACGACGCTTTTAAATTAGTTTTGATCATTCAGCATATCCGTTTGTGTATATGGCGTGTCTTCAGATATTCTTAACGTAGGTTTATATGCAATATGGACGAAAGCAACGGCTCGAATTTCCACGTGACCAAATAAACTAGTTCAAGGAATGGTTTGTTCGAGTCAGATTAGGTCTGATATAATTCTAAACGATTTTTAAGGTCCCAAACTCAAGTTTGATCCCTTGTAACTATAGCATATTTGACAGTATTTCATGATTTGAAAAAACAAATGTAGAATTTGACAAAATTTTAATGAATAAATTATGCCTGCTTGAAAGACCTTTTGCAGATTTTTTTGACAAAGAATCTACTTTCTTTTCTTCTGATACTGAACTTGACGTTTTTTTTTCTTCCTCTTCCGTTTCTTGTTCTTTGCAGACAGCGTTTGAGTTAGAATAGTTATCGATTTTCATGTGACCCCCATATCTGCTTTATCATTTTCTGAAGTGGTGTTGTGTAGCTTTCGCATTTTTGCACTATTTGATAATATGATCGAGTTCAGAAAATACCTGCTTGCTGTTATCTGCTAAGTGCAACACTTATCTGTTGATCTCTATTATTTTCTTTGTTCAATTTTATCTTACTTAGTATAAATTATATTCCAATAACCTCACATTCCAATCATCTTGCACCTTGAAAGCTGTATCCAATGAAAAATACACTATAGCGTACTAACGGGGTGGGTATGGGGTGCGGACGGGGCGGTTGACTAAGGACGCCAGCAGTCATGGGGCGCCAAACAGCTGATCAAAATTAAATTACAGGAAATTCGTTGCCGGGGCTATCGTCATTGCCCCGGTTGTCATTTATCCTTTGTACGCTACTGAAGAAGAAAAAAACATTTTTATTTTAAAACAGTTGTACGTCATTCTTTAAGCTACATTTAACATACATCTTCAACATACATTACAAATCTTATTTCTAATTTTAGTTTTCAACCCAAGCATCTTCACAGCTGACATGTCTTCCCCATACTTTATATAATCCCATCCATACAAAAGATTAAGGTCGTCTATTCAAGAAAAGAAGCACGTGCCATATTATGTGAGCCGAATGCATTTCCTGTTTGAGTCACTTACATTTTTCAAACTCATTTAAAAGCCGCTGTCGGTTTCCCAGGCGACAACACTAGGCTGCACGGCACGTGCGCAAGGATAATTGGGTAGAGTCACGTGTACAATGCCATATACATTGACTATATTACAATTAGAAAAGATGTAATTTCACATTTATTTATTTTTTTGCATCTGAATCGGGCCATCCACAAAAACCTTGCTTGCATGGAAATTATTTGTATAATCCTATATTCTCTGCTTTAGTGAGCCTCATTATGCTTCCAATATTGATCACGAAATAGTTATATAACATTTTTAATGAATCTATACAAATCGTTTATGTGGAATTTTCAAGAACAGTCATTTTGTTTTCATTTTGTAAATTTAAAAATAGTAATGACAGTGATTGATCATATAATTAACTTCGTATCTCTTTCAAACATTTGGAATATTTACTAGCAATGTTATTTACAGCGGCCAGATTTACGTATACAATTTGCATTTAGGTATTGCTTTGTGCATTACAGGTCACTATCATATTCTTATGTTTTTTGTTATTTTTAGAGTTTGTATTGAACGTATAAAAAAATAATGAATACAATTATCTGATGCCAGCTTCCTTTTAATATCGCATCATTTAAATCGTTTGTCTGAGATTTTCTGTATAAAAGCCGGCCAACACATAACATCTTCACTATCGTAATTAACATGGCCCTAGATAATTTGAGCTGTTATGGTGAACAAAAGAATCTTTAATTGTCTGAGCCTAATGTTAAAATCTTTGATGATTTACTCATTTCTAAAAAGGAACCATTAGTACTGACCTTTATCCCACCCCAATATAACGATTCTCAGAGGAACAATCAATCGGTTCTTCACGAGTCTGTCTCTCTCTCTCTCTCTCTCTCTCTCTCTCTCTCTCTCTCTCTCTCTCTCTCTCTCTCTCTCATATTTAAAACGTGCTCTTATTCGTACCCGTGATAAGTACTGGTGAATATTCGACGTTGGCATCAAGAAGATCATTTTTCAAATTTTGGGCTAAATTATTAAATGGGAAAAGATGCATTCCACCGAATTCATACCAATTTAATGAGGTCCCTGTTTTACTTAGTTTTCTCGTAAAATATAATCCCTCATCATTCACACTCTCCTGACCATGAACATGCTGGAAAAAAGAATAATGAAATAAAGAACAAAGAAATGAAGTCATGATGCTGTTATGCTATCAAACAGCAGGCTTGCAGACTGTTCTACACAGAAGCAAAGATTTGAGCTATTCAGTCTCGTTACGTGGTTTTAACCAGGAACATTAGTTTCCTTTGATAGTATATTAACTGACAATAATGACTTGGGAATGTCAAGCATTTTGTCTTCAAGCACTGTCGGACTCAGAGCTAGTTTTTTCCCACAAACAAAAGAATATGACTTTAGGCAAAAAGTGGGTTTTCTTTCGTTGAGATCCACGTGTTAAAATTCGATTCTTTGCACGGGTTGGTAAGAACGTGTGCAAAGACTTTACCTGTTTCGACTGCAGGAACAAACTTAGCGACCTAATCATGTTTTGTATCTTATATGTTTTCAACATGTTTTTTATGTTTTCCAATTTCATTGTTTTTGTCATTTGTTGTTCTGTAGTGTAGTCATATCATTATTGATGGTCTAAAGCGCTTAGAGCTTCGAAAGATTAGGCGCTATACAAAGTCCTCATTATTATTATTATTATTATTATTATTATTATTATTATTATTATTATTGGTACCTTGCTTAAATCTTTCTCTTTCTATGTTTCACAATGTTTGACAGCCGCTAACCTCTTGTTTTAATGTGAAGAACAAAACCATGTATTCCGAAAAATTGCCATGCTGATATTGTTCTGTGGTAGGATATTGACAATATGCATACACTTTTAACAGCTGATATCTACAGTCGAGAGCATGGGACGTTTCTTGTAACTCGGCTGGTTCTTTTTACAGGTTTTAGCATGTGTGAGACAATGGAAAGACCATTATTTTATGTTGCAATGATGAGGTAACAAGGGCCCTGCAAATCTGTAGGCGAAAGAATATTCCATTTGAATAGACCACTACATTTTCTTCCAAATTGTCAGTGTCCCGTATATATCAGCACAGAAGGTAAAATTTCTGCCGAGAAATTACAGAGATTTGTTGGAATTTACACTATTTCGAACTTGACATTCGTAGAAACGCAACGCTACTGCAGATATCAAATAAAAATGATACTGACTCCCCAAGATGTACAGAAGTGCACCCATTAGAGATGTCCTAGTTGGTGGTTGTACATCGTCTGTAGTGGCTTTGTAGCCCAGCACAGGAGTGGCAGTCCTTTCTGAACCTGAAGTTGACCCTGGTATGTGTTGGAACTGCTTCTTCTTCCTCCGAGATCGTTTGTCATCAGCTAGCAAGAGTAGTTTGTACTCGCCAGCTCTCAAACCAGTTATCAGAGCGTGTCGCCAGCTGGGCACGTTCTTCCCATGGGTTGAGATCGATGTTAAAGGGCTTTCATATGGCACTCACAGACTCACAGACATCCTTGAAGCGGAGATGTGGCGATCCAATCGACATTTTGCCAGATGCAAGTTCCGAATAAAGAAGGACTTTTGGGATCCGTCCGTCTTTCATCCGATGTACATGGCCCAGCTATGATGGTGTGGTGATAAGTGTGACCATGCTGTGAATCTTGGCACGTTCAAGCTCCTCGTTGTTTGTTACCCGATCACTGGGAGTATGGGTTGGAGACATTGCATGTGAAAGGCGCTCAGTCTTTCCTCTTGTGCGGCGTGCAGAGTCCAGATTTCACTGGCATACAGGAGAGTGCTTAGCACGCAGGCAGCATACACGGATATCTTTGTGTGTGCTCAGGATCAGCATACTGTTGTTCCACGCTCTCTGCGACAACCTGGAGAGTTGTTGATACATTTCCAATCCGCTTGTTGAGCTCAAAATCGAGCGATAGGTTGTTGGTGATGGTAGAGCCAAGGTATGTGAACTGACTGACTACCTCAAGTTTGTAGTTGTTGATGATGATGCTTGGGGGAGGGTCCTAATTCTGAGCCATCACGTTTGTTTTCTTTAGGCTGATGGTCATCCCAAACTTACCGCATGTTTTAGTAAAGGGATCCACCAGGTGCTTCAGTGTGGTTTGCTCTTTGCCTTTAGTCGTTCCAGGTTGAAACAGTTTGTCGTCTGATTGCGTGTGCAGATAGATCCCTTCTGTGGACGTCCCAATGACATGTTTGAGCAGGCGAGCGAAGAAGATGCCGAAGAGAATGGCGGGCTAGGACGCACCTATGTTTAGCTCCACTGAGGATGATGAAAGGGTCAAACGTTGAGCCATCGTACTGAACTGTGCATTTCATGTCATCTTTGAAGGACTGGATCATGGTTAGCAGCTTTGTGAGTCATCTAATCTTTGAAAGGATTGTGAAGAGTCCATTTCTGCTGACCAGATCGAACGGCTTAGTGAAGTCTATATAGGCTATAAGATGGGTTTGTCTTGTTTCTGCATTTCAACAGTCTGTTCAAGATGACTTTACCCACGATGCTGAGAAGGGATATGCCACATATCCCCTGTAACTGTTGCAGTCACTTCTGTCGCCTTTGTTCTTGTACAGGGTTACGATGCTGCGGTCTCTCATGTCATTAGGCACTGCACCCTCATCTCAGCAATGGCAGAGAAGATCGTGCAGGTGTGTGACCAGTACGCTGAAGCCGCACTTGATGACCTCTGCTGAGATGCCATCCTTCCCTGTGGCTTTACCTAGGACGGTTTCTTTTATGTCTGCCACAGTAGGTTTCTTGTTCAGTTCGGCCATGAGCGGAAGGTTTTCAATGGCTTTGAGAAAATCGATGGTCACGTGGTTCTCCCTGGAATACATTTCAGAGTAGTACTCCATTCAACGTCCCATCTGACTGCCCTTGTGGATGGTCTCGCTTTTAGCAGACTTCAGTGGTTCTATCACTGTCTTCGTGGGACTCATTGATTTCTTTATGACATCGTATACGTGCTGTGTATATGCTGATGACTAAACGCTCTGACAAAGATGAAGCCAATATTCATTTGCCCACTGCAGTGCTAACCTCTGCGCTTTGCTTCTGCTATACCTTTACGCCTATTGAGTCCTCTGACAGGGGGATCGTTTGTATTCAAGGTGAGCACGGTGACACTTTTCTACGACTGGCGTGAATGTGGCGGAGTCAGCCTTAAACCAGTCGTTGTTTTATGACTTCTTCTTACAAAAGATGCGTGTAGCTGTGCTGTACACAGTTTCTCTGATGTGATCCCATCTCTCTTTGTCTCTGCCGTTGGGATGTTCTGAATCAAACGTTTTGGAGATGATATAAGTGAATTCCTCAGCCTTGTCTGGATTTGACGTCTTGCTCACGTCAATGCGTGGTTTACCCTCTTGTCTAGAGCGATGTATCTTCTTTGGCTACAGCTTCATTTTTCAGCACAACAGCGAGTGGTCAGTATCGCAGTCAGCGCTGTCTAAGGTACGGGAAAGACACACGCCCTTCTTGGCAGACCGTCTCATAATGATCAAGTCCAGTTAGTGCCAGGGTTTCGATCAAGGATGCCTCCAAGACATTTTATGCTGTGGCTTTGTCTAAAAGAATGAAATGGCTTTGTTGAGGTCATGGTACGAGCACTAGGAGTCGCTGCCCGTTCTCATTCATATTCACAATGCCAAACGTGCCAAGACAGGAAGGCCACGAGTCAATTTCAGCATCCAACCTAGCATTGAAGTCGGCCAGTAATATTAAGTTCTCTTGTTTGGGATTTTTCTCGATGAGCGAGTTGAATTCGTCATCTTTTGTATCTGCTTTGGAGCTTAGTGTTTGAGCTTAAACGCTAATCAGGCTGAAAGGCCCAATTGTGGTTTGGAGAAGGAGGGATAACAATAGTCCATTTCCTTGATGGGAGAGTTATATCATCCCAAGAGAGAGTTCCTGACGGCGAATCCAACACCAAACTCTCTGGCTTCATCAGCGCTCTTTCCTTGCCAGAAGACCGTGTAGTCCTCTTCTCTGAGGAATCCGGAATCCGGAATCTGATAGCCGTGTCTCCTGTAGTATTCCTATGTTAATCTGAAGTCTTGCAAGTTCGTACTCGAATTGGTTGAAGTCTTTCTAACATCGCTGATTGCCTGGAGATCAATTGAGAGTCCAGTCAGCATGGCTCGGATATTCCAGGTACGTAGCTTGAGAATTGGATGTTTCCTTATTGGTTTTCTTTTGTTATTTTTTGGTTTTTGCTTATCTCCCACATCCACCCCGGCGATAACAATCCTTCACCCACGAGGTCAAACAATTGTAACTATCTATCACAAAAACCTTTACCCTTGTTCTAGAACCGTAAAAACAAATCGATATATTGTGTTTATGAGCAAGAACATTGATCCTAGACGTATTCAAAATGCAAAAGAAAAGTGCAGAAAAGGGAACGGGGGACCAAAGAAAACAAGAAGAAACAGATTTCATAGTATTAGTAGCATTAGCATTAGCAGTAGCAATAGCAGCAAACAAACATCAGCGGTATTGTTAAATTGGTATATATTGTACATTCACGCCTTTTTATAATAATAATAATAATAATAATAATAATAATAATAATAATAATAATAATAATAATGAGAATTTTGTACAGCGCCGAATTTCTAGAAACTCGAAGCGCTTTGCAACATATATAATGATATGATCACAAAGGAAACAAACACCATTAATTTTATAAAACAAAATATGCTAAAATATTTAAGGTATGAAACATTAATAGGTCTTCATGTTTGTTCTTGCAGTCACAAGAAGTGAGCTTTAAGAGCACTCATGAATGGGATCACTGTGTCTTTGTGTCTAAGTTCAATTCGCCATTCGTTTCAAATTAATGGGCCCTGATATGCAAAAGAACATTGTCCATATGACTTCGCTTGCATAGTGGAATAATGCGCGTACTATTATCAGAAGAGGAGCATAAGTATCTTGCTGGTGTGTACGCATGGGTGAGGCCAGATAGGTGTTTTGTACTGGAGTCCGTCAGTGAAACGTAGCACAGAGAACAAAGTTTGTGATTGATTCTGGTCGAATGGATAGCCAGTGTAAGGTACAGAGCAGCGCGGAGGTGTGCTCTGTTCGTGGTAGTCTCAAGATGATCCAAGCAGCTGTGTTTTGGACTTTTGTTGAAGTTTCTGGAGCAAATATTGAGACGAACCATACAGAACTGAGTTACAATAACCCCAGTCTTGATAGTACTAATGAACGCACACGTTTTTTAATGGCATCAACTGGAAGCTATTTGCGAATGGAGCTGATGTGTCTCAGCTCAAGATATGCAGCCTTGCATATGTTCAATACATGTTGGTGCAATGTGAGAGTACTGTCTTGAGTAACACCTAGGTTTCGTACTGACTGCGTGAATTTAATGTTGGTGTTGCTGATATGTATTGTTTGAGGTAAATGGTAGGAATGGGACAGTTTTGGGGCTGTGATCAGAATGACCTCAGTTTTATCATCATTCATCTGTAGATTGTTACATCTCATCCATGATTTCACATCAGAAATACACCTCTCTACGCCTTGGATGGTAGCATCAACTTCAGTTGGGTGGCTAGATTTGTATATATTTAAGTGTCATCAGGGTACAACTGGTGAGAAACTGGATGAATATCTATGACACTTGAGAGCGCCTGAGTGTATAGAATGAAGTGAACATGTCGAAGAACATACCCCCTATGAAACACCACAACATAGATCAACTAGGCTGGAGTGTATTCCATTTGCAGACACAATTTGTGTCCTGTTGACTAAGTAGGACTTGCACTACAGTAAGGCTGTATTGTGAATGCCAAATACATTCTGGAGACGGTGAAGTAATATATAGCATGGTCATTGACTACTTTCAGAAGTTCAGTACTGTGGCAAGAGCGATATGCAGATTGTACATTGCTAAAAAGACTGTTTGAATTCAAATGAGATTTAATTTGGGTTAGAACAACTTTTTCTAAGATTTTGTATATGAACGGGAGATTACAAACTGGGTGGTGGTTCTTTAAATCGTTATGGTCGAGTGTTGGTTTCTTCAGCAGAGGCTTTACAATGGCAGTTTTGAAAAATGATTGGAATTCCCCAGATGAGAGAGAGGTATTAATAATATCATTTAGTGAAGGCAATATTGGTTCTAAGTACTGAAGCAGCAGTTATGATGGAATTGGATCAAGTGTACGTGACTTTGGGGCACTCATCATCCCGAATGTTCGTACTAAATCCATATAGACAAGTTAAAATGCTCCTGTATGGTGACGACGAGTCAATTGAAATTGTGTTGTCAATATGATCTCTATTGGTTTGTACTTTGTCACGGGAGAAATTTGCAAATAGGTCCGGAAGTTCTACTGGAGAGAAGGTAGTTGGATGTGATGTACATATGTTCCTTGACATTAGTTTGTTAGCTATCTTGAAGAGCTCTTTGCAGCTGGAACATTCCGTGATTTTAGTTTTGTAGTAGGATACTTTGGCTAAATGGACCATGATTGTGACGTTAGTCTTAGCGGCATCATAGATTTGTTTATGATTAGTGAGCCTGGTGGAAAGTCAAAGTGTCTCTGTTTTACGGTGTTCTCTATTAGCAGTGCAAAGTTGGTCCCTAGCATGTCTATACCACGGAGAACACGTTTGAATGTATACTCTGCATTTGGTGGCTGGGGTATATTTTTCAAGCAATTGCACATTTCCTGGGTGTATTACAGTATTAATATGATGGAATTTAGTATCCGTGTTATTTGACAATACACTGGGTTATTTTTGTTATGATAGTGACACTAATAGTCATAGCATTCACTGCACGTGCGTCAATTGGAATGTATTGTTCCAAATGAGTTAAAGACGGTAATTTCGTTCACCTTTGGATGTCAGTTTGGACAACGTTTTTGGTTTTTGATAAGTGTTCAGACTTTTCCACATTACAAACGTAAACTCAAAACTCTTTACAATTTAATTATCAAGGTCCTTTCTGAAAGATGGTTTATGTCTTTATTTATTGATCTGGAGGGGGCCCCGAGTGGTCGAATGGTCAAAAGCACTCACAGTTACGGATCACTGCCATCTCACCGCTGTCTGCGTTTGTTCGAGTCTTAGATTCGGCCAATGTGGGTATGTGAGAAAGCTTGCCAATAGCTCCTCGTGGGTCGGTGGTACTTTCTGGGAGTCTTCCCAGGTTCTTCCTCCACCATTAATACTGGCCGCCATGTATAGCCTATATTGTGCTGAAGAATGGCGTTAAACCCTACAAGAACAAAAACTTGTGATCTGGCATTTAAAATATGAATTTACAAGAGATAATGTATGTTGCACATGTTTTTTCTAGCGATATGACTGAATTTTTAATTTAAAAAGCTACGTTAAAAATCCAAATCACACACACACACACAATCACACACTACTACTACTACTACTACTACTACTACTACTTATTAGGTTTTTAAGTCATGGCTCTGGGTGTTCCTGGCGCTGATGGTAATAGGAAGTGGATTTGTTTCCTGCAACTCTTTGATAATGTCACTGTTACCAATCTTGTAAAAAAGCAAGATAAAAAGATTTTTTTCTTTCTTCTTCAAAACGATAGATGTATGCTTTGTATAAGATATAATTATACTTCTCAGTGTCAGCTATGTAATGTATGGTGAAATATGATAATTTTCATAATTTCGACATAATTAAAATAAGACAAATTTAGCACTTACGCAAAGTGCCCTGTTGTTAAGTTATAAAATACCAAAAATGTTTCGTTGACACCAATCAGACACTCTTCACACATGTGCAAGATTATTGACTGTTTTATGCATTGAAAAAATTTAATCGCAAAACGACCAATACATCTAAGATATTGCCATCCATTTCGTTATTTGAATGAACCATGCCCTCACGGCACATAATAGAAATACGAAACAAATCTCCAGCTGACACGCGCACAACCTGGTACGAGCATACGTCGTCTGGTATACTTGATTCAGTAACCCCTTCAGTATGCAGGCATTCATTAAAAGCATTCATTGCGAACTGCTTCCATAAACATGCATTAGCTAACATAATGTCCTCAAGCGAGCTAAAGAGTGGGTCTTACATGCTTTTGAGTACCCGATGTAAGCAACAACATCATCATCATCATCATCATCATCATCATCATCATCATCAATAATAATAATAATAATAATAATAATAATAATAATAATAATAGTAATAATAATAATAATAATAGTGTTTTGTAATACAGGCCACTGGCCTATGATTCATATTCGAAAGTTATGTGGTATAAAAAGATGTTATAGTGTGTAAAAAAGAACATCGTATGCATATTGGAAGCGTTATACATGAAATTAATCATTACGGCATTTTGTAATTGGTTGAAATACAAACATCTAAAATAAAGAGAACCCTAAAGCCTGCATGGAACAAGTTTTAATATATAGATTAATCTAGATCTGTATGAAGTAGGAGTCGATGATAAAACTGTTTCTCTAAGGCTTTTTTTGTGTAAACATTGCTCAATTAGTCATTAGAATTTTACTGGTAAAATTTTGCTTAAAAGTCCTAACTTTTTCTAAAGTTGGAATTTTATATACAATGGTGGGTAAATATGTTCTTCACAATTCTCTGGATAGCAGACAATCAGTAATAAAATGGAATTCGTTTTCGGTAATAAAGTTACAAATTTTACACAATCTTTCATCATAACAAAATAATTTTATAATTTCCTGTTTTACCTCTAACTGGGATGTTGCCCTCTTTAAACATAGTCATGCTATAGCAAAAATCGCTATCGCCTAATAATTCTAGATATTTTTGACAATTGTATTATACTCCCAATGACCAAAAGAAAGGAAGTTCTTCCATCAACTTAATTTCATCTTGCAGCTTTTGCCTAAAATATCTTCACATCTTTGAATGAACAATGTAAGAAATATATTTTCATCACTGATTATACTAAACATTGCCAATTCCAAATATAAATATAAACTTTCAACATTCTTTAAATGGCAATCACACACACACCCATCTTGACTATATAGTGTAGCATTGTTTAGGAGATCTCTTTTCTGGCATTTTTAGAATTCTCAGCCATATTTCAAAATACCTTTATATCTTACATTGTTTACTAATTCTTCCTAATTCTTTATATACGATGGCATTTCGAGTAGACTTAGAGATACAAAGAATTAACTTACAAAATGAAAATGAACTTTCTCAGTATCGTTGGCATTGTAAACCCCCCACTAAACTTCAATCCCATAGTTAAGGACTGGAGATATCTTCGAGTCAAATCAAGTTACAGGTAATCTGCCGAATGTTTAAAAACTTTGCTTTAATATAAGTAGTATAGTTTTTAGTGAATGCCAGGATAGAGTTTTCTGACATATACACCAAAAGTCTTTACAGAAAATATGACTTCTAGAAGTATAACATGTTTGGCAGTTATAATGAACTGATATTGTAAAATGAAAACATTAAACTAAATCATGAGACCATAGATAGAACAATCGCTGAAGAGGAGGTATCATTGATTAAAGTGAAGCATGGCGGTATCCATAGATTTCCTTAAATGTACGAGGAATATAACTGAGAGACTTTGACTTTCCAACAGGCTCACTATTCATAAACAAATATATGAAGCCGCTAAGAATAACGTCACAAACATAGTCCATTTAGCCAAATTATACCTCTGCAGTAGTAAGATCACGGAGAGTTCCAGCTGCAAAGAGCTCTTCGAGATTACTAACAAAACAACATCAATGAACAAATGTACACCACTTCCAACAACCTTCTCTCCAGTAGACCTTCCGAACCTATTTGCAAATTTCTTAGAGATAAGTTTGATAACACAATTTAAATTGACCTGTCGTCACCATGCAGTTGCGATACATAATTTCAGTGACAACCGTTAGAAACATTTGAACCTGTCTCCATGGATTTATTTCTTGCAATCGTGATGAAGAGTGCAACAAAGCCATGTGACTTTGATCTAATTCCAACATCACTGCTTCTTGAGTACTTCGATCCAATATTGCGATCACCAACTGATGTTATTCATACCTCACTCTCATCTGGGGAATTCCCATCATTTTTCAAAACTGCCATTGTAAAAACTTTATTTTTTCCAAAGCCAGTTATGTAACGTTGTCCATCAAGGGGGGGGGGGGGGTGTAAATCCATCCTTCACAGATTGTTAAGGAGGGGGACAGTGTCTGATAATTATTTGAAGCAGCATATATCTGGGAATAGCAAGGAGCTTCAGTAAAGGTCAGTGACTATTTGCTCGATTGTTGTTATATCTTACTGCAAATTAAGTGGACTTTTAATTATTGTAGTATGTATAATTTAGTAAGTAGACTTGCCAATTGTAGGGTGATTCATTAAGTTGTGTTTGATATACATGCATATTTTGAGATATGAGCAATGTTTATGTAAAGAATTAATGTTGTAATTTGTTATTGGGTTAATTCGTAGTAACCTCATGCATTTATTCATTTGATGTTATATGTTTGCAAATGTTAGGTTGAATTATAATCTGTGTATAATGGTTGCAGTGTGCAAAATTAGTTAATAGAAATTTGCCTATTGTGTATACTTTGTAGGAGTATCACGTGTAAGGATATATCAGCGCATGGAAATGCGAATATCTGTGTACACTTTGTAGAAGTGCAATGTACAGAAATGCGTGACCAAAAACGGCAATGGCTTATCTGAAGATATTAATGTTTAGTGTGAGTTTACATACATAGGGGAATATACTATCCTAATGTCTTTGTGTGTTAATACAGGAAGGTTTTAGGGACCAGCGGAAATTACCCCAATGCGGTTGGTCCTAGTCTCTGGAAGACGAAATAAAAAGAACGGAGACAGACGTTGGACGGACTGGAGGGAGTTTTGCATCTCTCTATCACTACTTCAATTTTTGACAAAAACGAGCCAGGGTGGGTCTTCTGTAATAATTTAAATAATATTGGGTTCACCCCACCCCAACCTAAATAACGCCAACCTCTACATCGCTTATAGCTTCTAAAGATTAAGCGCTATACACAAAGTTCTCAGCATCATTGTTGTTATTGTGCATCACAATATCTAAGTACCGAAATGTTTCATGTAATGTGCACCTTATTCAGTATCGTCCTGTTCTAGGACAGTAATCATTTGCAGAGACACTTTAAATGCCTCTGCTGGATACAATTTGATACGGTACACAGTAGGCCTAGAATACATGTTTACTATAGAATGTCCCTTTCAGAACAAAACATTACGATGTAGCGATTTTCATGTAAAATATGTTTACAGGGTGATGAAATGCCTACATTTACTGCTGTGCATTTGTTACTATATATTTGCATTTGTTACTGGATATTTGCATTTGTTACTGGATATTTGCATTATTTGAATGGAACAAAAGACTGCACAGAAGACGTAAACAAATTTATTTTTGAGTCGGATTTGCATCCCTTATACACGGTGTAAAGATCAGATGTGGCTCGATACAGTTCTGTCACTTAAGAGACCCATTTATGTCCAAATTCTTATATGAACAGAGGTGAGTTTATTTACTTCTATAGCTTAACATTTAAACCACGCTTGTATATACGGCGGATTCTATATCTATGTTACAGATATACAGCTTTCCCCCATCCTGCCATCAAATAAGCAATACCCTTAGTTTTATTTCTTATTGTTGTTCTTGTTTTGTAATTTTACGCCATTTGCTCATTATTATATTGTTATACATGACATAACAAACCCCTGTGGAGGTAACATATACATAATAAGATAGCCGAAATAATTTGTTCCTTATTTCTTTTCGCGAGTCGAGTTAAAATATGACCGCCAAAATGTTAATTCAAAAGAAAACATTCAGTAAGGCGGGGTTTAAAACTCCTCGAATAATGTCCAACGTTTGCGAACCAAGACTCTCAAACGTTCTACATTATTCAACTCGATGAATATATTCAATATTACGTCATTTCCCATTCGAGATCCTCTTTATAAAACATTTCAAATTGATAATACGGTATTAAACATTTCAAGTTAATAATATGGTTTAAAAACATTTCAAGTTAATAATACGGTATAAAAACATTTCAATTTGATAATACGGTATAAAACATTTCAAGTTGATAATACGGTATAAAACATTTCAAGTTGATAATACGGTATAAAAATATTTCAAGTTGATAATACGGTATAAAACATTTCAAGTTGATAATACGGTATAAAAACATTTCAAGTTGATAATACAGTATAAAAACATTTCAAGTTGATAATACGGAATAAAAACATTTCAAGTTGATAATACAGTATAACAAATTTCAAGTTGATAATACAATATAAAAAACTGTAAGTTGATAATACAGTATAAAAAGATTTCAAGTTGATGATACAGTATAAAAACATTTCAAGTTGATAATTCGGTATAAAAATATTTCAAGTTGATAATACGGTATAAAACATTTCAAGTTGATAATACGGTATAAAACATTTCAAGTTGATAATACGGTATAAAAGCATTTCAAGTTGATAATACGGAATAAAAACATTTCAAGTTGATAATACAGTATAACAAATTTCAAGTTGATAATACAATATAAAAAACTGTAAGTTGATAATACAGTATAAAAAGATTTCAAGTTGATGATACAGTATAAAAACATTTCAAGTTGATAATGCGGTATCAAGCATTTCAATTTGATAATACAATATTAAAAAAATTTAAGTTGAAAATACAGTATAACAGGATTTCAAGTTGATAATACAGTATAAAAACATTTCAAGTTGATAATGCGGTATAAATCATTTCAATTTGATAGCACTGTGTAAATCATTTCAAGTTGATACTATTGCATAAAGCACTTCAAGCTGATAATACAGAAAAATCATTTGAAGCTGATAATTCGGTATACTACTACTACTACTACTACTACTGCTACTACTACTACTACTACTACTACTACTAATAATAATAATAATAATAATAATAATAACAATAATAATAATGAGGACTTTGTATTGCGCCTAATATTTAGAAGCTCTAAGCGCTTTACAACATAAATAATGATAGGACAAAAAACAAAAAAAAAAGCCACGAAATAGGAAAACATATTTAAAAGAATCAGAAAATATTTAAGGTAGGAAACATTAATACGTCTTTAAGTTTGTTCTTAAGGGATAGTTTTAAGAATACTCGTGAAAAGGATCACTGTGTCTTTGTGCCTAATTTCAATCGGCAATTCGTTGAACGTTGGTGGGCTCTGATATGCAAAAGAACGTTGTCCACATCACTTCGTTTTCATAGTGGGAATAATGACTATACGATTGTCTGAAGAGGTGTGTAATTATTTTGCATTTCAAGGTAATAATACGGTATAAAAACGTTTCAAGCTGATAATTTGGAATACAACCGTTTCAACTTGATAATGAGACATAAAAGCTTATCAGGCTGATAATGCAGCATAACAAACTGATAATACGGTTCAAACGAATTTCACGTTGTTAAAAAATAAAACAATATTTGGCTGATAATACGGTATAATATCGTTTGTTACTAGTACTCAATAAAGCATATCAAGTTAATAATTCTGTATAAAAGCATTTCAAGTCGATAATACGGTAGAAACCATTTCAAGTCGATAATACGGTAGAACGCATTTCAAGCTTATAATATGGTTTGAAAGCATTTCAGATCGACAATATGGTATACAAGCATTTAAAGTTGATAATACGGTATTAAAGAATATTAAGCTGATAATGCGGTAAAAAAAGCGTTTTAACCGGATAATATGGTCAAAAAGAACTTCAGTTCGATAATGCGGTATAAAAGCATTTCAAACTGATAATACACTATAAAAGCGTTTCAAGCTGATAATACGGTATAAAAGCATTTCAAGTCGATAATACGGTAGAAAGCATTTCAAGCTAATAATACGGTATGAAAACATTTAAAGTCGATAATACGGTAGAAAGAATTTCAAGCTCATAATACGGTTTAAAAGCAGTTCAAGCTGATAAGACGTTAAAAAGCATTTCAACTCGATAATACGGTATAAAAGCATTTCAAGTCGATGATAATACGGTACAAAACATTTCAAGCTAATAATACGGTAGAAAACATTTCAAGCTGATAGGACAGTAAATAAAACATTTCAAGCTAATAATACGGTGTAAAGCGTTTGAAACTGATAATATGGTCTAACAGCACTTCATATCGATAATACAGTATAAAGCATTTCAAGCTGATCATACGGTATAAAATCATTTCAAGTCGATAATATGGTAGAAAGCATTTCCAGTCGATAATACGGTAGAAAGCATTTCACGTCGATAGTACGGTAGAAAGCATTTCAAGGTCATATTATGGTATAAAGCATTTCAAGCTAATAATATGGTTTAAGTGCATTTCAAGTCGATAATACGGAATAAAAGCATTTCAAGTCGATAATACGGTAGAAACCATTTCACGTCGATAGTACGGTAGAAAGCATTTCAAGGTAATATTATGGTATAAAGCATTTCAAGCTAATAATATGGTTTAAGAGCATTTCAAGTCGATAATACGGAATAAAAGCATGTCAAGTCGATAATACGGTAGAAACCTTTTCAACCTGATAAGACGGTAAAAAGCATTTCAAGCTAATAAAACGTTATAAAAGCATTTCAAGCTGAGAATAGGGTTTAAAGGCATTTCAAATCTATTCTACCGTAGAAAGAATTTTAATCTAATAATACGCTATGAAAGCATTTGAAGTCGATAATACCGTAGAAAGCATTTCAAGCTAATATTATGGTATAAAGTATTTCAAGCTAATAATATGGTTTAAAAGCATTTCAAGTCGATAATACGGTAGAAAGCATTTAACACTGATAAGACGGTAAAAAGCATTTCAAGCTAATAATACGTTATAAAAGCATTTCATCTCGATACTATGGTAGAAAGAATTTCAAGCTAATAATAAGGTATGAAAGCATTTCAAGTAGATGATACGGTATAAAAGCATTCATGTCAATAATAAGGTAGTAAACATTTCATGCTAAAAATATGGTGTGAAAGCATTTCCAGTTGATAATACGGTAAAAGAAGCAGTCAAGTCGATAATACTGTAGAAAGCTCTTCACGTCGATAACACGGTAGAAACCATTTCAAGTCGATAATACGTAAGAACGTATTTCAAGCTTTTAATATGGTATGAAAGCATTACAGATCGACAATATGGTATACAAGCATTTCAAGTTAATAATACGGTAGAAAGCATTTCAAGTTCGATAATACGGTATTAAAGAATATGAAGCTGATAATGCGGTTTTATAAAAAGCGTTTCAACCGGATAATATGGTCAAAAAGAACTTCAGGTCGATAATGCGGTATAAAAGCATTTCAAGCTGATAATACGTAATAAAAGCATTTCAAGACGATAATACGGTAGAAAGCATTTCAAGCTAAACTTATGGTATGAAAACATTTCAAGTTGATAATACAGTAGAAAGAATTTCAAGCCGAAAATACTTATAAAAGCATTTCAAGTCGATAATACAGTAGAAACTATTTCAAGTCGATAATACGGTAGAAAGCATTTCAAGCCGATAACACGTATAAAAGCATTTAGAATCGATAATACGGTAGAAAGCATTTCACGTGGATAATACAGTAGAAACTATTTCAAGTCGATAATACGTTAGAAAGAATTTCAAGCTCATAATACGGTTTAAAAGCAGTTCAAGCTGATAAGACGTTAAAAAGCATTTCAAGTCGATAATACGGTAGAAAAGCTTTTCAAGCTAATAATCCGATAGAAAGCATTTCAGGTCGATAAGACGGTAGAAAATATTTCAAGCTAATAATACGGTAGAAAACATTTCAAGCTGATAGGACGGTAAAAAAAAACATTTCAAGCTAATCATACGGTGTAAAGCGTTTGAAACTGATAATATGGTCTAACAGCACTTCAGATCGATAATACAGTATAAAGCATTTCAAGCTGATCATACGGTATAAAATCATTTCAAGTCGATAATACGGTAAAAACCATTTCATGTCGATAATACGGTAGAAAGCATTTCAAGTCGATAATACGGTAGAAAGCATTTCATGCAAATAGTACGGTAGAAAGCATTTCAAGCTAATATGGTATGAAGCATTTACAAACTAATAATATGGTTTAAGAGTATTTCAAGTCGATAATACGGAATAAAAGCATTTCAAGTCGATAATACGGTAGAAAGCATTTCAACCTGATAAGACGGTAAAAAGCATTTCAAGCTAATAATACGTTATAAAAGCATTTTAATCTGAGAATACGGTATAATAGAATTTCAAGTCGATACTACGGTAGAAAGAATTTTAAGCTTAAAGTAAGGTATGAAAGCATTTAATGTCGATAATACGGTATAAAAGCCTTTCATGTCACTAATACGGTAGTAAACATTGAATGCAATAAATATGGTGTGAAAGCATTTCCAGTTGATAATACGGTTAAAAAAAAGCATTTGAAGTCGATAATACGGTAGAAAGCTTTTCACGTCGATGACACGGTAGAAAGTATTTCAAATCGATAATCCGGTAAAAAGAATATCTAGCTGATAATACGTTAAAAGCATTTCACGTCGATAATACGGTAGAAAGCACTTCAAGCAAATGATATTGTAGAAAGCATTTCCAGTCGATAATACGGTAGAAAGCATTTCAAGCTAATAATATTGTTGAAAACATTTCAAGCTTATCATACTGAGTAAAGCGTTTGAAACTTATAATATGGTCTAAAGGTACTTCAACTAGATAATACAGTATAAAACATTCAAGCTGATATGCGGTATAAAGCATTTCAGATCAATAATACAGTAGAAAAATTTCATGCTAAAAATATGGTATGAAAGCATTTCCAGTCGATAATACGGTTAAAAAGCATTTCACGTCGAGAATACGGTAGAAAGCATTTCAAGCTAATAATATGGTATCGAAGCATTTCAAGTCGATAGTACAGTAGAAAGTATTTTAGGTCGATAATATGGTAGAAAGCATTTCAAGCTCATAATATGGTATAAAGCATTTCAAGTCGAGAATACGGTAGAAAGTATTTAAACTCGATAATACGGTATAAAAGCATTTCAAGTCGATAATACTGTAAAAAGCATTTCAAGCTGAGAATACGGTATAAAAGCGTTTCAAGTCGATAATAGGGTAGAAAACATTTCAAGTCGATAATATGGTAGAAAGAATTTCAAGCTGATAATACGGTTTAAAAGCATATCAAGCTGATAATACGGTATAAAAGCATTTCAAGTCGATAATACAGTTGAAACCATTTAAAATTAATAATACGGTAGAAAGCATTTCAAGGTGATAATACGGTATAAAAGCATTTCAAGCTAATAATATGGTATAAAAGCATTTCAAGCTAATAATACGGTATAAAAGCATTTCAAGTCGATCATACGGTAGAAAGCATTTCATGCTGATAATATAGTGTAAAAGCATTTATAGTCGATAATACGGTTGAAGAGCAGTTGAATTCGATAATACGGTAGAAGGCATGTCAAGCTGATAAAATGGTATAAAAGCATTTTAAGTCGATAATACCGTATAAAAGCATTTTAAATCGATAATACGTTAGAAAGCATTTCAAGCTAATCATACGGTGTAAAGCGTCTGAAACTGTTAATATGATCTAAAAGTATTTCAGATCGATAATACAATATAAAGCTTTTCAAGCTGATAATACGGTATAAAAGCATTTATAGTCGATAATACGTTAGAAAGCATTTCAAGCTAATCATACGGTGTAAAGCGTCTGAAACTGTTAATATGATCTAAAAGTATTTCAGATCGATAATACAATATAAAGCTTTTCAAGCTGATAATACGGTATAAAAGCATTTCAAGTCGATAATACGGTAGAAAGCATTTCAAGCTAATAATATTGTAGAAAACATTTCAAGCTTATCATACTGTGTAAAGCGTTTGAAACTTATAATATGGTCTAAAGGTATCCTAACTAGATAATACAGTATAAAACATTCAAGCTGATATGCGGTATAAAGCATTTCAGATCAATAATACAGTAGAAAATTTTCATGCTAAAAATATGGTATGAAAGCATTTCCAGTCGATAATACGGTTAAAAAGCATTTCACGTCGAGAATACGGTAGAAAGCATTTCAAGCTAATAATATGGTATCGAAGCATTTCAAGTCGATAGTACAGTAGAAAGTATTTTAGGTTGATAATATGGTAGAAAGCATTTCAAGCTCATAATATGGTATAAAGCATTTCAAGTCGAGAATACGGTAGAAAGTATTTAAACTCGATAATACGGTATAAAAGCATCTCAAGTCGATAATACTGTAAAAAGCATTTCAAGCTGAGAATACGGTATAAAAGCGTTTCAAGTCGATAATAGGGTAGAAAACATTTCAAGTCGATAATATGGTAGAAAGAATTTCAAGCTGATAATACGGTTTAAAAGCATAGCAAGCTGATAATACGGTATAAAAGCATTTCAAGTCGATAATACAGTTGAAACCATTTAAAATTAATAATACGGTAGAAAGCATTTCAAAGTGATAATACGGTATAAAAGCATTTCAAGATAATAATATGGTATAAAAGCATTTCAAGCTAATAATATGGTATAAAAGCATTTCAAGCTAATAATACGGTATAAAAGCATTTCAAGTCGATCATACGGTAGAAAGCATTTCATGCTGATAATATAGTGTAAAAGCATTTATAGTCGATAATACGGTTGAAGAGCAGTTGAATTCGATAATACGGTAGAAGGCATGTCAAGCTGATAAAATGGTATAAAAGCATTTTAAGTCGATAATACCGTATAAAAGCATTTTAAATCGATAATACGTTAGAAAGCATTTCAAGCTAATCATACGGTGTAAAGCGTCTGAAACTGTTAATATGGTCTAAAAGTATTTCAGATCGATAATACAATATAAAGCTTTTCAAGCTGATAATACGGTATAAAAGCATTTCAAGTCGATAATACGGTAGAAAGCTTTTCACGTCGATAACACGGTAGAAAGGATTTCAAGCTCGTAATACGGTATAAAGCATTTCAAGTCGAGAATACGGTAGAAATCATTTCAACTCGATACTATGGTAGAAATAATGTCAAGCTGATAATTCGGTTTAAAAGGATTGCAAGCTGATATGACGGTAAAAAGCATTTTAAGCTAATAAAATGGTATGAAAGCATGTCAAGCTGATGAACATTTCAAGTCAATAATACGGTAGAAAGAAATTTAAGTTCATAATACGGTAGAAAGAATGTCAAGCTGATAATACGGTAGAAAGAATTTCACGTTGCTAATACGGTAGAAAGCATTTGAAGCTAATAATACGGTAAAAAGCATTTAATGTCGATAATACGGTAGAAAGCATTTCAAGCTAATAATACGGTATAAAGCTCAACTCGATAATACGGTAGAAAGAATTTCAAGCTAATAATAAGGTAAACAGCATTTCAAGCTAATAATATGGTATCAAAGCATTTCAAGTCGATAATACGGTAGAAAGCATTTCAAGCTGATAATAGAGTATAAAATTATTTTTAGTCGATAATACGGTAGAAAGCATTTCAAGTCGATAATACGGTATAAAATGAACTCATGTCAATAATAAGGTATAAAAGCATTTCAAAATGATAATACCGTATAAAAGTATTTCAAGTCGATAATACGGTATAAAAGCATTTCAAGTCCATAATACGGTAGAAAATGATTTGATGCTGCAAATTCTGTATAAATGCATTTAAAGTTGATAAACGTTTTCATTTTAATGGCATTCACAAATTCGTCGTTTGCAGACAATTACAATATGCTAATTTTTGGAACCCGTAGATTTTCTCTAATTTTCCTTGAGGTTTGTGTATACGGAAAAGACACCCGACCGGGAGATTTAATCAAATTTGACTCAGTGAAGAAAATAGGTGATACTGGCGTAGTCAACGTCATCTTTCAAGTATTGTTTTCATGCGGGTAGTAATCATGCATTTAAAGAAAAAGAAAATTTTACAAAATCTGGAATTTCGAATAGATACAAAAGCTGATAACAAAGCTGAAAACAAAAAGCGGCAAACAAATCTCAAATCTGATGTGATGTTTTCCATGAAGATGTTAAACACCGTGTGTCAGAGTGAATAGCCTTGATGCATGCCCACTGTTGCTGAGAACCATTTCCCATTTGTACAATTTGTAAGGGCTGAACTATATGAGTTTATATTATGTTTATGGATGGTGTGTGAGATTGATTCCGATGTTAAAACGTGCTTATGGTAGCTACGAGTGTTTTATGTGACACTCAGGCATAAGACTTTCTGAAGTTTATGAACACGTGGAACAGTTCAGGTTGATGCTACAAGTTGTGTGCTTTCAGCAATGACATCCTCTGCTTGGGTTTTCAGTCTGTTCAGGAGAATTGTATTGTGATGGTTCTGATGATTAGTAGCTTGATCAAAACTGGAGATGACCCTTTTTGACATTGTTATAATGAAGGACAGGTCTACTGCTTTTGCCATTTCTTTGTTTTACATATTTTGGTGTCTAGATTTTGTGAACCATTTCGTCGTCTGAGTGAACCATGCCCTCACATGGCACATAATAAAAATACGAAACAAATCTCCAGCTGACACGCGCACAACCTGGTACGAGCATACGTCGTCTGGTATACATGATTCAGTAACGCCTTCAGTAGGCAGGCATTCATTAAAAGCACTAATTGCGAAATGCTTCCATAAACATGCATTAGCTAACATAATGTCCTCAAGCGAGCTAAAGAGTGGGTCTTACATGCTTTTGAGTACCCGATGTAAGCAGCAACATCATCATCATCAATAATAATAATAATAATAATAATAAGAAGAAGAAGAAGAAGAAGAAGAAGAAGAAGAAGAAGAAGAAGAGTGTTTATTTGTAATACATGTCACTTTCTCATGATACATATCCATACACAATGAGGTATACAGAAAGTTCGTTTGGTGCGTAACAAAAGAACATCGTATCTATTGGAAGCGTTACACATAAAAGTAATCATTATTGCATTTTTCGAAATAGGTGAAATACAAACATTTTATAAAGTAATCACACAGATTAATTTAAGGAGAACCATACATTCATCACGTATTGTGATATTAATCTGGATTTGTATATAGCAGGAGTCGATGATAAAACGGTTTCTCTAATCTCTAAATCTTTTATGTAAACAGTGTTCAATTAGTCATCAGAATTCTACTATTATCATTTTATATAAAAGTTCTCAATTTTTCACAAGTTGGACTTTTTTTATACAATGGAAGGTAAATATTTCCTTCGTAGTATTCCATAATCTCATCCTGCTGATTTTGCCTACAAAATCTTCACATTTCTGACACGAATAATCTAAGTAACGTATTGTCATCATTTAAGTTCCGAGTACACAAAACATTGCCAAATTCAAATGTAAATAGAAGCTTTTTAACATTGTTGCACCAGAAATCACACACTTCCACCCCCCACCCCCACTCCGCTCCCACCCCATCTTAACTGTATATTGCAGCATTATTTAGGAGATCAGTCTTTTGGCATTTTTTTTGGGAATTCGTTCAAAATACGTTTATATCTTATACGCTGCATACTAATTCTTCCTAATTCGTGATATAAGAATGTATTTGGAATTGACGTAGATATTCCTAGAATATACTTAGAAAATGACAAATGAACTTTCTCAGTATCATTGGCATCGCTACCTGCTTTAATGAGTTTTGCAGGAATACAGTATATACATAATAACGTACGTAAGTTACTAATCGCTGCTTTAACCTCTTATCTTAGTAGGGAAAGTTACCGTCTATCAGTGTACAGCAAGTAGTGTGTACGACACTAGTAGCTTGGATCCAATTGTATCCCCATACTGATACACCCAGACGGATAGCAGATAAACATAGATCAAATTGTACCGATACTAGTGTACTTAGACGGTGGAAAGATAAACTTAGATCAAATTTTACCGATACTAGTGTACTCAGACGGTTAGCAGATAAACTTAGATCAAATTGTACCGAAACTAGTGTGCTTAGACGGTTAGCAGATTAACTTAGATCAAACTATACCGATACTAGTGTACTCAGACGGATAGCAGATTAACTTAGATTAAATTGTACAGATACTAGTGTACTCAGACGGTTAGCAGATTAACTTAGATCAAATTGTACAGATACTAGTGTACTCAGACGGTTAGCAGATAAATTTAGATCAAATGTTACCGATACTAGTGTACTCAGACGGTTAGCAGATTAACTTAGATCAAACTATACCGATACTAGTGTACTCAGACGGATAGCAGATTAACTTAGATTAAATTGTACAGATACTAGTGTACTCAGACGGTTAGCAATTAAACGTAGTTCAAACTGTACCGATAATAGTGTACTCAGACGGTTAGCAGATTAACTTAGATCAAACTATACCGATACTAGTGTACTCAGATGGATAGCAGATTAACTTAGATCAAATTGTACAGATGCTAGTGTACTCAGACGGTTAGCAGATAAACTTAGATCAAATTGTACCGATACTAGTGTACTCAGACGGTTAGCAATTAAACGTAGCTCAAACTGTACCGATACTAGTGTACTCAGACGGTTAGCAGATTAACTTAGATCAAATTGTACAGATGCTAGTGTACTCAGACGGTTAGCAGATAAACTTAGATCAAATTGTACCGATACTAGTGTACTCAGACGGTTAACAATTAAACGTAGCTCAAACTGTACCGATACTAGTGTACTCAGACGGTTAGCAGATTAACTAACATATTTAACTCATATTTTTAAGATCACAGAAAGTACATTACCGTAGCGATGCTGTCAAGAAAGGAAAAAAGGAAAGGAAATATCGAACACTCTGAGAACAACTTCTCATAAACATATTTTTTTAAATAAACATCGTACATATAAATTTCAGAAGATTCTTTAATATTTGTTGTTAATATATGTTTTATATTTACGTTTTCAAGACTATGTTTTCAAATCTAACTTAGCAAGACTTTTTCTCTCAGAGTTTCCGCCAAGAACAAAGAATCGTCTGCTATTATGTGGTCTCCTGAAAATCAATACTTGTTCTTTAGAAATAAAAACCGAGACACATTTCGCAGAAAAAGCCTCAGTTGTAATGGTATAAACCTTTCCTACCACGACAGAAGGCGCGAGGTTTTATTCCAAATTACAGCATTTCCACAAACCACGAAATGACAAATAATGAGGCACACTTAATAGGCGTGTAAGAATAGTAACATTAGCATTTGCGGACGTGAGAAGCATACTAAAAAAATCGTACCGTGTTACAATTACACCTTCAACTGCACAGACGGTATGCATGTGCGACAATCGTTGTGCATCATATTAGAAAGCAAGAGGGAGATGTACAGGCTGATTAAGCAAATGGATAGTATTCTGCGGCCTTTACAATTTGCAAATGTTAGTTTAATCAAAATTCTTAATAGGGCACAATAAAAGCAGCGAAACAAGAGATGGTACAGTGACGCCGAAACACTTCAAATGTTGGAGAGAAAAAAAAGGTGCTGTTCAGCGTCCTGGGAAATATTTATATTCAGTTAGAAATTTATAAGTATAAGCTCTCTGCGAATTGGAAAATTAGTTTCCGAAGAGAGCAATATGAGCGGGCGGCATGCTAATTCCTACAATAATCATTAGTGTTGCATAAGGAATTAACATTTATGTTTCTCGAGGGACATGCGTTGAAAAATACGATTAGTTTGCTATAGTCATGATAAAATTTAAACAATTTTAGTCTCATACAGAAGACGCAACAAGGCATCACCTTGAAGTCGCTTAAAGACTGCAATATTCCCGAATGATATCATGATACATTGTTGATGCATTATTGGATACCATTAGTATCCAAACATAATAATTAAGAACCTTAAAACCGCAAATTCAAACACGATATTTGTAGTACACCTAACTCGCTACAATTCAGCAAGATAGTTTAAGAACCTGTGCTAACAAAATTCTGAAACTAGACGATTCTAATTTTAATAATCAAAATTACAATATATAATTCATTTGTAACTTTGAGCTTGTGGCTGACTTTATGTGATCAAAATGTTTCCGAGTTAACATGCCAGATATCTCATTTTACCCGGACCGTATGCATGTGCAAAATCGTTCACTAAGAAAGCAGAGGCGAGACTTAAAGTTTTGTTAGGCCAAAGATGTATTCATCGTTTCTAAAACGATTTATCAACAAGTCCTAGCTAGTACTACATGATGAAAACGAATTAACATATGATCACCTGAATCTTATGAGGCGCTTAAGTCATACATTCTTTCAGATTATCCAAAGTTCGTCTCCTTCCAGTTAGGTAAAAGGACGTTATGATTCGCTGTATCAAAACTTGGGATACATGTTTAAAAGGGATTAAAAAAAAGACATTGAAATATCAGATAAAGACTACATCTATTGGAATCGAAAACACGAGAATGCTATGTATGTATGTATGTATGTATGTATGTATGTATGTATGTATGTATGTATGTATGTATGTATGTATGTATGTATGTATGTGTGTGTGTGTGTGTGTGTGTGTGTGTGTGTGTGTGTGTGTGTGTAAAGAATACAAATCATATGGCTTATAACAGAATAAAGTCCTATCAAGTGCACAGGATCCAGCAGGGGATAGTGTGACAAGGGTTAAGATAAATGCAATAAACAGACTACGAACAGTGCAAAACTAGTTTCTAACTAGCCTAAGCACTTAAAACTCTTAATGAGCCTTTATCAAAGGCAAATACAAAACTCAGAAAATAAAAATAAATAAAACACAAAAATCGTTGTGTTTGCAAAAGTACATAGATGACTCTACAGGAATTAAACCTTTAAATGTATTATGTTTCATAAAACATCGGAAATCATACTACACATTTTATCCAACGTCTGGTCAAGTGAATCATAACCCATTAAATCTTTTATTACACTTTCAGCAAGTCCAACCATTGCCTGGGCAATTTTGTTTATAACATCTTATAATAAACATGTTTGACGGTTTTAAGTTTCTTGTCAGCAAAATGTATTCCTATTAGAAAGCAAAATCCTAACGGCAGAATATACATCAGAAAATAATGGTTCCAAAACCTAATAAAAAGTTTGACACTAGAGATAAACTCAAGGGCTTCAAATTACAAATGAATTGTTCTGCATTATTACCACGTGAGGATGAGTAGATTCAGGGACTTTCCGTTTTAGTTGTGGCTATACATATTAATGTTTCCATTTTTAATTGTGACGACTATCTATTGTGATAGAGAATTCATCACATATTATAAAATAATAGGAGAGAATGTGATATTTGCCATGTTGATCTGCTACATAATGCGACTCATACATGTCATGAATATAAATTTATGAGATATATGAGGGTTGTTTCTTATTTTTTGCATTATTGAAAATACATAATTGATCAATGATTATTCATTAGACCAAATGTGGGATGTGGAACACATAATTGATAAATTCCCAGCATCAGCTGTCAAAGATTACCTTCATTTTGTTAAGGCAACATAACTGTACTAATTCTGTTGCTTATCTATCACTCTTGGACGAAAATACCCAACATGAACTCGCCCATACCTCCCGCCTATAGCTGGACGACACCAATGACCCACGAGATACTTCGATTGATTCCCTGTACAGAAGGTTTACAAAACATTAAAGACGTGTAACCGGAAGACAGTTACTACATGCACGCCATCTGTGAGATTTATTCGTAGGTGGGTCTGTCGGTGTGATATTCCTTTTCCCGCTTACATTCATCATACAGTTGATCTTATTTCTGATTGGCTGGCAATGTCATTAAAACATTTATCTGTAGTCTTCCTGAAAAATAAAATGATTTTCTTTCGTTAGATCATGTGTTTTAAAACGTTAAACTGTTCTTTGAGGTGCCACAAAAGAGACGTATTATAAATCAATATCAACTGTAATTTCATTGAAAAAATTTAGACAAAGAATATTAACTTTATGAGTCGGTTTTTGTTCCTTAGTTTTACATAAGCACGATCTAGATGATTAAAGAATATCTAGAATTGACTGGGAAGAAATATCCACGTTCGCGTTTTTTGCTGTCTGTTTCTAACAAAATAGAAACATAGAGCAGAAAAGACGTAATTAATAAACAAATAATTATTAATAAGCACATATTTGGTTGATGTGAAGGACATAAAATTCAGTTGTTGCCTTTTTTTGTACAGTCCCGATATCAATAATATTCAACCATAATTTCTGTATATTGCTGGATGGCACCAGTGAACTACAAAATATTTTGACTGATTTTCCGTTACAAAACATCGCAATCTTTTCTTTGATTTCCATTAATCTTAAAGTTGTTATTTTCTAATTGGCCGACATTATCACTGCAAGCTTGATCCATAGTTTTCCTGTAAAAGAAGAAAATAAATCAGAAAACAACTTTCTTTTGCCGATTATGGTTTTGTAACTCTGAAGTCTTCTTTGAAGTGTAATAGTTGTTTAAGTCAGATTTGAAGATAATCAATGCCAGTTGTAATATCACCTCAAATTGCTTTCATTGCACTGTTCACTTACCGGTGTTGACCTAAAATAATTCTCCATCTATATTCCGGTTGTCTGAAGCCTTACTTTTTTGTCTAGGGTTTAGATGTGGCGCTGTTACATTCGAGTATTTTAAACATTCTACAGTGCGTGAATTATTGGAATTTTACAGAGATAATATGAATATCAGCGATAGATAACGGTAATGTATTTCATTATATTGTAACAGTCTCGTTTTTCTTGTCAACTGATTGGATGTCTTATCAATGACTTTAATACAAGTTAACTCTTTTTAACTACCATTTCTCCCATAATTAAATTTCTTATTCATTTTGCTTCCTTTTCTGAGTATGTGTCCATCAGATTTTAATAAAATGAAATCTCTCGATCTGTGTATCATATTCTTGTATAAAACCGTTATCTCCCTATTGATGACCATGTTGTGCTACAATTTTTCTCCTAAATATTGAACCAGTTTCTCGAATAGCTACTTTTAATATTACATTAATCGGTTTTTACCAAGTTTCCGACTTTTAAGTGGTCTTTGTTTCAGTTTACTCATGTTTGAAGAAAACAGCAACAACAACAAGAACAAAACATGCCCCCCCCCCCCGGAAATAAATGACAAAGCGAAGTTCCCAGTTTCTTTAGTGCAAAATAAGTGTTTTCATTTAAAATTACTTAAAATTACGAGAATGAAGAAGATTTTCGTGGATGTAAACTCCCACATGATTCATGACTTCTATACGCATACAAATGGTTGTGAATTTCATCACGATCCATGACATTAATATGCAAATGGATGTAAACTGCCACACGATTCGAGAATTTATTATACAAATGAATATAAACTCCCATACGATTCATGACTTCAATATACAAATGAATGTAAAATCCTAACACGATCCATGACTTTTATTTATAAATGGATGTAAACTGCCACATGACTTTAATATACAAATAAATCCTGTACAATAATGTATTACTATTTTCATGATATCACGCTGTAAAATGACATTATCTTCCGCAACAGTATTATCTAATGCGAAATGTTGATCACTTCCGATCTCTTGTCGCATCTATACAAGTCATTATATTCCATATTAGGCTTTACTTTGATAATTAGATGCGTTTACCCCCTAAAACACTGCATACTACAACAGACGTGCCTAATCCCTTTATCCGAAATAACTACTTATGTGCTTTACTCCTTCGAGAATATATTGTATTCAAACTATTTCAACCTGTGATGACAGCAGTAAAACATAAAATTATGTGAAAAGATCAATATACACTCACTGAAAATAGACCAGACGTTTGTGTTTCAAAACTAAAGCTTAGAGACGGCATGTGACTGAATTGTTTGCGTCTAATTTCTATTTTTGAACAGGGAACCCCTAGATATACCTGAGTATTTCGCTACTCACCTGCCTCATTTAGGCCTACTGCGCCTGTGAAATGTCAGTTCATGCATAAACGATTAGACATCCCTGTGAGACAGCCGTGAAACATTCTCGATACTATGACGCTATAGTTTAATATGCTTCAATCAATTAAGAGGGCTACATGAGCGTGTATTTCCGTACAGACATGTGGAGAGACAACTTTATAAAAACATAATTTATTGTACGTGTATTACCTTCTTACTGAATTGGGATCATAAGACAAGATTCAAAAGAGAAACTTTGAGCTAAAGCGGCCCATTAAAAATTAGTAAGATAACTAAAACATACATTGGGGGGGGGATTTGATATGCGTCCTTTACTGTGATCAAAAGTGTTTATGTGGCTCAATGGTCTAAAGTATAAGGAAACTAGCACGAAATTGCTGAGGGTCAGATTATGAACCTCCCGAGTTGATTGGGAGAAGGAAAGTTAGTCTTATACAACGGTTTTATGCAAGGGTGTCCACAAAATTATGTGTTGGGTGGGGAAAACATTAATGGTGAGCTTGTATGCCAAAACATGTTTTAGGGGAGGTGAAAGAGACATCCGGGTGGGGAGCCTTGCTACCTATGTGCGGACACAGGGGGTTCGTATCGTTGCTTGCAATTTAATTGTTATACACGTACTATATATAATAACAAATATGTGAGGAAACTTCACATGGCAGTGATCGCGCCCGCTTAATATGCAAGAACAACTCGCTCAATTTAATATTGCCTTTTCATTGGCCAATTGAAAATAAGTTATAAATAAATAAAGGACGTCATTTTTTTTTAACCAATGAGAGAACAGTATTCCCATCAGCGGGATTTCACTTGAATATTAAGCGGGCGCGATCACGGCCATGTCGAGTAGTATCGTGAGAAAATGGTCTGGCATTCCTTAAAGGTATGATAGTAACCCAAACTTTGCATACGCATAAAACGTCAAATGCCTGAGCTAAAGATCGGTACCAAATTTATTATGCTTGATTGACTGATTGATTAATTGAATTTTAACGGCGCACCAGCACTTTTAGGCTATTTAGCGCCATACAATAGGTTATATGTTTAAAAATAAGAACGGTTTAATATCGACCAGCGATATAAAAAAGACAAATAGTTTAATATAAAATGGTAAGATGTTGGTAACAGCAAAATATGAAGCTTCCCAATCAACGGGAGATGTAAATGGTGTATGTTGATGATAAGATGTTGTAAAAAAGAGGCGGTATTTGCATTAGATAAAAATGCTTGTAGGTGATGTCATACAAGTTATAGTTTAAAATAAAGATTTAAAGATTAATTTAAAGATTACATTTATTATGCTACACAAAACGTAGCTTGAAATAACAGCGTTTGTTCTTAAATGGGTCGCGCGAGAAAGGAGAGAAATGTATTCCCTTGTTATAGTACATGCATGCCAGGCTAGCTGTAAGCAAATGTACGAGCCCCTGTGTGTGCGGGTGGCCATGGTCTTATCTAGATTCTATAATTCACTGACATAAACGAGCTTATGTGCTGACCCCTCCCCTTCCATTTTCCAATATTTCTTAGACTTTATAAACTGTTTTATTTCATATTTCAGCCGGCATCAGTACATTTTACGGACTCATATCAACACCTTGTATAGTCTAGAATGTTTCTTCATCTGTTTTTCACAATAAACACGCTTCGCCATCTTTGAAGTTTTATCGACAATAGTTTAAATACAGCTGTTTGTTTCTTTCTTGCACCGGATAGCATTGTGCGACATGACAGTGTCTCAGACTACATCTCATTTAAGGTGTATATTTAGCTCAAAGTAAACGTGACTGGCGGACACTCAACTTTTCGATCCGGTATTTTCTCGTTCTGGGATCTTGTTTTGTTTTATGTAGATATAAAGGACTAACGAAACGCGTAGAATGTCGCCCCTTCAATACGCAAAATTGCATGTAATAAGCGTGCAATCGCACGCCAGGCAAATGCTGCTGGCCAACATTTTACCAAACTTCCACTGCACTCACTTACCTCGTTATTCTTGACCAAGACAAAGACCACCACCTAACGCAAGTGTTATCATAGTATTGCAAAGCAAACATGTAGGAACAAACACTCTAGGTACCACAAAATAGATGAAAATGCAAGGAACATATATAGTAACTTTGTGTTGTAATAATTTAAAGGTAAGTATTAGCTTTAGCTTATATTAAGGAGTTAATTTTTTATAGCAGTATAAAATGTTTTATAAAATATAATGATTGTCGTGTCATTTGTAAATATTTTATAAGCAAATGAAGATGTGTGCGTGGCTTCAAGAAAACTGATTAAAAGACCACTGTGTCGAACGGAAGGTGTGCTTTACTATCAAACATATTCCCAGTATACCGGTATGGCCAAAGTATGCCGATATGGCCACAGTATTCCGGCCTGGCCACAGTATACCGGTATAAACACAGTATACTGGTATAACGACATGGATGCGAACTTGCATCAGTGAGTTTTTCAAAGAATTTATTAATAGTTGCTAAATGTTCTTTCCAGGTATCGTTGTTGATGATGACATCATCGATGTAAGCGTAGCAATTATCTAGACCAGAAGTAGTCATATTCATTAGACCTTGAAACGTACATGGCAAAATATTCATCCCGATCGGCATCATTTTATTTTTATATGTCCATCTCTAGTCACGAATGCCGAAATTTTCTTTGCTCTTTCCGTTAGTGGAATTAGCCGAAATCCTTTCAAAAGGTCAACTTTGGTGACATATTTGGCATACCCGATCATATCAATACAGTCATCAATTCCTGGTAATGGACATCAATATGTTTTGTCACACTATTCACCTTCCTATAATCAGTGCACATACGGAAAATTTTATCTGGATTTGGAACAAGTATGCAAGGTGAACTCCAGTCACTTTTACTGGGCTCAATAAAATTATTCTGCAAATACTGAATTTCTTTTCTTCAAGTATTCAAGTTTGAGCGGATTCATTCCGTACGGGTGTTGCTTACAGTTTTGGAATTTACCATTTCAGCGTCATGGAAAATTGTGTTTGTCCTTGTAGAAACATCTGAAAATTAGTGTTCAATTTCAATAAATAACTGTTTAATTTTATTTATTTATTGCTGTTGCAAATGTGAATGTTTCTTATCTAGATTTTCATAATGTCTGAATTCCGAAATTTTTTCATTCCAATGTCAGTAGAATCCGATAATATTCCTTCGCTTAAATCTTGACTAAGTTGGGCAGATACAATTCAATTTATGGCATGTTTAACCCGGTTATCTTTTTTAATATACTCATTTAACATGTTTTTATGGCAATGTTGTTTTTGTTTTCACCTCCCAGGAATATTTATGATGTAATGTAAATTATTTACTTTCCTGTCAATTGTGTAGGGATCAAGATAATGGACTAAAAAGTAGTTTTATGATATGTGCAAAAGAGCCAAAATTCTATCACCAGGCTGAAAACTCCTTTCTACTGAGTTTTCATTATATCTTAATTTATACTTTGATTGAGCAGATTTGCTCTTGCAACCTCAAAAGCGTTTGACAACTTATACTTAAAACTGGGAAAATAATCGAGAAGATTAATTGCAGTAGTTTCATTAGAATTAAGTTTCTCTTGCAATAACATCATTGGTCCACGCACAGTTCAAAAATCAGTTCAAAGGGACTGAAGCCAAAACATTCTTGACCTGGTTCCCTAACAGCAAACACTAGTTAGATTGTGTTCATCCCACTAATTACCAGTATCAAAAACAATGTGATCGATTCCTGTTTTCTACAGTCTGATGAACTCTTTCCAATGCCCTTTGAATCTCAGGGCAATAGACAGACGATTTAAATTGTTCGATGCCTAATTCGTACATTACCTGCTGAAAAACTCCAAACATGAAATTGCATCATTGATCATACTGAACAGATTTGGAAAGGCCAATTTTAGTAGAAAACTTTATTAAAGCTTTTGCTATCGTTTTAGAGCTATCATTCCTTAAAGGAATTGCCTCTAGAAACCTTGTTGATGTACACATTATGGTCAAAAAGTATTGGTAACCTGACTTGGTCTTATGGAAGGGACCAACACAATCTACCATAATTCTGAAAAATAGTTCATCAAATGAAGGAATAGGTTGCAGATGAGCCTTATATATCTTCTGATTGGGTTTTCCTACTGTTTGGCGATAGTACGAGCTTCATATTATTTACAAACAACACTTTTGATTTCTGGTCAATAAATGTGAGTCAAGATCTTGTGATAAGTCTTATTAATCTGTAAATGACCAGCCAAATGAGTTTCATGGGCCAGACTAAGTATTTCCTGTATGTAAGAGTTTGGAGTTACAATTTGATAGCTTACTAACCACTCGTCACCTTTATGTTGCGCGGAAGGTCACCATTATCTCATAAGAATTAAATTTGTATTGAAATAACAGACAGGTTTTTCAGTGTCTTCACTTTCACTAATGGGTCTTTAAAACAATCAAGAGATCTCATTGGTCTTTTCTTTTCCTGTTCGACGACAAGTGATTGTCGTTTATCACCCTAATTAGATTAAAGAGAAAGAATAGTTAAAAGAGGATCACTGTCATCAATACCTTCTGATTGATCCAAACTAGAAATGAAAGTTACCGCATCAAATACCTGACCAATATATGTGTCCGCTAAAGGAACACTTTTCTTATTCACTTCAGTTCAGTCGAAAGAGCTTTCGTTGCCATAACTCAGGTAACTGCACAAGCTGGGTATAAATCAGGAAATTCTTTTTCAATTGGATCGACTTTCTGATCCAAATGGAGCTTGCCAGTTACCAGTGGATTAGCCACATTCTTGTCTCCAGCTAGGTCATTACCTAGTAATAAATGTATGTCCTCTACGGGTCAAAAAGAGACAGTTCCAACTGTTACGGGTACTGAAATTAAGTTTGATGACAAAATTACACAATGGAAAGAAAGATTAACAAAAAGCCGCACTCTACTCCCTGAATAAGAACACTTTAATTAAAAAAGACTTCTCAGAAAAAGGCAAAGTATCTGACAAAAAATCAGGCAGGTGTTTTTTAGACACTAAAAATGTATTACTTTCAACACATGATTGTGACGTCGACGTGTTAGAATAAGAGCATTTGGAATATGTCTGTCTTGATTCATTCTGATGCCTATTTTTCAATTTTGTAACAATCAGAAATAACTTGTCCTTTCTTTTTTCAATAGGTAAACGTAGGAAGAGACAAGGCTCTTTGATCAAGTTAATCAGATGATGCTTGATTTATAAATGTTTTTCAAGATTGAAATTTAGAATGACTTGTCTTAGGCTGAAATACTTTTCTGCCAAAAGACTGTTGAGTAGAAGTCTTATTTACAGAAGGAACTTTTTGAGTTAAAGAGTACACATCAGTGGCAAGAGCAGCATTTTCCAAGGTTTCAATCTTGTGCTCGTCAAGATAGGTCTTAATGTCACTATAGACACAGTTCTTGAACTTTTCAAGTAATGCAGTTCGTCTGATGCTTTCTTAATCTTGATCATCTTTCCTGGATAAGAACCATCTATCAAGCAGCTGTTTGTTGTCTCTAACAAATTAAACATGAGTGTGTCCAGCTTCTTTTCATAATTTCTGAAGTTTGCCGATAAGCTTCCAGGACTACCTCGTAGCCCCTTAAGATGATTTTCTTAACCGCATCATAGAAGCACTTTGCTGTAGTGACAGTGAATTGTAAATATCCTTAACCTTACCAATGAGCACACATTATAGTAATATAGTTCAACGTTCCCTTGGTCATTTCAAATTTTCAGCTACTTTTTCAAAACGTGAGCAAGATGTGTCTACTTCTCTTTCTCTGAAAGGTGGCATTAATCTAATATTCTTTGCAACCTCTAAACTTTAATTTGCATTTGAAGTGGAAATGTACTTTTCACTTTAGAGCTCCTTTTCTTTTTTATACATTGATATTCACTCTCTTCCTTCTCTCTTTGCATTTGCGTCTGTCTGTCTGTCTGCCTCTCTCTCTCTCTCTCTCTCTCTCTCTCTCTCTCTCTCTCTCTCTCTCTCTCTCTTCGTTAATCAAATTACATTTTTTCCTCTTTTCCTGTCTCTATTCTCATTTTCACATTGTAACTGCATTTGCTTTTACTTCTCTATTTCTTCCAACTGTAAATGCATTTGCTCTTTCTCTTTTACCAGTTGCAACTGCGTTTGTTTTTCTTTTGAAGTTCGAGCTTCCTTAACTCCAATTTCAAACTGTATTGTAATTCCTTTACTTTTATATCAGAATATGGTACAGACTTACTGATCGAAGCCAAAGCACTTTTATCCAATACATTCTTTTCTACCAAATACCGTTCCAAAATATTTTGTATTTTTTCTGCGTTAAGGAAGCTTTTCTCCTCAGGAAGATCATTGTTTCTTGCAAGTTGAATCAATTAATCTTTTTGAAAAAGGTCTAATTGTTCCTAGGTAGGATTTGAAATAAAGATTTCCACTTTGTAAACCATTGTAAACAAAAAGCTTTTTGATTTCAGTAAAAATCTCAAAACTGTAAAACAATACTTGAGGTTATATATATGGAAGGCGATGACGTGTGATTTGGTCAGTGTACTACTGACGTATACAGTTCTTTACTGAACCGTAGAAAATAATATTCCGGTGTTTGAATTCTGTAAATTTCAATAACTGTCTTTATCCAAGAATTAATTCCGAACACAAATATTTCCAGGGACAAAATATAGAATTAAATAAATTGAAGAAAAATTAAAATATAAATCAAACTGGTCACAACAAAGAAATACTGACGACCAAGTGTTTTAAAACTGCAACTAAAATTATATATCTAAACATCACTATTAAACCTGGCTACTGCGTAAAACAATTTCGGTAAAACCAGAATTATAAAATAACAACGTAGAATTTCGAAATAGTTGCTACTTGTTTCAAAACAACGGATAACTATTAACATCTAAGGTCACGCACTCCCAGTACAACCTCGGTTTTACTCTGAAACACCACTAAGAATAAATTTTTTAAAAAGTTGTTTACTCCAACTTGCAAATCCTGGTCAGGAACTATGTCAGCATTAGATGCAAAGTTCCTAATTTGAGGTTTTCGAAAAACTGAACGAAATGTCTGGAAAATATTAAATCGAGAAAATGAAATCCCATTGAAAGAACGTGTAATGGAATTTCTAAAAGTAAAACTAACAAACAAACAATTAAATCACATCAATTATAAATTAAAGCAAATATACATAAAAGCATCTTACATAATATTCAACTTCCAGATGAATACATTTTAAAATAAAGACATCTAAAAGAAAATCAAACTTCAGATAAATACATTTTAAAATAAAGACATCTAAACTTAAATAAACTTTAAATAAATACATTCTCAAAAAAAAGACATCTGACAGAAAAATCAGCTTTTAGATAAATATATTTATAATAAAATACATTAACAGAATATTCAATTCTACGGCAATGTATTTTCAGTTTAAAATGAATGTTTTTAATTTACATTACCAATACGAAGAAAGTGAAATCAAATTTGAGGTTTCCAAAGGAATTACAAAGATCTCAAAAATTTCAATATATTCATGCAAAGCACAATATCTAGAATGTATCTAGTGCAACGTTCTTCAAGTCCATCTGATACAATGCTAACAAATCACAACGGAATGATCGATTGTATTAGTGATACAATGTTGACAAATCACTACGGAATGATCGATTGTATTAGAGATACAATATTGACAAATCATTACGGAATGATCGATTGTATTAGTGATACAATGTTGACAAATCACTATGGAATGATCGATTGTATTAGTGATACAATGTTGACAAATCACTACGGAATGATCGATTGTATTAGAGATATAAAATGCTGACAAATCACTACGGAACGATCGATAGATTAAGTGATACAAAATGCTGACAAATCACTACGGAATATACGATTGAATTAGTGATACAATGCTGACAAATCGCTATGGAATGATCTATTGTATTAGTGATACAATGATGACAAATCACTACGGAATATTATATTTTATTAGTGATACAATGATGACAAAAAACTATGGAATGATCGATTGTATTAGTCATACAATGCTGACAAATCATTACAGAATATTAGATTGTACTAGTGATACAAACCTGACAAATCACTTAGGTACGATCTATTGTATTAGTGATACAATACTGACAAAGCACTATGGAATGATCTACTGTATTAGTGATACAATGCTGACAAATCACTACGGAATATTATATTGTATTAGTCATACAATGCTGACAAATCACTACGGAATGATCGATTGTATTAGTGACACAATGCTGACAAATCAGCTTGGAACGATCGATTGTATTAGTGTTACAATGCTGAAAAAATCACTACGGAATGATCGATTGTATTAGAGATACAATATTGACAAATCATTACGGAATGATCGATTGTATTAGTGATACAATGTTGACAAATCACTATGGAATGATCGATTGTATTAGTGATACAATGTTGACAAATCACTACGGAATGATCGATTGTATTAGAGATACAAAATGCTGACAAATCACTACGGAACGATCGATTGATTAAGTGATACAAAATGCTGACAAATCACTACGGAATATACGATTGAATTAGTGATACAATGCTGACAAATCGCTATGGAATGATCTATTGTATTAGTGATACAATGATGACAAATCACTACGGAATATTATATTTTATTAGTGATACAATGATGACAAAAAACTATGGAATGATCGATTGTATTAGTCATACAATGCTGACAAATCACTACAGAATATTAGATTGTACTAGTGATACAAAGCTGACAAATCACTTAGGTACGATCTATTGTATTAGTGATACAATACTGACAAAGCACTATGGAATGATCTACTGTATTAGTGATACAATGCTGACAAATCACTACGGAATATTATATTGTATTAGTCATACAATGCTGACAAATCACTACGGAATGATCGATTGTATTAGTGACACAATGCTGACAAATCAGCTTGGAACGATCGATTGTATTAGTGTTACAATGCTGAAAAAATCACTACGGAATATTAGATTGTATTAGTGATACAATGCTAACAAATCACTACGGAATATTCGATTGTATTAGTGATACAATGCTAACAAATCACTATGGAATTATCTATTGAATTAGTGTTACAATGCTGACAAATCATTACGGAATGATCGATTGTATTAGTGATACAATGCTGGCAAATCACTATGGAAGGATCTTGCATTAGTGATACAATGCTGACAAATCACTATGGAATATTCGATTGTATTAGTGATGCAATGCTGACAAATCACTACGGAATGATCGATTGTATTAGTGACAATGCTGACAAATCAGTTTGGAACGATCGATTGTATTAGTGATACAATGCTGACAAATCACTACCGAATGTTTCATTGAATTAGTGATACAAAAAGCTGACAAATCACTACGGAATATTATATTGCATTAGTGACACAATGCTGACAAATCACTATGGAATGATCTATTTTATGAGTGTTACAATGCTGAGAAAATCACTACGGAATATTATTTTGTATTAGTGATACAAGGCTGACAAATCACTACGGAATATTAGATTGTATTAGTGATACAATGCTGACAAATCACTACGGAATATTATATTGTATTAGTCATACAATGCTGACAAATCACTACGGAATTATCGATTGTATTAGTGACACAATGCTGACAAATCAGCTTGGAACGATCGATTGTATTAGTGTTACAATGCTGAAAAAATCACTACGGAATATTAGATTGTATTAGTGATACAATGCTAACAAATCACTACGGAATATTCGATTGAATTAGTGATACAATGCTGACAAATCACTACGGAATATTAAATTGTATAAGTGATACAATAGTGAAAAATAACTTCGGAATGATCAATTTTATTATTGATACCATGCTTACAAATCTCTACGGAATGATCGATTGTATTAGTGGCACAATGCTGACAAAAACACTACGGAATATTAGATTGCATTAGTGATACAATGCTGACAAATCACTACGGAATATTCGATTGAATTAGAGAAACAATGCTGACAAATCACTACAGAATATTAGATTGTACTAGTGATACCAAGCTGACAAATCACTTAAGCTGACAAATCACTACCTAATATTCGATTGAATTAGTCATACAATGCTGACAAATCACTACAGAATATTAGATTGTATTAGTGTTACAATGCTGAAAAAATCACTACGGAATGATCGATTGTATTAGAGATACAATATTGACAAATCATTACGGAATGATCGATTGTATTAGTGATACAATGTTGACAAATCACTATGGAATGATCGATTGTATTAGTGATACAATGTTGACAAATCACTACGGAATGATCGATTGTATTAGAGATACAAAATGCTGACAAATCACTACGGAACGATCGATTGATTAAGTGATACAAAATGCTGACAAATCACTACGGAATATACGATTGAATTAGTGATACAATGCTGACAAATCGCTATGGAATGATCTATTGTATTAGTGATACAATGATGACAAATCACTACGGAATATTATATTTTATTAGTGATACAATGATGACAAAAAACTATGGAATGATCGATTGTATTAGTCATACAATGCTGACAAATCACTACAGAATATTAGATTGTACTAGTGATACAAAGCTGACAAATCACTTAGGTACGATCTATTGTATTAGTGATACAATACTGACAAAGCACTATGGAATGATCTACTGTATTAGTGATACAATGCTGACAAATCACTACGGAATATTATATTGTATTAGTCATACAATGCTGACAAATCACTACGGAATGATCGATTGTATTAGTGACACAATGCTGACAAATCAGCTTGGAACGATCGATTGTATTAGTGTTACAATGCTGAAAAAATCACTACGGAATATTAGATTGTATTAGTGATACAATGCTAACAAATCACTACGGAATATTCGATTGTATTAGTGATACAATGCTAACAAATCACTATGGAATTATCTATTGAATTAGTGTTACAATGCTGACAAATCATTACGGAATGATCGATTGTATTAGTGATACAATGCTGGCAAATCACTATGGAAGGATCTTGCATTAGTGATACAATGCTGACAAATCACTATGGAATATTCGATTGTATTAGTGATGCAATGCTGACAAATCACTACGGAATGATCGATTGTATTAGTGACAATGCTGACAAATCAGTTTGGAACGATCGATTGTATTAGTGATACAATGCTGACAAATCACTACCGAATGTTTCATTGAATTAGTGATACAAAAAGCTGACAAATCACTACGGAATATTATATTGCATTAGTGACACAATGCTGACAAATCACTATGGAATGATCTATTTTATGAGTGTTACAATGCTGAGAAAATCACTACGGAATATTATTTTGTATTAGTGATACAAGGCTGACAAATCACTACGGAATATTAGATTGTATTAGTGATACAATGCTGACAAATCACTACGGAATATTATATTGTATTAGTCATACAATGCTGACAAATCACTACGGAATTATCGATTGTATTAGTGACACAATGCTGACAAATCAGCTTGGAACGATCGATTGTATTAGTGTTACAATGCTGAAAAAATCACTACGGAATATTAGATTGTATTAGTGATACAATGCTAACAAATCACTACGGAATATTCGATTGAATTAGTGATACAATGCTGACAAATCACTACGGAATATTAAATTGTATAAGTGATACAATAGTGAAAAATAACTTCGGAATGATCAATTTTATTATTGATACCATGCTTACAAATCTCTACGGAATGATCGATTGTATTAGTGGCACAATGCTGACAAAAACACTACGGAATATTAGATTGCATTAGTGATACAATGCTGACAAATCACTACGGAATATTCGATTGAATTAGAGAAACAATGCTGACAAATCACTACAGAATATTAGATTGTACTAGTGATACCAAGCTGACAAATCACTTAAGCTGACAAATCACTACCTAATATTCGATTGAATTAGTCATACAATGCTGACAAATCACTACAGAATATTAGATTGTATTAGTGATACAATGCTGACAAATCACTACGGAATATTCAATTGTATTAGTGATACAATGTTGACAAATCTCTTAGGTACGATCTATTGTATTAGTTATACAATGCTGACAAATCACTATGGAGTGATCTATTGTATTAATGTTTCAATGCTGACAAATCACTATGGAATGATCTATTGTATTAGTGATACAATGCTGACAAACCACTATGGAGTGATCTATTGTATTAATGTTACAATGCTGACAAATCACTACGGAATATTATATTGTATTAATGATACAATGCTGAAAAATCACTTCGGAATGATCGATTTTTTTTATTGATACCATGCTTACAAATCTTTACGGAATGATCGATTGTATTAGTGTTACAATGCTGAAAAAATCACTACGGAATATTAGATTGTATAAGAGATACAATACTGTCAAATCACTTAGGTACGATCTATTGTATTAGTGATACAATGCTGACAAATCACTATGGAATTATCTATTGAATTAGTGTTACAATGCTGACAAATCATTACGTAATGATCGATTGTATTAGTGATACAATGCTGGCAAATCACTATGGAAGGATCTTGCATTAGTGATACAATGCTGACAAATCACTATGGAATATTCGATTGTATTAGTGATGCAATGCTGACAAATCACTACTGAATGATCGATTGTATTAGTGACAATGCTGACAAATCAGTTTGGAACGATCGATTGTATTAGTGATACAATGCTGACAAATCACTACCGAATGTTTCATTGAATTAGTGATACAAAAAGCTGACAAATCACTACGGAATATTATATTGTATTAATGATACAATGCTGAAAAATCACTTCGGAATGATCGATTTTTTTTATTGATACCATGCTTACAAATCTTTACGGAATGATCGATTGTATTAGTGTTACAATGCTGAAAAAATCACTACGGAATATTAGATTGTATAAGAGATACAATACTGTCAAATCACTTAGGTACGATCTATTGTATTAGTGATACAATGCTGACAAATCACTATGGAATTATCTATTGAATTAGTGTTACAATGCTGACAAATCATTACGTAATGATCGATTGTATTAGTGATACAATGCTGGCAAATCACTATGGAAGGATCTTGCATTAGTGATACAATGCTGACAAATCACTATGGAATATTCGATTGTATTAGTGATGCAATGCTGACAAATCCCTACGGAATGATCGATTGTATTAGTGACAATGCTGACAAATCAGTTTGGAACGATCGATTGTATTAGTGATACAATGCTGACAAATCACTACCGAATGTTTCATTGAATTAGTGATACAAAAAGCTGACAAATCACTACGGAATATTATATTGCATTAGTGACACAATGCTGACAAATCACTATGGAATGATCTATTTTATGAGTGTTACAATGCTGAGAAAATCACTACGGAATATTATTTTGTATTAGTGATACAAGGCTGACAAATCACTACGGAATGATCAATTATATTAATGATACAATGCTGACAAATCACTATGGAATGATCGATTGCATTAGTGATACAATGCTGACAAATCATTACAGAATATTAGATATTATTAGTGTTGCAATGCTAACAAACCACTATGGAATGATCTATTGTATTAGTGTTACAATGCTGAAAAAATCACTACGGAATATTAGATTGTATTATTGATACAACGCTGACAAATCACTACGGAATATTCAATTTTATTAGTGATACAATGTTGACAGATCTCTTAGGTACGATCTATTGTATTAGTTATACAATGCTGACAAATCACTATGGAATGAACTATTTTATTAGTGATACAATGCTGACAAATCACTATGGAATGATCGATCGTATTAGTGATACAATGCTAACAAGTCACTTAGGAACGAGCTATTGTATTATTGATACAATGCTGACAAATCACTATGGAATGATCGATTGTATTAGTGATACAATGGTGACAAATCACTACGGAATACTCGATTGTGGTGGTGATACAATGCTGACAAATCACTACGGAATGATCGATTGTATTAGATGAGAATTTAGTATATACAAAATTTACACGAAAATGGTGAGTAGACATTCATTTTATAAACTTGTTGAAGTGGTTGTTTTTCTTATATGAAAACAAGAAACTATTCCTTTAGAGTCATTTTAAAGTATTTGTCCAACATATTGCATGTTAAAGTGAAAAACTAACATGCAATATGTTGAACAAACATTTCAACACATTTCTTAAAGAATGAACAGTTACAGTCCATCATACATCAAGGCAATGTATCGTCTGTTATATATGACAAGGTACAATGTTAGTTTTTTTTTGTTAAATGTGAAGAATAGATATAGTTATCATATATTATGACTAAGTTACCGATAGGCTACAGTGCTTACAATATAATGATGATAACGTGTTTTACTAAGAAATAAATAACTATAAAATAATGAAAATAAAAGACAGTATTTAAATAAAGATCTAAAGAAAACCAACGAAAATTATTAAATATACTTACACACAGAACATGTTTCTGTAGGTTGTGATTTTTTTAATCGCCTGCAACATTACAATGCTATAGAGTTAGGAACTCTGAATCTAACCAAAGTACTTTTGTTCCGACTGTTAAAACATGTTTGCATGTTTATTGATTTTGATCTGTTTTTGTAAAGCAGGTTGCCAGCATTCCAGAGTTCTGATTACTTTGACATTCAGAATGAGAGAGAAAGAAATGAACGTGACAATTTTATCACATTTAAACGAGTGTAATTGCGTCATGAAAATGACAGCATTAGTTTTCAACAATAATGCACTGTCACCAGTGTTTTATGAGTTCGTATATCATTTAAATATAAGCATGATCTAAACATTGTCTGACCGCAACAGATTGTATCATGACGATTTCACACGTTTGCTTCGGGGAATTGTCTTTTGTACCGTAAACCACATGTATCATAAACCATGTGGTAAACCACACACGTGGACTGCAACGTTCACTTAGTGCAGAACCAGGTAATTTCCCTATCTATCCCCAGGCACAACAACAATATTACACTTACCAACACACTACTGCTTGTAATGAAGGAGAATACTGTATTTTACCACAATATGTATATGTAAATTCTTCATAAATATTTTGTATTTCATAATTCGGTTCAGAGATATGTTGCGGTTGCTGACTCGCCAGTTTTGATGATGAGAAGTAAATATTAGTCTACCAGAATACATAATTAGTATCAGAATAAAAACTGTTTAAGGTAATTGACAGAACTCACCTTGTCGAGAATTGTAAGATTAAAGAATTAAATTTGAATTGAGAGAGAGAGAGAGAGAGAGGTTGTTTTGTCTATTACATGGCTATAAATCTCTCTCTCTCTCTCTCTCTCTCTCTCTCTCTCTCTCTCTCTCTCTCGTAAAAAATGGATTAGTCTACGTTCTATTAATATGATTGCAGAAATAAGTCAGGGCTGACATCAATAAATATTTAACAATAATTTGATGAAAAACTAAAAGCACTTGTATTAATAAAAAAGCTAAGCCCTTTTCCTAACTACCCATTTTTAATCTGGTTCTTCGATAATAAGACAAAACTCCTTATTTTAATTTAAATATTTCATAAGTTACTGAATTGCGTTCCTTGCAAATTATAAAACATCCCAGAAATTTAGAGACAGAGTGAAACTTATATCAAAATCTCATAAATAAATCTCGTCATAATTTGTAAATATTCACATTTACATCGTAGGAGAAATAAAAACTTTATTAAAAAACATAATCCTTCAAAAGATTTTGACATAAAAAATAAAAATGCTGGATATATTATTAAATTCATAATAAGATTACTAGGAAATTTGTGTGCATTACATAGAGACGGAAGATATCCAAGAAAAGGTATAAAGAAAAGTGACCATGGTAAGTACCAGACGGAAAGAATACTGCGGTAAACAGGTGTTAAGAAAAGGGACCATGGTAAGTACCAAACGGAAAGAATACTGCGGTAAACAGGTGTTAAGAAAAGGGACCATGGTAAGTACCAAACGGAAAGAATACTGCGATAAACTGATATACCGGTACAACGTAAATGGGTACCGCTCCGGTGGCCTAGTAGTTTAGAGCGTCCGGCGCGGTAGCGGTATGTCGTGGGTTCGATTCCCGGCCGAGTCATACCAAATACTTACAAAAATGGCACTAACAGCTGCCTCGTTTAGCGTTCAGCATTAAGAGGTTAGTGTTAGGACTGGTCGGCCTGGTGTCAGGATAATGTGACTGGGTGTAACATCATGCTACATAGAAAGATAAAGTGATCTGAATACGGGTGAATGAAAAGCACTTTGAAAAATTAATTGATTTGAATAAGCTTACACATCTAAACAAAACTTTAAAAAAAAGTAATTTGAATAAGATCTATAAAAATACACTTTAAAAAATAAAGCTAATTCATGGACGCCATCAGATGAGATGACCCACAAAAAGTCGAAGTGACCAATAAGATGGCAGACATGTGGTGTGACCAATAAAATGGACCACAAGAGGTTCAAGTACCCTTCAAGATGGCCCACAAAAGGTCCAAGCACCATATACAATGGCCCACAGGAGGCTGCAAATGCCCATCCACAAGAATTCCAAGTACCTAAGAAGATGGCTCACAATAGGTCCAAGCGCCCTATAAAATGGCCCACAAGAGGTGCAAGTGTCTAAAAAGATGGCTCTTAAGAGGTCCAAGTGGCCATAAGATGACGCACATGGCTCACATTCAAGTTCATCTGGAACTTCATACGTTTGACCTTGAACATTTAGGACTATTTATGATTTAATGTCTTTCTTTAAGTTCTTTTGACATTTTCACTTTGTACTCCAGGGAAATAAATTATTTGTTGAAATATACAAATTTGTAGGAATTCGCTCTTTTCTGTTACTTTGTTTAAGATCATAGAGTCGTAATAGAATGCATTTCCATCATAGTAAATGCATATTCATCACAGTAAATGCATATTCATTACCTTATATATATATATATATATATATATATATATATATATATATATATATATATATATATATATATATATATATATATATATACTAATAATAAATACCTATGTGATTTAAAGCTATTGCACACACACATAGACGTAATGATATTTCAGTTTTCATAGTTAACTATTTGAAATGCTCCTCTTTTTCTCATGTCAAATTATGTGAACGCCATTTTTTCATTGGTTGGATTAGGCTTGCTCCGTTTACTGTTGTACCATATACTCTTTCTTATTTCTCTCTCTTCTTTCTCTCTCTAAACCCATCCGAACAGCAGGCGTTCCTCAGGAGACATTTCTTCTTGTAGGAGGTTGGCCTTTGTCACACCCATATTTATTAGATACATCAGCTTTTAGCATAACAGTCACAATACAGATTTCCCAGTTTACTGTGAAAATGTGCCCTGTCATAAAATATATTGCATTCCATGCATGGATGCCTTTCTTAAAATTTAAATTCCTCAATATATTTTAAAAAATGAGCTCATAATACCTGGAGTTTTACGTCATAGCACGGCTTGTAAATGTCATAAACGCAGATAAACATTTGATGGTGACATACCACTGGTAAATTAAAACATTTACTGGACTATTAAAGCAGTGTTGACAGACACTAAAGTGCGTGCAAATATTCAGGTGCATCGTTAAAAATAAATATAATTTTGAGTTTATTTCTTGACACAATTGCTTTTTTAATTATTCATAACTAATATAATCACATTTATAATTTTTTAAAAAGTTCTTGTTCTGAGACACTATTTTATAATCTTATGATTTGACAGGGAATTATTATTATTTTCTCAGAGAAAAATATATCATGCTATCTAAACGATTGCCATATTTTGTGCTGTTCATATTTAGAAGCATGCATACTGATGTGAAACAAGTGGAAATTGTTCTAACATGCTTCGAAGATTCATAGACAACTTCTTGGCAGTCGACCAATCAAGGGAAAATGCTTTATATCGTCATTGCGTTTACCAGCTGTAGACATGTATGTATTTTTATGTATATATATATATATATATATTTATCACAATGTCAACATTGATACTTCTGGTATGATCCTTTTGTTGCTACGAATAACCTTTAGCAAAATGCAACTAAAAATTGACGATGTTATGGCACGTTCATCCTGACATAGACGGGTTGCATATTCTTTCGTTTTAAATATAACATATAAAGGTATGTATTTCCATGAGTCCGATACTCAAATATTCGTCATTTCACGTTCAGATGTTATCTATTTTTAATAACTATAACGCAAAGCACTTTCTTTCCTGGTGCAACTTTTTGAGTATATAATTTTTGTTATATCAAAGCATGCAATTATAATATGCTAATGAATATATATTTATGTATAATAAAGTACGAAAATACCCCATGCCAACTCTTAAAAAGATATGTATGTATGTATGTATGTATGTATGTATGTATGTATGTATGTATGTATGTATGTATGTATGTATGTATGTATGTATGTATGTATGTATGCATGCATGCATGCATGCATGCATGCATGCATGCATGCATGCATGCATGTATGTATGTAAGTATGTATGTATGTATGTATGTATGTGTCAAGTGCCAAATTTTTCGTCGGTGACATCCAGTAATTAATTCGTAGGCTAGCCGACAATCAACTGTCTTGGGGCAGAGTTTGGAACGGAAAGAATGTTAGTTTGACTTGATCAGGCTTGGTACAATAATTAAAGTGAAAACGGACTGAGTGTTTGACACGTAAAATTATGGGATTACTCACGTAGAGCTTTCAAAAATGATTGAGACAAATGATAAGGGATATTTCGATCCTAAGTAACATTTTTGGCATCTTGATAGACGGTTTCCATAAGGTCAGTAAGAATAGCATTTATTCCGATTGGGCGAATGCATGGGAAAAGGGTGTGTGTCAGACTCCAGAATCGAGGAATATATACTATGTATCAAACGAGGTTAGTCAGTCTAAAAATTTCTCTGCAAGGGAGAACTGCCACTAGGACTCCGAGGGTTCGTTGCAAGAACGACTTCGTAAAATTGGGTTCCAGTTAAACTGAATGTGGAACGATTGTAAGACGCCAAAAACACAAAGGTATTTAACTCAAATTCACCTTTATTATGATGTAATGTATATGCTGTTTATCTTTGTCTTAGATGCATAATGTATCGATACTACGCTACAAATAGTTCAGTATTACATTGATTTAATAACGTACTTTGAGATGTTTCTTTGTTACAGATGCATGATGTGTTCATATTTTGTATGGATAGTCAGTTTACAGTGATTTAATAATGTATTTTTAATTATGAATTAGCATTTTTTACCTTGTATACTTAGGTAGGTAAATGAGTGGTGTAGAAAACCCACCGTGTACATTTATGATTGGAAAGTGTTACATTAATTTGAAGTTATTATATTAGTAAATATGGCTTGTGTGTTATGATATATTGCATCACTTTACGTAATGATTTACGGGAATATATGACTTTCCCGAATTCTGATGTCGATAATTAGCAGTATAGCTCCATTGATCTGAAACCATGTATAGAATTTGTTAGCCGTAGAAATGATAACACTGATAGTAAGATCTGATTGTTCGAACATGAAGACGGACAAACAATCGCAACTTTTTAAAAGTAACGAGATACTTAGGGCGTTTTACCCTTTTCTTTTGCAAGGAAAAATAGTTTACTTTGGCAAGAGTAAGAATCAGCGAGAAGTCAAAGGCAATAGTTTTTTTTGGGCAAGAGTGAGAATCAGTGAGAAGTCAAAAGGAAAGAAATAAGAAGTCAGAGTGTGGAATAAGTTCAATCAAAGGGCACGCTGGAGACGGACGCACGCATGGAAAAGAAAGAAAAACCAGTCGACGGAAAAGGTCATGTTGAATCACTCAACAGTCCAATGTTAAATGAACATTCGATTCCTTGATGAAATTTACTCTCAGTATTACGGTTAACTTCATTTTATTTCATTAGTGTTTGGATTCTTTGAATGTATCCATTATTTTAAAGCTTCGGTATTTTTATTTTTTCTGAACTAAGTGTATTCAGAAAGAGAGAAATTGTAATTCACAGTGTCATTCTTTTCTTAATTGTATTTTCAATTAAATTCATATTTTATCTTTACGGGGGCTCGTGTATTGTCTTGTTCAAAGTACCATCTCAGATTACTATATTCACTGACCGGGCATATTACACCGTAGCGATCATCTCCTAGATTACGACAATTAGTGGGAGGCGGTCTTCAAGTGTTGTTTTCCAAGTTGCGCAATACCTCTGACCAGGCCTTGTGCAATATTGTACTAATAACACTTTGATAACCCGCCAGCACTCACGTTACAGTATGTATGTATGTATGTATGTATGTATGTATGTATGTATGTATGTATGTATGTATGTATGTATGTATGTATGTATGTAAGTATGTATGTATGTATGTACGTACGTACGTGTGTCTTGTATGTGTGTGTTAATGTGTGTTATGCATGTGTGTGTGTGTGTTATGCATGTGTGTGTGTGTGTGTGTGTGTGTGTGTGCTGTTAAAATGCGGAAAATATGTATTATATCAATTCAACGCCAAGTCTTATGTAATAATGTTATGTATATCTTATGATGTCAATTAATTTCATAATAATGGTTTTAGTAAGGCTCATTTAGTTAATGACAGTTGTAATGCTACTATTCTAATACCGCATCATGCACGTTAAATATCAGTCACTTCGTGTATAGTGCATTACGTTTTCTTTCATGAAAGTCCAAGATCGATGCAGTGAATCTATTCAAAATAAGATCACGTGATCCGATGATGACATTAATACTCATGGAAAGGTCAGAGTATCCTAGTTCCTGCTTTGCTAAGTTAAAACCAGTCCCGGATTACCCATTAGGCAGAGTAGGCAACTGCCTATGGGCCCCGCGACTTTTATGGGCCCCATCAGGGGCCCCCATGAGACCGTGACCGTGGGTCTGGGGCCCGAAAAGTTTGACTGCCTATGGGCCTCCACGGTGCTTAATCCGGCGCTGGTTAAAACAGTTGATTTGTTTACTGAAGTTGAGTATTTCAAAATACATCGTGATATTATTTAAATTATTGATGTAAATTTTAAGAGAAATACGATGATTATTTATTTTTCTGCATTCTTTTGTATATCATGTAATTGTGTATGTTGTTTCCGTATCTTCTAGAATTGGGTATGTTGTTTCCGTATGTTCTAGAATTGGGTATGTTGTTTCCATATGTAATAGAATTAGGCATGTTGTTTAATCTATTTCTGAGAAGTATGGTCTTAACCTTGAAGACGCTGTGATACGTCGCTGCGAAAACTTATTATCAATAATTATGTAATGAAGCATAGACATTTATAATGGGTTATCTAAACCATTCTAATTTGACTAAGTTTGGCATGCTAGAGAGGAGAAACTCCAGGATTTTATTCGACATTGATATGTAAGAAATTACCCTTAGTTTTGTAAATTTCATCAGCTGAGCAATATATTTATATACTTCGGTAAAGTAAAATATATTTATATACTTCGGTAAAGTAAAATATATTTATATACTTCGGTAAAGTAAAATATATTTATATACTTCGGTAAAGTAAAAGATGGTTGATACCTTGATATATTGCGTTAAAAACCAAGAAAGCAATAATTTCATTCAGTCAAATCTAAACAAGAAATTGCATATAAATCCATTAACGCAATAATTCACTTTAGTCAAATCTAAATGAAAAACAGCATTATAATTCCAAGACAATAATTATTTCAATTAGTAAGCTCTAAATGAGACTTTGCATTAGAATTCCAATAAAACAATAATTTCATATAATGAGAAATCGTTCCAATCTAGTAACCAAATACAAAACTCATTATAAGACTTTTGGACATTTAAACATTGGAAGTCCTAAGAAATGAAATAGTCCATATTAATTATATATAGCATGTTTGTTTTTTTTACAAACCAATGAATATAAATTATAATTAATTCTGTTTTCACAAAGTAATTATAATAAAAAATAAAATGGAAAACTAAGTACAGAAGAAATGCATTGATGACTGCATAACATAATTTTAAAAAATAACAGATTTTTCTTTCCACATCTTCGTATAAGTATTCACACATTCAAAGCATCGTATTCTTTGCTCAGTACCGGATAATTTTCTGATGAAAATATATTTTGCAATCCATATTATAAATTTGGGCATTTAAAAGGGAAGATAAAAAAGGAAATAACAGCAATTTCACTTTCAGGCGACATACAACAGAGAGAGAAGGGGGGAATGGAGGGAGAGAATTGTAAAATCTTTATTTTTGTATGTTACAGTCAATTATTTCCATCCAAGTTCACATTATTACAATGTAAAGTTGTATCGGAGTATTCGAATTGACGATTTATTTTATTAACGCATTACCCCTTCTTACAATAAAAAGTTACAGATTTCCCAAAGCGAAATATGTAAAGACTATCGAAGACAAACAAATCCCGTTAAGATTCTAAATTCCAAATAAGAAAATATGCATTTTACTTGAAAGATGCATTTTTTGCGTTAGAAAAGAAGCTCAAACTCAACACGAATACATTCCCGTTGTTTGGAAAGCGTAGAAAATGTGATTGTAACAGTTTGAACGACAGTTCGTGGCATCAAGAATACAACGATATACGTGTCTTATAGTAGTATGAGTTTCTTACTTTAGGTCAGTGTTGAACTATATTACAGCTTTGGCCGAGTTTACTTGAAATCTTCTTTAAATATTCTCTTAGCTCATTTTTTATTGCTTTGAGTAACTCATGCAGTACGCATTGCCGGGGTGGGAATGGGAGACAAGCTCCCCACTCCTCCAAAAATGCCCCATAGGGCTTGCGACTCTGATCGCCTCTGTCAACTAAAATCCAGCTCCTGGTCTTCGCGAGTGGCTTAGCTTCTAAGTCCGGCGGACCATGTTTTCACTGACAGGAGAAGGGGTGAAGGCGGCCACTGGCGCCTTAAAACCAGTCGCTTCGGGTAGATGGGGCTTGTAAACCTTGGATGGTAGCTCATCTAGGAGAAGGAAAACTCTGATCCCAAACCTCCGCTGCCTTGCGGCTATACCCACTCACGGGAAGGCTAAGGGAGTAAACCCCGACAGAAAATCCGGAGACGGAGTCCTTAAGGCGGTCTGACGTTGACTTCAACGTCATTCCGGCAACATCTGTGACGCCGTTGGTGCCAAGCTGTAGCGACATTTGTCGTTCCCTTGGGTCCACCAGCTGCGTGGAGAGGGGGGATCTGCTGCATGGGCAACAGCTGATTCTCCATTCTAGACTGCCCAGGCTTTGTAGCTCCACTGGAGAGGACACTCCAGCGTCGTCTTAAGGCGTCGGCACAACACGTGAAGCAGCAGTCTACCGGTTATAAGCCATAGCTCGATTGGCGTAGAACTTGGCGCCAGGGGCTGCTTTCGACGGTGGGAGAGATCGCCATGTCTCATTGGAAGCTACCGCCCGCCTCAAGCTGGGCAGCCCCCAGTCAATAAGATGCTTTCCGCCATGGCCTGCCTGCTTCACTGGGTGCGTGGAGCTTAGAGAACCATCTCGACAAGCAGGCCAAAAATCTCTGCACCAAGCAAGATACAAAGAGGAAACAAGAAGACTCCAGCTCTTCGTTTCGCAAGCTGGAACATCAGAAACTTGTGCCCTGGACTCACCACTGACCTTCAGAAGATCAACGACGCACGGAAGACTGCCGTCATTGACAGAGAACTCTCCCGACTGAATGTCGACATTGCCTATCTTCAAGAGACCCGACTGGTCGAAAGCGGCACCATCAGGGAAGCCAACTACACCTTCTTCTGGCAAGGAAAACCATCAGACGAACCCAGGCAGCATGGTGTCGGCTTCGCTGTAAAGAACACCCTCGTCGCCTTCATGAGCCTCCATCATCAGGCACTGAGAGGATCCTTGCCCTCCGGCTATCAACATCCTCAGGCCCAGCCAACATCTTCAGCGTGTATGCCCCAACCCTCTACTCAAACCAAGAAGAAAAAGACCAGTTCTACGAGGCTCTGGATCAAGCAATATCAAATATCCCCAGTACCGAGGGCCTCTACCTACTAGGAGACTTCAATGCGCGAGTGGGAGCTAACTACGAGGCATGGATCACCTGTCTCGGCCCGCACGGAAGGGGCCAAATCAACGAGAATGGCCAGCGACTGCTGGAGATGTGCTGCACTCACAGCTTATGTGTGACCAACACCTTCTTCAAATGCAAGGAGATCCACCAGGTATCATGGAGACACCCACGTTCCCGCCACTGGCTCCAGCTAGATCTAGTCATCACCAGGCGCGCGGAACTAGCCAGCGTCCTTCTCACCCGTAGCTACCACAGTGCCGACTGCGACACGGACCACTCCCTTGTGGCCAGCAAGGTGCGAATAATACCCAAGAAACTGCACCACGCCAAGAAGAATGGTCGCCCACGCATCAACACCTGCTGTACAAGCAATCCAGAGAAGACACAGCAGTTCATCTGCAAACTTCACGAGGCTTTCACCAAAGAGACACCTGATGACACCATCGACTCCAAGTGGTCCCACCTCCGAGACGCTGTGTACAACTCAGCCATTACTGCCTATGAGAAGAAAGAGCACAAAAACACAGACTGGTATGAGGCCAGCTGGGAGGAGATGGAACCCGTGACTGAGGCGAAGAGGAAAGCCCTCCTGGCTTACAAGGCTGCGCCTAGCCTTGGTACATTACAGGCCCTCAGAACTGCCAGGAAAAATGCCCAGCAGACCGCCCGTCACTGCGCTAACACCTACTGGCTGAACCTCTGCACCAGTATACAGATAGCTGCCGAGACCGGGAATGCAAGGGGTATGTACGAGGGTATCAAGAAGGCAACAGGCCGACCCACCTCCAAGATCGCCCCACTCAAGTCCAAGACTGGCGAAGTCATCAAAGACCAGGGCAAACAGCTGCAGCGCTGGGGTGAGCACTATCTTGAGCTGTATGCAACCCAAAACGTCGTCACGGACACCGCCCTAGACGCCATCCCAGACCTGCCAGTCTTGGAGGAACTAGACACAACACCCACCCTGGAAGAGCTTAGCAAAGCCATCGACTGCCTCGCTTGTGGGAAGGCCCCTGGGAGTGACGGCATTCCGCCTGAAGTCCTAAAGATAGGGAAACCAGCACTAATCCAGCCTCTGCACGAACTCCTCTGCCTCTGCTGGGGACAAGGACACCATCCCCCAGGACATGCGAGATGCAAACATTGTCACTCTATACAAGAACAAAGGAGACCGCAGTGACTGCAACAAATACCGGGGCATCTCTCTTCTCAGTATTGTTGGAAAGGCGTTCGCCCGTGTCGTCCTGGCGCGCTTGCAGACCCTAGCATCCCGAGTCTACCCCGAGTCCCAGTGTGGCTTTCGAGCAGGCAGGTCAACTGTAGACATGATCTTCTCACTACGACAGCTGCAGAAGAAGTGTCGTGATCAGCAGATGCCCCTCTACATTGCCTTCATAGACCTGACCAAGGCATTTGACCTGGTCAGCCGGAGCGGACTCTTCAGGATCCTTAAGAAGATAGGCTTCCCCCCACGACTGCTCGCTATCATAACATCGTTCCACGAGAACATGCACAGCACAGTGTGCTTCAACGGCGCAACATCAGAGGCCTTCCCAGTCAGCAGCGGAGTGAAGCAAGGCTGTGTCCTTGCGCCAACTCTCTTTGCCATCTTCTTTTCCATTCTCCTCCAGTACGCCTTCAAGGACTGCAGCGAGGGTGTGTATATACACACCAGGACTGACGGAAAGCTGTTTAACATCGCCCGTCTCCGTGCAAAGACTAAAGTTACAAAGGTTCTCATCCGTGAATTGCTCTTCGCCAATGATGCAGCCTTGACATCACACACGGAAGATGGACTGCAGCAGCTAGTATGCCGCCTCTCCCACGCCTGCAAGGAGTTCGGACTGACCATCAGTCTGAAGAAGACGAATGTAATGGTGCAGGACGCAGACTACTCTCCCACCATCGCCATTGATGCGTACAACCTGGAAGGTGTTGAGGACTACACATATCTTGGGTCCACCATCTCCAACTCGCTCTCCGTTGATACTGATGTAAATGGCCGGATTGCCAAGGCATCAGCAGTTATGGCGAGACTGAACCAGAGGGTCTGGGACAATCACAACCTCACCGAGAAGACCAAACTGCGCGTCTACCAGGCATGCGTGCTCAGCACACTCCTTTAAAGCAGCGAGGCATGGACCACCTACGCGAGTCATGTGAGGAAACTCAACAGCTTCCACCTGAGATGCTTGCGGCGCATTCTGCGTATCCAGTGACAGGACAAAGTTCCCAACACAGAGGTTCTGAAATGCACCGGCATGAACAGCATGTTCTCCATTCTCAGCGGGCGCCTTCGCTGGCTAGGCCATGTTAGGAGAATGGACCCAGGCCGCATACCCAAGGACCTGCTGTACGGCGAGCTAGTAGAAGGTGCACGAACGACTGGAAGGCCACGTCTGCGCTACAAAGATGTCTGCAAAAAGGACATGAAGACAGCCAACATCAATATAAACAATTGGGAGAGCTGTGCTGACGACCGCTCCGCGTGGCGTCTTGCTGTCAGACAGGGCACTCAGAAAGCTGAGGAGATGAGAAACACAAACCTCGCTGCAAAGAGAGCCAGGAAGAAGGCGAACCAAAAACATCCTCAGCAAGCATCAGCATACACCTGCAGCAAATGCAACAGAGACTGTCACTCAAGGGTCGGACTCTTCAGCCACTCGCAAAGGTGCAGATAGGACACCCAAATCGGAAGCTACACCATCGTCTCTCGAAGACGGACGGATGCCGACGATATATATATCGTTTTCAAACTTGAAAAGAAACAGCTTCAAGCCAAATTCTGATTTAGTTTACATTTGGGAACATTTAATAATTGCATCTTCATAGAGTGACAATTAATTCGTCGTACAAAGCAAAGGCCAATCAGCGTACCCTTGTTAGGAAGACAAAACGTTACAAAATCTTACGCATTGTTTCGTTCCATATGACGTAAGCTACTTAGCATAATTAGAGACGGACGGACAAATTATTTTCTTAAATTTCTTGATACAGATACAACCTGAGACACAATCATTGAAGAATCTGTTTCATCTAGGTGAGGTACCACGAAAATCTGGATGATACAGAAGCTAACATATATCTTGTCTTGGTTGCTTCTTCTCTCAGATTCGTTCTTTCACTAAGGATATATCTAGGTCTTTGTATTAAACCTTGACAAGGCTTTCTTCTTTTTCCCACATTTTCAGGCTTTCGAGTCCTTCTTAAAAGCATTTGCTCCATATAAACTATTTCTCTTAATAATTCATTATGCGTTGCAGGGCCGGACCTGCTATAGGGGCCCAAGGGGCCTGGCCCCCCCCCCCCCTTAAAAAAAAAAAAAACTATTCACTGCTTTTGATAAAAGATGCAAAGGGGGTTCCGAATTTTTTAATTTTTTATTTATTTATTTATTTATTTTAATATTTTTTTAGTGTTTTTAAAACATTGCAGTTTATAGTCACTTTTGTTAGATCCCTTTTTCAAGGTTCAGATAGCACCAGACTGCACCATTTTGCATCCTTGAAAAAAAAATTCCTGGGGGGGGGGACATGCCCTCGGACCCTCCGAGAAGGCTCGGCGCTTCGCTTAACCCAATAACAAGTTTGGCAACCCCCCCCCCCCCTGAAAAACTTAGGTCCGGCCCTGGGTTGGCAACCTTTGAAAACTGCATTTTTTTTAACCAACAGTAGTAGTCACAGAGGCAAAGTACACATATACCCCTGTCAAGCAAGAACGTTCTGGCTGTTATTTAACAGCTTTCATTTATTGGCCAGTTGAAACGTCTATTACGAAATTACACAATCAAGAAACATTAACTAATGAAAAGCACATTTATTGCTCACTGAAGCTTCCTTAAATCAATGTTTTAAAGGTTTCAATTGTATGATGTATGTATGTTATCTTGTTTTCTTGTTAAAATCTTTAAATAGTTCTCTCTCTCTCTCTCTCTCTCTCTCTCTCTCTCTCTCTCTCTCTCTCTCTCTCTCTCTCTCTCGTGCATAAAAGGGTAAAACTTTGTGTTTGCTAACACTCGTCATAAAATGAGTAATGAGATACTTTAAAAAATTTGTTTCTAAATTGTGATATTCAGAAATATAAATGATGTAGCAATTATTTCAAACAGTAATCTTACGCAGATGAAAACAACGACTTGTCTTACCAGGACCCATCTAGAATACTAAAAACATAAGCAAACGACATTGTGATTGCCGTATCATTCTGTGGAAGTGCTCTGGTCAAAGACAATTATTATTGGCACGCATTTGATGTGTACATCAAACGAAAGATTACTTGACAAAAGACAATTTCGGTATTTCCAACTGGCTTCAGAGTAAGATGTATTATAGTCATTTCTTGTATTTTGTATTTTGCATTGAAGATCGCCATTCAATTTACCATTATAATGATCAGGCAATAAGGAAATCGTTTCATATTGTAGATCAACAATTACTAGAGACAGTTCTCTGTATTGTACCTGATAATATGTCATCCACGACTCATAGTCATTCCTCAAAGTTTTGCATAAAGAACATACGAAATGATGAAAAATATCGTTTACTTTACGTTGACAAATTCGGAGACCAATCCTTCGCCAGTTGACAATAACAATTTATCAAATTTATATTGTCCTTACGTCCCGATTGATAATTGATTGAAGCTTTGATGCGCATCTTTTTCCTACAGCCAACAAGGAAACCTTTCTTCACATGATATATGGACTCGCCTTATAGATTTATTATTATTTCCTTTATATAACAAATGAGAAGGAAATGGAAGGCAAGTTAAAGGGACTTTATAAACATATGAATTGCCTTGCCTTTCAGGTCTATATACTTTGATAATATTTAATATTAGTATTACAGGAAACGTACGAGATATAAAGAGACTCGTAAACTAGAACTCAGAGCAGCGATCCCCGCCGAGGTCAGCTGGAGTCGGCTGTGTCCTTGGGAAAGACAGTAAGCCATTATTTCCTCGGATTGATATGCGCAAACATGTGGTGAAAGTACCGTTAAATATCAGTCAATCAACCAACAACGAAAATAAGAAAGCCGATTTATCTGTTAAATTCCAGTCAATTAACCACACCCAAATAAAAGGAAGCTCATTTATCAGTTAAATACCGTCCAATCAACCAACAACCATGAAATGGAAGCTCGTTTATCCGCAAAATAAAGAATACTTTTGCATATACAATTCTACTAACCGCTCCTGTGGCCTACGTGGTTAGAGCGTCCGCCTCGGATGCAGAAGGTCGCGGGTTCTAACTCAGGCGTAGTCATAACTGAGACATAAAAATGGTACTAGCAGCGCCTCGCTCGACTCTCAGCATTAGGAGGTTAGTGTTATGACTTGTCGGCCTGGTGTCGGGATAAAGTGACTGGGTGGGACATGATGCTACATGTCTGCGGCATTAAGTCCATGGGCAAGTCATCACCATAAACTATCACACTACAGACGTCGTAGCGGAATGAGTGGAAACTTGTTAAAGCTACGTTAAAAATCTAAACATAGAGCACCAAATTTATACGTCATCATTTGATGTCAACTTAAAAACTTAATGCTTCTTTATAATTAACTTCAACCTATTTGCTATATTTCTTGCATTCGTGAAAGTTATGCTAAATCTGCATTTCCTCACTAAACATATTATAGATCAATATGACGACAGTTGTTTATGAAGCTCATACCTTGTTAATCCAATTCGGCTTGTTTAAGATTTGGGTGTGCCCAGCGCTGCCGACTAAATATAGTAGTATGTACGTTGAGTGACGTGGAGATTTAGGCAAAGAAACACATTTGTTTTATGGTCAACGTGCATTGTGTTCTGGATTTGCATTGTTTTCGTTACACTTTTTAAGGTACAACAAGTTTTAAGACGGAAACACTCAGGCAATGAGAACACGTTTCAACACTTTACTTTGTCGACCTTTAACATGATTTGAATATGATTTGGGATGTGCAGCACTGTTCATTCTCGAATGTTGGTTTTCAACTGGCTTTGCTAGCATCATGAAAAGCGTGCCTGGAATCACCCCAGAGTTTAACCATGTTATCTATTCTGTCCAAAAGTAGGTCAACACGCTACGATTTGTCTCAGATGACATTTCTGCACATATTTCTTCTTATCTGTAGTGGTTGGAGAGGCACACGACTATGTTCTTTATCATTTTAAATTGATATAATGCATCTTTTAAAAATGAATGGAATCCATTTCCCAAATCCGTTTGTCTCTATTAGCGAAGCAATTTCTCTATATAGTATTTACCTTTTCAGCAGATATATCGACTGTAAATAGAATGGAACATTGTATGTTGTGTTTTACATTTGTTCTCTTTAGCGACTGTAGGACATTTTACGTTAACGTGATTCATTATGCTAAAATTGTTGTTTAACCCACATTTATGTAAACAAAACTGATGGAAAAATACAATTATATAAAAGTTTAAACTAGGTAAAGAAGTCTTAGAAATATTACTGACAGAATAGTAAATGGATGAAATTTACTAAGTACACATTTTCATTGTATTCTGTCTTTTTTTTTAATGTAGCTTATATTACCATATAAACATGACAAACAGAAAACATATCAACACAACATACCTTCGAATATTCACTATTCTTTGAGCAATTTTATAAGCGATATAGAGTAACAGACAAAAACATTTACGGTAAAAACTTAGTTCATAAAGGTTTTATAACGCTGCCTAACATTGCGACAAAATCTGAAATTATTATTTAGTTCGATTAATTTTTGGAGTATTCTGTGTTGTAACACTCTACATCATTTCTTGTCTTCGTGTGCGGCTGCAATTTTTATCTTATTATGGTTAACACAGCTATTTAAACAATTCACACCTATATTGGTATGCCTAATGACGCTAGCGATTATGAATTCTCACGTTTATTTTGAATGCCTTTTGATGCGATTTATAAAGAGAACCTTTATTTTGTATGTGTATTGCCGCTAACGATTGATGAATTATCTTCTTTATATTGTATGCCATTTGACGATAGTGTTTATAAATTATCACTTTTTATGCCATTTGGCGCTAGCGATTTATGAATTCTCACATTTATATTGTATGCCATTTGACGATAGTGTTTATAAATTATCACTTTTTATGCCATTTGGCGCTAGCAATTTATGAATTTTCACCTTATATTGTAGGCCATTTGACGATATCGATTTAAGAATTTACACCTTTATTTTGCATGTCATTTGACGCCAGCAATTTATGAATTCTCACCTTTATTTTGTATGCTATTTATCGCTAGTGATTTATGAATTCTCACCTTTGTTTGAAATGCCTATTCATGCTAGCGATTTAGGAATTCTCACCTTTATTTTGTATGCTTACTGACGCGAGCTATTTATAAATTCTCATCTTTATCTTGTATGCCATTTGGCACTGGCTATTAATGGAATCTGATCTTTATTTTGTATTTATAATGACGCTAGAGATTAATGACTTCTGACCTTTATTTTATATGCCATTTGACGCTAACGATTTATGACTTTACACCTTTAATTTACATGCCATTTGACACTAACTATTTATGATTTCTGACCTTTATATTGTATACCATTTGACCCTAGCGATTTATGAATTATCACCTCTATTTAGTCGGCCTATTGACGCTAGCGATTTATGAATTGTTACCTTTATTTGGTATGCCATTTGACGCTAGCGATTTATGAGTTCTCACCTTTATCTTTTATGCCATTCGACGCTAGCAATTATGGATTGTCACCTCTATTTTGTATGCCATTCGACACTAGCAATTTATGGATTGTCACCTTTATTTTGTATGTCTATTAAAGCTAGTGATTAATGAATTCTCACTTTTTTGCATGCCATTTGACGGTAACGATTTATAAATTCTCATCTTTATTTGGTATACTTATTGACGCTACTATCGATTTTTTTTTTTACCTTTATCTTGTTTTCCATTTTCACTAGCGATCCATAAATTCTCCCTATTCTCCCCCACTACCACCACACATACACACTGATAAAGTTTTTTTTTGTACAGTGCCATTTTGAAACAAAGACCAACCAATGAAAACGAAAACTGTGTTTCACATCACATTTGAACGTGTACTAAATTAATCTTGGACAGGCGAGGACATTTGTTAAGTTTTTGTGAAACAATAATAACCATGTTTCTCATTTTTTTAAAGTTTCGGTTGTTATAGAACATTTTGATGAAGCATTTCCGACTATAACGCTGTTTTAGCTCCAATTTGTTAGATATCCTATCGTTTTCCTAAAGCTTTGATTGATATGATAGTTTAGTATATTTTATAAATTTCCCTCACCAACCTTTATTCAAACTGACCAACACATGCTCTGAATGGCGAACGTATATTCTTATGAGCAAAACCTATTATTAACTCAAAAACACTATTTCGGATTCACGATTCATATCTTTATTAAACGACATTTATTCTTGGCCAGCATCTATTCTGACTTACCAATCCTTATTCTGACTAATACATATTTGCTGATCGACCAATATCTACTTTGACACACACTTGCTCTGGCTGACCAATATACATTCTGGTTGATAGCGTCAATATTGACTGACATAAACATATTTTACTGGTAAATACCAATCGTGACTATCACATATTTTGACTAATATATGATCGGACCGTCTAACACGTACTTGAACAACGTGTAAGCAAACATATGATGTAGTTGTTTTAAATATGACCTTCTTCGTACTCTGAATTCCATGTTTATAAACTAATCTAGAGTTTGAATTGATAACCTTCTCCCGATTCATTTGATAGTTGTGCCTTTTAAGCCAGTCATTCAAGGGTACACGAAGCGCGTATTGCTACACTGATAAACAAATTATTGAGTTCCATAATGTGCGTAAGGTAACACCATTCATAAAATATAGTATTATTCTCCACCGCAACACTTTGTAAAAACAAGTTCTAAATTAGGCGTACAGTGTGATTTACTTCTATGGTGAATGGAGAGTTAGGTTTATGTTTTTCAAATGGCAAGTAAACGTACATTTATGAGCAAAGGATACAAAATTGTGTCCTTTAAACTGATAAAGTAAAAGACGGTTCATAGTAGGGTCATACACATTAACATCTATTCACGTTAACAATAAATACTACTTGTTATTACGAATTTCAAATTGGATACCAAGTGGTGTAACCGACTAACGTGATGGACCCAGAAAACCTTTTGGAACAAGTTAGAACTTCAAACGAAATCAAGTGTGGACCCCATGAGATGCAGAATGTTCAAGTACATGTAGTGTTAGTCCTTAGAAAACGTTTGAAAGTTATTCCTTAATCATACGCAGAGATCTTCTGTTTAGTGGACTATTTCTCGAGACGAAACATTTATCCACATCACCACCAGACATGATCTTGACGTGTTATTACTAAAGGATTTCTCCAATACAATAACTTTTGCAAAACATGTGACATAAACTCCATCAATATTTACATGGTGGAAGGACATTTCGTCTTTGTGTTCCTGATAGATAACCAAAAAAAAAATTAACCTTTGCTCCTCAGGCTCAAATGAGTTAAGCGCATAAAGTGGAACACATCCAAATAAAGAAAAATGATTGTGAATCACCGGCAGTATGTAGCAAATTAGGGCAGAATGTTCGTAGCAATTTGAAAGACTCCTATGCTTGTTCCAAAACGTACGAGGTTCTGTGGATCATCGTTACATCGATTTTCATAAGAAGTTGATACGAAAAGTTGCATAACCAAAACAAGTAAAACGAAACGGAACGACAACGTAGCGTTTACCTTTGTTTATTCTGAGCTTTTACAAGACATATCTTAAATCTGTGAACTTTTGTATTGCACATCGAGCTGGAATCCATTGTATTCAGCGACCATTATATCATTAGAACTCTTGCGTGCTCCTGGGAGGACCGGGAAAAAAATGATTTTGTTGACCCAACACCATTTTCGATTTTGCAGAATCTTGTCGATAAATGGGACGATAAAGATTGTGATATTTTGAAGAATAGGAACCAAATTCATACAAGTTACATTGAACGGAGAGAAAATCTTTTTCATGAAAGAAAAAAAACTCACTTTCAAGATTCTATTAGTTATTTGGCTATTTCATGAGTACAATGTCCAGCTGTGACATTCTGAAAAAGGTACTGAAATCGGGTAAAGATGAATTATTTATTATCAAATCCGCGATCAACACAAGTTCACACTTTGTCTAAAAAGACAAGTCGTTCGAAAACCTTAGAACGTTTATATATCATTTACGAGAGGTGAGAAGGACTTCCCGAATGCAACACCTTACATGATTGCTACCAAAAGGAGAGGTCAAGGATAGAGATTATTTTGACCAAAGAAGTTGACCTAGAAAGAACAACTAGTTTCTCCCTTTGACGCGACTTGGTACGTCAAGGATTTGAGACTTAGAGACGAAACGTAACCCATCATTCAAAGTTGAACTTTCACACTGCTAACCACCAAGACAAGAACAGCAACAAGAACCAAGATCGATCGCGTTGCAACAAATAAAAGAAGAAAGAAAAAAAGAAAAACGAAATGATTTTTTTTTAAAATCATTGTAACATTTTATTTATGGGGTGCCTATTAAAGAAAAAAACAGTATGTTCCTATTCTGTATAAAATATCCTGTGTGATATTTTACTTTCAGAATGTCAAGACTCTTTAGTCGTGGATGCATATTACGTTCTCAGTGATTCACAAATTGTGAGATCATCAGAGCTGGAAGAAGCGTTATTTTTTACCATCCCTTCAACATGCCCGTTGCTCTATTTAGTGATTCGGGTACTGCTGAATTTTTTGTAATACGTTCGATTGCCCCTACTATGTATCGTGTGGTTTTACAAAGAGTTATAGACGGCTTAATTGCTCAAATATAACCTGCTTCCCATCCTTTAAAAGATATTTATAAATGTGTGCATCATCACCTTCACAACATGACCCCCCAAAAGAGTTCTTAGCATCATCATCAATCGTTAAAGAAGACCCGTTCCAAACAATGCGAGAAATAACATACCTGTTTCATTAGTCACCAAATTGGATATCTTGTCAGTGTTAACCGAAAACATATACCGATTTGAAAACTGTTCATTCAAACAGACATCAATGATATCATTGATACTGGACTTGAAAGACGTTTAAGTTTATCGAATGGGACCGTTCCCCTGGCGAAAACAAAGAAACAACAGTTAGAAAAATGTTGTCACATTCTTTTAAATATCGTGAAAATGAACCTTCCAGGAAAAGAAAGGGAAAAAAAAACATTCTGCGTCCGGTAAGGATCATTTTTTTCACTACTAAGAGTTTACTGGTTTCAAAAGTTGGATGGGCTATTGCTAGTAGGAGCAGTGGATATCTGCTACACAGTGCTAATGTAATTGAGACGCATAACTTAATACAAGAGTTACATTCTTTGATTGGTCGATTAGAAACGGAAAATTGCATTGGTAGGATCAAATATTTCAACTTCTTGAAACGTTTAACCAGAATACTATGGACTAAACCATCAAACTCAACTTAAGTGTCATGAAGAATTTGATTTCCAAAGAAAACACATAAAATACGAAAACAATAATAAAATTACCCGAAGAGACGATAAAGAGAGAAAGGAGAAGAATTGGAAGGTCTAGAAACCCAATCTAATTAAACGATTACCCATGACAATGAGTCATGCAGCGTTGATGACAACCACGTCAATTTGACAAGAAAATAAATATTATGCTAAATGGGTAATGGCGACGTCCCCTTCATAAAAACTTGAAAATAAACAAGTAAAAACATGGAAGGAAAAAACAAATCACTGTGGCATCACTGTTCACTCCCATTGCTCGTCGGCCACGTAAGAAATCACAAGAAAACATTCAATGTTAATCATAACTTCTCAAGAACATCGAAAATGGGTTGACTTTTTTTAAAAAGTGACTTATGTTGGCTAGCATTTTCTACGATCCAGCACATGCTGCTGGCTCGAGACAAATTCTTGTTTTTAAAATGCATCTTGCTGCAAAACCAAAAGTCTAAAGTGTACGTCTCCATGATATAAGACGGTATGTACAAGAGCAATTGACGTTCACATGTTAACAAGCCTATTTGATGCCAATTTTCCAAAGTAAGACTAGGGTGGCAGGGATATATCTTCAGTGACAAGGAGATATCACTGATCTCACGCTTGTTTTGTGCCGCATTGTAGAAGTACTTTCAACATATGCTTGTGTTGTACCTTGACAACAGCTGCCGTGTTAGTGCGAACTCCGAAAATCATGTTGAAACAACTTGATCCATATTATCTGCGATTTAAAAGGTCAAAGGCACAAAGTTTTTTAAAGGAAATTTTCAAGAGAAATTTAATTGCAATATTTGAAGGATATTATTTGAATGCTCAACATCTGGTAGATACAGTTTCGAATGTATTAAACGATTTTGTTTCGCTGTTTTTATAACAGATAGCGATTGAATGCAGACTACCTCACTCCCGTCTACGCAAGGGCTTTCTCGACAGTAAAACAATGTCCAATAAATTACCTCCAAACGTATTCACTATCTTTGGTAGAAACACAAACATAGCTTTTAAGTCGATATTCAGGACCAATTACAGCAGATTATTGCATCATCCCTCTTCGAACCGAATGAACGACGCATACTGATGTTCACGTACTCAGATATCGTTGAGTAGAACTTTGTTTGAAGCAGACATCCATTGCTGAGAGCCATTACAATTAAAGCGGGTTCTGATAACAAGATGAATCACCTATCAAGTACACCAATAATATGTTCACCAGCATTATATTCTTGTCAGTTAAACAAAGTTTGACAGTGTGATTATTTGCTTTAAAAGGATATATCGAACAACATATTATATTCATCAAATTAAAAGTAACCGCGCAGCGACAGTTTCGGACATTTTCATCTTGGAGCGATTTATAAGTCGTGTATCCCGTGTATTGGGGAGTAGCTGGACGACGAGGACAAATGTTTTGGAAGCATGTTCAAATCGCTATTTCGTATGTCGCGCCAGCTTCTAAACATTTCGCTAAGCAAGAACTGCATGCTTTAAAAGATCAGGCTGTGTAGCAACAACAAAAAAATCATCCAGAATAATGGAGATGATCTCACAAAGCCATTACTAAATGCAGGTGCAAATATGCTAATCCAGACGAGGAAAACAATTCTTTGGGCCCCGAGAAACCGTTATAAAGACACATTACGCACCCACCCCACAGTTGAAGAAATTGCTTGATCATCCAGCTAGCAGCAAGGGCAAAGCAAACTGAGACCAGACAACGACTAAGACAACACAGACATGGCAAGAATGCACAGAGATACAAAACCAAAAGACTTGGAAGTTGTTGATTACTAAATGATTCTAAACTCAAAGATGGTGCAGACTTACAAAAATGGTACTAACAGCTGCCTCACTTGACGCTCAGCATAAAGAGGTTAGTGTTAGGACTGGTCGGCCTGGTGTCAGGATAATGTGACTGGGTGTCTGCGTCTTGATGTCTCAGTGCTAGACATCACTATAAACTGCCTCACTGCAGACATCGTAGCAATATGACTGAAAAATTGTTAAAGCTATGTTAAAAATTCTAATCAAACAAATAATCAAAAGATGTTGGTCTTAACCCTTTCCAGTCATATCACGACAACTTCAAGATATCAGTCATCCAAAACGGAGAGGCAATGTTTTACGAGGTCCTTTAAACCTACCTTTACCCAGAAGTACTTGAGATCATACTTGACCCTGAATAAAAAGGTGCACTCGGCATTTCCTAACATCACTATGCATAATATTACTGTTTGTGGGGATTTAATTTCACATAATACCAGGGCACTGGCGATATATAAGATTACACATTAAGTCGGGAGAGTTATGTTTGGAAATTCAGTTTATTCTAACCCTAGAAAACACGGTGGCAGTGATGTTGATATAAGTCGACAATACCATTGGAATCAATGGTCTCAATAAAATAATCTTAGACTGTTCAACATGGGAATAGATCAAGAACAGTAACTATAGCAGGAGTACAGCCAACCTAAAATGAAAGCGTTGAAAACGGAGGTGGGGGGGGGATACTGACTGCACTTTGGTGAAAACGTAACTGTGTAATATTAGTATCATTCATATTTTAAAATGTTTTAACTGTTCAATTACATTTACAAACAGTATCGAGAACGCTAACCTGAAGGTTTCGTTCTCACACTAAGGGCTTCATCGGTAGGCTGTTTTAATCTCCACTGAATATTGACATAACTCTCTGCAATGGTGAGCTATGTTAACGAATTGTCCCAGATATGCGGCAGGCTTTTACGGCCTTCGTCACTATTTAGTATCGGTTTGTGCGCACGGATTTAGTTCGGTTCTTTAACTCCACGCTCAAATCATGCATGTTCTCGAACTAAGATGTTTTACTGAGTTCAGTGTGGCCAGGGCAAAGATTGTAGATATGCCGTGATATTTCAGACGCGTTTGAACTTGGTCTTCTAGGCTCCTTAAATCTCAACTTCGATGTCATTTCCGTTTCCCCAATATTGTGATGATGGCATTTCCTTCTATGTCAAACAACGACTAGTAATATAGTGATAGCGTCTCCGATGTATAAGTTGAATATGATAACATTGTGTTTGAGGCTTAAGGTAAATGTTACACTAATGTTACTCAAGTACACACGCTTACTCGCGTCCATTCGCTGCAAGCATAACGACAAATTAGTGTCAAAAGAATCAGCTCATATTGATTCATATCATAACTGTACAGTTATGTTAGGGTGCACCGTAATAAATAAGGGTCTAATACCAAGTGAGGTTTGATTTGCTTCCAACGTTCCTTTTCTTGCGTTTCACCTGGGCTCCCACGTGAGTAATGTCAATTTAACTGAATCACTTGAAGCGCTAGAATGCAACAAATCCTATCATCACAGCTGGACATCCAACATATTTTTATAAACGGTTAAAAAGGTATAATTAAAAAATTATGTTTACATGCAATTCATATTTTATATTTGTTAATTAGTCTTTAAATGATATTAGCAGACCAGGAATCGATTATTTCTAGAACATTTCACCACATAAATCTCTACAATGTTTCAATGCGATGACGGCAATACCTACTTAAGTGAACCAAGAATAGTATACGAGACAATTTTGCCACGAAACTTAAACTCCAATTGCTTTTACAACAAATTAAGCAGGACAACAACAAAAATCTGATTCCGAAGACTGGTTAGTAAAAAAAATCTGGATTTCTGCTTGTCTGAAAGCTGATAGCTGTTGAACGCAAAATTCAAACCTTTTTGAAACATGGAATGATATATAAATATAAATTTTTCGCGAAAGTATATCATTAAAATCAGGCCAGTATTAGCTGACATGAGTTATATAAATTGGAAAGACTTAAAGGTTGAACATGTTTGGGTGGGAGATTTGACAGACTGAATTTTCTTGATACCACAAGAAAAGAGGCATGCTCAAACACATAAACATTTTAACAGGATAAAGGAAACAGGAAAAATGCATGCTGACACAATGGAATATATTGTAAAGTATCGAATTTTAAATAAACGTTGAACCTAAAGCTGGATGCATTGAGCATTAAGATTTTGTCACATTTTAACCGATGACGTCTTTGTGAAAGGTCACTTTGACCTTTCTGCTTCATCTCTTCCATGTCAGTGTTAAAACTTCAAAGGGTACAGCTTTCCGACTCAATGAAGATGACCAGAATATCTTAGCACGGTTCCGATCCATGTCAAACAGTCATTCTTTAAAGGTAAGAATTAAATAATGTAATTGAGAGATTCTGACTGATGAAGGAAATGATTGTCCTAGAAATAAATTTGAAACCAATGTGAATGTGAATTTAAACTGACAACCTTGGTCGAAATTCTTTAGTCCAAAATTTTCTGAGATAGAAGATGGACTCTGAGGAAGCCTAGTGCTTTCCTCGTTAAACAAGAAAGGGACCATGTGTCTCTTTAGTGCGAAAAGACAGGGTTTAGTGCTGGGACGCATCACGTCTAAAGATAATAGCATTAAGGAAACGATTTTCTGAGAGTTAGACTGGATAATGCGAAGACGGAAGTTTGGGAAAAAGAAAAACGAAACGACTAGTTCAGAATAGAGTAGAGACCTAAGGAGTCCAGAAAGAGATGGAGCGGTCGGGATAAAAAGACTCGATCAAATAGGAAACGATAGAACACGATCGAAAGGAAGGTGATGCAATTCGTCGTGGACATAACGCTGTTTTCACCACTCGTTATTATGATGAAATAAAACCAAATTAGACACTGTTATTAAATCCTGTTGATATAAGTTTAATAGAAATTACCACTATTAATTTGTTTGATTAAATTTGTTATTATGGTTCATTGAATCAGCCGAAATCTGCATATAGCTCGCGGGTTGTTTTGGTCCAAAAGAAGGATGGTGATTACCGCTTTTGTATGGACCATCAGAAATAAAACAGAATCACAGAATTTGAGATAGAAATGTTACCGGATCCTGCGTACATATTTGCCGGAGTAACCAACGCCAAATATTTCTCTAAAACAAAAGGTTTTCCAATGGTTATTTGCAAATTCCAGTCTGTAATGAAGACCGTCCACAACTTGCCTTTGCTACACCAGATTGGACATATCAATGAGTAGTCATGACGTTCGGGGTCCAAAACGCACCCAGCATTTTCACCCGAATGATGAGGAAAAAGGAAACTGATAGAGCCTTACAGAGGAAACAGAGTTTCAAATTAAATGGACGATTTGTTATTGCAACACCTACTTGGGGAGAACACATGATCTTACGGAGAAAACTTCTAGAACGACTTAGACAAAAAAAGCTCACATCCCAACAATATGAAAATTGACAGGCGTGTGTCTAATGGACGATGTTTGGTCCCATGGGTCCCACGTGGTTTTATTTTGCTGAAGGTCATCTTCCAAATTCAGGCGACTCCAGATAACACACTGACACCATCAGCCCTCGAACAGTTGTGTTAGCAGCATGTCTGTTGGTAAGAGCCATCTCCTCTTTGTTAAGTAGCCGGTGTTGTTTCATAATCGCTGTTAGTCTTTTGGCAGCAGTAAGGTCTCACTGGATAATTTCGCATTTTGAGACCTCCCTAATATTTAAGGTAGAAGGCATGAGCCTAATTATCACCATCCTAGCATTTTTTCAGTTCACACATAAGCTAAATATGTAATGTGGTTTAGATTTACTTTTGAGTTAGGCTTGGAAACTGGTTGACTTGTTGGTGACTGCCTGTCACAGTTGGACTAGCACAGGAGATCAAATGCGTAACTTGGGCTTCAAATGAGCCACGGACATGGCTTGCGTATTTATATTTGTCTGCTACAGAGGTAAATATCTAAAAATCTAGATGGCTGAGGGGTAATGAAAAGCATGCTAATTTGTTAGAGTACTAACGAACTTTATTCATGTATAAGGCACATACTGATTCTTTTAGCTCTCTTGTCACAAGAAAATATTCAAAATACCTCCTTTCTGTAAAAACTGAATGTAAAAAAGAGGGGTTGCGGGCAGTGTTGATTCAGAATAAAAGCCACTAGTTGCATAAGGAACTAACTTTAATTCCTCAGTCAGAATCTTACAAGCATCATTTCAACAAAAAATCATTAGTTTATTTTTATTTGTGTCTTTAATGTAATATTGTTATCATTTTTCTGCTATAGGTCATTGTCGGACAAAAATGTGCCAAAATACTGTCCAGTGAGATCTAATTATACCTTAGTGTGTGTTTAATCTTGGTGACCTGTGTCACTTCCTGAGTCGTTGTGCCAGTGTCATTTGTGCTAACAGATCCATTATCTGATGTTTTTATTTTTTTCTTCTTGTTTTTGTTTCTTCTCAAAATTCACATGTCAATGTACATTTATACCAGATGTAGTGGGGCTCGTAGCGCACCTTGCCTAAATTTGACATGACTGCTGATGTTCAACAAAGAGTTCTGCATGACTGAATCATTTCTAAAACACTTAAAAGACACACTTATTAGAGGTCGGCCTAGAACCAGAAGCCAACAACTTTGATGCTGCAGTGTAAGTGTTGATTTGTCACGTGTGAAATTGTCACGTGCAAAAACCGCGATGTGAGTGACCATTGTTGCACTAGCTATTACTGTCGTTCTGCTATGTTTTTTTGCGCTCTCATCCATATAAAGTTTTCTCTATATCCATTTCATATTTAGCGCAACAATTGATAAGTGCGGAGACTGGCAATAACCACAAGAGCATACACACAGCATCATAAGATCCATTGTGGTTCTTATCAGGTTCTGTGTATGAAGGCATGGAAAATATTACTCTTGGTGAGTTATATTGACGGACATGTTGAAGAGCTATTATTTCCAGATATTGCGATATTGAGCAAACGGATAGTTTCTTTGATATCGCCGCCGATTTGTCGGTAAGCCACGGCGTAAGGGTAAATATACGTGTCGACAGGGGAGTGAACCACGTATCCACACTTGTAGATCAGTTAAACGTGCATATCACACTGTTATAGAGAAATGTCGACCATATCCAAAACGGATCCACAACAGTTTTGCTTTTTTAAGATGGGCGAGGCTGCAATATCCTGACGGGATGAGGCTGAACCGTGCACAGAAAGTGGTCGTATGCACGCAATAAACGAGTTGGATGTCATTAATACCATAATGCCGCCGGTCTCTTGGGCCAATTATGGCGTGAGTGGAAAAGTATCAAGACTTATTGCTACTTCTCACTGCAATTTCAGATGTGGCTTAAGTAACTGGGAAATTTATCAGCCTGGATCAAACCGTGAAAGCTTAAAAACTCAGTGAAATCTGCGTCTTAACCGAAACAAATTCTCAACTCACTCGCAGAGCACATACGTAAGGTGCTACGGAACGGTAACCGTCTTACCTGAAGTCACTCTACTCAATATGGCATGCAGATCAGCAGCTTAAAGTATTGAAATCCCGCTACAGCAAGCAACGTCGTAGACTTAATTTTATCCTTAATGTCCAACACTAGTTCAAACAATGTTGCCCAAGTCACCAAAGGCACATAAGAATCAATAAGAATGAACTCAGTTGCCTCCCTTTATCTCAACCAATTCTCTGTGCCTTGGCAAGTATGGTGATACGTATGGAGGCAACGCAATAATTGCGCACTATGAAATGCGAAACTTCGATTGCGACGGTGTGACGTAAAATACCCCATGAAAACCCAGCCATGACTCGGGAGATATGCTCTAAGGACAAGGGCTGGCGAGCGTTATAGGCCTACCCACAAAGGATCGTATTGTGAGTGCAACACGCTGAATGGAATACTGACCCCATTATTAGTCGAATGGAAATCAATAGATGCGGTACATAATTGTCTGTCGACAAAAGAACAGGCAGTATTATATTGTACACGTCACACTTGAGTATTACGTGGGCTCGATCACGACCTACGTCAAACATTCTTTAAAGGTATGGTAGGAAGGCAAACTTTTGTGTAGGCATACAGTCGAATGCATGTGCTAAACATTGGTATAAAAATGTATGATGCTACGCGAGATGAGATAAGTCTCCTACCGTGTCCCCGATGTATAATTTGTAAATGCATTGCAAGCAGCAACGAGACACCATGTGGCTCAGCCCTTATATGTAGCTTCCCGAGAAAGTAACGCTTTTTTGTTTCGCTTTGCCGCTTGGTGCCGCATTTTGGCATTTAAAACTAAAATGGCCTCTTACTAGCCCTCATGACCTCGTTTTCACCACTTGGCGCGCTTTCCAGTTAGTATGTTCGCAGTCCATACTGCTTCACCTATGGCGAAAGTCTCACTAGACCACGCGAAAGCTCTGGTTCAAAAAGACTACTGTTATGTACGAAACAATTAAGATTAACAATAGACTGATGCGGTGAACAACTATATTCCCAATTTACCAGGTACATATAAGTATGTTTGTATTTATAAAGCACTGACATCTAATGAAATATTGATACCACCGTTTAAAATGGTGTGTGTGTGTGTGTGTGTGTGTGTGTGAGAGAGAGAGAGAGAGAGAGAGAGAGAGAGAGAGAGAGAGAGAGAGAGAGAGACTTTTCTGTCATATTGCTACGATGTCGGCAGTCTGTCAGTTTATAGTGATGTCCAGCACTGGAGCATCGTGTCACACATGTTGTATCATGTCCGACCCAGTCACTTTATCCTGACACCAGGCCGACCATTCCTAGCACTAACCTTTTAAGGATGAGCGCCTATTGAGGCAGCATCAAGTACCATTTTTATCATTCGTTTTTGGTTTGATTCGGCCGGGATTCAACCCAGTGACTTTCCGCATCCGCGACAGATGCTCTAACCACTAGACCACCGGAGCGGTCTGTTTCAAATGTTATTGTCTTTATCACATTTAGTGCTGTTTCAACGTTATGTGAACTTATAAAAGAAACAATAGTAGAATTTAAAATATACTTTTCAAGAAAATGGTACACTTTTCAGATCTATTCAAAACAAAAAAAAAATCAATATTCCAATAAGTTTGTGTATGGTCAGTAGGCCTACTAGACGAAACGGAGACAAAGTCCAGTTGCCACTAAAAAAAAAAGAGACAACACCTGATTCAATATATTTCCCTTTTAAGGCTCTAAAATTACAATACAACTAATTTAATTACAGGGATTTTCTTCTCTGCATCATCTCTAAAGATTGTTCGCAGAAGCTGCATTTTTGCTTCTGGTATTAAATAAAACTAATATGGCAAAATGGGAAAGAAATCTCATTTAAATCAAGCAAGCCAAAGAACAGGCGTGAAAAGGACGCGGACGGGATCTACAGCTGCCACGAATTAATGCAATTGCGGGCACACAAATCCACTACTAATGTATGCATTGCGTACTTGACTTTCATCATTAGAAAATATTTTTTGAAAGAACTAATTTGCATTGTAGCTTTGAGTTGGGATGTATATGAGCCTTAAGTGATAGGTTTGACCCCCCGGGTAATAATAATAATAATAATAATAATAATAATAATCATCATCATCATCATCATCATCATCATCATCATGGTAATGATAACCGTGAAGACGGTGCGTTGGAGAAAGGGCATATTAATTATCGTAAGTTTCATCATCATATTCAAAAATAGTTATTTATTATGAATATTAAGATTGATCTTGATGATTTTCATGTTGAAATGAACAAATTAGGACAATGATGCAACCTGAGGTAATTTAAATATCCTAGTCTCAAGTACCATCAGATGGTTATAGGGGATTTTTAAAAAAAAACTCTAAGTGGTTCTCTTGTTAATTGTTCTCTTCCAAATTGTTGTACGGACAGATGGTGCACTTCATGTGTGTGCGTGTTGCACACCTGCACACTGAGTAGTTTGATGGACGGGAAAATCGGCTAACCTCGTACACCCTATCACTGTTTGTATAACTCATTTGTGTTGATCTACCTACGTTCTTAGAGACAGCAGGATTTCAGGGTAAAACCTGACTGCAGACACATGTTGAAAATATCCATTATGGTGCACACAGCATGTACTGTTTGTTCATGGATTCGAATGACAATGTGAAAACTAAATATTACCATTTTCCAAGACGCGTTTGATTTTGTGATGTCAGCTGTCTTCCAACAACAGAATAACGCTTGCCGCGTAAGTACATGTTTATCCTGTATTAAAACTGAAGAAATCCTTTTGTGGACATTAATGCATAATTTGTACATTCTGTAATTGATCATGTAGAGAGAAGCAAATAAAGACTTTTCAATGTTAGTGTTCTCTAAGGGACGCAAGAACTTGCTAGGTTGTATTTGGGAAGACAAACGTATCACCCGCTCCGTAGCCATAGGAAAATGTTTAGTAGAGAACAATGTTACATCACGACGTCTTACATCCATCACGACGTGTTTTAAAATTAAACCGTTTTACTTCATGCAGAAAGAATAATAATAAATACGCTTCCTCAAAATTTATCACAGATAACCAAGTTTTGACTTACCGAATGTATCTTCAACCGAGATTTTTTATATCTAGTCACTTGGGTATTGTCAAAGATCTAGGTTAAATTATGCGGCTACGCTTATATCATTATGTATAAAGAATACAGGTGATTTTTTTTTAAAATAGATAAAATGCCATACAGACTTTGTATTGTCGCTGATTGCCCTAAGAAGAGGAGATTAGTGGCTTGTCGGATTTTGTTGAAGATTATGTAAGCCAAAGGTCCGCCATCTAATTAGATAATTCCTGTGTCGCTCTGACTAATTAAAACTGTACTTAAAGCCCTTACTTCAAAGTAGTACATTGTCATAATTTCGCCCTTACAACTGTATTTCCTTTCCAGGTCTAATATAGTCAAAATGTCCATTATTTTAAAACAAGTATTATTTTTTGAATCAATGATTAATTAGCATCGTTATTCTCGATGTTGTGTAAATTCATATATTTCCTATTTATTCAGTGTGTCCTTCTTTACGTCCATTCATTTATTGTCCGTTCGTTTTTAATTATATAATTAAGTCAGTATGTATGTATGTATGTATGTATGTATGTATGTATGTATGTATGTAGGTATGTAGGTAGGTAGGTAGGTAGGTAGGTAGGTAGGTAGGTACGTACGTACGTACGTACGTACGTACGTACGTACGCATATATGTACGTACTTACGTACGTATGTATGCATACATGCATGTATGTATGTATGTGTGTATTATGGCAAAGTCTATCACACAAGAGAACATTGTCTTTTGTGTAGTTTGCGCACAACTGTTTTAAAAAGATATTACAAAATTTACTTACATTTTTCAATGCCATCAAATCAACCATAATTTATTTCATTAGCGAAAGTAGCAGATATAAGACGTGGGAAAGTAATTATTGCCATATTCTGACCATTTACAAGTCTAATTAAGCGAGTAAACTTACAAAGCGTTCACTTTCAGAACACACTATATTATCCGAAATTGTATTATCCGAAGTCAATCAGAATGTCAACAGAAAGTACTCTTAAAATTAACCGACAACCATGCACTCTCTTTATTTTGATTCCACAGAAAATAAAGTCGACTGGAATTCAATGTCGCCTATAATTTGTCCAACCCTCTGAATGTAAGAAATAGTGATTGTCTGACGAGAATTACATTGTTGTATACAGTTATTGATATACTCATTTAATTTGGCAAGTCATTTTCATGTGTGTCACATATGTCTCGTCCATGTCATAACAAGTAAAACATTATCATACGTGTCAATGTGTCACGTGCATGTCATAACAAGTAAAACATTACCATACGCGTCACCTGTGTCGCGTGCATGTCCAAGACGTAATTAGATGCTCTGGAAATGTTTGGGCACCATTATTTTCAACGTGTCTGTGTGGTCATCTGTTTTGCAAACATAGCCTATCTCACTATACTGAACAAAACAAAGGAACAAAGAACTGTGTTTAAATACCTTTGGTCTAGATATGATCAGGTTTGCAACTTTATGACAGAGGAACACATGTAGATTATAATTTAGTGCTGAGGCAGTTAAAGTACATATTGTACATCAGTATATCAAGTGGATTCTCCATCAGATTTTCTAGAATTTCAATGCATACTAACGGCTATAAAATCTTATAAACAAGAAATTTAATTTTTCTTTATTATGATTGCAAATTATAGCAACCTTTACCATAGCACGGGTTGCACACGAAATGGTTAGAGCGTCCGCCTTTGAAGCGGAAGCTCGCAGATTCGAACCCCCCGCAGAGTCATACTAAAGACTTGTTTTTGAAATAAATGATACTAGCAACTGCATCGATAGGCGATCACAATTAAGAGGTTATTGTTAACACAGGTCGGCCTAATGTCAGGATAATGTGATTGGGTGGAACATGATGTCACATATCTGAGGCATGATACCCATCCTAGACATCAATATAAACTGCCACACTGCAGACAGTAGCGATATTACATACATATTGTTAAAAGCTACGTTAAAACTCCAAATCACACACACACACACACACACACACACACACACACACACACACACACACACACTTCATATAAAACCGCAAATGCCCAAACCTTAAATGAATTCAACTGAAGATTGTTGATGATGATATAATATATTTACTGATACTTTTGGTAAAACAACGTGTAATTACTGTAATTACATTCATTTTGGGCTATCAGACTATCATGATCATGTAGTAACACTGCCTCTTCGGTTTTTACCACAGATCGGTAGTAACACTGCCTCTTCGGTTTTTACCACAGATCGGTAGTAACACTGCCTCTTCGGTTTTTACCACAGATCGGTAGTAACACTGCCTCTTCGGTTTTTACCACAGATCGGTAGTAACACTGCCTCTTAGGTTGTTACCACAGATCGGTAAGAACACTGCCTCTTCGGTTGTTACAACAGTTTGGTAGAACACTACCTCTTCGGTTGTTACCACAGATTAGTACGAACACTGCCTCATCGGCTGGAACTTGTGATATTCGAGTAAGATTTCTCATTTACACAGAGCTCAGTATTGGATTATCAGGAGGCAGCGGTTACAGAACCATTAAAAATTACATGAAGTCAAATTATCAGACAAAGTATGTCAATTACAGAAAAATATTATTTATTTTTAAGTGTACATGTATGTTTATCAATCAAGATCACACCGAATCACACACACACTTTTCCACTGAACTGCATTATTCTTAATCTAGTTTTCTTGCATTTTATAAATATTACGCTTCATCAAGTTGTTCTACATTATGCAAATAGTAATATAGTTAATTAATAGTTGTATTAATTGTGAAATGTGTATTTAATATATCATACCAGTAAGAATCGAATTGGAAGTCGCAGACTCAAAAGAATTAATTGATATAATAAATTCAGTTCAAAATACCGTATTCCTTAAAGAGCCCCATTATATTATTAATGACTGAATACATAGCCATCGTGAGCGTATGAAACCAATAATAAAGTAATGTGTAACAATTTATTCAGAGCTAAGTAGCTATTGTGCGTGTTTAAAGGGGTCTAGGAAATAATTACCCCCTGCAACTACCCCCCTCCCCTGTTTTTTTTACCGCCCCCCTCCATCTTTTACTATATAACATATGATTGTTGTACCCTAAGAATAAATAATAAATTAAAATAAATTGCACATTGCAAAGTTTTATTTTAGTAAATGAATCTCAGCCTTGAAAACATATACCTGTCCTGTAATGTTCAATATTAAAACCATGTCATAATTTTATAGTACCATACAATATATTTATACCATTACAGCTAAATGTTAAGTCCCTCGAAAATATTCAAAGTGCTCTATATTAGCAAAGTCATTAATAATAGTATAGACTGAGCACAGATTATCAGATTGTGTTTCGTTGCTGCTCGTCATCACTGTATTGCTTTAGTTCGATGTTGTATCTGCATTTCTAATTGATGTTAATGGCGGGGGGGGGGTAATATTGGGGGGGGGAATACTGAGGGGGTAATGGCGGGGAGGGGGGGGGTAGTTGCAGGGGGGTAATTCACAGGGGGGATAATATCATGCTTCCGTTTAAAGACTTAAGCTTTTTGTAAATTTGTGAAAATGTGCAATATTGTTATCTAATCAAAGACGTAGATTTACATTTATTAGGATGATAATTAACAAACCACGACTATCGCATAAATATGTGCTAAAAGTATTTGAACAGAGTTTATATTTTGTTTCAGCACCATGTAGTATCCCATTATTAACACACTGGATTAGGATCTGCGATGCCCTCAAAGTGGTGGATTGAATATTCGTGGGAATAACACACAACTGATGTATGTTGTAATCTCGAAACCAAATAAAAGCAATTATATATATATATATATATATATATATATATATATATATATATATATATATATATATATATATATATATATATATATATATATATAAACAAATAAAGAAAAGAAAGAGAAAAAGACAGATAGATTTGACTTTTTTAACGTAGCTTTCTAATTTAAAAAATGAGTCATATCGCTACAACGTCTGCAGTGTGACAGTTTATAGTGATGTCTACGTTTTTGGTATGACTCGACCAGGGTTCGAATCTCAACCTCCCTCATCCTAGGCGATCGCACTAACCACTTAGGCCACCGTTACTAAGACTGGGATAATCATTGTGGACCTTCTTGAACTGAGTTTACCAATGAAACAGGGAGATTGCTGCTAGAGTTCGCAAGGTACAACTTAGTACTAGCCAAAACACTGGGCCAACATAAACCTTCACGATGCTGGACATGGCACGCACCAAATTGAACCCATCATAACCAGATCAATTACATACTGGTTCAAAGCCAATACCGATCTGGCATCAATAGAGCAAAAACAAGAACGTTCCCAAATGTTGATGTTGGGAGTGATCACGATCTCGTCATTATGAATTTCCGAGTGAGGTTGAAGAAAATTAACAAGCCAAAGAAAATCAGGCTCAAATGCAACCTGGAACAACTGAAGGACCCTAACATCTGCACGTCATTCTAAGCCAAAATTGGAGGAACATTATCTCCATTCCTTGTGATGGATGTTGAGGTTGAAGTGATGATAGACACTTTCAACACAGTCATGACAACAGCTGCCAATGACATCATTGGCCTCCATTGCCCAAAGAAAAATCCCTGGGTTGCAGAAGAGATTCTGAATCTTTGTGATGCCCGAAGAGACCTCAAAAACACCAGACACACAACAGGGGCAGTGAAGTATCGAGAAATAAACAAGAATATCAGGAAAAAAATCTTGAAGAAAGCAACAGATGATTGGATTGGACAAAAGTGCACAGAAATAGAGAGCAGTCTGATAAAGAATAACAGCATAAAAACATTCCAAATTATGAAAGAACTCACCTGACAGAAGCAGTCAAGCGTCAGTACCAATCAAGACGAAAATGGAAAATGCCTCACAGAAGCAAGTGATATTGCAGAAATATGGACTGAGTATTGTAAAGAACTCTACAACCATCTGTCCACTGTCACCCACGCTTTTCAACATCTACTTAGAGCGCACCATGAGCGAAGCCCTGGAAAACTACTGTGGGACAGTCACCATTGGAGAGCGTAACATCACCAACCTTTGCTTTGCAGATGACATTGATGGCCTGGCAGGCAGTGAAGATGAGCTTACCACCTTAGTGAAGAACCTGGATGAAACATCTTCCATATAAAGCTGATGACAAATAGTGACCAACAAATCCACACCAAGATTAAAGTCAGAGGACAGGAACTGGAAACAGTGGGCCAATTCAAATATCTTGGTTTCAGCGATCAAGAGCAGAAATCTTGTCACGAGCAGCACCAACAACGGCAGCTATGTCAAAGCTAAGACCCCTTCTGGAGAAACAAGAATATCTGTCTGAAAACTAAAATCAGACTATTGAGAGTACTAGTCATCTCAGTCTTTCTGTATTCATGTGAGGCCTGGACCATGACAGCAGAATTACAATCAAGAATACAGGCACTTGAAATGAGATGCTACAGAACATTCCTTGGCATCTCTTACATGGACCACATCACAAATGAAGAAGTGCGTAACACGATCTGGCACAAAGTAGGTCATTATGATGACATCCTCACCACCGTCAAAAAGAGAAAGCTGAAATGGTATGGCCATGTCACTAGAGCCAAACAGTCTACCCACAACAGTACTGCAGGGTTGTGTCCAAGTTGGTAGAAGAAGATGTAGACAGAGAAAAAAGTGGAGTGACAACATCACATAATGGACCAGGAAAAGTTTTGCGGAGACACAGACATTGATCGAGACAAGTGGAGGGACTGGTCAGATGTTCAGCAGCACAGTGCCTCAACGACCAAACTAGGTCAAGAGACTGATGATGATGATGATGATGATGATGATACAAAGTAGACAACCAGATAAGGACTAATGCAATCAATTGAAAAGTATTATTTATACAGTTTATGACAATTAGATCAAACTACATCAATTTTTGAGGTTTTATGTTTCTGGTATTTCATCATTATTTGTGAATCAGCTTGGCTTTTAACAAAACGAACGGAATAAAACAGGGCAGGCCCTAGGGCAAGGCGAACGAGGCAACTGCCTTCTTTAAGTCGATGAACAAAGTAACATTGATGAAAGACTTCTGCATTTGCATAAATTACAGAGTATATACAATTTCTGTGATGGCTACAAAAACATTTATAACCATTATCCTCGCCATGGTACTCAAAAACGTAAATTTTAACGCTTAACTATCATAAGACTATATTGTCTATGTAGCTTTTATTTTCCGACATGCAGATTGCCTCAAGGGTGGACTTTTATGGCTTCTTCATATTAAATAAAATGGCACGAGCAACCAAACCCTCCTCTGTTCTCATTTCGTTTCACCTTGACTCTCCTCGTGTAGTTCTATCATCCATTGTGCATACCTAATGATTTTCTCTGAAATAATATTTCTTCAGGAATAGGGCATACATCCGACCTGCGTCATAAGACTGCACATCTTGCATATGTTTCTATCTGGTGTACAAACTGGTGTAGACCATACATGCCATCTGCACATGAATAGGTAATAGCAACCTGATACAAGTCTTTGTGTTTTTAAACATGTTCGCTACTGGTTAGTGTAGCTCACTTCCACGTGTGCTACGCGCGCCTAATTACTGTCACTGAATGGTTTTCGGAGATGTGTAATTCAGGATAAAATCCCGCACTTTTTTCGTGGTGGAGAGAAACATGCCATTTTTTCTAAGGCTTTCTCTGTGAAGTATCTCGGGGGTTTTTTTTAGAGAGCAAAACTTGATTTTTGATGGAGTTTGCAGAATCAAGAAACTAATTATTGAGAGAAATAACTTCTAAAAGATTAAAGTCTTTCTTACGAGAAGTATATTTTTTCTCAGTATAAAGTTTAAAAAAAAGACTTCCTTCATAAACTCGATCAAACGTTATGCAATCAATATGAAATCGAATTTATTAAGGATAGGTTTAAAAATTGCATCATTTTATGAACATAGGATTTTTTCGAAAGTTTTATAAAATGTAAATTTTATTTCATCTGACAAAAAGACACAATATCGAAAATCAAACCGCCATTTATACTTAACATGACTAACAAGAATTCTGCTTGCGAAGAGAACTGAAGAGTTTGTCCAAATAAAAGACAGTGATTTGTTTTCATTATTATTGGAAATAAAGGCATTTTACTGGTCAATGAATCAATCAATGATAGCATGATTTTTTGGACGAAGTTATACATGGTTCTTCCAATTTGAACAATTGAGGTAAATCTTAGAATGAAGCACTTTTTCAAACATTTCTGCAGATTTTTCATGTAAATTGATACAAAGACCAATTGAAACCAAATATTTTTTGCAGAATAAAATGAGAGATTACTAAATTTCACTCGTAAAAACCCTGCTTGCCATACGTCTGTATATTTTAGCTTTGTTCCCTGATGGTCACTTTCTAAGCAAGGACCAGTGTCGTCTATGTAGGTCATCAGTGCCGGATTACCAAATAGGCAGGGTATGCACTAGCCTATAACCCCACGCCGGGTCCCACATCTTTAAGTTGACCCGTGACAATGGATTTTGATAAGAGATAATTTGCGAGTGGCTCCAAGATTTCGACTGGATTTAATCCGGCAATCTAGGTCATTTTCACGTAAACGACCCAGTCTCTACCTCCCCAAAAATGCTACCATTATTCAAGTTCTTATCTTCAAAAGTGAGCTGATGAAACAAAGTCTTTCGGTCACATCAAAGCGAAACCGATATCTGACAACCTTCTTGAGGAGCATCAGTTTCCTCGGTGCCTTTGGAATAATATGCATCATGGGAGTCGCCCTTGTGAAAATGTCTAAATACGAAATCCAAGATCTCAACGGCGACGGAAAATTAACGGCATGAATCTTTAGTGACTATGTATTTTTTCTAATTATACAACTCACCGACAAACAATTCATACGCTGCTTACGAATGATGATAACATTATATTTAGTACCAAATTTCTTTTTTTACTACGAATTTGTATTATTTAGTTTTAGTTTTTTTTTCTCCTTTACATATGTTAGCTTTTTCGCGACATTTAAAAGAAGATATCAAAATAAAATTGATGTCCAAAAATATACAATTCTTGTGCAAATAAGATGCAGTTTTTCCGGATCGTGTTGTTTATCTCTGATGTTTTTTTAGTTCTTTCATTGTTTCTTTTTCTTCTTTTTCAGTTCACTTATTTTGTCGCTTAGTTCACGGACATCTGTTGTGACACAACGTTTCTTTGTTCAAAGTAGTTTGTCAATGGTATCGCTTGATGTGCTAGTCACAACTTTGTTGAATGTAGTTGTTTGGTACTGGATGTCGGTATCTTGGCTGTCCAGGGTTACCAACTATCATCGATACCCCTGGACAGCCTTGACACCTAGGGCAGTGGCAAATGTTTTATCTCCTCGGGAAACTTACGCACCTTCCCATACACGTATCTCCTGCTGCCTTGCAGGTCGGCTGTAGTTAGCTGAACGCTAAGAGAGTAAACCCTAAAAGAAAGTCCTGAGTAGAGACCCTAAGGCAGTTGGATAATGTACTACATCCCCTTATGGCAACTCCTTGATCTGGAGACGGATGGGCTCTGCAAGACGACTTTTGCCCAAGACACTGATAACAATCACCGCTCATGTCGTTGTCCACCATGACGGAGGCGACAAATGTGCTACTGGAACTTTGCATAAAAGCAGAGGGAGAGACAGCATCGCCATCGTCATCTGCATCATTATAACTTTTGTGCAAATTGGAAGACTCCAAGAGTTGACACATGAGATTGAATACTAAAATGGCACATTCTATGACTCTATGATGTCAGATGAAAAACCTTAGGAGAACACCAAGCTTAAGATTGTCATATATTCTACTATATTAAAGTATTGGACAAGACCATAAATAGACTAGTCTTCCTTGTAAACAAAGCCATCAAGGGATCTCTTCTTGAATGTCGCCCAATATGTATCAAAATCATATTCATTCGTCTGAAAGCATCTCCCTGTAACATCACAATTATCCAAGTATATGCTCCAAAGAATGACTATGATGATGAAGATATTAGAGGAGTCTTGCAACAAACTCCAGGGTATTCTAAACATGGTAAGTACAAAAGACATCCTCGTCACCCAAGGAGACTGGAATGCCAAAGTTGGCAAATATGCTCTCAAAGACTGGGGTGATCATTGTGGACCTTCTTGCAATGAGCTTACCAATGAAAGATGGAGAAGGCTCCTACAGTTCGCAAGCTACAACGACTTGGTACTATCCAACATCCTGTAGCAAAATAAAGCTTCACGATGCTGGACGTGGCACGCACCAAATGGAACCCATCATAACCAGATCGACTACATACTGGTTCAAAACCGTTACCGATCTGGCATCAATAGAGCAAAAACAAAAACGTTCCCAGGTGCTGATATTAGGAGTGATCACGACCTCGTGATTATGAACACAATCGGAGGTACATTTGATCCACCCTTTGTGATTGATGTTAATGTTAAAGTGATGACAGAACTTTCAACACAGTCATGACAACAGGTGCCTAGGACATCATTGGCCTCCATTGCCCAAGGAAAAAAACCTGGGTTTATGAAAATATTTTAATCTAAACTAAAAAAACATGACACACAGGAGCAATGGAGGACATTAACAAGAATATCAGAACAAACGTGAAGAAAACGTAAGAAGATTGGATTGGACAAAGGTGCACAGAAATAGAGAGCAGTCTGATAAAGAATAACAGCAAAAAGGCATTCTAAATTAAGAAAGACCTCACCTGACAGAAGTAGTCAAGCGTCAGTACCATTGAAGACGAAAATGGAAAATGCCTCACAGAAGCAAGTGACATTGCAGAAATATGGACTGAGTATTGTAAAGAACTCTACAACCATCTGTCCACAGGAAACCATGTGATGCTTGAAGTTCCAAACTCCACAAATGATGATTTCCCTATTCTCAAAGAAGAGGTGGAGTCAGTAATAAAAGCACTGAAGAATGGGAAGGCAGCTGAAGTAGACAACATTTCAGATGAACTTATCAAGAATTGGAGGGGGGATCCGTGATAGAGATACTATAAAACATCTGATACAAGATCCGTCAAACATGTGAATGGCCAACAAAATTAACACAAGTCACTGATTAAAATACTCCCCAAAAAAGGCAATCTCCAGCTGTGCCAAAATTACAGAACTATCAGTTTGATCAACCATGCTATTAAGGTTATCCTGAACATCATATTGAACAAACGGAACCCACAAGCAAAGGAAATAATCGCTGCAAAACAGGCAGGGTTCCAGAGTGGAAGAAGCACAACATAAAAAAATATTCAATATTCAATATCAGGGTTCTGTCTAAAACAAAAACAAACATCAACAAGACATCTATCATGTGTTCATAGATTTCAAAAAGGCCTTTGACTGAGTGTCGAATGAAGCATTGTGGGTTACAATGAAGAATTACAACATGGGTCAAAAGTTCACCAATACCATCAGTCAGCTGTACACCAAGGCTACAAGTGCAGTAATTGCTCAAGGTTTTGTGGGGACTGGTTCAAGACCACCTTGGTGAAGAAAGAACTTGGATGAAATATTTTTTAGATTTGACATGGAGATACGCGCCAAGAAGACAAAGCTGATGACAAATAGTGGCAAATAAATCTCAGCCAAGACTAAAGTCAGAAATCAGAAACTAGAAACAATGGGCCCGTTCAAATATATTGGTTCCATAATCACTAAAGAGGGATCAAGAGCAGAAATTGTGTCACGAGCAAAACAAACAAAGGAAGCTATGTTAAAATTAAGACCGATGTGGAGAGACAAGAATATCTGTCTGAAAACTATAATCACTCTTTTGAGAGCACTAGTCATCTAAATCTTTTTGTTTTCATTTAAGGTCTGAACCCTGACAGCAGAATTACAACCAAAAATACAGTCACTTGAAATGAGATGCTCCAGAACCATCTTTGGCATCTCTTACATAGACCACATCAGAAATGAAGAAATGTGTAACACCGTCAAGCAGAACGTATACCATTATGAAGACCTCCTCACCCCTGTCAAAACTAGAAAACTGAAATGGTATGAACATATCACTAAATCCAACAGTCTATCCACTACAGTAATTCGGGGCAGCTTCTAGGGTGGCAGAAGGAGAGGTAGACAGAGAAAACGTGGACTGACAACATCACAGAATGGAGAAGAAAACGTTTAGCGGAGATGCAGGCATTGGCACATGAGTGATATAAGTTCAGGGAACTGGTCAGATGTTCATAATCAGAGTGCCTCAACGACCACAATAGGTCAAGAGGTGAAACATTAATAAATCATGGCCACTTGCAATATCTGTTCCTGGAAAACTTCGTGTTATGACAATTATATTCAGTCCTGTGCAAATCATTTTTCCCCCACCAATATTTAGTCTGTCTGGTTGTGATGTTGTAAATATGGCCTGTGCTAGGTCCATCTTCTTGATGGTTTGTGAGGGCAGAACGTGTTGGCTAGCACAAGATTGATGCAGGCAGCAAACTCCAAAAGCCTGAGTCATCTTTTCTTTGTTTCTGTATTTCCGAAATATCCACATGGACTTTTTTGTACCAACAGAATGTCCTTCTTGGGTGAGTTGTCAATGCCATCTTGCAGTTGGTTGCAAATATTCTCCAGTTCATTGTCATCATAGTTAGATGTGAGTGCATATATCTATATGAATGTCATGTTGAATGGATTCACCCTCAGGCAGATGGTAATACGGCTGCTTTGGACTGGGCAGCAACCTATATTGCTGTTCACAATGCCCTTGTGGACAAGAAATTATTCAACGCCATGATTATGTTCGTCCCCTCTAACGCGGAAGTAGAACTTATGCACTTCATCAGTTGTTATTTCACCAACGTGTTTCCAGCGCACTTCGCAGATACCAATAATGTTGCAGTTGTACCTCTTCAGCTCATGTGTGAGTTCTTTCAAGTTTGCATAGCCCTCAGTGTTCTAATGTTCCACGTACCGATGATAATGTTGTCTCTCCCACGGATCTTGGTAGTGGGGGTACTGTTTTCCCGGTCTGCAACCGATCCGATATGAAAGAATTTTCTTAATGTTGTGTGTCGAGAGCAGGCTACATCCTGGCTGAGACTATCCTGCTCCAGACTGGATGACCTGAGTCGAAATGAGCACATGGTCGTTGAACTCATCTTGGAGGAAAGCAATCTGATATACCGATACTATTGATATATCAAATTGTGATCCACCCATGGAGCACGAATACGCATATAAACATTTTAGTGACCGCCTGCAGCTGATTCTAGATCAATGATGAGTTTCCACACATTAATCATTAGTGACGTATGAAAATAACCCAAAAAGTATTAAAAATCCTCGTTTTCTAAACGAATTTAATATGGTACACATTTCATCATAAGCCTATCTTATTTCTGTTCCTAAACCATCTTGGGGCAATTTTGAGGGAAGATATCATTCGAAATTGGCGCGAAACTTTGTTATTCTGGGAATTACAAAGGAGCTTCAGACAGGCCAGTGACTTGTGTGCTCGATTATTGTAATGTATTACGGCAAAGTAATTGTACTTTAATTATGTGCAGTATGTATATTTCATTACTAGAATCGTTAGTAAGTAAAATTAACCTTCGTAGGGCTTGATTCCTTTGTAGTGCTTAATTAATTTGTAATGTTTTAGATATGAGCAATGTTTATGTAAATAATTAATATTGTAATTAGTAACATGGTGCATTTATTCGTGTGATATTCTAGATCTGCAAATATTGAAGTGAATTATAACTTTGTATAATGGTTGCAGTGTGCAACATTAGTTACTAGGTATATTTAAGTAGTTGTGTACACTTTGTAGAAGTGTAATGTTCAAAAATGCATCTGATTATGTGATATTGTTCTGTATAATAAGATTGAGAATTGAAATATGCATGATTAGCAGTTGATACCGTGTACACCATATCAGAAAGTATGGGTATTTCGATGTGCATGAATGCGTGACCGAATTGTTGTTTAGTGTGATTGTCTAGAGGCCTAGAGGAATACGCAAATGGCCTTGTGTGTTCATAACAGGAAGCTTTTAGGGGACAGATGGAATTACCCTAATACAGTTGGTCCCGAGTCTCTGAGAGACAAGAAAAAGAGAGAACGGAGGCAGAATTTGATGGACTGGATGGGAACCGGAGTACCAGTCAAAGCATAATACAGCAGAGTATGAACACAGGACGGGCGTGAAATATATCACACTACCTTTGATGATGAAATAGGCCGTCACTTGTTCGAGTGAAAGACAAGTGATGGCGTTTTAAATATGGAATTTCATTTGAGAAATGACTATCGTATTAAATTTTTGTATATCTGAATTTCACCTTTTGTGAATTCAGTAATTTAACTGTCGGCATCGCTGACTGGCATACACAAGGGGTAGGGCTCATGCAGTCGAAGCAAGCATATAATGCACTAACTGGATGGGAACCACATGGGTCCAGAATCCTCAATGCAACATTTAAGACCAAGAAGAAGAAAATAAAAATGAACGTCATACAGTGCTATGCTCCAACAAATGACAGCGAAGAAAAAGATAAGGACCAGTTTTACAACAGACTACAGAACATAGTAGAGAATTACCCAGACAAAGACATCAACATCGTCATGGGAGACTTCAATGCCAAAGTTGGGTCAGACAACACAGGGTATGAACATGTTATGGGGGTCCATGGCCTAGGGAGATGAACGAAAATGGGGAGAGATTTGCAGACCTCTGTGCACTGAACAACCTGGTCATCGGAGGTACCATCTTTCCCCACAAGAGAATCCACAAGAGCACATAGATATCACCAGACCATGTAACAGAAAATCAGATTGACCACATCTGTACAGCCAAGAAGTTCAGAAGATCCCTGCAAGATGTGAGGGTGAAGAGGGGAGCAGATGTGGCATCTGACCACTACTTAGTTGTTGCAAAGCTTAAACTTAAGCTGAAGAAGAACTGGATGGGCCCAAAAGAGAAGAAAACAATTTACAACATCGGTCTGTTGAGAGATGCAAATGCTAAATAAGAATACAGACTTGCTCTTAACAACAAGTACCAGGTGTTAGAAGAGCTGCTTGAAGACGAGGTAGACAGCGTGAACAACAGATGGAAAACAGTAAAGGAGGCAGTAAAATCAACATGCCAAGAAGTACTAGGCCCCATGAAACACCAAAAGAAAGAATGGATTTCAGCCAAAACATTGTGCAAAATCCAGGAGCGTAAACAGAAAAAAAGCAGCAGTAAATAACAGTAAGACAAGAACTAAAAAAGTACAGGCACAAAAAGAGTACACTGATGCCCACAGAGAAGTGAAAAGAACCATCAAGATAGACAAGAGAAACTACCTTGAAGGACTGGCAGCAGAGGCAGAAGAAGCGGCTAGAAGTGGAAACATGAAGAAGCTGTACGACATCACCAAGAAGCTTTCCGGCAAGTACAGTAATACAGAGAGACCTGTAAAGGACAAGCATGGAAAGACCATACCAAGTACAGAACACCAAATGAATAGATGGGCAGAACATTTTGAAGAACTGTTGAACAGGCCAGCACCACCAAATCCCCCAGAAATCCAGCCATCCAACGCAGATCTCCCTATAAGTTGTGACAATCCCACCAGAGACGAGATCAGGAAAGCCATCACCCAGCTGAAGAACGGCAAGGCTGCTGGGCCTGATGACATACCAGCAGAAGCCCTCAGAGCAGACATAGAGACTTCAATGGAAATGCTATACCCTCTTTTTGTGAAGATATGGGAGGAAGAAGAAATACCAACTGACTGGAAGGAGGGATACCTCATCAAGATCCCAAAGAAAGGCGACCTCAGCAACTGCTCCAACTACAGAGGAATCACACTCTTGTCAGTACCAGGAAAAGTCGTCAACCGGGTCCTCTTGTAGAGGATGAAGGAGGCCGTCGACCCCCAGTTGCGAGATGAGCAAGCGGGATTCCGGCAAAATAGATCGTGTACGGACCAAATAGCTACTCTTCGCATCATAGTCGAGCAGTCATTGGAGTGGAATTCTTCGCTCTACATCAACTTTGTCGATTATGAGAAGGCATTTGACAGCGTAGACCGAGAGACACTCTGGAAACTTCTTCGCCACTATGGCATTCCAACCAAGCTGGTGAACCTGATCAAAAACATCTACAACGGAATGTCATGTAGAGTTGTTCATGCAGGACAGCACACAGACACCTTCCTAGTGCGGACTGGCGTCAGGCAAGGCTGCTTGCTGTCACCATTTCTCTTCCTTCTTGTCATTGACTGGATTATGACGACGACCACCAATGGGCGGAGAAATGGTATCCAGTGGACATTGTGGAGTCAACTTGAGGACCTGGACTTTGCGGATGACCTAGCGCTCGTGTCCCACAGTCAGCAGCAAATGCAGGACAAGACTGACATACTGGAAGCCACATCTGCACAGGTGGGCCTCAACATCCATAAAGACAAGACCAAGATCCTCAAGATTAACTATACCAGTAACAACCCAGTCACACTGCAGGGAAGTCCCCTGGAAGAGGTGGAGTCCTTCACGTATCTAGGCAGCATTTTCAACCAGCAGGGTGGCACAGACGCAGATGTCAAGGCAAGGATCGGAAAGGCGAGAGCAGCTTTCATTCAGCTCAAGAACATCTGGAGCTCCAAACAAATTTCCTTGACTACCAAAATCAGACTGTTCAACTCCAACGTGAAGTTAGTCCTACTGTATGGGGCAAAGACTTGGAGAACCACCAAGTCCACAGTAAAGAGAGTTCAGACTTTCATCAACAGCTGCCTAAGAAGAATTCTCCAGATCCGCTGGCCAGACACCATCAGCAACAACAACTTGTGGCAGAGAACCTCCCAGCTTCCAATAGAGGATGAGATAAAGAAGAGAAGGTGGGGTTGGATAGGACACACCCTACGTAAGCCGCGAACCAACATTACCAGACAGGCTTTGAGGTGGAACCCTCAAGGCAAGAGGAGAAGGGGACGACCAAGAAACACCTGGCGACGCGACCTTGAGGCAGACATCACTAAGATGGGTTACACCTGGAGTCAGCTTGAGGGGATGGCACAGGACAGAAGCCTCTGGCGATCTTTTTTGGGCGACCTATACCCTGGCAGGAGTGACGGGCAAAACTAACTAAACTAATCGCTGACTGGGCTCAGAGCTTTGCATCTCTCTATCACTATTTCAATTTCTAACAAAAACGAGCCAGGGTGGGTCTTCTGTAATAATTACAAATAATACTGGGAGCACCCCACCTCAGTTAAGTTATCAGGAACCTCTACAATATTGACTTAATCAATTTGAATAAATTTAATTAATCAATTTGAAGAAACATAAGCTAAAAATTAAAAAAATCAACTTATCTATATGCTAAATCAGCTTATTCACACGGTCAATACACAGTTGCCTGGAGTAAATTAATTCCGTTCAACGGAAAAAGGTATGAATTTGCCTGTGCTATAAAAATGTATACACTCGCATAAAAGTTTCATGAAAAGGTAATTCGGCAAGCCTCGTTTCCTTTTAATGAAAACTTTATACATCTCGTGGTATATCAATGATACAGCGTACATATTATAGATATATTCTACATACATACATACATACATACATACATACATACATACATACATACATACATACATACATACATACATACATACATACATACATACATGGAGCCCCGAGTGGTCTAAAGCGCTGTCCGTTATGGATCACTGCCATCTCACCTCTGAGTTGGTTCGAGTCTAAGATTCGGCTAATGTACTTATGTGAGAAAGCTTGCCAGTAGCATTCTCGTGGGTCGGTGGTTCTTTCCGGGGTTTTTCTGGGTTCTTCCTCCACCATTAATACTGGTCGCCATGTATAGCCTATGTTGTGCTGAAAAATGGTGTTAAACCATAAAAAACAAACAAAACATACACACATACATACATACATACATACATACATACATACATACATACATACATACATACATACATACATACATACATACATACATACATACATACATACATACATATAGCAAGAGAGAGAGGATATATTATAAAGATGGTTGCTTTTGTGGGGTGGGTGGGTTGGTGGGGGTGCAAGCAAATGACACATTTCTTCAAAACTAATATTTTGCTGAAGCTGTGCAAATTTCTTCTTAGTTGTTAAAGCTGAGAATTTGGTGTTACAGAGGAGTAACTGACCTCAAGTATTGTATATATAGTTTGAGGAGAAGAAGTATGGGTTGTAAAATACCTCTCTCGATTTTTAAAAGAAAATATCAGTTATATTAATATCAATGGTTATTTAATATCAACGGAACAATTAATTACATTTGAAAAATGATTCCGTTATCGTGTATTTCTTTCATTTTTCTCAAGTACGTCTCCGATGATTGGTATTCAAAATTAAACACCGCCCACTATCCCGTTCCCTAGCAAAGTTTGCAGAAGAATACAATCTGCGATCAAGGTTTTGTTAATAATTGAACCTATGTCATCATTATTGCCAATTGTAAAATTAGAAAATAACCTTTATCATCTTCAACACAACAAGATTAATTAGAATAACAGAAATTATATTTAATTTCTAAACTAATTTATGCGCCAGAATTCTAAAATTATATAAATAAGCATTTCTGTATTATTTAATAAATTTTCAAGAGTGGCATTTTTATGTCAATATGCATTTAATTCTTTTTCTTTTTCCTGAATATGCATTAAATAAACACGTACATATTAATAGAGTTCTACTGAAGTAGCTCCTTACACCAAACTAAACAGAACCAAGTGTAATTCTGCAGCTGTTACGGAATAATGGACGTGTGCACGTGTACAACTGGTAATTGCGTATGTTTTGCATACTTGACTCTTCACCCTAGCACCAGTGTTTTTCTCATTAAATGTACATTTAGAGAAAAGCTGTATTATCATTATTATTATTTTTATTATTATTATTAGTAGTAGTAGTAGTAGTAGTAGTAGTAGTAGTAGTAGTAGTAGTTGAGAAAGAAGAAGAAGAGACTAGTGGCGGTAAGAAGGCTTTTACATACAGCGGCACCATTCCATGCAGCATTTCAATAATGTGATAATTCTTCTAAAATTCTCAAAGATCACACAAATTCGAGATCGAAATAAAATCCAGTCTGAAGTATCGTGGAATGGCTATACAGGCTATGCAACTGTATGTTGTGTCGCTAACGCTTTAATAAATAATCTTCGTCAAAACGGACGGTGTATGGTTTATCATTGAGTGTCGTACATCTATCAATGAGTGCCTTAATCTCTCTGTTAGTGCCTTTATATCTGCAGTTGATTAAGAAAGTTTAGAATTTACGTTGGGGCAAGTTTAGATATGTGGCAGCGTAGACACGTCCTAAACAAATTTAGCAAAATACGAGACTGATCTCTTGAAGCAGCGGGGGCAGTTGCGTAGCTTCAGAGTTTCACCCCCAGTACCCTGCATAATTTCAGACATTGCACACAACCTCCCTTGAAATTTTGGGCCCATTATTTTATTAATGTTAGACCTTTGTTGGTCCTAAAGGGTGCTCTCTCTCTCTCTCTCTCTCTCTCTCTCTCTCTCTCTCTCTCTCTCTCTCTATATATATATATATATATATATATATATATATATATATATAATGTACATAAGAACAGAGTGTGATGTGTTAGAATAGGTCAAGTGTTTGGGATTGTGGCGATGGGGTTATATATCAACATACAATCGAGAACAATTTGACAATGTTTAATGATTTGTAAAACAAACAAAAAAACAAAACAAATAAAATAAACAAAAAAACCCAAATAAATACATAAATAAGAGCTATAGTTATTGCTTACAACGCGATTCTGTAATTTTAATATAACAAACGGGATGGAGGGTAGAGACTGTCAGGTATGGTGGGAGACAACTTTCACATTCTATTTTTCATGGGAAAAAAATCTATTAATCTTGTTTATTTGATATTTATATACCATTTTTAAAACTCCAAAATGTAATAACTTGACACTTTGCTTTCCTCTGTCACTTTGATTTCTGGCGCCGACTGTATTCGTCAGTTGTCTGACCAACAATGACAGCGCAACTTTTCCCAGACACCACATGTAGCCAATCGGTGTCTTGTATGGTGTACCTTTCATTGCGTGTAAACAATACAGTTTTACATGTAATGTCAACATTACAAATACGTAAATTACATAACAAGTATTTGAATACTGTAGGGCTTGTCTATGAAACTAATACGAACATGTTATGAGCTCCAGTTTATGCGAAATTAAATTGTATGATAATTTATATCTTGAATAATTTAATCGATTTATTTAGACGCTGTTTCTGCACTCGATGCATACGACAGCTATTGCCACATCAGATCATGAATTGCATACATCGACAAATTATTATCTTATCAGTACGTATCAGTACCCTTATTTCACTTGAGAGAATAATTGCAAATGCGAACGTATAGAATCTCTAAATACGAAACTCTCATGCTAATCCAAAATGGCGGACATTGTGATACAAGGAGATACATGAACTTTTCTCGTCATGATTGTTTATGTATGTTACATAAATTACAAATAGTAATAGCAAAATAGCATAATATGTTTAGCAGATAAGCTAAACAGTACGCTATGAAAACTTTATGACAGATTTTCAAAGATATTTAACTGAAAGAACATCTAACTCGAAAATAGGTCACAGAATTTAACATTGGATTGGCTGCTGGTTTGACAGTCCATATACATTAGATATAAATATAATTGATATGCTTTGTAAGTGAATATTATAATTAATATCCTTTATTTATATGTGCCGTATTTATATATATAAACTGAATACAAGCAAAGACTGAACATAGTATCCGAGTCATCTTAACTCTAGCCATGGACATTAGGATATGCTCCCCCACCTCAACTCGCGTCTCCTCCTCATTGCAGGTCCGCTGGGTATGAAGTTGCACCATTGAGTGGTCGACGATAATTGAGTGGTCTTCTTTTTTTAAACGTGGCATATTCTTCTTTCACCGTGCTGACGTACGATGAAACCAGATATAAAAAAATCACATTGTTCATTGTACCGGGTGTGAAGCTTGATTTATTTTAACATTTAAATGTGTACCATCATTTCAGTTGATCGTTTACTCAAACACACTCAGGCATTCACGCTAAAGATAACTTTAATCATAATCCATATTAGGAGTAAAATACATTGTATTGTCAGTGTGATACGCAGTTTATAGTGCAGTCGGATGAACATGTAATAATAATGGAATAGTAAAATGTCAGGTTGTATGTTTGTTTATCGTTCGGATCATTGATTTTTAACCTTTCAGTGCATAATATATGTATCATTGACAATCGAACGCTGTGTTGTTTTTTTTTTTACAGATGTCTTCCAATGATAAATTCATCTTTTAATCCACTTACTGTCTTGAGTGTCGATTTTCGAACAAAAATATGGTTAGACTACAATTTTAGAAGTAGCAAACAATAAAATCCATCCAAGACATCAAAGGATGTTTTAAAGCTACCTAAAGTCATGTCAGTTGCTTTTATCTTTGAAATTGCAATTTATCTTTTCCACATTTTAAAATGGTACTTCAGTTGCGAGTTTGCATGCGACGCACCTACATAAATTACAGCAATTACTGCGGAACACGAGATATAAAACTTAACATTGACGCCTGGGAAACAGACACAAGATTTCCGGTACGACAGATGCGACAAAATGTCAACCAAAGAAGAAAAAAAGCTTTTTTACGGAGTACTGCACGTGCTACCTCTTTTTATTCCAGACAATAGCAACCTACATTTTTGAAATCATTACTGTTACTGTTTTAATTAAGGGGAAACGGTGTTGCAGCTGGGGAAGTATTTTTGAAATAGAGTGAAGTAATTTTGAGCGTTGTGTGTGTGTGTGTGTGTGTGTGTGTGTGTGTGTGTGTGTTGGATTTTTAACGTAGCTTAAACATATCCCTCAGGTGTATGCAGTGTAGCAGTTTATTGTGATCTCTACCACTTGGGCATCATGCCGCAGACATGTAGCATCATGACCCACCCAGTCATATTATCCTGACAACAAGGCCGACCAGTCCTAACGCTAAACTCTTAATGCTAAGCGCCAAGCGAGGCAGGTGTAGTACCATTTGTATAAATCTTGGATATGACTCAGTAATAATAATAATAATAATAATAATAATAATAATAATAATAATAATAATGATAATAATAGTAACAATACGAAGAAGAAGAATTCAGTAAATAAGGCCACCCGTCCATATTACAAACAACAGTACAGATACATATAATGTGCGCCAATCTTTAAGGACGTTAAATATGGTGTTCATTACGAATATAAACACATACTTTCCAATAATCGGTGTATTATTTTATAAAGATCCAAACTACCTCGTTAAATATATTATTCACCATTCATTTGAGCTATCAAAGATTGTCTAGGACGAAAAGCCTAATAGATGTAGTAAGAAAGATTTCTAATAATTAATATATTGATATGACTCATTGGGAATATTTAAAAAAATCTACAAACGGAAAGAGATAATAAATTCCACTGAAGTATTTCTTTTTTATATGGTCGTAAGTTGTACAAACAGAAACAAAATGGAATTCATCTTGTAGCAACTAAACTTGACTCTTCTGGCATAGTCACAATACCTATTATTTCTCCCAATCCTGATATGCCTACCTGTCTATTTTTAGCGTATGCGCTGAGCATCTAAATTCAGCAAGTAAATTCCTAAATACGATAATCCACAGGAGAGGTATTTTTCTAGTCCTAATTCGGTTTTATACATATTATGATACCCATATATATATATATATATATATATATATATATATATATATATATATATATATATATATATATATATATATATATATATATATATATATATATATATATATATATGAAATGTTAATATAACATTACCAGGTTTGCAGCATTGAATCCTTACTTTTTTGCAAAACAGTGCGAAAAAAAATGTTTTTCGTCTCCATCATTTTGATTTAGCCAAACATACCGTACACTAAAAAGAAATAAAATGTGTTTAACTTTGGTAACCCAGGTGTCACAATCGTAGTATTGGTAGATTTAAGAACACGTAAATACTGTTTGCAAAGAATGTATTGCACAATTTCAATATCTCTACTAAATTTATATCCGCAAATTTTTGACCCAGTTGGGTGGTTTTTATTACCGAATCAAAAATGTTAAATTTGTACTCTACACTAAAGCAGTCAAATAATTTGATAATTCAAATCCTTGAAGTTGCTTTCTTTGCCTGAGATGCTTGTATCTACTTTGTTTTCGTACAAACCATCTTATGAAAAATAAAACCATGCACTTGTAATAAAGCACGCATCCAATGAGACTTTCTTTGAAAAAACATACCTCCTTTTGCGTGAGATATCCTCCATTTCTGACAACAATAATTTTACTTTGATTGAGATTGGCCATCATACCAGTTTTATCACAGAAACGTTCGATAACGTTTATTTGGTTCTAATGTAGGTATAGGACATAAAAATTTAAATACCAGTTTTTTTGCAAGTAAATCAAGTTATTTTTCAATGGAGATGCATCCAAGAATGATAAAAATTCAGTCTCAGCTGTGTCTGTGATGCAGCGTGGCGTACTTTTGTGACATGACAGGAGTGGGGGGTGGGGGTGGACAATTCTCAAAATGCAATTTTGTCAGTTTTTAGAAAAACATGGTCCTACTTAATTTCATGAAAATGAACAGAGTCTACAACTCTGGATTGTGCCAGAAAACATGTTTATAGTTTCAGTTTTAATTAGGACAAACAATGAAAGCTATACCAAATCGCACGTGTCGTCAGCCTGCTGAGGAATGTGTGTACCCTTTTCCCGAACCCATAATTATTTTGATGAAATCTAACACAACTGTTGGACATTCGTGACAACTGTTTCATGTTTGTATAAATTATTTCAACAGAATATTGCCATGCTTAGTAGATACTAAAAAATTGGAAATTTGTAAAACAACCCCATATCATTGTTTACATCATTCTTTGTCATTATTTTGAATAGAGCTTTCTAAGACTAAATTCATACAGATATAATCTTGCCATGACACGGTTCATTTAAACAAGTTTGATACATAATTTGAAGAGAAGACAGAAACGTTATTTTTGCTTATCTGAATGAACATCAATATAGATATAAATATTAAATAACTTCTAGAAGTTATTAAATCGAGTTTTGTACACTAACGCCGTTGACCGACAATGGGGTCAATGCGCAATGATAATTTGGCCTATGCACCGGTCATTGCAGATATTGCAGACCAGATAGGATCCTGAATTGAGACTTCGTACAGTAAATAGAGGTTACTCAGAAATATGAAATATACATGGATATATTCCAGATTGTTGGAAGCTTAAGACCTACCATGTTTATTAGTATTACCTCCTCTTAATGTATGAAAATAAAACTTTTAAAATTTTCAACGCTTCGCAAAAATACTTATTTTTTTCTTCCATGGGCCGTTTAATACTTTGAACAAGTATCCGGATGTGTATTCTGTTGGGTTCCAATGATTTTACATTCAAACGATCCAAATTTATCTCAAAATGCTGTAACAGCAGACCACTGTTCTGGTACCAAAGCGGTAAAAGAAAACGGGAAGCCAGAAACAGTTATTTTCCCTGTCAGACCTATACCTATCTAACGGAGATTTGCTGTATCGGCGCAATTAGCAACATAATCAGATAAAGCAGTGCTAAAATTAGTATAAATATCTTCTGAGATAAATATACCTATGTTGTATTTAAGCTTCTAAGGTTGAAATCAAATCAATAATAAAAAAGAATAACATGAAAGGGCTTAAAACACAACCTTGCCTTGTCCCTAATGTATATTCGAAATAAGTAGTCAAACCTTTAGGTGTTCTGACACAGATTTTTAGATTTCTATACATATATATTAAAATGTTTCACTTTGTAGATATAAATACATTCGTGAAAAATAAGAATTATAAACAGTTTGCTATCGTTTCCGATTTAGCGTAGCATCGACTGCCTTGGTCAACTTAAAATGTGCAACATCCGAGAGCCGTACCGATTTCCTGGCAAGTCTATTTCGTTTCAGAGTAAGCAAAATACTCGAAGAGCGCGACTTTACAACCAAAAGTGACAAGTGTCTTTCATAATATCCGAAGAGTCTGAATAAGTGTAGTTTGACATCTGCAGCAACAATGATCAGCCGGTCATAATGATCGGTTCAGCAAATCAAACTGCAGTGCACTGTGGTGCATAACGAGTACAGTGTACAGTGATGCCTTACAACAGCAAATAGTTTTCAGTGCACTTTGTCAGCGCTTCTTGTGCTACCATAATGGCGGATGATGCGCGTCTAAACTAAAATGCAGCCTCCCGCTGCACATATACGGTTTTTACAAGAAACCATGGCCGTCATAACAGGGTTGAAATAAACAAAAGGGTTTCGTTCTTGTATGTAACACTGCAACACTATTTATTATCATTGTAGTTCATCACGCAGCCATCGATCATATTATTCGAGTTCATGGGCTGCAGATTAGTTCATTTTTCACGCTCATATGTTTGCAATATTAATACATTTCATGACCAGTTTTGCAAATTAAAATCTTAGAGACCTTGATCGAAAAAGTACATCTCCTATATTCCAGAAAATACTGGTATATCATATTCTAAAACATTGACACAGAACCTTAAAATCACCGACCCCAATGCAAAAGTGAAACAATATTTGGCCATTCAGAGACGAGAGATTAACTATATCAGGCCGGTCGGAAACATCATTACCGTCGGGTCGTGAAATAAACCTCAAATGTTATTTGTCCGCATTGGCAACTATATTCTCAACCACTTTCGTTCACGCAGAACAATTTTTCGGCGAAAAGAGACAAAGTCGGAATCGTAATTTTAGAATGGGGTTAGAATTTTAAGAAAAGAATTTCTCCGGGTGTCCTCGCTGGTTATACTGGTTATTCAAAAAGGAGCTTGCATATAATATTTAGGTATTATTCAAAGATCCTTTAATTCCCTTTATGTTGGTATATGATTGATGGATGTAATATGGGCCTTACTTCAAATCTGTATCTCTAAAAAAAAAAAAAAAATACTAGCTCCCCTGGTCATTTTCATTTCCTGGACTTCAGAGGTAAATTGTATTTTTTTTAAAAAAGAGCCGATAACTTTTAAGTAAGTGCTTATAGTTCGCAATCACATAAGGTTCATTTAGAAGTGATCGGTTTTCAAAACAAACTTGAATTTGTTAAGTTGGTGCCAGGTAAATCATCAAATTGATATGTATTCCTGCAATTACCGAGATTATTTCACGACCTGACGGAAATGGCCGAGAGATGTTCCGATCGCATAGCAAGTATGTGCAACCCTATAGCAAGCGGACGGCATACGGACCACGACTTTTTTTTATTTCGGTTATACTGTAATTAGATCATACGGGTACATTTTAAAATTGTTATCAGGCCCGCGCCCTAGAGGACGTTGCTTATGCCGGAATTAGATAAATCACTTTGGATTCAGCCAGCAATGAGGCTAATAAAGTCATGGTTGGATGATTTAGCAATGAGCGTATCAATTCAGGAAATGTTAATATGAAAATTACACGAGTTGTAAATCTAAATGTAGATTGTATTAGATGATATCATTGAAGAGATGCCATGTAAATTATTGATGCATCTAACGTTTCCTTTAATTTTGACTTCTTCTGTAACCGATCAGCTCTCGTGATGCATGTTGCATTATCTTAAGAGAGCTGGTAATATTTAATAATGATAAAAACCTTTAATTCAAGTCTGAATATTCAAAACTAGTAAAACGATTGAACGCCTAATTAAACACCTAATTAGCATCACACCACGGAAACGGAGTAATGCACTTGTATTAAATACATGTTCTGCTTAAGTTAACAGCTGCATCTCTCTCTCTCTCTCTCTCTCTCTCTCTCTCTCAACCAAGTATGATTACACCCAAAACTTGTCCCAACGTGTTTCAAATTATATGGGACAAGGAACCTTAAAACAGCTGTATATTATTTGATATTGTTTTGTTTTTTTTTTTCATTTTGTAGGGGCGGGGATTATCACTGACTTCTATAATTTTATTTATGTCTATTTGTGGTCTTTCAAAAACATATATTTGTACACCGAATTTGTTTGGAATCTTTTTTCTTATAGTTTAACGCCATCAATTTGTAAGTGGATACGCCCACGAATGTGTATCCGCACTATTCAATATAATCTAAACTAGCATGATCAACGATTCCAACGTCAAACTAATGTACAATGGATATTTAAGAAATTATGTTCAACAGATACATAGAGCTTTGTCCCGATTTTATGAAACATTAAACCTTTGAAAGATAATCAATTTGAAACCAAAGAAAAATCATTGATTGGAACAGACACTACAAACAAGACATTAAACCTTTAAATAACGCTTCTTTGTTTAAACCAATATCAAGAATATATAAAATAATATAGCATAATTCAAATATTTTGATGTTTGATAAAAGCGGAATTCAACAGATCAGTTAAGAGGTGAACCTGGTACACAATATCAGAACACAATAATCAAAATTAATATCACAAACACATTGTTGGCCAAAAAATACACACTGCAAAATTGAACAATAAACGGTTTCATCCGTATGCACAAACGATTTTTGCCAAGAAAATGCCACAACTGTTATCACAACTTACAGAATAACAGAAAAGTTAAAATGGTCAATGTTTGAAAAGATACAAAAGGAGTTTGCCATAATTTCTTGTGCGTCCTCTTGTGCTTGTTTTCATTATCGGTTGTAATGTAATAATTGATGTTTCACTTATTGCTGTATTGTTTGAATTGCATTTTCTTTCCATGTTGTGACATTTTGTAAGATTGAAGACAAAATGTACAGACATGATTTTGAATTTTAAATTGCCTTCACATATTCAAAGATTAAAAAGGTTTCTAACAAAGTCAGGATCTTTGAAACAGTAAAACATGGAAGAAGCAGAAATTGGTCATTTTGTCAGGAAGACTAATTTTCATTCGCGTAGGCAGTAGAAGGATGTGGTAGGTTTGTTTTCTCCTTTATTAAGTAATTTATGATTTGCTTATAGACTGTACCATTCATTGGATCTAAAATAAATTCTCCACTCAACATGCGGTATATATTTTGAGATCACATTTTAACGTCAAAAGTTTTTAATTTCTACTTCTAATAAAGGTCAATAAATGTTAAGATATGAACGTTCAGTCGAATCCATTCATAATAGGGGTCTGGGTACCCCAGTGTCTAAGACCATTACAGATCACTCATATTTCAGCTCTGTCGGATTGGGATCGAGTCTTGGTTCGGCAGTCGTGGAAATAAACGAATGCTTGACTGTAGCTTCCTTGGTCTTTGGTTCTTCTCGTGTTCTTGCTCCAACAAATATACTGCCCGCCATGTATCGTGTACTGAAAAATGGTGTTAAACTCACTAAACCACCAACCCTTCATCGGACTGACTGGGACACGAAAAAAGGTGTAAGCCTGCCACAAAGTACACTAATGGTACTTTTAACAGTCCAGTACTACTAGTATATACCTGGCATTAACTCTTCGCAATGAACGTAATGGCTTTTTCTTTTACTAAATATAGTTTAATAATAATAATAATAATAATAATAATAATAATAATAATAATAATAATAATAAACCGCTCGTGTTGCCCCGTGGTTAGAGCATCCGCCTCGGAAAAGACAGGTCGCGGGTTCGAGCCCCGGCTGAGTAATATCAAAGACTTATACAAATGGTAAAAGCTGCCTCTCTTGGTGCTCATCGTTAAGGTCTCACTGCATAGTTTCGTATTTTGACACCTCCCTAATATTTAAAGTAGAAGGCATGAGCCTAATTATCACAATCCTAGCATTTTTAAGTTCAGACATGACCTAAAGCTGTAATGTGGTTTAGATTTACTTTGTTAGGCTGGGAAATGACTTGTTGGTGACTGCCTGTCACAGTTTGACTAGCATTGGAGATCGTAACTTGGGGCTTCAAACGAGTAGCCGACTTGGCTTACGTATGTACATGTGTCTGCTACAGAAGTAAATATCTATTTTTAAAAACATCTATATGGTTGAAGGTTGATGAAAAATATGCTTATTTGTTACAGTACTAGTGAACTTTATTCATGCATAAGGTACATACTTATTCTTTTAGCTGTCTTGTCACATGAAAATATTAAAAATATCTCTTTCCTGTATTAAAAAAAAATGTAATAAAGAGTGGTTAATGGCAGTGTTGATTCGGAATAAAAGCCACTAGTTGCAAAAGGAATTAACTTTAATACCTCAGTCAGAATCTGACAAAAATCCTTTCAACAAAAATCATTAATTAGTTTTTATTTGTATCTTTAATCTAATATTATTATCATTTTTCTGCAATATGTTATCGTCCGACGAAAATGTGCCAAACAAAATTGTCCAGTGAGACCTAAAATGTTAGTTTTAGGACTGGTCAGGTGAATGTAAGTAATACTGGACATCACTGTAGGCCTCGAACTGATATCATTAAAGAATTGTTACAGCTACGTAAAACTCGAAAACACACACACACACACACACACACACACACACACACACACACACAGAATAATAGTCAATAATTAATAATAATAAATCTCATAAAATCGAATATCCCAACAGATTGGTTCATAGGGTAAAAAATCGGAATATCGCTGGAAAATCTGCATAAAACAAACGGTGCAGATGGCAATTTAAAAACAGCTTATTTACTTATTTACTTATTTACATTGAAATCGATCCTGTACGTCCAAAGTAACTTAATCCAGCGTTGTGAAACTGAAACTCGATGTCTTAAGGACTGCCTTTCTTTTTGTACATCTTCCTTTAAGGACACTCACATATGTGTAGAGTTATCTCTTTATGGACTTTAAAAGTATTCCGGATAGCATTCTAGTTAGGTTATGTTGACACCTCATAGTCCCGTCCAAGCATGCCTTGCTGGTTAGGAGTAAGAAGTGACACCATATGTTCTAATAGGTGTTCTTTTATTATCGTGTGATTCCATGTCCTCCATTATATTAGTTTAATTGTGTATATAAAAATTATAAAGTTAAACTATCAAATTTAGTCAAGGTTACTCCTGGCTATGATCTATCAAATATAGTAGCAATATATTACAATATATAATTAACCCAAAAGCGCTAGTAGTAATATGGGGCACTCTAGCGTCAAGGGAAAATCCAGTCAAAAACAGCTTGGGCTAATCTAGCGTCAAGGGGAATTTAACATGGTGGGCCTATCTAGCGTCAAGGGGAATTTAACATGGGAACTATTTGGGCCTATCTAGCGTCAAGGGAAATTGAACATGGTGGGCCTATATAGCGTCAAGGGGAATTGAACATGGTGGGCCTATCTAGCGTCAAGGGGAATTGAACATGGGAACTATTTGGGCCTATTTAGCCTCAAGGGACATGGAACATGGGGAATATGATTGGTATAGGGAAACTGTCTAGGGACAAGGGAAAAAAAGGGTGGCAATGAAAGCTACTATCTTTTCGAGACTTATGAGTGGCCCTGAAAAGGGCCGTTATGTGTAATGTTAACGTTGTCTTGTTAACACAGAGGACATCTCACAGATCTTCTTCTCTTCCTTAAACTTCTCCTTACTGTGGGTCCATAGAAGAGAACTCTCTTCAAGCAACCTTGTCTTTCCACATAGACTCTTCTCTTCCAATAGGCTGTCTCCGTCCTATGAATGACACTCCATGATGATCTGACATACATGGGTATGTCAGTCCTAAACAGCATACTTGACACAAGGGTTGACGATTCAACATTAGTCCACATCTTCTGATGAGAACAGGTGAATCGAATGCCGTGTACTGCGGTTATTTATAGGGGAAGAGCGGATTGAAACGGATTGAGTGTATCCACCAATCCAAACGTGCGCTACAAAAGTCAGACACAGCCATCCAATCGGAAGAGAGCAGTCTGTGACGTCACCTTTTCTATATAGAGGTACTAGCGCCTGTGCGCAGTCAATCGATTCAAGAGAGTTGTCAATCATGGCGGACCCTAAGAAGACAATGAATTGGAGTGAGACAGGAGTAGAGACAGCAAGTCATGGACCAACAGTGACTACTAAAGTCATGACAAATCTACATCCAGAAGAAGTTGATTTTAACTGGGATATTGTGGATTTTTTAACATCGCAAGAATTTATTCCGGAACCTTCGTTGCCTTCTGTATCTTCTTATGGACACGTCGATGATTTTAAGCAGAGACAAAAAGAAGCATTGGAGCGATTTTTACAACAACAGAAAGTAGAAGAACAAGCTTTTCTTATGCAACAGCAGGAAGAAGAAGAAGCAAGAAGAAAACACCAGGAAGAAACAGTAGCAGCAACGGAGAAGAATGAAGACCAAGGACAGAAAGAAAATAGTGAAAATCAAACGGTTACGACGGTACTTTTAGATATTTTAGCTGAGTTAAAGAGTCTGAAACAAATGTATCAGACTTCTTTATCACGACCGAAGAGAAAAAGACCTTCTCGAGCGAAACAACCCGATCTCTCTGTGACTACGTCTACCTTACCACCGTTAGTGATTTCTACCAAATCATTGACAGGAACCACCAGTCCCGAAGTAGGCCTTGGCCGTGGCAAAGGCTTAAGACAGCTCAAGAGGATTTCATCCCGTTTCTGAGTTTGTTTTGTTTTAAATACACAAAACACCAACGGTCCTTTTCAGGACCACTCCAATTATTTCGAAAAGAAATACTATGTCAATTGCCTATTTCAATGAAAACTCAAAAGTCCTTTATGTTTTTAAAAACCCATGATGTACGTGTGAGTGAATGAATGTGTGAGTGTAGGTAATTATACTATCAAATCAAAACCAAGAGACACTTACGTTTTTTCTCTTTAGTTTATTCTAGTACAAACGTCACAATTCAATATCACAACATAACATAACACAAGACCACTTTAAAAAAGTTCATAGGTTTTCTTCTGTTTCACTCTTTCTGTTTTTTCATTTTCTTTACTGTCACAGCTTTTTTTTTCTTCCTCTTCACTTTCGTTTCGTCTTCTTTTCTTGTTTTTGTGAACGTGACGGGGTTCTTCCTTGGAGGAGGGTACCTCTTTCTCCTCCTGTTCAGAATTTCTTTCCTCCTCCTCCTCCTCTTCCTCCGCCTCCTCCTCCTCCTCCTGCTCCTGTTGTTTCTTAGGGCAATTTGGAGACCAATGTCCTTTCTCTTTACAATAATAACAGGTATCTTGACTTTTGTCTCTATTGTAGCCTTTTTTATTTTTGTTACGATCTGAACATTCTGTAGCCCAATGTCCTTTCTTCTTACAGATATAGCAAGTATCTTGACTTTTATCTCGATAGGAGGGAGAGTAGGCTGTCGGCTGGTCTGACGAAAACTTTCGTATGACCCCACGTAAAGCTCTAATGAGAAGTTCCACTTGTGTAGGTTCTTCCATCGTTCTGGTCAATGTGAGAGTGAAAGGAATACTGAACCGTTAGACACTAACCCTTTATATATATATGCACGGATCGAACATGAATATATAGGGGTTATGGTCTTTAAAAGGTAGTCATTTGACTTTTTGCAGACAAGATGAAAAGGCCACATCATGCTGTGGAGAAAGGAAAAGATAGTAAGAGACAGAAACGTAATGTATCGCCTAGCACAGTAGCTGAAGTCTTGGCTCAAATTCATGCCAGTGATTTTGAAGATGACATGAGTGAGCCCGAATCCACACCCAGACAATCCACGTCCAAGCAAAGTGCACCACCCTTAGTAAACCCTGAAAATTACTATCACATTCGAGAGACAGAAAAGCGTTCCTCTCGAAAATTTAGAACAACGGCTTACACGTATGCCGTAAAGTTTAAAGATTTCAAGGCCAATGTACCTTTGGAGAATACAGAAGGGTTCATTACTGAGGTGTGGGATTCTGTGTTAACTGCACTGAAACAGCAATGTCAAGCCAAAGAAGACGATCGCTTGAGACTTTCTATTCATCACGATAATTTGAAGTCTCCCGTTTGGATCGAGTTTACTAGCCCATCAGAATTAACACCTTCCAAAGTCATCGACAAAATTCAACATGTGCAACAATCCAACGACAAGTTTCACATTGACGATGGAAAAGCCACACTGTTTATGACCCACGTGTCTCTTCCCCAGGGGACAGGACGCAAAAAAGTATTATTGGTCGACAACCTTCGCAACACCAAACAAAGCCTCGTCCGAATTAACAATCCTCAAGACCAGATGTGTTTAGCCCGTGCTGTCGTCGTGGGACGAACGTATGCCAACAAGAACGACACGGCAGAATGGAAAAGAGCCTGGAAAACTATTCAACAATCGGACCGAGCCAAACAAAGAAGTGAAGCAGAACTCCTGTTACAGCAAGCGGGGATATCCAAAGACACTCCTTGTGGCATTCCAGAAATGCAAAAGTTGCAAGACGTCTTGGCTCCACGTTACACCTTGAAAGTACACCCTCAAGAAGTGCGTGGACCTCTTTTGTTTCGAGGCCACGATTTCAAAGACCGAAAATACATTCACGTCTATCATCACGATGGTCATTTTGATACCATTACCAGTATCACTGGATTCCTGGGATACAGTTACTACTGTGAAAAATGTGACTATGGTTATAACAATCGAGAACAACACAAGCATTGTGGATCAAAATGTGAGGGATGTTTGGCCTCTAAACCTTGTCTGGACCAAGGACAAGAAAGAGTTCATTGTCCTGTGTGTCAGCGCACTTTTGTCAGTCCTACCTGTTACCAACAACATTTGAAGATGCAAGGTTCACAGCAGAAAAGTGCTTGTCAACTGCTGAGATTGTGCCCTACTTGTGGACAAGGCATACGTACTAGTAATGCCAAGTTTCACGTTTGTCGAGGGAAGAAACGATGTCACATTTGTCGCCAAATCGTGGACTTGGAGCACGAATGCTTCATTCAAAAATATCAACCCCAACCAAAAGATACCCAGAAGAAAGGGAATTTTATCTTTTTTGATTTCGAATGCATGCAAGAAACTGGTATTCACATTCCTAATTTCTGCGTAGCTCACCGTGCGTGCGAGCAGTGCATCCAAGAACCTATCTTTAGTCATTGCCCTTACTGCAGCAAGATTCCTGGAGGACGTGAAAAAATCTTTCGAGGGTCAAACACGCTAGCCGATTTTGCCCAATGGATCCTAAACCCCATCGACGAAACGTGGAGTCCAGAAGACATCGAACGTTACGGCAATTGTCATTGCCATGCCACGGTCATGGCTCACAATTTCTCGGGATACGATGGGCAATTTCTGCTTAGATACTATGCGGAACAAAGTACCGAACGGCCTCAAGTGACTTTGAACGGAGTCAAAATCATTTCTATGCAAGTAGGACAAGTACAGTTTAAAGATTCGATGTGTTACTTGGCCATGCCATTAAGTCGCATGCCTAAAACGTTTGGAATGACAGAAATGGCTAAAGGTTATTTTCCACACTTTTTTAATACCAAAGCCAATCAACATACCGTTCTACCCCATTTGCCTGAGGCTGACGACTACGACCCCGACAACATGCGCACCGAACAACGAGAAGCTTTCTATGCTTGGTACCAGACTCACGCCTCGGACCTCTTTGACTTTCAAGAAGAAATGTTAAAGTACTGTCGATCTGACGTGGACATTTTACGACGTTGCTGTGGAAAATTTCGAGAATTGTTCATGGAATACGGAGGGATCGATCCTTTGAAAGAAGCTTGTACCATCGCCAAAGCGTGTTCTTTAGTGTACCGAAAACGCTTTATGCCTGAAAATACTCTAGCGGTCATCAGTCCTCAAACGACAAATTTTGTCAAACGTCAATACTCGGTCAAAGCCCTACGCTGGCTCCATTACTTGTGCGACAAGGAAGACAAATGGATCCAACACGCTCGCAACGGAGGAGGCGAAAAGACCATCGGAACGTATTCGGTAGATGGTTGGGACTTAGAAAACCCTCAGATTGTGTACGAGTTTAACGGATGTTTATTTCACGGATGTCCCCTATGCTACCCTCAACGAGACACCAAAAATCAGTTTTTACAACGAACCATGGAAGACTTGTACCAGACTACGTGTCAGCGACGTTTGAAGTTAGAACAGCAAGGATACCAGGTGGTGGAAATGTGGGAACACGAGTACGATCAGCGTTTGAAAACCGATCCCGAGTTTAAACGCATCGTAGAAAGTTACAAGTGGGTGGACCCCCTGAACCCTCGGGATAGTTTGTACGGAGGACGAACGAATGCTACCTGTTTACTGTACCAAGCGGACGAGGAGAAGGGAGAAGAAATCAAATACTTGGACGTGTGTTCGTTGTATCCTTACGTGTGCAAATATTGTCACTTTCCCGTAGGGCATCCAGAATTGATGACAGAACACATTGATTTGGACCACATTCGACAGTACGAAGGATTGATCAAGTGTAAAGTCTTACCACCCACAGACTTGTACCATCCCGTTTTACCTCACCATTGCCAAGGAAAACTGATGTTTCCTTTGTGTCGCACATGTGCCGAAACGTGCAACCAAGACCAACCTTGTCATCACACTCAGGAAGAACGTGCCTTGACAGGAACGTGGGTGAGCGTGGAATTGTTTAAAGCTCTAGACCTGGGATATCAACTGTTAGAAGTGTACGAAATTTACCACTTTCCCAAAACACAACAATACTGCAAGGGCGACGAGAGACAGAAAGGTATTTTTGCAGACTACGTGGATGCCTTTTTAAAACTAAAACAAGAAGCTAGTGGCTATCCTTCCTGGTGTCACACTCCCGAAGACCAAAAGATATTCAAAGAAAAATATCGGGAGCAGGAAGGTATCACTTTAGACCACATCGAGAAAAACGAAGGAAGGCGGTCGTTTGCCAAAGTGATGCTCAATTGTTTGTGGGGTAAAATGGCACAACGTCCGTCTTTACCCAAGACGGAGTATTTGTCCGAACCGTCTCGCTACTTCCAGATGATTCACGACCCAACCAAAGTCATCAAACACGTGGACGTCATTCGTGAGGACTTGATCTTAGTGAATTACGAAGAAGAACTAGACTTTGTAGAAGCCGACAAATTTGGAAATGTCATCATTGCGGCTTACGTGACAGCCCACGCTCGCTTAAAATTGTACGAAGTGTTAGAACTGTTAGGAGATCGCGTGTTGTATTTTGACACGGACAGTTGCATTTACATTCACCGACCGAACCAGTGTAACCCTGTCATCGAAGGAGACCGTTTAGGAGCCTGGACCGATGAACATCCCGACGACAAGATTCTATGTTTTGCAAGTGGCGGTCCTAAAAATTACGGCTACGAATACCGAGACCCCCAAGGAAAAATGCACACCGAATGTAAAGTGAAAGGATTGACTCTTAATTATCGCACCAGTCAAGTGGTGAACTTTGACGTACTACAAGAAGCCTTGCAGTCGGGACAGGATGAAACGTTTCAAGTGACTACCCACGAACCGCACAAGATTGTCCGTTTACCCACACACCAAATTGTTAGCCGACCTTTGGAAAAAGTCTATCAAATCGTGTACCAAAAGAGAGTACGACTTCCCAATCACTTCACTCTACCGTACGGTCACGTCAAAATTGGGCAGCATATAAAAAGGGACATCGTCCACGATCAATAGTTCATTTATCACTACAACGACCCAGCGAAAAGAAGATGAATCCATTTAAACAGACATCATTCAAATTTGGGAATTCTCAAGTGGAGTGCGATGCTAAACCTTGCGATTGTAGTGATGCCAGGCTCTGTGACGTTAGCGATTCAGCAGGATATCGTGGGAACTTTGCTATGACTACTACCCTTATATCTACCCTGGAAAGTGATGCTGTGCGTGTCAAACCTGAGGGATGCGAAAGCGGTGCCACACGTTATCGTGGACTCCTAGGAATTTCACCGTACCTGCATCGAACTGAAGTGAGGAGAGTCGAATATTCGTTCCCGACGAGTTTGCCTGAATATTGTCATTTCAAAAGTCGATTCCAAACCTTCAAAGATAAATGGCCAAAATATCTGCCTGGACCAACTCCTGAAGAATTAGCCAGAGCCGGATTTTTCTACTTGGGCGAAGGGGATAAAGTCAAGTGTTTCAGTTGTGGTGTATCCATTTACGAGTGGGAACATAAAGATTCCGCTTACTTGGAACATGCTCGATGGTCTCCGAATTGTCAATACCTACCTTTAGTGGGACCTAGTGATTGGAAGTGACACTACTACTCCATGTCGTGTAACACACCTAGACCAGTATATAAACCCTCTCTAAAACATTATATTCAAGGATTACCACACGAATTGCAAGAGAAAATCTACAAGGACGTTTGGCAAGGTCTTGCTAAAGAAAAATCGCAATGGGTGACTGTAGAACTTTTGTGTCGTGAAATTCACAAGAGGCAAGTGACAAAAATTAACCAACGTGTTAGATTTCTCTGGATTAAGGGTATTTTTTTGCTCTGTTACCAATTTACTACGTTTACCTCTGAAGATGCTTTGATCCTTCTTAACCGTTACCCTGAATGGCAGTGGGACGAAATTACACGTTATATTAATCACTTTCGCTTTTGGAGGAGATTTAATTCTGGGTTGAATCTACACTGATGATCTTCGACCTAAAGAAGTATAAAAGAGAACAACCATGCCACAACCTTTATCATTGGTGATCCAACAGATTCCGTGGAAGGATATCAATGAGAAGATTCACACGGTGAAAGATTACGAACACTTATTACAAGAACTATTCCCTATGAATTGGGGTCGACGTGTCGTGTGTGTTTTAGTGACTTGCTTTCTGGGATTTCGTTTACCTGCCGATTCCTTGTGGACACTTTACGAACACTACCTCTCAAAAAAATAAGACAGTATGGTGGTTCCTTTAAATGTCCACGAGAGACTTATTCTGTTCAAAGCCTTACGCTTTCATCTGGATACATCTCGACCTTTCCAAGAAAAAAAGATTCGTCAACTTTTACGTACGGAAGCAGTGTACGAAGATGTGTGTGTAGCTTGTGATTTACACCCTCATTGGACAGATGTACGTGACTGGAAAAGTTGGGATTTTGAGGCTTGGACAAACGAAGTATCCCATTATGCCCAAGCGTTGTGTTCCTAAAATGTATCGTCGTGTGAAAAAAGTCACTTTTAATCCTGTGTTAGTAACAGTACCAGAAGAAGAAAAAGAAAAAGAATCTATCACCCAAGACAATCCTTCTGTTCAAGACAAAACTGTCATGGACATTTCCCCACAAAGACCCTTTCGAGAAGACACCTATGTGACTGTACCCCCTGTAGAGGAGACTATAAGAACATTACATACTACCTGTAGGACACCTTCGTTACCCAAACCACGTTGTACAGTGACTTGTTTATATTCCACTTTGATCGTTTGCCTAGGTATTTTATTCCTGTATTTATCCATTTGGCTTTTATGTTTTCGTGTTGTTCAAATTTAAACATGCATTAAAATAAACGTGTCTTGAAAAAAGTATAAAAACCTCTTGTCTTGTCTGTTTTTGTGTCAATACTGACATACCACTACACGACTATGGCTCACTCTACTCTTTCTACTACTCCTTCCTCCTCCACATTCAAAGTCATTGACGAACACTTAGATCAGGCTAGTTGGAAAGCCTTGTATCTTCGTCATCCTTTTAACATGTTAATTGCTGGACCGAGCGGTTCAGGCAAAACCGAATTTGTCAAACGTTTGATCGAACATAAACATCATTTGATCGATCGTCCACCTCAACGCATTGTGTGGTGTTACAAAGAGTGGCAATCGGCATACAGCCTCTTGCAAGAAAGTCAAGGTGATTCCATTGTGCTTGTAGCAGGCATTCCTAAAGAAGACGAGGGAATCGTGTCTGACCCTAGTCAAACTCATTGGGTTATTTTTGACGACATGTTAGGAGAAGACGAAGAAGAAATTAAACTGTGGTTTACACGTAAAGGGCATCATCGTAATGCCAGTGTCATTTACATTACACAAAATTTATTTCAACAAAGTAAAGCCCATCGTACCATTAGTCTCAATGCTCATTACGTGGTCTTGTTTAAAAGTCCTCGAGATAAATCACAAGTGCAAGTTTTAGCCAAACAGTTAGGAACACCTTGGCTAACTCATGCGTACGATGATGCCACTCAAACGCCACACGCCTATTTACTCGTGGATTTAAAACCCACTACCCCTGATTATTTGCGATTTCGTACCGATTTGTTTCACGACTGGTGTCAAGACGGAGGACCTGTCGTGTACACGTCCTCCTCGTCGACATAACACTATGAAGCACTAAAAAAATCTATAAAAACCTTGGGTTACTTTGACCTGGTCTCATACATCGTCAACATGACGTCCCTTCAGTCTCATCTTCCGATCAAATTGATTCGTGCCTTGTACGGCATCAGTCGCGAAAAAAATCCACAAAGACGTGCTCACGTCTTAGAAGCCAGTCTCAAAGAAGTCTTACGATGGTTTACGGTGACAGCACGTCAAATACTGCAAGGCATCATTCACATTCCACATCAAACCAAACGCTTTTTTGACAGAAACAAAGTAGCCTTGACGCAACTGGCCAATCCTCGCATTGACACTCACACCAAAAAGCAAATCATATTGAAACCTGGAGGTAGTGGTTCTCTAGGAGGTGTCATCATTCGTTCCCTTTTAAAATGGGATCCCAATACTCCCAAAGTTCACCCCAAGAAGAAAACAAAAAAAGCCAAACAAACCCCTAAGAAAAAGAACAAGGGTACCAAGACCAAAGCACAGAAAAAGAAAAGTCCACAGAAAAAAGCGGTCACCCGCAAAAGAGGCACTTCGGCCAGGACACAACCTTACCTTCGTCAACCACGACCTGTAAGAAAAGATCTACAAGGACGTTTGGCAGGGACTACGTTGCCAGTAGCCTCAGGGGCTGCCACTTCTCCGTTGCGGGTGATGCCAGCCAAACCCAATTTGACACCCGTTTTTCCTAATTTGATGAAACATTGGAAATCTGCGTCTCCCAAAACGTCTCCTCCACCAGAGACACCCTCGTCCACATTAGCGTCAGTAGCAGCTGCTCATAAAGTACCTGCCCCCAAAGTCAAAGTCCAAGAAAGATCTGGCATGTTAAAGAGTTTACTAGATTTGTCCAAACAAGAACTGTCCCGATTGAGTCCATTGCGAACTCCTTTACGACGTGTGTTACCTGCCATGAAGTTGATACGACGCAAAGATAATCAGTGGCGACGCATTCCAGTATAAAAATATGACTTGAAAACCACGACGTCAATCAGTATTTTTTCTGTACCACTGATGAACACTCAAGGATGCCTCCTCAAAAACGTGCACACCATCACCCTCGACGTTCTACCGTCCAAAAAGGAAAAGGAAAAAGACAATCTCGTCATCCTACCAAACGCTCAAAAGCCAAACAACGACGTCCTCCCGTAAAATGACACAGTCATCCAAAGAAAAAGAGAAGTCATCAAAGGGGAGGCATATTTATTGGTCTTATTAAAGGTATGCAGAAACTAGACAAAGCAGCTAATAACCGAACTGGTATCTTTAGCCCTGCTTTTGAGGATTTAGCGAAGCATGCCGTTACCTTTTGGAGAAGCCAATAGAAAAAAGAAGATAAAAGAGGGTGTGTACCAAGTCTTTGACATCAGTGTATTTCTGGAACGAACAAGCAAAGATGTCAACTCGCAAAAAACATTCTTATTCACCCCACAAAGGAAAGAAAAGGAAAGGACTACCTCCTCGTTTAGCCAAACACGGAGACGTGTTGTCCGTCCTGTCCAAAGCCTCTCCGCCCATGCGAAAACAAATCATTAAAACAGCCTCCAAAGATGTCATCGATACCGTGTGTGAATGTTGTTTGAATGTTTTGAAAGGCACGATACCTTTGTCTCCACACAAGAAAAAATGCTTCGCCAAACATCGACACGTTCTTCGTCAAATGGTTCAAAAGAAAATATCCGTCCGTCAAAAGAAAAAGATGTTGGTGCAACGCGGAGGATTTTTACCCTTTCTTGCTCCTTTGTTGACAGGCATAATACCAGGTTTGCTACAAGGGGTGACCCAAGGGATATCCCAAGGGTTTAACCAAGGGATGGGTAGAAGATAAAAGGACACTATGGAGCACCACAATCTCAGACATAACCTTTGAAAGCCCATGGAAGGACGAAAACTAACTTTGGTTCCTTACAAACGATGGATGGAATACCATCATTGGCAAGAACAACGATCCCCCCATTTACCACCCAATCCCAATTTGGCTGAGATGTCGCAATTACAACACGAATTGCAATCCTTGATCCATCGCCACGATTTATCCGAAACCGAAAAATCACAAAAGTACGGTCAACTCTTGAAACGGCTACAACTCTTTCATCAGAAAGCTGTGGAACAAACAGCTCAACCCACTTTGTCCGATTTTAAGGCTCTAATGAATAACCCGTCACCCTCACCCTCACCCTCTACAGCAGTTAAAACAGACGTTACCCCACCATTACCCAAGGAAGAAGAACCCCATGATCTCTTTCAAACACCTACTGCTACTCCCATTCCGAGTAAGATTGCCACTTCCTTGTTAACCCCTTCCCCCACTCCCCCACGAGAAGAACTCAAAACTTGGGTTAAAAAGATGATGGCTACTCCTTCTTCGACAGATGTGAAAAAGAAAGAAAGGAAACCAGAAGTGAGAAAAGAAAAGAAGGCCAAAGAAGCTATCCCATTACCTCCGCCACCACCATTACCCTCGACGTCAACTCCTGTGGCACATCGGACACGTAAAACCGTTTCCAAACAACCCGCATTTCGTCCCACCCAAAGCAATATCCTCGAAGAGTGGGTCCCTTATTAACAAAAACCATGGAGAAGGTCTTAGCCAGCATTTACTACGATCCAGCTCACCCTGCAGGTTACGGAGGCATTCAGAAATTGTATCGTGCTGCCAAAACTCGCCTAAAAAAGCTCCGTTTACCAGCAGTACAACGATGGTTACAAGAACAAGCGACGTACACTTTACACAAACCCATTCGACGAAAATTTCACAGAAGTCGCACTCAAGTGGAAGGCATCGATCATCAATGGCAAGCCGATTTAGCTGATGTCTCTCATTTAGCCACCTACAATCGTGGCTACAAATATTTGTTTTGTGTCATCGACGTCTTTTCTAAATTTGCCTGGGTCGTACCATTGACATCCAAATCGAGCGGAGAGTTAGTACGAGCTTTGCAACTGGTGTTGAAACAAAGTGGTCGTCACCCTCTTCGATGGCAAACCGACAAAGGCACCGAATTTCTGAACCAAGCTTTCCAACGAGAATTAAAAAAACGTGACATTCATTTTTTCACCACCGAAAATCCTGAAACCAAAGCCAGTATCGTGGAACGTTTTCAACGTACCTTGAAAGAACGCATGTGGAAATATTTTACGCATCAACACACTCTCAAGTACATCGACGTCTTACCACACTTAGTCCAAGCCTACAATCAATCTTACCATAGAAGCATTGGACGTGCCCCACAAGAGGTGACACCTGACAACGAAGTGACTGTTTTTGAGCGTCTGTTTAGTACGTCCCGGACGAGGGCTGTCCCCAAGAAAGGTAGAGAAGTGTTAACCCCGGGAGATTGGGTACGCATTGGCAAAACCAAACGCACTTTCGACAAAGGTTACTTACCCAACTGGACCACCGAATTGTTTCGTGTTACTGGACGAGTGCGCAATCGTCATCCTACCGTCTATAAATTGGAAGACATGAACGGAGAAGTATTAAAAGGAACATTTTACTTGCCTGAGTTACAACGTGTTACCAAAAAAGAAGACGACGTGTACGACATTGAAAGCATTCTCGAACGAAGAACCCGTAAAGTAGGAAAACGTCGTGTCAAAGAAGCCAAAGTACGTTGGAAAGGATATCCTCCTAGTTTTGATTCTTGGATTGACGCTTCGCAAGTCATCGACTATAAAAAGAAGTGACCATCATGCCCTTCAATACAGCTTCAGCAACCACAGTGACTACTCCTTCACCCACGTCATCTCTGCAAGATTTACAAAAGCAACCCTTGTGGGTGTGGTGTGGAGAACGTGTCCCTAAAACGCAAATCGTTTTTTTCTGTCAAATCTTTGTGGTATATTGTGTCATTGGTGCAGCCATTGCTAATTTGAGTTTGCAACAAGGAGACAAACAATTGTGGACCATTTTACTCAGCAGTTGCATCGGGTATCTTCTTCCCAATCCTTCCCTGAAATACTCTTACAACGGGAACAACAGTAACAATATTGGGAGTCTGGCGGCCAACGTTAGTCCTTCTCCTGACAGTCACCCTTCCAATCACAATCCTCTTTTAGATACTCCTTTAACCTCGAGTGACTCCTCGGACAGAAGAACATTGGAAATATGAACAACACTATTAACCAATTTTACTTAACGTTACCCAGTGACAGTTCCATGGAGGTGTTTCCTAACAACACATTGTGTTGTTACACGTCTAAATTACCTCAAGCCATGCATTTGGATCAAGATGATCATTGGGAAGCAGCTTTAGTGGAAATAATACACCCGACACAAATCAAAAACATCGTCGAAAATCAAAACTTTTTCACAGTTGAAGTGTACGACAAGCAATTGCAACAAGCCTTAGATGAACGAGGCATCACTGGCATTGACAACAAGAAATCAGATGGACCCACAACTAAACATCTGTCCACTCATGTGTTGACCATTCCTGCAGGCTACTATTTTAGCGGTCAACATTTAGTGACTACGATTGCAAGCAGGTTCAATGTTGTGTTTGGTAAACCCTTGGACAAAATCAGAGAAAGTGTTACCTTTGAGTACATTAAAGCGGCTCGCCGCTTCATGATCAAATTTTCAGAGAAGAAAATAATAGCCATTACCTTTTGTCCTGAATTGTTTGATATCTTAGGTGGAGACCTCAAGATGCTCCCGAACAAAAAAGAAATACCAGGCATATCCAGTAACTTGGATTTTACCAAATATTTTCGATCCCCTGTAGAAATGAACCAAGGACTCAATTTGATGTTTGTGTACTCCGATGTGGTGGAGTACAACGTGGTAGGACACACCTCTGTACCGTTACTGCGTGTCATTCCTTTCAAAGTAGATACTACTACCGCTGACGAGGAAGGTGGAAATACCTATCACGTTCACCGCGAATTTGTGCATCCTCATTATTTACCCGTCAGTAAGTCGTATTTCGACAGTGTCAACATTACTATAAAAGGAGAACTAGGTCAAAATATTCCATTTACCAAAGGGAAAGTCACAGTGAAACTCCATTTTCAAAAACGATTCTCCAACAACTGAAAAAGTGATGTATCCTGTGTACCAAGGAGTCACTCGACAACGAGGACATGGTTTAGGAGATATGTTTAAATCAGCCTTTCGTTCCGTGGTCCCTGTTTTAAAACCAATGGTGACACGAGGATTGCACACCTTAAAAGATGCCGCATTGACTCACGGCAAAGATTTTCTTTACAATGTTCTCATTGACAAACAAAACCCTAAAGAAGCTTTTTTGAGAGCAGGCAAAAATGCCTTGCTTCAAACGGGTAAAGAGATTTTGGGTCGACGAGAAAGTCCTATAAATGCCCTGAACGGTACCGAGTCTGACATTCCTACTTCCCTGACAACACAGCAAGGACAAGGTAGAAAGCGTCGACGAAGACACCCTTTCAAAAGTCTCCGTACCTCTAAAGTTCGAAAGACAAAGAAAAAAAGAACCGCTCGAGACTTAGACATTTTTGATTATTAAAAGTGAAGAAAAAAACCTAAAGAAAAAATGATGCACCAAGAATCTTGTGCCTGTTCCAAGTCGGAACTGGATCTTTTTGCCATGCCACCCACGATGATGACCATGCAAGAAGCTCAATGGGTCGAATTTCATCCCGTCTCCTCTTTGACGGATTCAGCTCCCATCGAGTTTGAAATCAAAGGACAACCCGAAGATTACATCGATCTCAACAACAGTTACTTGTATTTGAAAGTGAAAGTAACCAAAACAGACAACACCAATCCAGGAGCCAATGATAGAGTAGCTCCTGTCAACAATTTCATGCATTCCTTGTTCAGCGATGTGGATTTGTACATGAATAACAAACTGATCAGCAGTAGCATGGATACTTACCCTTACCGAGCGTACCTCGAAAATCTCTTGACGTACGGAAAAGAAGCCAAGAACACTCATCTAGATGCTTGCGTGGTATGGAAACCTGACACCGCAGATAAGTTTAACGACACAGCCTTGCCCGTAGCAGCAGCTGCTGATGGCAGCGCTCCTGCCGATCCTCACAATGAAGGTTTTAACGAGCGTCGAAAGAAAATTTTGCAAGGACGTAGTTTAGAACTGTTCGATCGTTTGCATTTGGACATGTGGTTTCAAGAGAAGTATTTGCTGAACGGAGTAGATATTCGCTTGAGACTGAATCGAAGTAGTACTGCTTTCCATTTGATGGCTCATGCCAACGAATACAAAACCATTATCCAAGAAGCCAGGTTATACGTACGTCGCGTGGAAGTGTTACCTAAAGTGGGGAATGATATCAGTCACACTTTGAGCAGAACGACAGCCAAGTATCCGATACGACGCGTGGAAGTCAAAACTTTCACCATTGCCGCTGGACTCCGATCTAAGATTGAAGATCATCTGTTCCAAGGACAGTTACCCAAACGTTTATTCATTGGTATCGTCAGCAATGCAGCCCTCAATGGTGCCCACGATGAAAATCCTTTCCAGTTTAAGCACTGCAGAGTATCCAAAATTGAAGTCAGTCGCGATGGCAAAACTTTGTGTACCAGACCCTTCGAACCCGACTTTGGCGAACAGAAAAATTACTTGAGGTCGTACTTGTCGCTGTACGAAGCCACAGGACAGTTAGGAACCAACACCAGTCACGGTATTTCCTACGACGACTATGCAAGAGGTTACACGTTGTGGGCTTTTGATTTCACTCCAGACCAAGGCAGCGACGAGGGACATTTCCACCCTATAAAATCTGGGCAACTGCGTGTGGAACTTCAGTTTGCAGCACCTCTTCCCGAAACGGTGAATATCATTCTGTATGCTGAATTCGATAATACCATAGAAATTAACAGTTTGAGAGAAGTCATTCTAGACTATTAGACATTATGGAAGACCCTTGTCCTTCTTTGAATAGTGGAGAATCCATGGAATGGGAGGTTACAGAAAAAGCAGAACCCCAAGACCAAAAAGAAGAAGTAGTGATCATGCAATCCAGATGGTCAGAACAGGAACAACAGTTAGTGGCTTGTTTTGCACAACACTTGGAAGATACAATGAGGGACCTGATTAAAAAAGATTGTTATAGATGTCAAATCGATCATCCCAGTCAAATTCAACACGATAAATGTATGATGATGAGTCAAGAAGAAAAATTGGACAATTATCTGAACGAAGCTTGGAATCTCATCTCCGAAGAAGACGTGTTACTTCAGTGGTATAAAGGCTTACGTGATCATTCCTCTCCTCCATTGTTTGCTCGAGAAATCGATCGCATCGAAGCTCTCTTGGCCAAAAGTAAAGAGACGAAGCAAACCATCAGTTACTTGTCAGACCGTTTCAAACAAAAAGTCTGGATTGAATTGATGACTTATCATCACCTGTGAAGAAAGGAGAGAAAAACACAAGGCTACACAACAAAAAATGGATACCTGGGAACTTTATTATCTTTTGAACCGTAGTTCGTACACTGCTTCTTGGAATCCTGTCGTGTGTGCTAAAGATGAACTACCTCATCGCAAACCTCAAGAGAATCAAGCTTATGTCATCAACACAGATGACAGTCATCTTCCAGGAACTCACTGGGTAGCTGTCTACTTTCCTCAAGAGGGTTGTGCGGAGTATTTTGATTCGTATGGATTGCCTCCTTTCGAAGATGATATCATTGACTTTATGAGAAGAAATGCTCAGACGACACGATTCAATAATGTGAAATTACAAAGCACAGATTCTATGGTGTGTGGACAATATTGTATCTATTATCTGCATCATCGCAGTCTTGGATATTCTTTAGAACATTTAGTGACTTATTTTGATCGTCATTCGTCTCGAAACGATGACAAAGTAGATCGATGGTTTTGTGACCATTATGGTTATCTGTTGTCTTTAGCTAGGAAACGTAGTGTACATCAATCGCCCAATGATTTCCAACAGTGGAAATCTCAATTTAATTCACAACGTTGTCAACCATGTCAAAGATAATGTATTGGTGTTATGGAAGAAAAAAAATGTTTGTTCTTTGAAATAATGTTTGTTCTTTGAAATAATGTTTGTTCTTTGAAATAATGTTTGTTATTTGAATAAAAATGTTGTGTTTTGAAAACCAATGCGTCTGTCGTTTGTTTTACATTTGTATTCATATAAATGCTCTTTGACTTTTCTTTCTATCCCTCACATCAAACTATCTAAACGTTTCAAAACCCTAAACCGCAGAGGGGTGTTTTCCATCACGTCCGCGCTTGAACCATATAAAGCAGGGGTAGTCTCCAGTCTGGCCATCCATTGTTTGACTCATCCTCCTACGAAGATGTGCTCAAGACTAGCTAAGCTGAACGAAGCTTATGTCACTCTGCATCGTATCAGACACAATCTGATGCCAAAGCCTGAAGAGATTGAGAATGTAAGAATGCTACAAGTAACGGAAGACCTCATAGAAGAACTCTTCAGAGAGGAAATTCAAAAAGAGAAAGAAGAATGGACTGAGAAGTATCGACTTCAAAAGCAGCAGAGAGAGCAGAGAGAACAGCATCAGCAGCATCAGCAACAGCAACAACAGCAGCAGGAACCAGACAGAAGTTTTGTCGACTGTCGTGTGGACACAAAAGAGTTCTCTTTCTCTTTCCGAAGAAGCAGACCCTATCGTGTAGCCAAACGAGGACGCAATCTTAGACGATAAAAGATTGTCATCCTTCCTCGTACACACAAACACAAAAAACAGCCCTTTTCAGGGCTACCCAATATTCTCGAAAAGAATTAATCATTCAATTTGCTTATGGTATGTGAGGAAGTTAGAAAAAAATTAGAAGTGAGTCTATAATCACTGTCTCTTTTAACTTTTGTTTTGAAGTGCGTCTATAAGCACAACGTATTTTTTCAAAATAACTTGTTCAATGTATAATTAATAGGAGCCAAGTATAAAAGTGTGGGGTGTTTTCTTTTAAGTCCGCGTGTTTTGTTTTTTTGGTAATGATAGGGATAATGTAAGTTTTTTGGATCTAGGGGGTGTTTTCCATCACGTCCGCGCTTGAACTATATATAAAGTCTGGCTGGCTACCCATCGTTGACGCATCAATACCAAAGATGAATAGACTGGAAAAATTGATTGAACTTCAACTGCACCTGGAGAATGCTAGGCGTCTCCTAGACGAACTGGTTATGGAAGCCAAAGAAGAAGAGACCAGAATTAAAGAAGAGGAGGAGAGGAAAAAGAAAGAAGAGGAGAAGGAAATGAAAAGGTCAATTTTGCCTCACCGCATGATGAGGCAAACTAGCCAAGTTAAGCCCATGGTGAGGACACCTTCACCACCAGAACCAGTTCGTTCACTTCAGGCACAGCCCCCACCGCAACAACCACAGCCTCGACCGCAACAACTTCAGCCGCATCCACGGTTGCGGAATAGAGGAAGAAATGAAGAGACTTTCACTATCCCTCAAACAGAAGATTGGGATAGTGAAGCCACTCATTCTCCCTCTGCACTCCCAATCACAAGAGTGAATTGGGAGAATGATTGGAGTAGGAGATGTGTGTGTGGGGCTAGACCTGGGAGATGCCAGCATTAACCAGGTGCAATTTGAAGTTTTAAAAACAGCCCTTCTCAGGGCTACCCAAATAACAAGAAAAGAAATACTATGTCAATTGCCAATGGGTGTGAGAGAGGAGTAGTGTGATTATAAACACTGACTCTATTTAGATGGTATATGGTGTGATTTTGGATAGTATATAGTAGGGTTTGTTTTGGCTGCTTCCCCGTGTGAGTGGTTAGTATAGGGTGTGATTTTGGATAGTATATAGTAGGGTTTGTTTTTGGCTGCTTCCCCGTGTGTGTGGTTAGTATAGGGTGTGATTTTGGATAGTATATGATAGGGTGTGTTTTGGCTGCTTCCCCGTGTGTGTGGTTAGTATAGGGTGTGATTTTGGATAGTATATAGTATGGTTTGTTTTGGCTGCTTCCCCGTGTGTGTGGTTAGTATAGGGTGTGATTTTGGATAGTATATAATAGGGTTTGTTTTGGCTGCTTCCCCGTGTGTGTGGTTAGTATAGGGTGTGATTTTGGATAGTATATAATAGGGTGTGTTTTGGCTGCTTCCCCGTGTGTGGTTAGTATAGGGTGTGATTTTGGATAGTATATAGTAGGGTTTGTTTTGGCTGCTTCCCCGTGTGTTTGGTTAGTATAGGGTGTGATTTTGGATAGTATATAATAGGATTTGTGAATAGTATCTAATATGACAAGTGAATGTAGGGGGTGTTTACTTTCACGTCCGTGCTTAAGATATATATACGCAATCTTCGGTCCTTGGAGCCATTCAATTTTGAACACATCAAGATGAATTTTGAATTGTTTATCCAACTCCGAGACAGCTGGTTTGGGATCCTTGATGCAGAATATCAAGTGGAAAGACTTGAGGAAGAATTTCAGAGTAACCATGGCTTTGTAAGCCAACTGAAATTAGCAAGAGATTTATTAGAAGGTATGATAGAGGAGGAAGACCAGAAATTAAGAAGACGTATTAAAAGAAAATATATAAGAATAGGGGACTTGAAGCAAGCACTTGATCATGTCATCAAAGTCAGGTGTTTTCTAGAAGAAACATTACATCTGATAGAGTGGGAATATGTGAAGTGGGGTCTAGACAGGCTAAAGAAAGCAGAAGCAATGATGAGAATGGTGATGGAAGAACAGGTGATCCAGATTAAAGAAAACTGGTCTAAGGAGAGAAAGGAAAAAAAGAACAAAAAGACAAAAGAGGACTTTGATCTACTCAATCTAAGATGGATGAGAGTTCAGGAAAAGTTTAGAGCTATGGGACATCCTGACTGGATTCCCGAAGAAGAAAAGAAGAAGAAAACGGGAATCATTGGTGAAATCAAAAGGTGGTGGAACAATGGCAGAAAATAAAAGAAGAAGAAATATCCAAAGGCTCTTTTCAGGGCCACTCATAAGTCTCGAAAAGATAGTAGCTTTCATTGCCACCCTTTTTTTCCCTTGTCCCTAGACAGTTTCCCTATACCAATCATATTCCCCATGTTCCATGTCCCTTGAGGCTAAATAGGCCCAAATAGTTCCCATGTTCAATTCCCCTTGACGCTAGATAGGCCCACCATGTTCAATTCCCCTTGACGCTATATAGGCCCACCATGTTCAATTTCCCTTGACGCTAGATAGGCCCAAATAGTTCCCATGTTAAATTCCCCTTGACGCTAGATAGGCCCACCATGTTAAATTCCCCTTGACGCTAGATTAGCCCAAGCTGTTTTTGACTGGATTTTCCCTTGACGCTAGAGTGCCCCATATTACTACTAGCGCTGGTTAAAATTTTACTCCCCTCCCTCTGCTAGCAAACAGTGGGCCTGGTTTCGATATTCTCATGTTGCTAACAACTTAGGATAATACTTTTTTCTCTTTAAAACTAAGAATGAGAGCCTGTTTTCTCTCCCATAACTCCTAATTGGTGATTAAAAGTTGAAATGACCTTTGCCACAGTCATGATTTCGTCTTTGTGTTGTGCATAGTTGTATGCTTTTCTTATGTTGCAACCCTGTATTTGTAAGGACTCGCAATATCTAGATCATATCAAACGGAGTTTCAAGAATTATCTAATCCATATCAAAGGAATTTTAAAAATATAATATTTAGATAAAAAATAATTTTTGTTCTGTTCTGTGAAAATGAATATAGATAGTTTATCCTAAATGCTTCGAGAGTAAAAGTACTTCCTTCAATTTTCCTGGAGCTGGCAATGGGCCTGGTTTCCGTCTTCCTCTCTTATCTGAGAACTCAGGAAGGTATTTCCCTCTCTTTTGACACTAAGACACTAAGTCAAATGAGTGGTCCCCCCCCCCCCCATCCCATTTCCCTATACATGTGTAATACAAGTAGAAAGGTGACTTTCAGAGAGTCATTTTTTGTCCATGTTAGATTTTGTGCGTGCTGGTTGTGAGGCGGCCTGTATTTGTAAGGACCGGTACTAACTAGATCTTAGTTATAAAGTTTTTGCCTTATAAAATCCTTTAAAAAATAGTTGGGAAGAAAAACTTTAAATTATTTGAAGCCAATATTGTAAGAAACAAGAAAAACGAATAAGATGTATATATGTTTATATTTTGCTTATGCGTGTATGTTTGTGATTTCTTTTTATATTGCTAATTTTGTATACCTTAGAATACTAATGGTGTTGTCATAAGGTTTATTGTTGAGAGAGAGAGAGAGAGAGAGAGAGAGAGAGAGAGAGAGAGAGAGAGAGAGAGAGAGAGAGAGAGAGACGTAATCGCCCATGCAGGCATGCACGTCTGTTTATGTCCGTGGGCGGACTAATTAATTTTCGGCTGAGAATGGTATGGTGCCACGTTCTACGCGCTTTACTTTGCAAATGTGCACTATTTTATTTGCCGTCGGGTCTTGGGTTAATATAACAGGCTTTATAGACCCTACTGTCCCGAATGTAGGTTGTTACGTGAGTGGGGTTAGGCCCTATGTGCACTCAAGAAGTTATGGTCACTGCGCTGGCTTGTTGTGGCAAGAGAGTGTAGTGTATTAAATGATTGCTCCTAGGGGTGGCTCATCCCCTGTACGTGTTTGTGCCATGGTTGTTTTAAGTTGAGCCGTTGCTTTTTTAAGTTATCTATGGCGAAGCACCCAACATTTAATCTATTGATAGGTACCCCCACCCCACCCCTCATGCGGTTGGATTATTAATTGATGTCCGGCCGCAGCAAAGTAAGTGAACCGGCAAGCGGGCGGTATGTCCTGGAAAACTCTTTGTTTATTCAATCCAGGATAAGGATAATTTTGATTCCGCTTGCCGAAAGTAATATGGCGCCATCTTGTTTTGATTAATTGGTGGAAAAGCTTACTCTGTTGTGATGGTAAAGTAAGGTCCACTAAGGGTACCGCTCAGTGACTCGACGAATGTGAGTTTTATTGTATATTTTGTCCAGTTTTTTTGGTTGTTTAGAATCACAATTGAGGAGGGAGTTGTTATGCCGCATTGTGCGGCAGAGGAGGCCTTATCTTGGGGGTTTTAGACCACCTTATGGAAGCTAGTTTTGGGGGATCAGCCCTATTGTTTTCTTATTAGTTTATCTTGCCGCCTGGTGCAGCGGAGTCTGATGCTCCTGGGATAAGACCACCTTATTTGTTCTAATTTTTGGTGGATCCTAATATATTGAATTCTTAAGTGTTTAGTTGTAACGATTGAAATAGGCTTGAACATTTATAGGACACGGACGTGATTGAAAACATCCTGTCTAAATATATAATTATAAGTTATATAATAATAATAATAATAATAATAATAATAATAATAATAATAATAATAATAATAATAATAATGAGGACTTTGTATAGCGCCTAATCTTTAGAAGCTGTAAGCGCTTTACGTCTATAATGATATGACTACACTACAGAAGAAAAAAAAAACATGAAACTGGAAAACATAAAAACATGCGAAATACATATTACTAGGTCTCTTAAGTTTGTTCCTGCAATCGAAAAAGGCGAGTTTTAAGAGCACTCTTAAAAGGGACCACTTTATCTTTGTGTCTAATTTCAATGGGCAATTCGTTCCACATCGCCGGGCCATGGTATGCAATAGAACATTGTCCTTATGACTTCGTTTTCATTGTAGGAACGATGAGCATACGATTGTCAGAAGAGGAGCGTAAGTATCTAGCTGGTTAATATACATGGGTGATGCCGCATAGGTATGTTGGACTGGAGTCTGTCAGTGAAACGTAGCACAGAGAGCAAATTTTGTGTTTGATTCTGTATCTAATGGATAGCCAGTGTAGGGTACAGAGCTGTGGTGATGTGTGCTCTGATCGAGGTACTCTAAAGATGATCCGAGCAAATGTGTTTTGAACTTTTTGGAGTAGATATGGTGACGAACCAGACATAATTGAGTTACAATAGTCCAGTCTTGAAAGTACTAATGAACACACAAGTGTTTTAGTGGCATCAACTGAAAGATATTTTCAAATAGAACTGATGCTTCTGAGCTCAAGATATGCAGCCATGCATATGTTCATGACATGTTGGTGCAATGTGAGAGTACTATCTAGAGTAACACCTAGGTTTCGTATTGACTATGTGTGTATTTAATGGGGTGTAACTGATATTTATTGTCTGAGGTAAAGGATGTGAATAAGAAAGTCTTTGTGTTGTGATCAGTATGGCCTCAGCTTTATCCTCATTCATCTGCAGCTTGTTACATGTCATCCATGATTTCACATCAGAAATGCACCTCTCTACTCCATTAATGGTAGCATCAACTTCAGCTGGGTGGCTAAACTTGTATATTTATGTTACGTATATTTGATTTAAGTCATTTTTTTTTAATTGTTTGTTTGTCAGATTCAAATTTGACATTTTAAGTTTAAGATTCATTCATTGGGAGATATTTTTTTTTGAAAGTAGGATGACTTGTACTTTACAAATAAACACCAGATGTTTACCTTATTTCTGACCTGGCTTCAGAGTTGTAAACAAGCTTTTAAAATGATTGGTTGATTCCAAGGACATTATGGAGCTTTGTTATAAACATCTTTCTATTTTTAGTTGAGTCATACGGTGTGCATGAGATTTTCTGAACGTAATTGTGTTCTAAAGTTTCTAGAAGATCATGTGACCCCTTCCTTGTTTACGTAAAAACAGGTATATAAATTATGTTTTGGAGCGAACTATTTAGTAGAAGTTGGGCTGTTAGAATAGTAAGTTGTGTGTTGTTTTGAGTTATTTTAAATTACCTTGTACTGGAAATTATTTCAATTCGTTTGGATCAAGAGGATTTATTTTGTTATTTATCTGGACAATAATTGTGCTCATTGAATTTTATAAGACCAGAACTGACTTCATCACGTGACATCGTCTTCCATCTTGGATACTTCACTAAGATTTGAACTGGGAATTATTATGACATTTTATTACCAGAACTTTTGCAATTGCACTAGTGGATTATATTTTGAATTATTTTTGGATTAATTTAGGAATTGATTCAAAATCGTAAGTTTTTCTTTTCTGAAAAATATTTGTGCTCAATAAATTGTTTATTAAGTTTTTACAAGCTTGTTAATTTCACTCTTTCTATGTTACTGTTTATTTGAGCCTAAGCACGTAACGCAGAAATTGGGAGCTCGTTCGGGATTGGGATCAATTGGAATTCGGCTAAAAAAAAAATTCAGAAAACTTTTATTTTACATTTGAATTCCCCTAGTTTTTGAATTTTTTTTTTTAAAAATCTTTAGTGAGATTGACAGGCTTGTATTAAAATGACATCTAAAGTAGAAATATTTCTTTCTAATCCTACTCAGGAGCAATTAGATCAGATCTTTTCAAGAAAGATGAGTTGATTCAACTTGCCAGAAAATATGATCTTTCTGAAGTCAAGACTTCTTTAACGAAACTTGATATCAAAAAGATTTTGGTCCAATATTTGGTAGAAAAGAATGTTTTGGAAAAAAGTGCTTTGATTTCGGTCAGTAAGTCTGCATCAGACTCTGACATTAAAATAAAGAAATTAGAATTAAAATTCAATATGGAATTAGAGTTGAAGAAGTTTCAAGAAAGGGAGAAAGAAAGACAATTACAATATGAAAAAGAGGAAAGAGAATAGAAAGGGAGAAAGAAAAACAATTACAATATGAAAAAGAGGAGAGAGATACACAGGAAAGGGAGAAAGAAAAACAATTACAAAATGAAAAAGAGGAGAGAGAGACAAGAAAGGAAGAAAGAAAAACAATTACAATATGACAAAGAGGAGAAAGAAAGACAAATTGAATTACAAAAAAGAGCAGATGCACATTCGGTTACAAGAAAAACAAATTGATAAAGAGGGAGAGAAGGAAGAAAGGGAACATCAATGTTAAATGAAAGAAATAGAGCTGGCAAGTGAAAAACAGTCATACTTCAAATCTAAATTTAAGTTTTGATTTAGCAAGGAATATTAGATTAGTGCCCCCTTTCAGAGAAAAAGAAGTAGACAAATACTTCATTCGTTTTGAAAAAGTTGCAGAAAATTTAAAGTGGCCAAGGGAGCATTGGACTCGGTTATTGCAATGTGTACTCACTGGTAAGGCTAGTGAGATTTACACTTCACTGTCTGTTCACCAAAGTGGTGACTATGATGTGGTTAAAGAATGCATTTTAAGGGGTTATGAGTTAATCCCTGAAGCTTATCGGCAAAAATTCAGAAATTACAGAAAAGAAGCTGGACAAACTCATGTCGAATTTGCTAGAGAAAAAGAGCAGTTGTTTGATAGATGGTGCTTAGCGAAGAAAGTCGAACAAGATTATCAAAATCTCAAGCAAATTATATTATTTGCAGAGTTCAAAAACTGTGTCCATAGTGACGTTAAGTCTTATCATGATGAGCATAGGATTGAAACCTTGGAAAATGCTGCTCGAGCTGCTGATGAATATTCTTTGACACATAAAGTTCCTTTTGTTAACAAGACTTTCTACTCAACAGTCTTCTGGCAGAAAAGTATTTCAGCTTAATATCATCCCTTTTAAAACTCAAACTAGCACAACTTTCAAAACTCAAACTTCAGAGAAGCTTGATTCTAGATCCTTGTCTGTTCCGATGTGTACCTATTGCAAGAAAAAAGGACACGTTATTTCTGATTGCTACAAATTAATAAATAGGCATCAGAATAAAAACAGACATGTTCCAAATGCTCTCATTTCTAAGAGGTCAAGGTCACGGTCATGTTTTGAAAGGCAATACATTTTTTTGGGTCTATTAAATCCCAGTCTGATTTTATAATGGAGAATTATGAACCATTCATATCAAAGGGTTCTATAACACTCTTGGGTGATTCAGCCAATCCCACCCCTATTAAAATTAAGGGACACAGGAGCTTCTCAGAGTCTTTTATTGTCAGGTACTTTGCCTTTTTCTGAGAAGTCTTCTTCTAATAAAAGTGTTCTTATTCAGAGAGTAGAGTGCGGCTTTGTTAATGTTCCTCTCCATTGTGTAAATTTGTCATCAGACTTAGTATCAGGACCTGTGACAGTCGGAACAGTCTCGGTTTTACCCGTTGAGGGCATTCATTTATTGCTAGTTTACGACTTAGCTGTAGACAAGGTTGTGGTTAATCCACTTGTAACTGACAAGCCTGATTTGGATCAGAAAGTTGATCCAATTGAAAAAGAATTCTCTGATATATTTCAAGCTTGTGCAGTTACCAGAGCTATGGCAATGAAAGCTCTTGAGAATGATGTTGATGAAGGCAGAAGAAGAGACAGACAGAAATAGAGGTGGAAAAGACAACATTAACGAGTGGACAGGCATTAGGCTTGGAGATTCCCAAAGGGCGGTACAGAAGAGGGACATACAGAGAAAATTGGTTGTAAAGTGAAAGGTGGTGCCCCAACGAATCTTCGGTTATGGGATTGATGATGATGATGATGATGATGATGATGATGATGATGATGATGATGATGATGATGATGACCTTAACTACCTAGCACCCGCTGCTGTGAACTATGTCAGACATAATAATCTCTATACTTATATGTGATATTTAATATATTTTTACATAAGTGATTAGGCATATTTATGCAAGAACAATCTTAAAGATCTAATAATGTTTTCGACCTTAAGTACTTTTGGCATTTTTTTGTGTTTTCAAATTTCATGGTGTTTGAGGTTATTTGGGTTTGGGGGGGGGGGGTCGTTGTTGTCATAATTATTGATGTAGTAAAGCGCTTGGGGCTTCTAAAGATTAGGCGCTAAACAAAGTCATTATTAATATTATTATTATTATTATTATTATTATTATTATTATTATTATTATTATTATTAAATTACAAAATGACAAATATTTCAAATTCGCAAATAAATATGTTAGATTGGCGAGGTTTTTACTAATTACTCCTCTCCCCTTTGACTATAAAACTGAGTAATACATACCCAATTCTGATTCAGCCGTAACAACAAATAAGTGTTGTTTTTTTCTTAAAATATGCTCCTTATCGAGCAAAATTAGTTATTCAATTAGAAAAGATTGGATGTCAAATTACTAGTTAAGTCAACTACGAACATGTAACAATGCTCACGCGTGATTTAGACGCTTTTAAGATTCGATAAGAAAATTAAAGCTTTTCTTGAGAGGATTGTTTCTTTTTTAAAATAACAATGTTATCTGTGTGCATTTGAACAAAAGGTAGTGATTCAGATGAATTTGCGCTTTAATGAAAGCGAACTCTTTAATTGGATTTTGTTATAAGTATTCGTGCAAATCAAATTGCATTGACACATGTCAATGAATATGAGGATCAGACTAATTTATTCTTTATTTAATTGCATTGTATGATATGGATCAAATAAATAATTCAATTTTAGAGATTTGATTGGATCTTTTAGCGAAATGCGAAATTTCACTACACTTTCTTATACTTGAAATTCTAAATTTAATGAGAGTTTATGGCTGATGGAAAATTGACAATAATAATAAATTTATAAAGGGGGAGAGCAGTTTTTCCACCAGTATTCATAATCATAGAGAATATTTTGTCTTAGAAATGTATGCATGTATGTATGTATGTATGTATGTATGTATGTATGTATGTATGTATGTATGTATGTATGTATGTATGTATGTATGTATGTATGTTGGTGTGTGTGTGCGTGCGTGCGTATATGTATGTATGTATGTATGTATGTATGTATGTATGTATGTATGTATGTATGTATGTATGTATGCATGTATTCATGTATGTGTGCGTGTGCGTGTGCGTGCGTGCGTATATGTATGTATGTATGTATGTATGTATGTATGTATGTATGTATGTATGTATGTATTTAGTATGCATGTATTTATGTATGTGTGCGTGTGCGTGCGTGCGTATATGTATGTATGTATGTATGAGTGTGTGTGTGTGTGTGTGTGTGTGTGTGTGTGTGTGTGTGTGACAGGGATGAAATACTTATCTGCATCTAGCTGATGTAGATGATAGGCTTTGTTGTTCGACAATTGATTGCATTTATGACAGTGACCGAAGATTAATAAACGTAGATAACTAAGCGAATGCTTTACTTAACGTCTACATGTAAATACCAATTAGCATTTTAATATGGCTTCTGATTAGTGCTTCAATATATGTGTGGCGGGCGAATTAATATTACCCGTATGGTTAGTTATATATTCATCATACCGCTCCGGTAGCCAAGTGGTTAGAGCGTCCGGTTCGAATGCGGTAGGTCGCGGTTTCGAACCCCGGCCGTATCATACCAAAGACATACAAATTGTACAACAGCTGCCTTGCTTGGCGCTCACCATTAAGAGGTTAGTGTTAGGACTGTTAGGTCTGGTGTCAGAATAATCTGACTGGGTGGGACATCATGTTCCATGTCTGAGGCATGATGCCGCAGTGCTAGACATCACAAAAAAAAAATGACACACTGCAGACAACATAGTGTTCAGTTTTGGACTGAAAACTCCAAAAGATCACACAACTTTCACTTCTAGTGACTGGAGTTGTTGTAGGGTTTAACGCCATTTTCAACACACGCTAGGCAGCCAGTATTATTGTTGGAGGAAGAACCCGGGAATCCAGTGACTGGAGTATTTATTTCTCTATTATGTATTTTCTTTGATTTCTGTCAGAGCAATCTGGAAAGACACTGTCTCTGAGGAGAATTATTTATTTGGGAGACATGTGAGTGTGTTTGCTACACACGGATAAATTGTATGTACGAATTAGGTTCTATCATTCTTTCTTTTCTTTTCTCTTTTGGCGGGGTAGGTGGGTTGTAGGGGTACGGGTGTACACTTTGTCGAGAGTACATAGAGCCAAGCAAGGTGATGAGGGCTGTAATTCGATCCTGGTATGAATCTCAGTTGGGGACTAATTGAACATTAAAAATGCTAAAATGACAATATTATTAATCTCTTATCAATGATCTTTCAATTACATTTGAAGCATTTTGTTATTCTCAGACTGGTGTCTCTTTTGTCTTTTTTCAATAGTAATAGAGATGATAATCGTAGCAGAAGGAGGACGATCTTATTTTTCTTCCATTGCTTTCTTTCTGTCCAAGCAACTTAGGTTTAAGAGTTGAAAGTTTCCTTAGCAATTCAGGGGAAATAACAACCTCATACCAACTAAAATGATAATGACAGTGATGACATCCCTTGTACCGTTAACTCCATTGTGAAATTCCTTTTGCTAAGGGGTGTGTGTGTGTGTGTGTGTGTGTGTGTGTGAATATTACGATCTTAGTACATATGCTTGACTGTGCATATGTTAAAAACATATATTCCATATTTTCAAATATCACGACAAAAGTCTTGCAGAGACTTTAAATCAGTACAAGAAATTATCCATAAATGTAACTTAAAGGTCATCGCCAGACTCTAATAGCTTTCGTTTTATATCAGATTTGCATTACGTTATTAAGAGTAGTTATGATCGCACAAAACGAACCAAAAAAATATCGAGTGTAAAGAAGATAAAATAATTCAGTTACTCGAAATAGAGGTATACAACGCCGTTACTTCCCCTTAGTTACGATTTACTTGGTAATGGTTTGCTTTGTAATAAAATAACCTTCGTATTTATTATCCTCTCTGTACGTTTAAGCAAAGAGTTTATTGCCAGTTGTGTTTATTCATCACCTTAAGCTGTAGATGAATGATGATAAAAACTGAGGCTATTCTGATCACAAACACAAAGACTTTCTCATTCATATCCGTTACCTTCCAACAATAAATATCAGCAACACCAACATTAAATTCTCAGTCAGTACGAAACCTAGTTGTTACTCTACTCTCACGTTGCACCAACATGTCATGAACATATGCAAGTTTCCATATCTTGAGCTGAGACGTATCAGCTCCATTCGCAAATAATTTTCAGTTGAACACTTGTGTGTTCATTAGTACTTTCAAGACTGGATTATTGTAACTCAACTCTATCTGGTTCGTCACAATATCTACTACAGAAACATTAAAAAGTTCAAAACACAGCTGCTCGGATTATCTATAGAGTACCTCGATCGATCAGAGTACACCTCCTTTCTGCTCTGTACCCTACGCTGGCTACCCATTCGATACAGACTCAAACACGAAAGTTGCTCTCTGTGCTACATTTCACTGACGGACTCCAGTCCAGCATATCTATCTGGCCTCACCCATGTGTACACAACATCAAGGTATTTACGCTCCTCTTCTGACAATCATATACTCATTATTCCCACTATGAAAACGAAGTCATATGCACAACGTTCTTTTGCATACCAGGACCCAGCAACTTGGAATGAATTGCCCATTGAAATATGATACAAAGACACAGTGGTCTCTTTCGAAAGTGCTCTTAGAACGCACCTATTTCAACTGCAATATACTTAAAGACCAAATAGTGTTTCGTACCTGAAATATTTTCAGCAATTTTTATGTTATCCAGTTTTATGGTGTTTGTTTTTATTTTTTGTTTTTTGTAGTCATATCATTATAGATGTTATAAAGCGCCTAGAGCTTATAAAGATTAGGCGCTATACAAAGTCCTCATTATTATTATTATTATTATTATTATTATTATTATTATTATTATTATTATTATTATTATTATTATTATTATGCCACCTATAGTGGACGCCAACTGGAAATGACGTACATTATCCCAAGAAGACGAAGTACGTGCATCTTGTTGTCGAAAAATGAAACGCAATAAACTATGGACAGGGAACATTTAGATGAAACTCCTGAAAACTAACTTACTGTTGAGCCTTATATTGATATGTGTGCACCACACACTAGATTTTGTCGCTTTGAAAACTGTTCCATTTTTTTTCAATTTATTTTGAAAATTCACGTTAATACAGGTAACAAACCGGCACCCACTACATATATGGAGTTCGTGGATATATCTTTCTTCAATAAAATTCGCATGATGAAACAAGAATGAATGCATGGTAACAATGCAAGGTTAATTTCTCTCATTTTATTTTCAATTAAGGGATTGTTTAACAATTGTATTGTACCGTGGCCGGGGGTGGGTGGGACAAGTTCAACACAACAATTATTTCCTTTCTTTTTCATATCGAATAATGGAGCTAGTATGACTGATGTTATGAACAAGTATGTACAATCTTTCAATTTAAGGGGGCGCGCAAACTAGAACAACTTGAAAAATAAGAAAACAAACAATACAATTTTCTAGTAGGAGTTTTATATTCCAGCAACTAAACACTGACAACATACTCACCATTATTCTCTCTCTCTCTCTCTCTCTCTCTCTCTCTCTCTCTCTCTCTCTCTCTCTCTCTCTCTCAACCTGAAGCCTAAACTTAAATATATTTGTTATAATATCTCATGGACGATACCCTTAGAAACATGTATACGTGTTCTATAGAATATTATATGTTAAATAAAAACATTCTCTTATAAATCAATATTGATAATTTGACCGGAAGACTTAAATTGAAAAATAAATGAATATATATATATATATATATATATATATATATATATATATATATATATATATATATATATATATATATATATATGGTTATTTTCTTTTTAAGAATATCTAGATAGTTTAGTTGTTTTATTTTTAAACCCAGATCGTACATAGTATCTACTTGTTGTTTGAAGAAGAAGAATAAAACTTGCTTGTTCAGATTGTTGTTAAGTTGAGCTGAATTATCTTTCAAGTTGGGCCGAATTGTTTAAAAATATTAGGTATAAAACTCCCAAATATAAGGGAGGAATTAACGATGCCCCAACACGGAGATGGTTGAACAAACTTTATAAGAGATCCAAATTTCTTTAAACACTTGCAGAAAAAAATCAAAAGATTGGTAAAAGCATCAGGGTCAAAAATAAATCACGATAAAGCAGAGAAACGTTTTTGTTATAGAAAAAAAAGGAAACTGAAGAGGCAGTCACCCAGGATTGCAATCACAATTAATTAGGGATAGAGTGAAAGCACTGGGGATATACATGTACTATAAAAGAGGAAAGGAAAATGAAACTTATAAAACAATAAAAAAAAGTACATAGAAAATAATGTTGAAAATCTGGGCACTAACGTGATTATGTCTAATGTAAAAAATTTCTAATTAAAAACACAAATTAAAATGATTTTAATCTCAAATAAATTATTTACGTGTCACAAAAGTTTACCCTTTCATTTTTAAGCTGTTTTGCTTGTTTAAGCGATTCCATCTTAAACTGGGGATTAATATAGTATTAGAAATTATTTAGCTGATGTTAAGACTAATTTTTCTTTGCTTTTTATGTATTTATATTTCTACATGGGCTATTCCAATTGTTCGAAAACGCGAGTGTGGTAATCTAGAACATATATACATACTAATTTTGAGTTGTAGTTTTTTTTTTAAGGTGATTCATTACAATTGAATAGACGAGTGTTCCGTAAAGTAGATTTAATATTATGTCGTATAAATTTATACACATCCTTAATTCGTACCGCTTTATAGCTCATCATGTCAGTCAAAGGTATGGCCGAGAAGATGATTAAATTTATTGTGGTTTTTTAAATGTCTTTTTCTATATACATCTTCTACGCTACAAGGGACGGATATTGCGATCACAGGCCCTGTGGTAAGAAACATTCGGGCCTACCAAATCCTTGTTCAAACAAAAGTTTTCTTTTATAAATTTAAAAAAATTTTGTTTGGCCCTGGGATATATTTCCGCTTGATCCCGCCCCCTCTTGTCAGCCCTGCAAACTATTTAAATATTAGTGGGCACGTTTCTGTATTGATGCCCTAGATAATCTCAATTGCAATTAATCTCCTCTGCTTATTCTTTTTTTATGGATAAAATGTTATAAATTTAAAAAATCCCACCTCAATTCTTGTATATGTCAGGCACAATATATTTGATTCACTGTATATTCAACAGAATCTATTTTAGACAAGTTATAGATCCATCAGAGCCCACAGTATCTACATTATTTGGTAGGTTTGGATTATTATATAAAGTATGGTGCTAAAAGGAGAAAATACGGACAAAACTTCGCTTTTAAGAGCATGGCCTAACTTTTTTTGAGAGTATTCTGTTTATATTTATTGGATTCTCAAACCCAGTGATTATCTAATACTGGGCAGAGATAAACAATATCAATAAAACGTCCAAGATGGATCTGCATGATATCGATACCAGGAAGATATTTATTCTGATCCATTTCACGTTCGACTTTAGTATGTATGCAGCTGTAATATATACTGAAAACATGACATTTAAATGATGCTACTAATCGACATGTAAAAATTTTATATTGAATACAACAAACAAAATATCATATAATTCTGTGTAAAAATATGTGCATCTTAGATAACTACGTATTCACATTTTTCCAACACACAGGCATGTGAGAACACACAGCTGCGCGCACTAACAGACAGGGTAGGTAACCTCATTTTCATATTTGTCTTTAGGTTTGCACAATTTACGATGCAATAAGGCAATAATTACGAATATGCCATAGGTTGATGTGGTTGACGTATTTGAAGTAAATACGACTTATTGTGTTATCTAATTGTAAACAAAAAATGAACCAGCCACCCCACCCCGCCCGAAAACTAAATGCGGAGACACCTTCCCAATAGAGTTTCTTGATGGTAATTGCCTTTTCTCCAAACATGAGCGCCATCACATACGTGCACTTGCCCCCCCCCCCCCCGCCAATTTCACCTCAAAAATTGTGCTGACATACATCCATAAAACTTGATAGATGACCTCTTCATATGTGCCACCCACCCATCTCTAAACTAATTCTTCGGGCGCAACTGTCTCCCAAAATGCTGCGTGTTTTGTTTATCTCGTGGCTGACCGGCTGCAATGTCACTGCTCCAATGACTTATAGAGTATCTATAAAAACATCACAGTGGCAATTCAACATGGCATTGATAAAACTTAGCATAGACTTTTCATTTCTCTGTTAAATCTTCGCACCAGCTACATTTATATAATTTAAATGTACCGCTACCGACTTTGGTACAGAATCTAAATAATGGTAGAGTATATAATTAAAAGAGACAGTTTCATTACCGTCACAATAAGTTTCTTCTCAATTATGCTTATGTATATAGTATTGTTATATTACTGTGATTCAACGAAAGACTCCTGACACATCAGCAATATAAGCTAACACAGACACATAATCGCCTTCAGCTTTTTACGTTATTCTGGATTTCTACTGATTTTATTTTTTCATGACTTGAAATTATTAGGACTTGTATTTATAATTCTTGGATTATTTTGGGATTTATTTGTTTGTTGAATTTTACAAAGCTTGTTCCCTTTCGCTGTTTTCTTACTTATTGTAACAAATTTGTAACATATAAAGATGGCTAAAGAAAGAAAAGAACAAGAAAAGGGATGGGTGGGATGGAGTGGAAGAGAGGACAAGTAATTATCATTTTATATGTACTTGAAGTACTAATAAACAATATGAGGAGATATGTCTACTTTACAGTCAAACGTGTCAGCATCTTTCTTTAAGTAAACCATGTGCTATAATTTTTACTTTCCTGGTTTTCATTTAAATATATTTGAAAGAAGACCTGTAGATACTGCTTTAGAGAAGTTCAAACTTTCATGCATCGTTAATTTTTTTTTGCTTCATCTTTTATTCTTTCTAACCATGATCAGAAAACGCCCACAGTATAGAGAACTGGTTGGCAACTGTGTGTGTGTGTGTCTGTCTGTCTGTCTGTCTGTCTGATTACGACCTTGATGGTCTTACACAAATAATTGATTTCCATTGAATGCAAATTGAACATTTAAAAACAGCTTACAATATTGGGAATTCAATTCCAAATAGTCCTGAAAGTTCTACGACAAGTCCAAACGAATAGGCTATTCATACCGATTTCTAATCTTCAAGGTGCTGATGTACCAATAGTCTGGTGCAGTGTTGATGCGCTAACAATCTGGATGTATCAAACTAATATAATACAAAATATCTCTAAATTGAATTCACAATAATCCAAAAATAGGGATTTAGTCAAAAAAGTATTCTTGATCGCGTCGTAATTACAGAAATAATTTAAAACAAAGTACTCAAATTAAAATCCGAATACTATTATAACACTGATTCTACTTAGGACGTTAAGGTAGGAATACAAATTTCAGTTTAATTCTACCTTATGTACAATGCTAAGATACCAGAACCAGGATGAGGGTTAATTTCCAATCAAACTTATAAACAAAAATCCCTTCTAGAAACTTCCCAGGTCAAACAAAAGACCAAAGTAATATGTTTACCTACGAGCGATAATTATATTAAGCTATAATCTTAAATCATAGACAAATATTAGCTTTATATTATGTTGTCTCCCATCTCAATGATGTATGTATGTATGTATGTATGTATGTATGTATGTATGTATGTATGTATGTATGTATGTATGTATGTATGTATGTATGTACGTGCGTGCGTGCTTGATCGAACAAAATCGTGCGAGGCCACCATCTCAAGTGATTCTTTTTTTAACTGGGATGCGCCCCGTGATATTGTTCCTTGCCATTAACTTTGTGTACGCTTTTGGGATACCTAATCCTGCTCATCAACGTGTAGCTAGTATTGAGTTCACATGCCGTTAAACCCTATACATGCACACACTTCCGAATTAATCAGTCTCTTTCAAGAATTAGAAACGATATACAAATAATACTTAAAACAAACAAACTGATATTGAATAATAGCAGGCAGCCTGTACCCACTTTCCACGTGCTATAAATAAACATGCGCCGGGTCTACAAATAGGGTGCCCCAGTTCTGGAGTTTTGCACGAAGCACGCTACAGGAAGAGCGTTGAGCCGTTGTTGACAGGTAACTGTCTTCCAGACACTAGACGTCCTGTACAAGTTTCAGTCTTCTGTCCCATTGTAACGAAAACGATGGAAGACAATTTCAGCTCTCTGTTGGATGAACTTAATCAATATGAATACATCAAAGTAATTGATAACGATAAAGGGGTAAGTGCCTTAGTGGTAGAATTTTATGATAGGTTTGGTGACGTAATATCTTGTGCTAAAAAACAGCACAAATCTACAAAAATAAGATAATGACCTATATTTGTCTTCTTCATATATCTTCGGGTTTGCATCGCGAGTTTGACTCGTTTAGTCCTACAATGTAAGACGTATACACTGATATTTATATTTGTCTCGACCCAAACATAAATATCGGGTTGGACGTTTTTTTTTAAGGTGTTTATATTTTGGCTTTATGTGACGATTGTTGTATGGGTCAGCTTAATTTAGTCAATTACTGCCAAGACTGTTTTTTTTTTTTTTTTTTTTTTTTTTTTTTTTTTTTTTATTGACACAGAAAATTTGTTTTGAACACAGGTGCTCCTACTTTTGCATAAAATGTACCCATCAGTCATACATGTACATGCACCATATAAGTATACAAGGGAGGATACTTCATTCCCTTCACATGCGACATATTAAACTTTAGAAACAACGCTAATAAATCAATATATACTTTGTGTAGTGTAATAAATTTAATACTGATGTTTAGCTCCAGCATTCAGCTTTGTACACCTACTCCAAGTTTGCATAACTATCATACCTTTTGGGAATGCCAGACCATTTTCTCACACTACTGCTTAACATGCCCATGGTTGGGCCGCTAATATTCAAGTACAACGAACTGAATGGAATACTGCCCGCTTATTGCTGGACTGAAAATGAAGTATTGCATTTTTTATTTTCAATATCGGCATTGATTCTTACATAGGTCATGCAAGAAGAGAGGTGTCCTCCATTGTATTATTATATTGTACATGCATGTCATATAGGTAAATTGTAAGCAGTGATAATGCAGCCTGTTTTGTTTCAGTGTCCCAAAGGAATCAGTGCTGGGTCTCAGAATTGTTGATTATTGTCACAACACTAATACACAAATGTACACAGATAATGACAACAAGACAGAGATTAAAAAAGAAAACAAAAATAAAATTGCAACTGTCATTGTTAATATTCCATGTTTCAGTAGAATAGTCTTTAGTCTTTAGAGCTGTCATAAGATGATTTGGGTTTTGAAGGTAATGCAGGTATCTTTAGAATTTATTTTTAGCAGGGACTGGACACTACCATCATTCCAACTTGCCAGAAGCTCTTTTTGAATTTAGTTCAGCTTGGAAAATGAATCTTTTTGCATAAGTATTGCTTTAAGTGAGTGTCAGCCCACACCCACAAAGGATTTATAGCACATCATTTTAGTGGTTGTGCTTGTTTATTTCTGATCAACTTGTATCATACCTTTGATCATACCTATAACAGATGCATTCTAAAAACTTCCCTCAGGTGATACTTTTTCTGTGAGCTTTAAATGTTTATCATTTATACAAGTTATGGGCATATATTGTGGTTTCAGCAATGGCCTCTATCTTTTTTTTTACTAAGATGACTGGAAATTATATTTTTTAAATTATCACAATGTCAGGATTTACAAAAAAAATCATTTGTGTTACACAAGCTCAAAATAGATCAGTTGAAGGTATTTATTATATGTTGATAGTTAGCATTACTAATATTGTGGGGTAGATATCAAAGTCAATTTCTCCATGGTTGATGGTACTACATTTTCCAGCAATAGGAACATTTTTTCAACTTGTTGACTTGGACAACATAGCAAAATTTGACACAAATAATCTATCATATGGCAATTTCAAGCCTAAATAGAATTATGGACAGAAATCTAGGACGCGAGTTTTGTAGGATGTTTCTTGAAAGTAACGTTGCCAAACATGTCTTGAATAACAAAAAATCTGTTTTTCAGGTAGATTTAAAATAAACATATGTATTGCTTTCTGCAAAATTTGGCAGCATATAAAAGTCAAGTGTAAATTTATTTTGTTCAGTATGTATTTAAACAGGATGATGCCTCAATTATTTAAAAAATGTACATGTAATTTATATGTGGAATATGGCAGCCATAACGGCTGATTTGAAAATCTTAATGCAATAGAATGTCAGATGGCTTAAGTATTAAATTAATAGAATAAACAAGTCTTAAATTCATGGAAATTCTTTTTGGATAGTAGAAAACCAACCCCTTTGAACATCTCATGTTTTTTCTTTGATTTGCTAGTTCTTTTACAATTTAGAGCTATTGTAAAATAGTTTCGTAAACCAGTCTTAGCAAATGTTATTTCTTAAAAATTATCATTTGGTATAGATATGACCATTATGTGTTTTAGTGGTGGAAGATACATTCATGGTCTATTAGTTGTTCTTGCCAAAAAGAGCAATAAAATTCATCCAGTTCTTTATACTACCTGTATGTTAAATGTATTTACATCAGTCAGTATTTGATGATGTGGGTATTGGACATAAAACATATTTACACCAGTCAGTATTTGATGATGTGGGTATTGGACATAAAACATATTTACATCAGTCAATATTTGATGATGGGAGTATTGGACATAAAACATATTTACACCAGTCAGTATTTGATGATGAAGGTATTGGACATAAAATGTATTTACACCAGTCAATTTTTGATGATGGGGGTGGGGTATTGGACATAAACATATTTACACCAGTCAGTATTTGATGATGGGGGTATTGGACATAAAACATATTTACACCAGTCAGTATTTGATGATAGGGGTATTGGACATAAAACATTTACACCAGTCAGTATTTGATGATGGGGGTATTGGACATAAAACATATTTACACCAGTCAGTATTTGATGATGGGGGTATTGGACATAAAATGTATTTACCCCAGTCAATTTTTGATGATGGGGTGGGGGTATTGGACATAAACATATTTACACCAGTCAGTATTTGATGATAGGAGTATTGGACATAAACGTATTTACACCAGTCAATATTTGATAATGGGGGGGGGGGGTATTGGACATAAAATATATTACACCAGTCAATTTTTGATGATGGGGGGGGGTATTGGACATAAAACATATTTACACCGGTCAATATTTGATGATGGGGGGGGTATTGGACATAAAACATATTTACACCAGTCAATATTTGATGATGGGGGTATTGGACATAAAATATATTACACCAGTCGGTATTTGATGATAGGAGTATTGGACATAAACATATTTACACCAGTCAATATTTGATTATGGGGGGGGGGGTATTGGACATAAAACATAGTTACACCAGTCAATATTTGATGATTGGGGGGTTGTGTATTGGACATAAAATATATTACACCAGTCAATATTTGATGATGGGGGTATTGGACATAAAATATATTACACCAGTCAATTTTTGATGATGGGGGTATTGGACATAAAATATATTACACCAGTCAATATTTGATGATGGGGGTATTGGATATAAAACGTATTTATACCAGTCAATATTTGATGATGTGGGTATTGGACATAAAACATATTTACACCAGTCGGTAGTTGATGATGGGGGTATTGGATATAAAACATATTTACACCAGTCAGTATTTGATGATGGGGGTATTGGACATAAAAGCAGCTACTGGTGTGTGTGGGGGTGGGGGTGTAAAAATTGTTTGATACCTATATGTTAGCAAACGTAACAGGTTTTACATACACAAAGCCCCCATGAAAGGCTTATCATAGTCAGGCATACAATAAATTTTCACCCTGAAGTTTTGTCAACATTATTTCTGAGAGCCAAGGGGAATGCACATTGCTATTTTGTAAGGTTCATAAAATCTCTACTTAGTCATTTTTCATTTTTCCAGCACTTCCATTAATAGTAAAATGCTAACCTTTACCAGAAATTTATTGAGATTTATTTCATCATTGTAATCAATGGAGGCCCTTGAGGAAACATCAAGATTGTTATACATGTACATATGTTCCTAGTGAGTACTGTTCCAGTTGTCATCACATACTCTGTATGACAAGCCAGACTGTTTTACTTTACATTACATTTCTGATCCACTGAAGTTACTGCCTGAATTAACACTTTGTAAAAGCATAAAATAAGTGTAAGAACATTACGATATAATGACATTCATTAAAAAAATGTTACCATTAAAATATTATACTATTAGCTTGAAATTGCCATATTCAGAACAGCTGTCATCAAATCTATTATGACAAGGGAATATAACAGGGTCTATGAGAGTTGAACTGAGTCTACCTATCCCTTGAATCAATGTCACCATATTGATGGCATTTTATTGTCTGTCTAGTCCTGTGTCAAATGTCTAGTCTACAGAAATCACATCCCTGTGTTTGATGATTATATTGATGGGGCCAGCCAATAATTGTCTTTATCCATTGTGACCTTTTTTTGGTTTACAGTGTTGAGATGGGAATGTGAATGTATATACCAGACTGCACAAATGACTGCACATATGTTTTTAAAGTTCTTCTAGTCATTGACTTGAAGAGCATATAGAATGGTCTGTTGTCCATTTAACACAAATTTTTCAGCACTGCTGGGAGAATTGCTATGAAACTTAAAACACATTCATCCCAAGGTCTTTTTGGTCCTATTGTAAATGAAAATGGTGCTTCTCAGACATTTAGTATGGCCGCCACAACAACTCTCTTGAATATCTTTCTTATTGCTACTTATCCACCATTCATGTCTATTTGAACTAAATGAATGTGTTTCTGTTTTGATCCCTAATAAATATTGTTATTCCTTCTTCTGAATGGAGAGTTATATTGACAGGGTTTTCATGAGAAGATCTCTTATGATATGTGTGTGATTAGGATTTTTGATGTAGCTTTAACAATTTTTCAGTCATATTGCTACAATGTCTACAGTGAGGCAGTTTATAGTGGTCTGTCACTGGGGCATCATGCCGCAGACATGTAGTTTGATGTTCCACCCATTCACATTATCCTGACACCAGGCCAACCAGCCATTCCTAACACTAACCTCTTAATGCTGAGTGCCAAGTAAGGCAGCTGTTAGTACCACTTTTGTAAGTCATTGGTATGACGCAGCCGAGGATCAAACCCACAACCTCCTGCTTCTACGGCGGACGCTCTAGCCACTAGGCCACCGGAGTGGTCTCTCTTATGATGTCTAGTTGGTCTTAAAGTAATATATGGCTTCCCATGATGGCTACTAAGCCCACCACAGTGGCCATCTTATTATTGCTTCTCCACCTGAATGGAAAGTCCTATCAGCATGAGGTTTTCACTAAAAGACTTCTTAGCATGTCTAGTTTGTCTTAAATACTAATTGTATAAGTTGGATATACAACATCCACCATAGTGGAAATTTTAAAACTCTTATTTCTACTTCTGGATGGAAGTTATATGGTTGTTCACTAAAAGACTTCTTAGCATGTCTAGTTTGTCTTAAATACTAATTGTATCAGTTGGATATACAACATCCACCATAGTGGAAATTTTAAAACTCTTATTTCTACTTCTGGATGGAAGTTATATGGTTGTTCACCAAAAGAGTTCTTATGGTATCCATAAAAATGGGTGCTGATCTGATGTCCAGTGTGGCCACCATGGTAGCTATTTGAAAAATCTTGTTATTGCTAACAAATGAAAAATGATCTTAACATGTTTTCTTCACCAGAAAACTAATTACGATAGTGGGTCTTGAATGAAAATGTCGCTGATCTGACCTCAGAAATAGCTGCCATAATGAATATATTGAAAATCTTGTTACTCACTCCCAAGATAGTGGATTCACCAAAAGAAAGGTATAAAAGTCTGGTTTATCCTAAATGAAAATAGTGCCAATCTTAATTGGAAATATTATCACTCAGAAATTATTTCAACACTCATCGTTTAAAAAGAATAAGCTTAAATTCCTGGAGATTCCTTTTTGACATATGAATTTTATTTCTTGCAGTGAACTCGTCTTTTAAATGTTGCATCACTGTCCAGGAAAATTATGTAGTAGTGAACAATATGGAAGTTTCATTCACTTGTCAGTCTTCACCATTCGATCGCACTTGAGGGTTATTTCCACAGTGACATGAGATAACATTGATTTCTTTATAGATGTGTAATTGGTCATGTAGATCTTAACAAAGATCAATGTCCATTCAATCAGTGGCAGTATTTAAATGAAGGTTTTTGGTTGACTTATATCCTCCAGGACTGTCTGAATGTTAGCATGTGAAACCATGTTTTTCTAAAAATGCCTACGACCTCTGTTGTTAATTTCATGGAAGAAGGATGTTATCCCTCAGGTTATATACCTTATTTAAATGTCTCTTCCTTGTATAAGATCTTTCTTTGTCCTGGGATGTGGCTGTCTAGCAATGGAGGACATTAGTATGGTAGTAGTTTCATTGTTTTGTTGCAGTGTTGCTCTGTGGGATGTGGCTATTGCTCAAGAGAGGGCATTAGTGTGGCATTTATCCTATTGTTTTGTTACATTGCTGTTTTGAAGACCTTTTTGTAAGTCAGATTTGCCTTGTTTGAAGTAGCAACCTATGCTGACCCACAGCTTGCATGGTAAGCACTGATTGTGAGCAGAACCCTTTCTGTCCCAGGGACCTGTTGTTGATGATCCTGAGGGTTCACATCTTATTCTATCAGATCTAGGGATGGATATTGCTACAGATCTGAGCTGCTTGTCAATTTTTGCCACTGGATTTAAGGCACCAAGGATGGGTCTTTATCGCCCTTTTGGACCTGGAAATATGGATTGGGTCAATTCTTCTTAATCCAGACTACATTTTCATTTGGGGTGGGTGGGGAATAGAACTAGCTTACAGATGTATTGGATCCCTCTTTCCCCTTTATCCTTATGGAGTGTGGGAAATTCCATCCTAGGAAAGTGATTGGCCCTTTCCCAACATGCAACTATGGACTTTTGTACTTGGGCCACATAATAGTTTGATCATGCCTGTGGGCTGTAAACCTGCATTGTCTTGTGAAGTTGGGTCGGAAATGGAGAGAGATGGACCTTTTATCACAAAATTCTCTAGGTGGGCGGAGAGTCATTCTAAACAACCAGACTGCTATAAACAGTCCTTTAACCCTGCAAGTGGGGTTATCTGTTCAGATTTCTCCTTCCCTCAAGTTTCTTTCTGAACAAGGAGACATTGAGTCACATAGTCCTGTCTCACAAGTGAGAGTGCAGAATGTTCTTTATCGTTTTATTGAAGGCATTGAGTTGACAGAGCAAGCTGATGTATCCAGTCCCTTTGAGTCTTTTGGCCCTTCTCACTCTTAGGTTAAGGAGGCAGAGGGAGAATAATCCTGTTCATTTGATAAAAGCAGTAAATGAGGTTTACTGCTTATGCTTATTGCCAGTGATCTGTATCCCAAACCCTCAGGTTCTGGTAACTCTGAAATTCTTTCCAATTTGGAGAAGACTTATGAGGCTTACTCTTGACAAGCTCTTTTGACCCATCCATACTATTTGGAAATTTAGCAGGCAGACACTATTTTTCTCCATCTTAAAGTGTAATTCCACTTTTTTCCTGACTTTAATCCGATTTTTCTTGATATAGTTCATTTTTTATATCATCTCTGAGCTGGTTTAAAAACAAAATGGTCATTCTGCAGTGACCCCTGTAATCTTTTTGTATCGTATATTAATTGGAACACAACTCTAATATAATTATTCTCATTGGTCAAAAATTTACATTCATCCAATGAATCTTTATGTAATAGAAACTCATGGCAATGGAAAGAAGAAGCATGCTTGTAAAACATGGCATCCTGAGTTGTTCAGAGAGACCATGACACAAAAAATTTAAATAAAGGTTTCAAAAACCTATGGGAATGGCTAGAGCAAAAAGTTTATGGAAATTTAGTTGGTCAGTTTATAAGAAAACTGAATACTAGAGGAATGGCATTTTGTGACCCCTGCAAGAAAGATCTGAATTACAGTAATTGCAGTTTGAAGAGTTTGGAACAGCAACTACAAAAAAAGCTGCATACAGAAAAATTGAAGCTCAGAAGGCATCTATAAAAAGTGCAGTTAATTACTATAAAAAGATTGATGTCTTGCTTGAGAAAACAGATGCAGCCCTCTGTTAGAATATGCGCACTGCATGTCACCAATACAAGCACCAGCTTTAAAAGGAAAAAGGTTTCTTTGAGAAGGAAAAGAAATGATTGCTCATTGAGCCAAACATTAGTCAGTTAGGTGACAAAAAGGAAGATTTAAGAAATCTTTGCCAAAGCAGCAAAAAGATCTTGACTGGCCTATCAACAGGTTGTGTCCAGTGGAGATAAAGACAAGTGAATGTATGGGATTATTTGTACATAGTTTGATGTACTTGGGTGTTTATTTTACAGATTTGTTATGAAAAGAGAAAAGTATAATATATTTGCTGCAAAAATTGACAAATTATTGTGACTTATTAACGACGTGAACACTGACCCATAAATGAAATAAATTCAGCATCAGTATTATTGGAGAACAAATTCATGTGACAATAAATATTGTGAAATTATTGGAGTCAAGTTTTTCAATGATTATTTTAGTTTATTTTATGATCACAAGTTGCACCAGGAGCATTTTTTAATGAGTGTAAAATGTGTTTTCAGTCTGAACCCTTGAATCAGGGATGCTTCCCCTTGAGACTCCATTGGGAGAGGACCCCCAACCCCTCTTAAAATTTATTCAGCTTTTTTAGTGGAAGACCAAAATCATGTTTTAGAACAAGGACCAGGCAAGAAAATGTTGCCGGTGGTCTTGTCCTTCCCTCTACATTGCGATCCTTTGTAACTGTGTCAAGTTACGAGGTTCACACTCTTTCTTGGCCCACACTACCAACCATAAAAAGATACTGAAGCAGCTCAAGAGGGTATTTTAATGGGGACCTCAGGTTCACCTTCCTGAAAACACTAGAATCAATGGAACAAAAGGCAAGGTCTCTAAAAAATGTTGCCTCGCATGCTGTCCTTTTCTCAGCAGCCTTTTTCAGCTTGCTGAAGGTGTTATCGCTGTCACCAAGGACATTCCATCGTTTGTTGGAATCAGTGGCAAAATCTTTTAGGTATATATTGAACTTATTAATTAATGAAACAATCTCCACCTCATTACTCTAGATACTTAAAGTTTTATTTGAGCACCTCCCTCCAGAAACTCATGAGATGGCTGATCCTCTTTGTGACCATCTTTGCAAGCCAAGGTTCCAGTAACCCTATCTACACCTTGGTGGATCAAACAGCTATGTTGGTGCTCTCTCCTAGCAACATCTTTCAGATTTCATATATTGCCTCCCTTAGTATGTAATGCCAACTATTCAATAGCTTGGTGTATTGTACATTGGCTTTAAATGGTGGCAACACTTGACTTAAAATGAATACTTTGTAACTTTAACATCAAAAGTATGACTATGTACCAGAATAAAGCTATTACGTTCTATTTGAGTGAAAGATATTTGTGTAAACATGGACCAGAAAATTGCTTATTTATCAGTGAATTCAGGTTGTGTGCTCCCCATGTCTCAATCATGTAGGAACAGTGTTCAGACATGAACAACTTAATTTTTGATTGGCCTGTCACTTTATCGAATGAAATTCACAGACCCAAAGCACAGAAATATCTGCTAGATGTGCCAAGGTGTAGCTAGGGTTATTGGAACCATGGCTAGTGAAGATGCTTTGTGACAAGCATGTGCAGAATTTGAGAGACCATCAACACCAATTGCTTGCATCTATTTCTAGCTCCTTGAAACTTGCCAAGAAGCAAAGTCATCCTGACTGTCCACTGTAGGACCCACTGGATAAATTCTTTAAAGCAGCTCCACCCAAGTTAAAGCAAAAATACCATGAAATTCCTATTGACAAGTGGGCCCTTGAAGGGTATGCCACAAAGGCCCTGGGGAAAGAAGTTTGCAGGTCCTTAACAGGTTCGTTCATAAAGACAAGGTTGGACATCTCTGAGAACTTGCTCCCTCTCATGTAGAAACATTTTAAACAACACCAGCAAGTAGAAATTGATGCCAGCGATTGGTGTTAATGATCTCGGAAATTCTGGATATGGTTGCAACAAAGCATCTTTGCTAGCCAAGGTTCCGATAATATTGGAAAATTGCTTATTTATCAGTCCATAAAAGTTGTGTGCTCCCCATGTCTCGATCATGTAAGAACAGTATTCAAACTTGAACAATATTTTTGATTGAATGTGGTGGCCTGCTGCTGCATTTTATGAAATTCACAGACCAATAACATGGGACAATTGCATATTTATCAGTTCATTCAAGTTGTGTACTCACCTTGTCACAATTATGTAGGAACAGTGTTCAAACTTGAACAACTTAATTTTGATTGAATGTGGTGACTGATAAATAAGGTAAGCAATATTCCTTACCTTAGTGCTCTGGTGACCTTAGTGGTTAGAGCATCTGCCTCTGATGTGGATGCTCCAGTTATAGACATCAATATAAACTGCCACGCTGCAGACATCATAGAGATATGTCTCAGATTTGTAAATATCTAGACACACATACACTTTGCTAATGCCCTCAACAGAATACTGCAAGACAGAGATCACAGCGTCAGTCAGAAATGCCTTAAGACCTGGATATTGGCCAGTCTCCATTGATCTTCAGGGTGACACTGTGTACCTTCATATCCAGCTCAATAAATAACATTTGCTCTGCATCACATACAGTGACCAAACTTAATTGATAGCTTGCACTTGGAGTGCAAGAAAGCTATTTGAGTTTGTGGTTACAAGTAAGATCAGTATGACTGGAAGAAGAAAAAGAGTGTATAACTGCACATTATAACATTAGTTCTACATTGCTTCTACTGGACGTAATGAAAAGAGTCCATTGATATTTAGGTCAGAAGGTCAGAGGTCAAGGTTTCTTACTGATAGAAGAATCATATCTTCTGCACAGTAACATTGGTTCTACATCAGAGCCAGACAGAATTTTGTGGATGGCTTGTATTTGGATAACAAAGAATCCTGTTGATTTTAAGGTCAAGAGATTCAAGGTCATTGTCATTATGACTGAGAAAATATAATGTTTTTGTTGCAAATAAATGTTAGTTCTTGACTATGTACCTTAATCAGAATTTGATGATAGCATGTTGGTTGGGAAGAAAGAAGCTTATTAATTTTTCTTTTAGTTAAAAAGGTTTAAGGTTAAGACTACATATTTTGATCAAATGTCTTGGCCATTGAGATTTGTTGATCAGTTATCTCAAATCAACCATGTCTTCTTAGTGCCTGTTTAGAATACAATTAACCATGAAACAGTAGTATAATGTAATTTTCATGGTGCTCATGTTCCAGTCTTGTTAATATTTTTTATGATGAGATTTTACTGCATCAAAAAGGAAGTCAAATAGTAACAGATTTTTTTTTTCATTGTTTAGGATGTGCAGAGGCCAGAAGACTCTGGTTTGATGCAGGTTACACAGCGTTCACTTCAGGAAGCTTTAAACAAGAGCGAGAGTTTTGAACCAGAAGCTTGTGAGCCAAGGGTATGTAACTCATGTGTTTCAGTTGGATAGGTTGATGCATTCATAACCCTGTCTCCAAAGTATATAAGGTGTGTACTATTAAAGTTTGTACCAGTAGTATTGTTAAAGTTTGGGACAGCATCTAATCACTTTGCCATAAAATTGTGAATATCATGCCGATTCATTGCAGTTTGAGAGAATCTAAACACTTACCTTGTATAACACAAATTGGGTACTAATGCTTGTGCTGTCATGAATACTGATTTAATGTCAGATCTGCTTGTGCTCTGCAGATTTGATAATCTGTGCATCGATGTGTGAAATTTGATGCCTTTTACACAGGTCAGCTGAATATTAAGTTAAGAAAAAGATGGGCAGTACAAACAAGAATAGAAGATCTCAGAATGTATGAAGTTAATAACCATCTGCGAAACTGTTCATGAGTAAATTTCAAAATCCTTTCCCTTATGTAAATTATTTACCGGTAAAGAATATTTAAGAAAAGAAAAAGAATGTTATTTTGTATGGTCTTTACAACCATACTAATAGTTACAACTTGATATTTAGGGACCCTGTGTGGCAGAGTGGTCTAAAGCGCTTTCCGTTACAGATCACTGCCGTCTCACCTATGTTTGCGTGGGTTCGAGTCTGAGATTTGGCTAATGTAGTTATGTGAGAAAGCTTGCCAGTAGCTTCTTGTGGGTCATTGGTTCTTTCTGGGGGTTTTCCCGGGTTCTCCCACCACCATATAATACTGGCCGCCATGTATAGCCTATCGTGTGCTGAAGGATGGCGTTAAACCCTAAAACAACAAAAGCAACAACTAGATATTTAATGAAATAGAATGCTTTGTGTATTGTATCAATAAATATAAACATTTTCATAACATAACTGTAGGAAACATGTTTTAATTTTTATAACAACTTTATAAACTGTATCAGTACATTGGTTATAAACAATTTCATACACTGTATCAGTACATTGGTTGTTTTAATTTTTATAAACAACTTCATACACTGTATCAGTACATTGGTTGTTTTAATTTTTATAAACAACTTCATACACTGTATCAGTACATTGGTTATAAACAACTTCATACACTGTATCAGTACATTGGTTATAAACAACTTCATACACTGTATCGGTACATTGGTTGTTTTAATTTTTATAAGCAACTTCATACACTGTATCAGTACATTGGTTATAAACAACTTCATACATTGTATCAGTACATTGGTTATAAACAACTTCATACACTGTATCAGTACATTGGTTATAAACAACTTCATACACTGTATCAGTACATTGGTTATAAACAACTTCATACACTGTATCAGTACATTGGTTGTTTTAATTTTTATAAACAACTTCATACACTGTATCAGTACATTGGTTATAAACAACTTCATACACTGTATCAGTACATTGGTTATAAACAACTTCATACATTGTATCAGTACATTGGTTATAAACAACTTCATACACTGTATCAGTACATTGGTTATAAACAACTTCATACACTGTATCAGTACATTGGTTATAAACAACTTCATACACTGTATCAGTACATTGGTTGTTTTAATTTTTATAAACAACTTCATACATTGTATCAGTAAATTGGTTATAAACAACTTCATACATTGTATCAGTACATTGGTTATAAACAACTTCATACACGGTATCAGTACATTGGTTATAAACAACTTCATACACTATCAGTAAGTACATTCCTTGCACTTTGAGAACACATTGGTCAGGTCCAGTATTGTGTGCATTTCTGTCCAATTTATTTTGTTTTGTTTAGTCTTGGTCTATGAATGGTGTTGAATGATACAGTCAGTCTTACAATTGTTTTTGCATTCATGTTTTGTGTATATATCTATATATATATATATATATATATATATATATATATATCTATATCTATATCTATAGATATATAGATATAGATATATAGATATATCTATATAGATATATCTATATATATATATATATATATATATATATATATATATATATAGAGAGAGAGAGAGAGAGAGAGAGAGAGAGAGAGAGAGAGAGAGAGAATTTATCAAATCAGTTATTGTTGCTAAGTATACACCTGAAATTTCAGTGATCTATTATTTACTTTTTTTATGTACAACACTTTTAGCATGGTCATAGCCATTGACTCGAATCAGTGTCAAGGTCACCATTAAAATGTTCTGACCTGGGTTGAATAAAAGAATTCTGTTTCCACAGAAACATGTGGTAAATTATTTCTGGAATCGCTGTTATGCCCATGAATACATACACTGTACATCAGTTTAGATACTAGTTTTTTCTGAGAAAGCATAAAGGATGTTAAAGATATCTTGCTGGCATCTTTTCACATGCTGACTGCTTCTTGATGTAAGGTTTCTATAAATACTTTGATACTTTGTAACTACCTGTATATGGAGGCTGACTTGGTAATCATTGGCTGTCAGTTGTTCTCCCAGCTGAGCATTAGATTGAGAGAGGAAATGAAAGAGGCATGAACATATTTTCTCAAGTTTTGGCAACATGCATATCCCACCTAGACTGGTTCATGACAAATTGTTTTTACTAAATGTCCTGGCTAAATAATCCATGCATGCATTTTGTACAGGTGATCCTATATTAAGTAATCACCTTCACTTAGGCTTATGTACATAGTGGCTTAGCAAGAAATTCTTGCCTCTCCACAAAGTTTTAATATGGGGAACTCCTGTCAATTAAAATATAATTTGTATGTGAGTGTTGGGCAGATCAGCATAGTTGTTTTTACACATTTTTGAAAAGAAAAACACATTATAAGAGCAAACAGATTTTGTTTGTAGTTGTTGTAGGGTTTAAAGCCATTTTTAAACACATGATAGGCTATACATGCAGCCAGTATTATTGGTGGAGGAAGAACCCGGGAAAACCTCCGGAAAGAGCCACTGACCCATGAGAAGCTACTGGAAAGCTTTCTCACATAACTACATTAGCCGAATCTTAGACTCAAACCCACACAGATAGAGGTGAGATGGCATTGATCCGTAACAGTAAGTGCTTTAGACCACTCGGCCACTCAGTGGCCCCGATTTTGTTTGTTATTTGTTACAGAAAAATTAGTATAGAATTCCTTTTTTGGATAACAAGGATATAATGCAAATTGATTTACTGTGCCCAATAAGCAATCAACTGACCAGGTGCATCGATACATAATCATGGCAATTTAGAAAATAATTTTTAAGTATGATATTAAGATACAATTATAATTTTCAGTACTACATAAATTACTCAGGCAGAAATTTATTTTCATTGTGGGAATATATACAGTATGTACTTACATTAATAGTGGATGTATATTTTCCTCATTCTCTGGAGAAAAAAATTGTTCATAATAATACAAGTTTGTTATACTGCTGTCTTATACAGTTGTATATGTTCCTCTGTTAAAAAATGTTCTTTCACTCACTAAGTTCAGATGACATTTCATTAATAATCTCCCTCACCTTCACATAAAGGTCATCTTTACTCATTATTTATATGTGTTAGGATCATAAATGCCATGTATACACTGGTATATACTGGTGTAGCAAGAAATTCTTGGCCTCCCAGCAGAACTTTATTCTGGCAGGCTTCTCCCAATTAAAAAGAAAATGTTTGATCAGAGTACAGGGCCACCTGAGCTCCCCCCCCCCAGTCCAGAGTATTGAGCAACCAGAGTCTCCATCTAGTCCAGAGTATTGGGCCACCTGAGTCTTGAAGTCATTATATAATCTTTTAAATATGTTACACTGATGGATTTAAGCAAAAATCCATAGAATGTGTAGTTGCTAAATATGTTGTTTTTTTTAAGCTTACCTGGTATTAAACCTAAAGCCCTTTATATTTGTTTAAATAATACTGATATGCAATCAAATATGGCCACCACTACTAAATATAGAGTTCCACCACTACTGAAAATAGAGTAACCGTACAATTACTTCTCCAAATTTGCCGAATAGTGTTTTAAAAAATAAAAGGTATCCTGAAATAAAGATCTTTAAATTATGTTACATAATTTGCTGATCCAGCATCCGGTATGACTTGTGTTATAAAAATATAAAAACCTTCCACAGAAATGCTCAATAGCATTTGACTAAATATGACAGGTTACCATTACTAAAAATATAAAAACCTGTAAACTACCAATGCTGCCATTGATGATAAATTTAACCCTTTTTCCAGTCAATCTAAAGTTTGTAAGAAAGAAAATAAATTTTAACAAAAACCAGACATAACTATTCTTTCTGTTGGGAACCTTGAATGCTGTAGTGGATATAGTTCCTCAGGTTTGTCTTGGCAGGTATTACTTGTGTCTGTACCAATTTCAGTGTCTTGGAAACTGCACAGGGGCCCTTAGATTGGTCTTATTTATTTGGGTTGGAATTTTCACCACCATCATAATGGGCAATTCAAGATCAGGTTCTGGCAGTAGTACTGTTGGTTTCATGCCTGCCCCCCCACCCCCCTTGCTCGAACCCAATTCTTACCAGTTTGCAGGGAGGTTCAGGGTGCAGCAATCAGCTGGAGCAAGAAGGTCTGATTCATCAAGGTGTATGGTGTTGGGGAAAAATCTAACCTCCACATCAACAATTTGGAAATGAAGGCAGTGGTTTTAGGCCCTCAGGATGCATTTAGCAAATAAGTGGTCGCTGCATGATGGTCTCCAATGACAGCAAGACAGTGAAATCTCATTTGCTGGACAGATTAAAAGGAATATTTCTTAAATTATGCCACATTCCAGGAAGGAAGATTATTTTTTTGGACAGTATGTCAAGAAAAGGTAAGATAGTTCTTGTGGAATGGTGTCTTCACCTATCTGTGGCCATCTTTGGAGACTACCATTGGTGTATTTGTTTGCCACCAAGCTCCCCTTTTATGTTTCCCCAGTCCATGACCAGTGGGCCTGGACAGTGGACACCTTCAGCCTGAGTTGGAATCATCTATTTGATTGTGTCATTTTTTTCTCTAAGGATGATCCCACAGGTCTTTGACAAAGTCAGACACTCTATGACTTGATTGGTACAGCAGTCATGATTCATTATGATATTCTCAATCTTTTGGTAGACCATTCCAGGACCTTACCTCAGAGACACTCAATCTTTTGGTAGACCAATCCAGGACCTTACCTCAGAGACCATTGTTTGTTGCAGCTCAGGATCTGACTCCTACATAGCATCTCACAGATTCTCCACCTTCACACTTGGCTCATCAAAACCTATCTCCTACATAGCATCTCACAGATTCTCCACCTTCACACTTGGCTCATCAAAACCTATCTCCTACATAGCATCTCACAGATTCTCCACCTTCACACTTGGCTCATCAAAACCTATCTCCTACATAGCATCTCACAGATTCTCCACCTTCACACTTGGCTCATCAAAACCTATCTCTCTGTAAAGAAATACTTTCAAGCCAAGTTGCTGAGTGCATCATTCATTCCAGGAGATCAACCACAAAGATGTATGATGCCAAGGGAATAGTCCTTTGTGGTGATCATAGTAGAAAACGTGTCAGTCCTGTCTATTACAAATCATTGCCTTGAATGACAATGTTTGAGCCATCTTTATTAAAGACTGTTGCAGTATTGGCAGGTTTGTGAACAGTGGCAACATTTCTTTGAAGTCAGATATTTTACTCCATATATAAAATGCAAAACATGATTATTTCAGTTAGAAAAGTGTTCAGATGTGATTCATTTCTGATGGTGATTTTCAGGAAGTAACTAACTATTGTCAAAGCAAGTAAATTTCAGATCTCCTGGTTTACGGAGTTTAACTTTGTGAAGCACACAAACAATGATAGAGGGTATTATTTTATTTGCACATATTAAAAATAAGTTATTTTCGGGTCTGGATTTCGAATCATTTTGTATATGTTAAATTAAAAGTTAGCTTGTTCTAATTTCAAAGACTAACTTTTTGTTTTGGTCACACTCATTGATCATCCATGAGATTTCAAAACACACTTTTTGTGTCTCAGAAACCCCTCAACAATGTCTTGAAAAATGGCAGTTATGTAAATCTAGTCTATATCTCACACAACTAAAAGTTGCTTATTTGATGTTAGATGTCTGGATTTGGGATGCATTGGATGTACTTATAATGCATTATTACCTAATCTGTATTTGGAAAGAAACAGTCTTGACTCCCAAATTTGGAATCACCATCTGGTTATGAAATATTGATTTACTTTGATTTTACAACGATGTTTAGTTTTGCTTAAAGTGTGTCCAGTCTAGACCACATACGTTTTGTGTTATGTTGGTAGTTGATCTAGAGGTTCTGCAAGCCTTCCTTCATTTCTACTTTTGAATTATAAGCTTTATTCATTGATAAGGAGAGGTCAGTTTCAGCCAGAAAGACCATACACAGCTTTACAGAAATGATTTTCACCCCTAGCCCCCAGAATATCTGATTTGACCCTCTCTTGAGTCTATTTTGTTTTGTTACCTGCAACTTGTCATGAGATAGAAGTTCAGACAACTAATATCATAGCAGTATCATCATCATTGCATCATCATCATCATCATCATCATCATCATCATCATCATGATGTTACTAGCCAGACCTTGTAATAAAAACAACACAGTAAAGAATTATACTCCGTTTGTTTATAAACAGGGCCAAGGATGGCGGATGGCATTTTTATGTCTGTCCATATTTTAGTATGAAAAGTAATCAGTTAGGGTATCGTATCTTAACTATATCTAGGAAAATAAAATTAACGGTATACCGTTGCCATCAATGTAGGTAGTTTTTGGCTTGACAACGCTTTTGATTTTCATCATGCATTCACAAGTACTCATTTTGACATCCTGAGCAAACTTTTAAATTTATTTCACATGTATGTCTGGTCATCAGAAGTCCCAGTTATTGTTGTTGAAAAAGCTTTGATATTGCATAATCAGTTGCGATAACCAGGGTGTGTTAGAGTGGACCACACCCAGTTCACTAATATTGACACTGAGAGCATTTGGAGATTAGGTCAGATAGTGTATTTTTCAGTGGGGAGGGGGGAGAGAGATTTTCAGGAAGAGTTCGTATATCTCTTCTCAGAACTGTCCTAGAAAAAAACACTGATTAATGATTCTTCTAACACCTACTTTCCAGTAAATTGCTATACACAATTTGACAGCCAATTAATTGGAAATGCCACTGGAATTTTCTGTTTTCTTTCATTAGTGACACTGTCCTGTTTTCAAAGAAAACACAGATTTTTGTTATTGCCTTCTGTAGCTGTTAGAATAACCATGTGGCTTAGATTGGTCCTGTCAATTTGTTTTTTTTTTTTCAAAGCTTAATTTGTCTCCAGGTTTTTTTTGCTTTCAGCTGGTACTGTTAGTGTGTACCTGTTTGGCAGATCTTGTTTGATGATGTTATATGATCTGCTTGTGATAATCAAGTGGATTTTGATAATTAGAACATTATATGACTGAAAATCTAGGTTGATACAATTTATACTTCACAGTCTTCGTAATCCAGATGATTCACATATGGATTATTGTGCCATACAATCTCTGATCCTACTGTTTTGGTCTCACAATAATATAGAAACACAATGACGAAGCAGATAATGTATTGAAAATATTCAGTAATGTTTTGACACATTTGAAATGTTAAAATGCCAGAATATCTTTTGATATTAATGAGGGAAAAAAGAGAAATGTATTTATCAAAATACTATAGATTGTAGAGTCTCATGTCTATTGATCACGGTATTGAAAAAATACTGAAAGTAAAAGGATACAATTTTAGTTATAATAATGTTTTTACGAAGCAGCTAAATGAGCAATCATAGCTAGTTATCTTCTCTTTAAACTGATTAGAAGCAGCTCAGAACAAAGTGGTCCGAGATTATTTCTGGTATACTTCCTACTCATAAAAAGATAGCTTTTACATTTTGCATTGCATAATACTGTAGCCTTTATATAGATTAATGACGTTAAAGTTACACATTTTATGATTCTTTTCTGAAATTATTTTTCAACTGATTCATATTCCTAAATTAGTATAATTCATGGATGATTTAGAAAATTATTCTGAATAATTCTTTAGATAATTATTTAGAAGGGTAATTTAATACAAAGTTCTTGATGTTAGAAACAATTTTAGAATTGAGATAATTGGCTTTATATTGGTAGATGTTAAGTACCTAATAGTTAGTTGAGATGACAAAAGATAATTGGCTTAGCTTGACTATTTGAGGATTTAATAGCCTATTGACCTGTTGTCACTAGATAATTAATTTTAATTGTTGACATTAATTATGAAAAATGCTGACATCACGACAACATCCAGCTGTTGAGTCATTGAAATTTGTGGTTAAATTTACTGTAGTCAACAACTAAATTATTGCTTTTGACTTGGCTCTGGATTGTGTTTTCAAAATTTACATTGAAAGAACTAAAATAATACCATATTTATTCCATATGTTTCATATTTTTTCACAGTCCAGATATAGTGTTCTAGGACCCTGTGACCCTTTATTAGTGGTAACAAGATCACTTGTATGTGGTCATTACCATGTGCTGTTGACGAAGAAGCATATGCATAGAGATACATATAAGTTACATTTTAAAAGACTTTCAAGCCCTAACCTAGTGATGGGCAATTCATGAGCTCTGATATGTGCCCCCTATACACAAACAGCTAGCTTTGATTATTGTTGATGTACTTGAAGAGATAAATCAGGTAGCATTCTCTAAGCAAAGAAAAGAAAACGTAATGAAATTTCAACAAACAAATCTTATGCATCTGTTGCAGAGATAAATAATTAATTTTTCCATTCAAGATCTTTTACCTAAACATCCTTCCTTCTTTCTCACTCTTTTTAAACTTGAGCTGTTTCCAAAAAATATTATTAATCTGTCTAAACATGTGCATGTCTATCTTTGCTTTTTAAATATATATGCATTCTAAGCTTCTTTTTCATTTCAGATCTAAATGTAATATATATATATATATATATATATATATATATATATATATATATATATATATATATATATATATATATATATATATATATATATATATATATATATATATATATATACATGTATATAGTTTTATAATTTTAATTATCAGAATATGGTTTTCAGGTACTATTAACAGTTAAAAGAAAATTTCTAATTTTTTAACTTTAGCCGGCTATGATCTTTGATGGGCAAGTTCAATTGTCAACTTGACTTAAGATCAACAACAATTATTATTAAGTTTAATCAGATGAATATTTGTGTAAATCAATTGAGATTTTAATTCTGTTGTATTAATTACAGTTATTATCTGTAGCCCATTCTTCAGCTGTTAACCGAATTTTTTTAGTTCCTCTCACTATCTCAAGCTAATGCCATGGTTGATGTTTATAGACCCAGTATTGTGAGTTATTAAGGAATAGTTGAAAAGAGGTAAATACTACACAGAAAGCAACAAGCAGCATTTTGTAACATCAGGGAAGTTGTATTAGTTTGTCTTCATTTTATAATGTAGTAATTAGCCCTGAAGTCTCCATTGAATGCTATTCAAAGATGCTGGTCTTGGGAGACCATACCATCAGCCAATGAGAGGTGGTCTTTTGATAAAGAGTGCCATCTATGGGTGGTCTTTGACAGACCATGTCATCAACAGAATTAAAGGTGGTCTCTTGAGAAACCATGTCATCAGCCAAAGAGAAGAGCCATCTCCACCAGGCTTAAGGTGATCTCTTTGCAAATGAGAGATAGTATTATGAGAAACTATATCTGCTGGTGAGAGGTTGTCATAAGAAACATACCATTTTCCAATGTGAGGTGTTTTCAAAAGAAACCATATCATCTGCCAATCGGAGTTGGTTTCTTAACACAGTTGGTCTGTTATTGTTGTCATTAACACATTAACCCCTATAGTGAAGACTTTACAGGGCATGAGGTAGTAGCCTACTTCCAAGCTCTGTAGCGTCAAGGTCATGCATGATACACTAAAGTGTATTATAGAAAGGTAGACAGATGTAGCTCTACAATGATACCAAATGATCTGGACATTTTAGTTGCACTACCAAATACAGAGAGAAAAACCAAAGTTTTTGGATCCATTCTTTTTTCACCCAAAATTCGCCCATGGTCGGAATCCAAATTTGTGTCCAGATTTTAGACTTTATGGCAGATCGGTCTGAATGGCACACAGACAGGTGAACCTGTGCAAAAAGTAGGATAAGGTGGACATTTTGAATAAAGAGTCTTTTCCATATGAAAATTATGGGTCCGTTAAGCCAAAAAAAGAAAAGAAAAAAAAAAAAGACCTCCATTTTTTCAACTTCTGCTCATGCACCAGCAAACTAACCAATGAAAAACATTTTCTTTAGCACAACTAGCCATTTGTCTAACGGAATTTTGCTTGGAAATTGATATATTAGGATGTATTCAGAAATAGTCCCCAAAGTGTGTTTCCTACTCGCATTTCATGCGAAAACAGCAAAAACCTCCAGGGGTTAATGTGTTCAGTATATAAGAAACTTGATTGATGCATAAAGAATGAATTTGTACATGATTGGTGATCTTTCAAAACTGTGGCCTTCAAGTCCGATTTTACTGGTAGTTCCTTACGAAGTTGTAAAGTTCAAGGACTCACTGGATTCCAAAATCATTAGCTTCGCTGTAACATGATTTGGTTCAGAATAACCATCTTGGCTTCAGAATGAGGTATTTTTGACAGGCGTTGTTCATTTGTTATGTTTAGAGGATTTTGAATATTGTATTGATGAGTTTGGCACACGGTCTGTTTGAAATGCATTGGCATATATTTGTAAGTTTATGTGAACAGACATACACCATGGTAAAAACTGGCATTACTATTTTTCAAGTCCATAAGGAATGGTTTTACATTTCTTGAATAAAAGAATAACAGTTTTCAAGTGCTGATCTTTCTACTGTAAATGCTTTTAATGAGAATTTTCCATCAGTTTTTGTGACTGCATTGGAATTTTTGTTACTGCATTGGAATTTTTGTGACTGCTATGGAATTTTTGTGCATTTTCATTATGTTCACTCATGGACTTCAAATATAGACTTAAATATATTCTTGAGTGAGAAATGTTAAGATTTAGGGAAAATTGTCTATTGTAAAAACTGTTCTCTTTTAAGATTACACTAAAATATCTCTTGTACAATTTACTGTGGGGAAAGACCACAATCTCAATGCACTGATTAAACTTTTATATTGTTATGAACTGTAATGAGAGATCATCTGCCTTATGTGAGTCCTTTTTATTGGTAGAAGGCAAGGTACTATCAGATTATTTCATGCCAATATACCTGCATAATGGACATGGTCAAGCTCGTAGTAAACTGAAATTATTAATAAATAATAATATTCAGTCATGATAATATGTACATTTCATAGAATCTGCAACTTAATATATTGCCAGAATGGAATATAAGATGTTTCATTTTTCATCAGTGCACCTGGACAACTTGTTAAAAAAATCTGAGTTTACATAAGTTTCTTATATTCTTTAGAATATTTTATCAAATCTCAGTGTGGAATTTTCATAGAATATATATTCCAATACAAGCTGGTTTCCTCCCCTCTTCCTACCCCACGGCCCCCTTCCCCTTTTCCTAAAACAAGGCATATTAAATACCCAAATAGAAGACCTTTTTAAGTTGCAATCAGCAAGTTATTTTTTAAAGCATTTTTGACATCATTTAAGTAAAATTGTATTCTGAATTATTATTTTCCAAGACCAGTGGCTGAATGGAGGTTGTCATCCAGTGGTAGTTACATGTTGACTGATACAGGTTTAAAATAGTATGGCATTTGATATGCTGCAAGTAGGAGTTGCTTCCCTTAATGTTCCACAACTGCATGTATTAGCTGAAAGTGCCATTATCTGCTTAATAGACTGTATTCATTTCAAAGATGCTTTTCAGAACTAGACATGTGAACAATAACTGAAATAGGTTTCTGGTGGTGTGGGAATGAAGTCTGAATTGGTTGGTTTTGTTTTGTTGGGTTTAAAACAATTTTTAAGTGCATTATAGGCTATATGTTTTTTTTTCTCAGTATGTTTGGTTTAGAAAAAAACTGGGAAGACCCCAGGAAGATGTACTGACCAATGGGAAGTTAATGGCATGCATCCTGACATACCCATGTTGATTGATGGTCCTAGACTTAAACTTGCACAAAAGTAAGATGTATATGTAATCTGTACAGCTGAATGCCTTTGACCACTCAGCTACCCAGATCCATTCTGTGAATTGTTTTCCCAAAGTGGTTGTCTCATTCGCCTTGCCATATGGCCAGGCTTGGCTCTGGTTGTCTACTGGTTAAAGCATCTGCCTCAGATGTGCGAGGTTGCAGGTTTCGAACACTCATACCAAAGACTTATAAAAATGGTACTAACAACTGCCTCACTAGACATTCAGCATTATGAGGTTAGTGTTAGGACTGGTCGGCCTGATGGATAATGTGATTGGGTAGGACATCATGCTACATGTCTGCAGCATGATGTTCCAATGCTAGATATATTTGTATATAGTAGTTCCCCTCTTGAACGGCCCCACTGACCAGAGGCCACCCGCTTCTTACGGCCATAATTGCTTGGCACTGACGAGTTTGTATTCAAAAGTACCCCTCAAGAGCAACCACCCCTCTAACGCGACCAGCGGCCAGCATTTAGTACAAAAAATGAAAAATGTCCCCCTTATGAATGGCCACTTTCGTTTCTTTAAATGTATCCAGAACCAATAATTAATTCAAATCTTGACGTAAGGTAAGCAATTTGATTATCTCTATGGTATATACACATCTCCGAGTGTCAAGTTGCCGTTAAAGTGTCGACCAAAGATTTATAGTATATCATTATCTATGAAAGTCCATGTTTATAGGAAATGGGCTCAATAATTTTATGATAGAATTTGGGGTTTAGCATCTATGTCGAGTTCTTCACGTTGATGATTATAACCAGACATTGTTATAATCATAACAAGGTCAGCATAGGCTAAAAATAGATTTTGTACATTAGCACACACAGACAACCTTAAATAAAAAACAACAGGGCACCAGAGACAAAGACCGGAAAAATCATGTGACCACACATTATGGCTTCTTTTATGAAGGCTGTATTTCGTACACTCGACACAAGTTTTGTCTGCATAATTAAATCGCATACAGTCAGCAATAACCGAATAAATCATTACCAAACATAAAAATGTCATCACTTTAACGGATACATTATTTTCGAAGAAAGTCGGTTATTCTACTCGACGACATCGGGGAGGGGGGGGTCGAACAATTTCATTTAGAAATGACTCGTAAAAAAAAAAGTTCATGTTGAAATAATTTGAATAAACAAAGTAATAACCAATAAGAAGGTTATTCAACAGCAGTGGGAAAATGGAGCAAATGGAAAGATAATTATGTATGTACCAAGATGTAAATGACGTTTTTGAATCCATTTGCAATGTGCATGACAACAATACCCGCTCGCATATTACACTTACGCCAAGAAAGCAAAGATAGTAATGTATATTCAGTTGAAATAAATTTGTTATTATAACAAAAAAAAACTTTTATTGATTAATGTTTTATTTAGACGAAGATATTTAATGTTTTGAAGTATGTAGTTTTCTTACTACGTACATTACATATACATGTACTTCTCATAATAAATTTAGCCCCCCTCTGGAACGGCCACCCGCCTTATAAGGCTACTTTCCCTGTGCAGCAAGGGTGGCCGTATAAGAGGGAGACTACTGTACTGCCACACTGCAAACATCATAGCGATATGGCTGAAAAATTGTTAAAGCTATGCTAAAAATCCTAATCATGCACATACACATATGACTGGAGACTACTGACCAATGGGTCTCAATACCCTCAAACTTTGCTCAAAATATGTTTTATTGAACTAAACTAGATGTACAGAAACCACGCATCTGAGGCGGACGCTCTAACCAATAGGCCACACGAGCGTTCACCATACTGGTGGCAACATGGAGGAATAGTAATGATGGGGTGAGGATTGCTCCAGTGGCCTAATGGTTAGAGCGTCTGCCTCCGATGTGGAAGGTCGTTGGTTCAGACCCTGGCCAAGTCATAGCAAAGACTTGTATTAAAAATGGTACTAATAGCTGCCTCGCTTGGCTTTCAGCATAAAGAGGTTAGTGTTAGGACTGGTCGGTCTGGTGTCAGAATAATATGACTGGGTGGGACATGATGCTACAACTGAGTAGATGTCTGCTTTCTTAGTATACATTAAATTTACCCTTTTTAACTCTTGACAGACGTGTATGTGTGTAACAATTCACTATGTTTTAATTCCATGCTTTGAATGTTTATAGGACATGAAATGTTAATTTCCTTCTTTCTTTGCATCTTTTTAATGTACTTGGTTTAATTTTTAAATCGCAAAATTGATAGAAATTGGACATGGATATAAAATGCAACAATTATTGTTACATTAATAATTAATTCATGAAAATTGCTAACATGCAAAATTTTCTTTATTTGAAAGGAATAATGTTAAAAGTTTAAAAACAGTATTTTACAGCACAAATTTACCAGGGCATTATTATTAACTAATTTTAAAATAGAAAACAAAATACAGACTATAATATTTCCGTTTCTTTAAAAAGATTTAAAAATTGAAACAACTTTTAAATGGTTGTATACTCAATATTTTATCAAACTTGTGTAGAGTTTTATGTTTTTGGCCTTATTCCTGATTTAATGAATGTTGATTAAAAATGTGTAATCAGTGTTACAATTATTTTATGATGATGATTAAGATGTTATTTTGGTTGATGAATGGAATTGGAACTGACCATCTCATTTGCTGATCAATAACATTTCCTTTTTATTAGCCCTAACTTGATTAGGTTGTTAGCATGGATTGCTTCTGTATTCGATCTCATCAATAAAAATACCAATCTGGTATTCTTTGAAGATCAAGAGTTCATAGTGTTTCAGATGAGATGGTGCAGGGAGGCTTGTATTTTTTCTCTCCATAATACCTTGACATTTTTGAGTGAAGTTTTGTGTATGACCACACAATGGGACAGGCTATGCCAAATCAAGGCAGTTGTGATGCCAATGTGGGGAATTCTGAGGGAAAATTAAAAACAGTCGGGGTAGAAATATATTCTGCTTCTGATGTCAGAAGGAAACTAAAGAAAAAAGTGGGCTGTCCAAAGAAAACAAGATTTGAAAAGGTGAGGAGTTTGAATAGGGTAGTCTTTGCTGTATGGAGTTTGTAGATCACTATACTGTCAAACCTGCCATGCTTGATTTTGGTTTAAACAATATTTATTTTGTTGTCTACATTTTGAACTTCATTAAATGTTATCAAAGCTAGCTCTTTAATGTGTACATGTAAATCAAAAACCATACCCCATGCAGCTTGAAAACATTCGCTCTAGAAATGCCTTTAGTCTATGCCATTATCTTCGACTCTTTTGTCCATGATCTATTACAGAAAATAATAATGAAGATGAGTAAGTGAAAAAAACATGTGGCTATTAGATATTTAGTCCAACTATATTTCTTCTAACACAGACATTTGTTTAAACAGGCAAGCACCATGTACATGACACAATATATCTCCATGATGTCACTCAGACATCAGTCAGAACACACGCCCAAGAGGTACTATCACTTAACTAGTGTCTTTGAGATATTAATTAGCAAGCACGACAAAAAGTGGGATCTTTTGGCGTTGCCTCACTTAAAAAAAGAATTCTTATGATTAACTGCTTAATTTCCAGTCCCTCGTATGATTAATCAGGTTTTATATATGTACTAAGTATTTTCCCATGTACTCTAATGTTAACATTTTGTTAAATGAATATACCTGCTGCCATACAGTGTAGGTGCCTGTTTCTCTGTCCAAGAGTCCTTTTCTTTATTTACCAACCAATTATAACCACCGAAACGTTGGATTCCTCAAACTTAACCCTTGAGCTACTACAGCTGTTGTGTAGTTTCACTTCTACAGAGTGCCATCATATCAGTTATTAAGGCTGATTGCTAGGCTGAATATTAATTAGTTTTTGCTGGATTTCAGTTAAATAAATAAAAAAAGCATTTTACCTTGTATGATATTCATATATTTCCACTTTATATACTCCTACATCCCATCATACAAGAAATCCCAGTCATGTAAATTGTTTTGAATCCCATAAATAAATTCAAAATGAATTCAATAATTACATATGTACATATAAAAGCATGAATGAAATCCACACTCTAATTACAAAGCTGTGTGTGGCACCTCTCACAACGGTCATTATCCACACATAAATGACGCTGTATTTTCCAAGATATGCCCATATCTCAGTGATGCTAATTTTATACCATTTCATGTCTTGTTTTTGGTCCCCATTTTCTTGGCAAAATCGTTTGTTTCTTTCACAAGCTTTTTCACAAGATATTCAAGAAAAAGTTTGAGGAAAAAATCTTTCTTATAAATGCTTGGTGGTCCAGGCTTGATTGTTGAACTAACAGGAGAATCAAAATTATCTTGAATACTGCGAGGTCATTACTTCATTGTGCAAGTGGGACTTTGTCCACCTTGTCATCCGATTAAAAATCACTTGCATCTGGTGTTGAAAAAGGACTAACATCAATAATTGATCCAGTTTCTAAGAATGATCCATTAAACTCTTCGATATCGCTTGCACTGAACCCTTTAAAGTCGCTCATATCTGAATCAGAATCCATCTTTGTTTATCTCAGCGACACGTGTTGCATAAGGTGCAGAAAAACTTAACAGCGTGTCTAAATTTAACTTCTCAGCTTTCAAACTTGTTTTAAAATGTTGAGTAAACAGTCCTCTTATTGGTTATGATAATCAAAAATATGTAAATTTCAGTACTTATAACCAATGAACGTTTAGCTAACATATCATTATTGTCCTCATAGATGCGACACTGGTGTTTCAAATACTGCTGAATTTTATGCACATAAGCAACACTGGAATAGTAAACTAGGCTTATCGGTACTGCATATATGCGTCAGTGAGGCTCGGGAACTATTTACAGGAGATGCTTAGATGCAAAAATTATCCAAAACTTATTGGCATTTTTTTTTTAGTTAGCTAAGGGACTTGGTGCTTCCTCCTTCCTCCTCCCCATAAAGCTAGCAATTCTTATAATTTGTCATGATTTTAGTCCTAGCCATTAGGTTTTATTTATTTGCCATACATTGTCACAGTTACACCACTGAAAAACATTTCCATTATGTCATGTAATATTATTATGTTGTTCCTATTATGTATTCCTCGGGTTTAATTTGTAGAAGGGCTTAATAAGTTCATGCAATATTTCAGTCATGCACACATGATGAAAGCTGCAGTTATATTTCCTCAGCTTTTCTTATTTCATATTATATTGTACACACATGATGGAACTTGCAGTGCATTTTACTCGACTTTGCTTATTTCATATTGTGGTTCCATTTATCAGCCCTTCAAGTTGCATGTGAAATGGTTGTGGCAAAAAAGTGAACCTTTTTTACAGGTCACCCATTGATAACCTCAAGAATTTTAAGGCTGCTAATAGAACATCTTAAAAAACTTGTTATCACTTAACTCCTAATTTAATGTCATATTGACATGGGGTTTTCACCAGGAGACTTATTATGATGTCTTGTTGGTCCTATTTGGTGAAAACTTAGAAGTTGCATTTTTGTTTGGTTAAAATTTAAATTGAGCATGAGCACCATTTGATAATCCTCATTCTGTTGTTTTCATCAGTACGTATCTTAGAGGGATACTGGAAGTAAAGAACTTGTAATGGTATACAGGAATAGATGTTTACTAAATTCAAACAATCATTAAGTGCAAACATTTCAAGTTGATGTTGTAAAAATTAGTGTAAACAGAATAAATCTTCTGATTTTGATTGTGAGATGATAATTGTAAATTCCTACTTTTTTCTTCATAAGCATAACACTTTCAATCAAAGTGGGAACTTGAGTGCTAAATGAGTCATATGGATGTTAGAAAACGGGGTTTATGGAATCTCTTCATTTCCCATCGATAAAGTTCTGATTCTTATCTGACTGGTGTTCTTCGTTAAAAGTTATATATGTGGTCTTTAATTTAGATTTGTTTTGAAGACACCCTCAATTGAAATACTCTAAAAGATGCAATTAATTAAAGTGCCTCAATAATTCACATTTCTCTACATTGGGACCAGCTGTGTATGTTGATAAATTGGAAATATGCTTCCCCCCAAAAAAAAAAACAAAAAAAAAAAAATATGCGTGAGTGTGTCACTTGACTTGAATATACTACAGGCTGAATAAAAAAAAATAATGCTGTTTGCTGTGGATAAATAGAATCTTTCAGTTTCAGCTCATTTCGGTTGAAATTTGTGAAATTCATTGAAACCATGAAATAATTTATTTACCAAGTATGATAGATAATTTTTAAACTCTAGCAGTCATATAATTCATGCCAACTTTGCTATATGCACTGCCTCTGGAAATAAAATTAAATCAACCATACTTTTGGATCTTAATTTTAAACAAAAATGCTTGACTTTGAAATAAGTTCTATTGCCTGGGATGTTTATGTAATGCTGATTGTTGTTCACGTTGTAAAATAATAATCATAATTCTGCAACTTTTAAAGTGTAGAAAAAGATTAACTTGTACCATTAACTTGTAACATGTCTAAGCTATCGTACACAGTTTTGGGGTAAAAATGTAACAACCTTTTGTCTGTAGTTAATGGTGGAATAAAACTGAATTCAGGAATCCAGCAGTTTTGGGCTCTAGGATTCGTTGTGTGGACATGACTTAAAAAATGTACTGCAATTTTACCCCATTATATAGCGTGTAACTCCAACATAATAAAGAACAAAGTAGTTATCGCTTTTATATCAGCATAATGCAGTTCATGCCTGACTGTTACAATGACTTCCAAATGTAAATCTTTCTTACAGTTCAGTCAATGCCATATGATGGCCACCCAATGTACATCCATCTTACAGTTCAGTCAGTGCCTAATGATAGCCACCCAATGTACATCCATCTTACAGTTCAGTCAATGCCATATGATGGCCACCCAATGTACATCCATCTTACAGTTCAGTCAATGCCTTATGATGGCCACCCAATGTACATCCATCTTACAGTTCAGTCAGTGCCTAATGATAGCCACCCAATGTACATCCATCTTACAGTTCAGTCAGTGCCTTATGATGGCCACCCAATGTAAATCCATCTTACAGTTCAGTCAGTGCCTTATGATAGCCACCCAATGTAAATCCATCTTACAGTTCAGTCAGTGCCTTATGATAGCCACCCAATGTACATCCATCTTACAGTTCAGTCAGTGCCTTATGATAGCCACCCAATGTACATCCATCTTACAGTTCAGTCAGTGCCTAATGATAGCCACCCAATGTACATCCATCTTACAGTTCAGTCAGTGCCTTATGATAGCCACCCAATGTACATCCATCTTACAGTTCAGTCAATGCCTAATGATAGCCACCCAATGTACATCCATCTTACAGTTCAGTCAATGCCTAATGATAGCCACCCAATGTACATCCATCTTTCAGTTCAGTCAGTGCCTAATGATAGCCACCCAATGTACATCCATCTTACAGTTCAGTCAGTGCCTTATGATAGCCACCCAATGTACATCTATCTTACAGTTCAGTCAGTGCCTTATGATAGCCACCCAATGTACATCCATCTTACAGTTCAGTCAGTGCCTAATGATAGCCACCCAATGTACATCCATCTTACAGTTCAGTCAGTGCCTAATGATGGCCACCCAATGTACATCCATCTTACAGTTCAGTCAGTGCCTAATGATAGCCACCCAATGTACATCCATCTTACAGTTCAGTCAATGCCTAATGATGGCCACCCAATGTACATCCATCTTACAGTTCAGTCAGTGCCTAATGATGGCCACCCAATGTACATCCATCTTACAGTTCAGTCAGTGCCTATCGATAGCCACCCAATGTACATCCATCTTACAGTTCAGTCAGTGCCTAATGATAGCCACCCAATGTACATCCATCTTACAGTTCAGTCAGTGCCTAATGATAGCCACCCAATGTACATCCATCTTACAGTTCAGTCAATGCCTAATGATGGCCACCCAATGTACATCCATCTTACAGTTCAGTCAATGCCTAATGATGGCCACCCAATGTACATCCATCTTACAGTTCAGTCAGTGCCTAATGATAGCCACCCAATGTACATCCATCTTACAGTTCAGTCAGTGCCTATCGATAGCCACCCAATGTACATCCATCTTACAGTTCAGTCAGTGCCTAATGATAGCCACCCAATGTACATCCATCTTACAGTTCAGTCAATGCCTAATGATGGCCACCCAGTGTACATCCATCTTACAGTGCAGTAAATTATAAATATATGTATATTCATGCCATATGATGACTGCCAAATATATCTCTTGTATAAGTACAATGCAGTCATGCTGAGGATTTGTAAACTTATTATGGAAATAACGAAATTGAATATCTTTAAAATTTTACATTCCGTTTTCAGACACTAACATTTTTGTACCAACTAATCATTTCCTGTAATTTTGGGGCATGTATACAATATTGTATTTTATGCACTTATGTTTCCTACATAATTGTGGTTCTCCAAAGATAACATAATTGGAGACAGACTAATACGGCTTTAAGAAAGTGGTGAAATGGTGTCTCATAAGAAATAGTTTTTATGATGTCAAGAATAAAATGTTTTGAAAATTGTGATAACCATATTTCATTAGTCAGCGTTCAGTAATGAATGGCCTCTGTTTAAACTATATTACTTACTAGCAGAGATAAAACATTATATTGTGAGAACATTAAAAGGTGTATGCTATATTTTTAAGGGAAAACTCCAAATTTTGTTTAACCCCTCTATTGCAGACAAAAACTAAAAACTGCATGCAGTCACACATATGGAATGCTTATGGAATTTGTTTAAACTTATTTTGTTTTAAATAGTGTAGCACAAAACAGGTCCATATTGTATTTGTTTTATAAATTTACAAGCATGGGAAACTTATTTGCGACCAGTCTTTTATAACGTTTGATGTCACACTCGACAAACCTGGATCAGTTCATTTTTTGTATAATGCTTAGAAATCTTCTAATCTCCCAACCACTACCGAAATGCATTAGTCTAGAGTTTTAACTAATGAGAATATAAAAATCAAGATTAATCATATGGATATATTTTTTTCTTTCTTTCTTTCCTTTCTTATTCAATAACAAACTCTTAAACTCTCATGCATTGCAATGCCACTCAAAGAAAGAAAGTGTTTGAGCAGTGTGAACTCGAACGGTTTCCAATCTTGCTTTCTGTTGCTCGTCCGTTTCTGAAGCTCGTGATGTCTTTATCTTTCGTGCTTGAGGTGTAGATCGACCAATGGCTTTTCGTTTAGGTGGCGAACATATGTCATTGCATCTTCTGCATCACGTAAATGAATGTACTCTTCGGAACGCAACTTGGTTTGATTTAATCGAATGTAGAGGAGTCGTTCGGTTTCGATTTTCGCATACATATCGACAATGTATTAATGAAACAATTGTCGACATTTCAAGATATGATTTTCAGCGTTTTCATGAATCATCAATCGATATGAATAGTAATTCATGGCACTGACTTTCTTATTCGTTTCCTCATTTGTTTGTGGATTTCTCATGAAGATGTTGAAATGATATCCATCTTCTCCTTGCCAAAATAAAATCGGATAGTGCAATCCGTTGTATGAGTGATGAGTTTCTGAGACTCTCTGAACATCACCATTTGTGTGATGAAGAATTATATCACGCGAGTTAAATTCTTCGCCAACTATAACGATCGCCACTTCATCAATTGTTGGTGCATTATACTGTCTTTCATGTTGGCCGACAGGTGTTTTGTCTGCTCTAACTACAACTTTGTAGTCATCAGTTGGCATTTGTTCAAGGGCAGTTCTGAACATTCAAATTAATTCATTGTGTTGATCGAATAAAGTTTGTAATGCAGCGACTATTTCTCGTTTAGTGCCCATATTGAATTGACAACGTTGATCGATTTGTTCATGAGTGTTTCCCATGAAATAAATTTGAAGAAATTTGTGATCTGCGTTTGGCAGTGGTAGTAGTGATCCTGCACGATGATAAATTTGCCCTTGCACTTTAAATGTTGGCATGTGATTCTCGCGCACGATATTTGTTGCATTGAACGATGTCATTTGGAAACATGAATTGTACTTCCGTATGTTTGCCAAGAAATGTTTCGATTGGCTTGTGTCACCTGATACCAACATTGATAATGGTTCGGGTGTTGAATGTAATTCTGGCAATTTAACTTTTCCACCCGCGCAGCACATTCCTGGTGTTTCATTCTTAAACTTGAGGGCATTGCAATACACACATAATTTATCCATTTTTCCAATAAGCACACTTGGATGAAGACTAATCATAATTAGCATTGTAACGGAATGCACTAAGATTTAAATCAGCGTGCATTGTTCGTCTGGATTAAGCAGTGCAAGCTCGAACGGTTTCCAATCTTGCTTCCCGTTGCTCGTCTGTTTCAGATGATCGGGTTTGAGCAGTGCGAACTCGAACGGTTTCCAATCTTGCTTTCCATTGCTCGTCTGTTTCTGAAGCTCGTGATGCCTTTATCTTTCATGCTTGAGGTGTAGATCGACCAATAGCTTTTCGTTTAGGTGGCATAATTGATTTGACAGCGAAAGTAATGTTTTGTAATGACTATTACAAATTAACACCGCGATTGTTTGACGTAACCAAGGCGCGAACCAAACGTAACTAAGTAAACATGACGTATCTAAGGCACCTTCAGTTCACACCGAAGATGTGCAAAATTAGGTATCGCTACAGACCGTGTTCGATCACGTGACGTATTTAAGGCGCCTACTGTTCGATCACATGACTTATCTAAGGCGTCTACAATTCATAGCGAACACACGGTAAATGTCGCAAAACTATATGAAATACACACATTTGTTAATTTTACAATTTAAATGGTTGTACTAATTCAGAAACCTTCGCGGGTGTGTGCAGAACAACTCACCAAAGTTTTATCGCAATCGGATGAACGGTATAGGAATGCATATGACACAAACAAACACACAAACAAACATTCATTTTTGTATTAAACATATAGACAAACTCTTAAACCAATCTGAATCCTATTGATGCAGAGATGTATGGTTGGTAGATCATGGCTGATGCTTTTAAAATATGGACTTCTTGTTTGACCTGCAAAGTTACATTTTCGTATATGGCTTGTATTGTTTTGCAGTGGTTTTGCCATTAAAGAATTGTTTTTAGATCTAATGCAAATAAAATTGTAATTTTGAATAATTTATCATTTTATTTCTTCTGTGATGTACTTTATTACCTTACTATGTACAGCCTTCATTACTGCCACATTATCATGTTTTCCATGCGTACCATTTTGTTATTTACCACTTTTTGGAGATGTACCTTTTTCTTTTTACCCCAGTGGTTATGTGATAAACATAGATGATAAACTTAGATTTGCATGCTGTCTGTTTTAACTCCATCATGTTCTAATGTGCTGTTGTTTCCAATTCACAAGCTAGAAACTTCTTATCTTTCAAAAACTCAGTTTTCCTGCTTCTTTATCTTTCTGTGTTTTGTGCATCATCCATCATTTATTTTAATGGCTTACTATTTTCAGCTGGTTCTCATCTGTTAAATGAATCATCCCTTTTCATGAGTACTTATTTTTCTGTTCATATTTCTATTTTGTGTATGTCATCTTGTTTGTCATGCAGAGATAACTTTTGCTTGTAAACAGTGTTCTTTATATTCTGTTTAAATTTCCAGTTCGTAATTAGCTAGATCAATTAACTGCTTGATTTGGAATATTTTCTCTGTATAATTAGATGGTAATCATTCTCATAAAAATTACTTTAATGTGGCTTGCAAGTAACTTTTGTTTGTGACTTATGAAGGCATGACAATAACTTGTATATTTTATTTTGAGATTTGGTTCACAAAATGGATTGTACTTGTACATTAGGCTTTTCACTTAATGAAGTATATTTTGCATATAATATACTTATACATAATGTATACTTAACTTATATGTGGAGTGTTGTTGAGGTAGAGGTACACTTATAAGCGATACAAATGAAACGTGTCTCACATTCACTTACAACACTTATAAATGATACAAATGAAATGTGTCTCACATCCACTTACAAGACTTATAAGCGATACAAATGAAATGTGTCTCACATCCACTTACAACACTTTTAAGTGATACAAATGAAATGTGAATTACATTCATTTTGGCCTTACCTTTCTTATAAAAAAATGATGAATGGCTGTGAATGCTGCTTGCTCTTTTTTTTAATACCAGCACATGTACATCAGCACATTGATGGCAATGTAGTAGGGACTTTTAGATGATTTAACTGTTTTCCAGTTTCCTTCCAAAACAATACAAGCAGAATCTTTACAGTACACTCACCCCATGACCTTAAGGACATTAATTATTTTGGTTTAACAAGTCTAGTGAGAACAGACAGTTGTGTTTTTGCAAATTAATTAAATGATAATTTACAGGACTTATAATTAGTTTTAGATTTTGAAAATGGTGATGATATTAGAGACAGGATATTAGATTATGTTTCTCTAATTAGCAAGAATATCTCAGATATAGATCTTAAAGAAATAGATATTGTATAATTGAACTCTGACAATTTTTGTCAACCTTTACACTTAAACCCCATTTATTTAACATTTGTATTTTGAGGAAAAGGTTGAAAGAGAGTGTGAGTCTGATCAGATATATTATAATCATTTATATGTTTTTAAATCAACTTCTAGACAACTCATTAGTGAGATATCACATGTTTAGTTTAATGTAAGAAACACAGATCTATGTACCAGAAACAATTCAAGCCAGTTACAGAAATATGATATCAGTTGTCTCCTGTTAAGTCCCTCTAGGCTGATATATATTTACCAGAGGAGAACTGGCTAGAGGGAGAGTTTGAATTGGAATTAAAGAAAATATGTAACCTAGATGTTTGTTTGTTGGCTCTACCAGCTAATTCCCCAATGTAGCTGCCACCCACCCCATATCAGCTATTACAGCAATATAAGGACATTTAAGACCCCCCACACACATGTACATCAGCACATTAATGGCAATATAAGGACATTTAAGACTCCCTCAGTCCCATGCTCTAGCCACACCATATCTTTGAAGGACACATTGAGGCAAGATTAATTTGTAGACATCCTGAATATGGTTCATATGACCTGCAACTATCCACATTTCATGTGATGGTCAACTCTGGAGTTGGTGAACACCACTATATCATACATGTAGTTCCCACATACATAATGCACCAGTATGGAGAAACTGCAGTGTTATGCATTAGCTTTCCGACCCCCAGGGGAGAAATCAAAATTTCAAAATCGGCATCCGCATCAGAGAACCACTCTTATGCATCAAAGTTTTAAGGCTTCATTGTGAATAGTGTAAGAGTTTTGTGTGACATTACAAATGTACATGGATCAAAGTTTTAAGGCTTCATCATGAATAGTGTAAGAGTTTAGTGTGACATTACAAATGTACATGGATGGTCAGAGTATCAGCACTTTTTTTTTTCCGCTGCAAATATGGGAATATTTGTGGTAATTTAATGTCATCAGAATGTGGCATATAACTCTGCAACATAGCTCAGTGAATATCTTAGTCAAATCAAGAAAATTGAAACACTTTGGTCAGTGAATAACAGACATCAGGGCTAGTCTACAAATAAGACGGGTATCAATCAAATACAACATTGTAAATTTTTAAATACATGTTACTATTGTTGTTGATTTATTTTATGGTGCAGCAACACGTGTACAAATGAAGGTTATTTAGTGCTAATGTATTTGGAGTAACCTTGCCCAATGACATCTAATGGTGTGTGTGATTTGGATTTTTAATGCAGCTTAAACAATTTTTCAGTCATATCGCTACAGTGTCTGCAGTGAGGCAGTTTATAGAGATATCTAGCACAGGGGCATCATGCCGCAGACATGTAGCATGATGTCCCACTCAGTTACGTTATTCTGACACCAGGCTGACCAGACCTAACACTAACCTCATAATGCTCAGCGCCAAGTGAGGCAGCTGTTAGTACCAGTTTTATAAGTTTTTGGTATGACTCGGCCGGGGATCAAACCCATGACCTCCCACTTCCACGATGGATGATCTAACCACTAGGCCAATGGCGTGGTCTGATCTAATGGTAGGCTTTGGTTTTAAACCTGCAGACGTTTGATCCAGTGCACTAACCACAGAGACATTCTGATTCTTTCATACTTGTGGCAAATACTTTGCAAAGACACTGGTGGTGGACACAGTCACATATTCCCTCTGTAATCCCTTTGCCACAGAACTTTTTTGCAAGTAATCTGAAATTATTCTCAAAGAACTTGGCAGCACATAATTTGCTAATACAAACGGTTATATTAGGCAGCCTTCCCTGTAGCCTTGACATGCGATAAATGTATGTCAAATTGTTAACAGAATGTATACACCTAAATTAATGTCAGTAAACTTTAGTGTTAGATAAGTCTCACCAACTCCCATTAAAATGACAGTGTAATGATTTTAACACATTAGCATATACATGTAGTTAACATAGTTCATATAACCTGCAGATTTTAGATATTTGAACTTGTGGTCTAGAAAACATTTTTCTTCTTTCTGTCAGTGACTGCTTGACCCAGAAATCAATAGGTTTTCTCCTCAAACCAAGTGCAAGCAAATCCACAAATTGCAGTAACTGTGTGATACATGTTTAGTTATGTGCAAGAAAAAGATCTTGTTTCCTGAAGAACATATTTCTTATAAAACTATGTTTAAATTTATTTGCAAAGAATTATTGTAAAAACTTTACCATGTTTGTTCTTGTATATTTTGAAGCATGATTATAGTATTTGCCAGTTGCTAGTAGTAACTTTTTTAAGTGTGTGTGTGCATGATTTGGAATTTTTACATAACTTTAAACTTTCTTTTAGTCATATCATGATGATGTCTGCGGTGTGATAGTTTATAGTGACCTTGACCTTGATGCAGGAAGCATAGTTGTTATATGTAATACACCATTGATATGTATAATTGGCAGAAGTTTCATTAAAATGTAATAAATGGTACATGAGTTATACCACCTCTGTGTGGTTTTGAGTCTCAGACTCAGCCAATGTGGGTACATGAGAATGCTTGTCATGCAGTAGCTTCTCATGGGTCACTGGTTCTTTCCATGGGGTTTCCCAGTTTTTCCTCCACTATTCATGATATCTGTGCTTGTTGTCTATCTTCATCTACATTATTGTTTCATCATGCATTGGCTGTTCAGTTCATATCTTCATCTCCTTGTTTTGGAAATGAGAACAATTAGAATTTTTCTCAGCTGTCTTGCTCCTCTATTACAGCATCCTTTGTTCTTGAATAAAGTGCCATCACATGATCGCCAGTCAACCCATTTATGTTTAGATGGACCATCATTAATTGCTTTAAATGACCATTCCTTGGCTCTTCATACTACATTGTGCTCTAAACCAAATGAACTGGGACTACATCCATCATTACTTAAATGTAAATGGAAGCACACAAAAAAACGTTTCAAAGCTGTAAGGCGTAGAACAGGAAGGAGGATTCCAGTTATCTCCCTTTTGCTCATTTCAGGTAAACAATTAGAAAATTTGGCACTTAATTTAGATAACTTGATGCAAATCCCTATTAAATCATCAACCTTTGTGTTAACTATCCTGAAGATACCACTGCATATTGCATTAGTCAATGTCCAGTCAGTAAGACACCAGAAAAGCACACAGAAATAGTTAATTTTATAAACGATCAGAATATACATGTCTTCTTCCTGACAGAAACATGGCTAAAACATAAAGCAGCGAGCCCAAGTTCATGGATGTAACACCCATGGGTTACTCCATCAAGTTGTTCCCTCACCACTCTCACAGAGGTGGAATTGTTGTTGTCACAAAAAACATTCCATGATAAAATGTCTTAAACACAAAACAACCTCCAATTTCTGTCACACATTGTTTGAAGTAGTTGAAATATCACACATAAAAAAATGTCAGTCCACTTTTTCTGCCTCTATCACCTCCTAGTACAAAAAACAAACTGACTGAATCTCTCTTTTTGGAGCAGTTTTTGAATCTCCTGGAGTATGGAAATTCAGTAGGTGGCAACCTGATTATTCTTGGTGATTTCAACTTTCACTTTGACTGTTCTGGAAACCCATACATTTCAAAACTTCTTGATTCCATTCATGTTTTCAACCTTAAACAGTCAGTTAACCAACCCACCCATAAACATGGTCACATTTTAGACTGGTTTCTTCATAGACCTGATGATATAATTCTGTGATCCACCATGTATCCCACAAACTTGCATCAGATCACCTCTGCATTATATGCCATCTCAACATATTAGTCGCTAACCCTCACCTGTCTTTGCTACTAAGAAAACCATTGTATGATAAATATAACCAAACTAATGCATGACATCCAAGAAACCCTAACAACATGCTTACCTCCTACATCAGAACATCTTGATAACTGCCTGTGTTCATTGCTTGAAAAACATACCCCAGACACCAAGTGCAGTGTATCATTTCAAACGTGTTCCCAGTGGTATAGCAGTGTTAGGGACCAACTGTGCACTGCTAAAAGAAACCGCTGTAAAGTGGAGAGACTTTGGTTTTCCACCAGACTCAACTATTCAGAAGCAAATCTATGAAGCCGTGAAGAAGAACATCACAAACGTAGTCCATTTAACCAAATTGTCCCACTATTGTACTAAGATCATGGAGAATTCCAGCTGCTTAAAGCTTTTCAAGATAACTAACAAACTAATGTCAAGGAACAAATGTACAACTACCTTCTCTCTAGTAGACCTTCCAGACCTGTTTGCAAATTTCTTCTGTGACAAGGTACAAACCATTAGAAATCAGCTTGACAACACAATTTCAGTTGACTCATCATCACCATACAGTTGCGATACCAAATTTCAGCAGCAACCATTAGCAGAATTTGAGCCTATCTATGGATCTAGTATGTATAATAATGATGTAGAGTGTACCAAAGTCATGTGAATTTGATCCAATTCCAACATCTTGAGTGCTTAGATCCAATATTGCCTTTACAAACTGATGCTATTACTTCCTCTCTCTCATCAGGGGAATTCCCATCATTTTTCAAAACTGCCATCATAAAGCCTCTGCTGAAGAAACTAACACTTGACCAGAATAATTTAAAGAATAACCACTTAGTTTCTAATCTCCTGTTCATATCAGATATCTTAGAAAAAGTTATTCTAACCCAACTTGTATCTTATGTTAATTCAAACAAACTTTTTAGCAATCTGCATATTGTCCTTGCCGCAGTACTGAAACTACTCTTCTGAAAGTATTTAATGATGTTATCTCTGCTTTGGAAAGTAGACAGATTACAGACCTGACCCTCCTTGATTTGTCTGCAGCATTTGACACAATAGACCATGATACATAACTTTACTGTCTCCAGCATTTAAAAATCTTAGAGAAAGTTGTTCTAACCCAACTTATATCTCATTTGAATTGAAACAGTCTAATTAGCATTGTACAATCTGTATATTGCTATTGCCAGAGTACTGAAACTACTCTTCTGAAAGTATTTAATGACATTCTCTCTGCTATGGATAGTGGAAAGATTACAGTCCTCACCCTCCTTGATTTGTCTGCAGCATTTGACACAATAGACCATGATATATTGCTATACCATCTCCAGCATGTATTTGGGATTCACAATACACCCTTACAATGGTTCAAGTCCTACTTAGTCAACATAAATTATATCAGCAAACTGCCTTGGCATGTCCTTGGGAAAGGCAGTTAGCTCCCTTTTCCTTGTCATGTTATAGCCAGAATCGTGTTAAAAGCACCATTAACAACAACAAAACTAAACTGTTGGGCATTTGGAATGGCTTATAATATACGACACCATCATGATGCATATACTTATCATTTCGTGAATATCTCTCCAACTGTTTCAAAGTTATAGGAGACAAGTAAATATTAATAGATGAATGTATGTAAGGATAGTTGGAGAGACTGACGTTGCCTTAACATGATAAACCTGTGGAAAACGTGTTGATAACAAAAAAAATGATGTATCTTTACCCATAGTTAAAATTTATTTCAAGTATCCATTAGGCAACAACAATAACAGCAGCAAACCAGGGTTCTTACAGACATGAATGGCTGCAAGAAAAAAAATTGCATGCAGTAGATTGCATCAAATACATTTAGATTGTTGAAACATGCAATCTTAACAGTATCCTGCAGGCTACACTTATCTTCTTTCTACATAGGTGTTGTAAGATATCTTGCATATTCTGTTAATTAGGTATGTAATACATTGATTCAAGTATTAAGTTGTTCTTGGGTTCTATTTTTATTCTCTTTGGAAAGTCTGATATAGTTCTGTTAGCTATACTGGGGTTAGACCAGAGTGGGATGGACCTTTTTATGTTGCCCATGATCTGTTGTCCAAATGCAGTCTATCTATTAGCACAAGTTTATCACTACCAATATTAAATTACCTGGATGATTGTCATGAAACACTACATACAGTTTTGCTGCTATGACACCAATATGGCCACCATGGTAGCCAACTTGAATATCTTGTTAATTCATATTCCCTGGTTAGCTTTTTTCATTTTTGCCTAAGGGGGATGGTGGGGTGGGGATGATTTTTTGTTACTTCTGTTTGCATTCAAATAGGTCTGTTTCGAAGAGATTTTTGTTTTGCTGGATTATAGACATTGTATTTGATCAGCCATTTCAGGGGGGGGGGGCAATCCTCTTCATTAATGATCATCACTGTATTAAACTAATCACTCTATATGTAACTCTACTGAAATCGAAATCCATGACTGAGCTGCAGGACTAATTAGTTGTCACTAACTAATCTCACTGACAGATCAGCTGACACTAATTAACCACTTCCATATGATTTCAATCTACAATCAATGATTTGTGTATCATGATGTGACCATATTATTTGTGTATCATGATGTGACCATATGATTTGTGTATCTTGGTGTTATCATATGATTTGTTTATCTTGGTGTGATCATATTATTTCATGCATCATGGTGTGACCATATAATTTGTGTAACTTGGTGTGACCATATTATTTGTGTATCATGGTGTGACCATATAATTTGTGTATCTTGGTGTGACCATATGATTTGTGTATCATGATGTGACATTATTTGTGTATCTTGGTGTGACTGTATGATTTGTGTATCATGGTGTGACCATATTATTTGTGTATCTTGGTGTGACCATATGATTTGTGTATCATGGTGTGACCATATTATTTGTATATCTTGCTGTGACCATATGATTTGTGTATCATGATGTGACCATATGATTTGTGTATCTTGGTGTTATCATATGATTTGTGTATCTTGGTGTGACCATATTATTTGTGTATCTTGCTGTGATAATATGATTTGTGTATCTTGGTGTGATCATGTTATTTGTGTATCTTGGTGTGATCATATGATTTGTGGAATTTTGTGTGACCATATGATTTGTGTGTTTTGGTGTGATCATATGATTTGTGTGTCCTGATGTGATCATATGATTTGTGTATCTTGGTGTGACCATATGATTTGTGTATCCTGCTTTTGCCATATGATTTGTGTATCCTGGTGTTACCATATAAATTGTGTATCATGGTGTAATCATATGGTTTGTGTATCCTGGTGTTACCATATAAATTGTGTATCCTGGTGTGATCAAATGATGTATGTACTCTGGTGTGACCATATGATTTGTCTATCCTGGTGTGACCATATAGTTTGTGTATCCTGGCATTTTGTATTTTCACTTGATTTGTCTTGTTGAGTACAAATCCCTTCAGTTACTGCTGTAACCTACAGGCTCTGCACATGTGCAAAATATATAATGTACTTTAATTATTATGGTCAAACTTCCAGGTTGACATATAATAAGAAATTGTTCCCAAATTTGCATTCTTGAAATGTGTTTGACTTGTTAGTTAGTAGCTATAGATGTCTAAATTTAATGGATTTATCAATATCCAGGTATGGATGTTTCTTTTTATAATTTGGATTAATGGAAGGTTCCCTGGTTCTTCATGTTATAATTAAAAACAATGTGGTCTTGTTTATCTCACTCCAGGTAATGTAAAACATGGTTTTTTTCTGCATTCCTATGAAAATTTAATTTGTCAAGCAGGTAGAAAATATCCCAATTGCATTTCACCACTGTGGATAGAAATGTTTTAATTTGCATCAATGGATATTCTATATCTGACATATGTAGACAGCAGTTCCAATGTGTTGGTCTGAGTATCCGTAAAGTCCAAGCTCATAATATGAATTGATATTGTACAGCTGAATTGTACTAACTTTGTGGGAGGTCATGGGTTCGATCCCTGGCTGAGTCATTCCAAAGACTTGTTAAAAAAATGGTACTGCATGTAACAGGAGCCATGCTTGGTGGTCAGCATTAAGAGGTTAATGTTAGGACTGGTTGGCCTGGTGCCAGGATAATGTGACTGGGTGGGACATCATGCTACATGTCTGCAGCATGATGACCCAGTGCTAGGCATGACTATAACTGCCACACTGTAGACATCATAGCTATAAAAATGGAAAAGAGAGAGAGAGAGAGAGACACACACACACGCACACGCACACACACACACACACACCTTCTAGGACTGTCCTCTTGGTTACATTTAATGTTTTCTTATCATAGTTGAAACTTTCTTCTATTAAAACTTTCAGACATTTTGGTTAAAGTAGGGCATGGATTTATCAGCAGCAGGGAGATTATAATGGAATAAATATGGTAATTAGACATCAATGATTTTGTCTCTTTGAAAAAATAACATATTTATATCTGATATTATTTTTTTTTATAACTTTGCTATGTATTTACATTTATTTGGAAGATTCTTTCTTCCAAATATTTGGTGCAATTTAGCTTTGCATTATTCAAACTTTATCATATGTTGGCACCATATAGTCACTATGGTGCTGAGGTACAATAACATGCTGCATATATATATATATATATATATTGTTACGGCTATTGGATTTAAATTATTTATTTTTTAATTGTTAAATCCAAATTTGTCATTTAGGGTTTAATATTCATTAATTGAGAGATTTTTCTGGTAAATTCAGGCTGACTTAGACTCAAACTGTAAACAAGTTTTGACCTTGGCTTGTTGATCTAATTCCTGACCTTGCTTTGGACATTGTCAACAAGCTTCTAAAACTATTGGTTAATTTCAAGGACAACTTTTTATTTTTAGTAATTCATGGCTTATTTTCTTCTGGATCATTTTATTATTACATGACTAGGTGAAGGTAGACTCTTCCTCTGACTTTCTATCAATTTCTAGAAAATCACGTGATCACTTGTTTACTTAAGAAAAACAAGTATAAGAACTGTTGTTTGGGATAGAACAAATCAGTAGAATTTTGGGCTTTAAAATGAACAGTTGTGTATTCATGTTTGAGTTATAATTTTTATTATCTTGTTCTGGACTTTGTGTCAATTCATTGAAGAAAGAGGATTTATTATCTCTTTGGAAGAGAAAACATTTGCTCAAAATTCATTTGGATGATAAATTAAACAAGAACTGCATCACGTGACATTGTCAGCCATTTTGGATTACATCGTCAAGGTTCGAACCTGGAACTATTAGAACATTTATTTATCAGGACTCTTACAATTCTATTAGTGGATTATTTTTGTGAATTCTATATTGGATTAATGTTGGATTTGATTCTCTAAAACTGTAAGTTTATTTATTTTATGAAAATAATTGTACTAAATAAATCATTGTTAAAGTTTTACAAGCTTGTTAGTTTTCACTCTTTCTGTGTTGCTGCTTATTCGAGCCTAAGCACGTAACTATATATATATATATATATATATATATATATATATATATATATATATATATATATATATATATATATATATATATGACCTAAATGAATACCAAGTTTTGGGAGATGTAAATGAGCCATACAGATTTTCATTAAACTGTTCTTCAGGCATGTGCTTCATGATGTAAACAAACCAGCATAAAACTGGCATAATAAACTGTAAACAGCCCACCCATTAATTAACTTGAAGTTAATGTTAAAGCAGATGGTACTGCATGTAACAGCTGCCATTCTCCAGTCTGTCCCAGTGTCACTATCCAATTTTGTGGCAAGCCCTGTTCTACCTAAGACCCAATCAACACCTAAATAAGACTAAACACTGCATATTTACAATATAAAAAACAAGGTTTATTTTCACAAGCTCTCTGTCATGGAGTGTAATCATTATTACCTTTAATTCACAAAAGTTAAGGCAGACAATTTGATGATCTGGATGGACTTTGATAGCAAGACAGTGTTTTAAATAGTCAGGAGATAATAAATGATCCATTATTTCAAATAATCAGAATAATGTAGAATCTTAAAAGATATTTGTCATAAACATTTTTGAGGTTTGATTAAAAACAAGCTGATACTGATGTTTCATCACATTATGAGTGATGTAATGTCTTCCTTGAACTGAGAAACACTGCCATTATTTTACATTTATATAAATTAACCTGATGCTGATTGGTGACATCTTTGGGTGAACTGATTTCAGTCAAAGGTTGGAACAAAAAATTTCATGACATCACTATTGTTAACAGAAAAGATATGTCAGATGGTCTTCAACCCATGTTTTGCCCTTCAAAGCATTCCAGTGCCCCAGCTGATCATCCATATTCACCAGAGTCATATTTTTACCTAATGCAAGGATTTTCTTCTCAGATCCACTTTTAAAAATGCGGGCTTGCCTCTCTTTATTCCCTCTCGAATTGATTTGTGTGCTATGGGTGAAATGTTCCTGTTATTAGACAAGTCATTAATAGGATTTGTCGACTGTATCTCATATCTACTTTTGGAACACTCCTGGAAAAAAAAAGGAATTACGAGCAACCTCATTGCCTGAATTATGGGATGGCACCTCTTATGCAACCTCATTGCCTGAATTATGGGATGGCACCTCTTATGCAACTTCATTGCCTGAATTATGGGATGGCACCTTTTATTTTAAAACTGAAAATTTGAATGTCATTTGAACTAACATTTTGATTATTTCAAAGACTGGTTTATGTCTGATAGCTTTTTTAGCAAATCATTTCCTTTCTTGCAAACTTTAGTTAGATTTGGAAGAATGGTGAAATTGTTTATAAATGGTTGCCTTTCGGCTTTAAGCATATGACATGAAATTATGTGATTTCACTTTTAACTCGTATGGTTTTACACATCAAAACAACTGTATGTGTTTTCTTAGGTCAGTATTGTTGTTTCAGTTTATTTGTATTGAAGTAATGACTTTTTCAGTACATATTTATAATCAGTGTCTCTTTAAAGTACATTCAATGAAGTTATGTTTCTATTGTTGGACATGCCCTTGCAGTATTTTTTATGTAAGATTATCATTAGAAAATCAAGGGAAATATATGAGACAGTGAATCTTTGAAGCCCTTAGAATGTTTTTTCTTTAGTGATGGGCATAACTTCCTCAATACCTTTTCACACCACCTGCCGTTGGATCAAACAGTGAAATCCATATAAATAGGATGTTTCAATGACTACATATTTCATGATGACAAAATAAAATAACAGAAGAACTACCACATTTTCAATGAAAATATGAAGATTTATAACAGTATTTACAGATGATAACCTTTTCTTAAGTGAAAGCCTAGATTTAGTTGAACCAGTATATGTATGTAAGCATCATGTGTGATTTCTTATATAATATTTGCAGATGTAGAGTTGTTACTGCCTATGAAAAGGTTTAAGGGTCACAAGGAATATACCCAAAGGAAGTAATTTTAGAAATCGTCCATTGATCCAACGTGTACCAAGTATTCTCCAGCACTCTTGTGATGCATCATATGCACAGGATGCATATATAGTGTTTATGTTATGATTTCCATTACAGTCATGTTAATATGCTTACAAGCCAGATCTGAAGAATTCAGTCTGGCAGTTAGGAATAAAACCTCTTTTTGTAGAAAAGGTAGTTTCCCATTTTCCAAGGATAATAAAAATCAAACAATTCTTTGACATGGACTGTCAGATGGGGAAAAATCTCGGAGTGCCTGATGAAGCTTTTTGAATAATCAGGAGTTTACTGCTATCCCAAGGCAGTATCAGTCTGTTATGATACTATTCTTGATTGCTTGTGTGTATGTTAATACTTTTTGGCATTACCTGATACCTATTGGCTGCTCTAATACTTAATTCTATCATCCAATATGTCTTAACAAACAGACTATTAACACCTTTTTCCCCATGTGGCCATGGGATGATTTATAAAGGGGGAGTTGCCATGGATTGGCACAATTAGTATGCACAATATGCTGTCATAGATTTGGCATATAGAAATGGAATCATCAATTGTGTATGATTTTCTTAGTTGAATATGTTTGAATTTAATGTCCAGAAATGTGGACTGGGAATACATTGGAATTTTTCTCAGCAGCTTTCACTGAAACCATGCTGTTGAATGTAAGTTTGTTTGCACTCAGCATTCTTAGTTGATTAGTATATTACAATTACTTTTATATTATAATTCACTCAATAAATCTTACATATGTCAGCAAATAATATAACCCAAGGGTTTTAAGTTTTCATTGTAATTAAACTATGACATACAACAAATTTTATAATACATTAGAATTTGCTTAAATCCTGAGGATTTTGTTTTCCCTTTTGTAGTGCTTCCAAAATTCAGTTTATATTAGTCTGTATTTGTGGCAGATTTTATACAGAGCATTCCAGCTCACAACCAAACTGCCCATTTCATTCTAAATATTGTGTTCCTCTAACAGGTAGATTACACAGGTTCATCTGTAAGTGATGTCGTAGCAAAAGGAATAAAATTTGTAACCTATTGACAGTCATGCCTTGTCAGTATTTACACTGGTTTTAGAACAAATGTGAATGGTCTGTATAATAATGGTGCATCCTATTGTTACTAATCACACAAGACACCAAAGATCAAAATCGCACCCATCATGTGTACCATAAATTATGAATGACCAAGGGTATGCCTGTGTTGGATGGATCTTGCAGTGTAAGAAATGACATTAAGATACTGTAGACTTCAGAATACAATTGACCTCATCGGTTGTCATTTATCCACTTCAAGATGCTTTGTGTTCCCTCCGGAACACGATTGTTTATGAAATTTGTTGTGAAGAATGTGAAATTTGAACTTGAACAAGTTAGAAAAATAAAGAAAAAATGTCACATTTGGTCATGATTTCTGGTATGTAAAACCTTTTTGAAGAGGCCAGCCACCTCAGTGTCCTTAAGAAATTAAAGGCAGTCGGTTCTCTTTTCCTGTGCTTATTATTGCCTACAGTAATATGTTGAAAGTGCTGTTAAAACCAACAAGACAAACAACTATCTTTTGTATTCTGTTTTACTTATTTTTAATTTGGTGAATGCTTAATCTGATTTTGAATTTTATAAGTTTTATCATTGCACAGATTTTTTTATACCCATAGGTTGTGAAGACAGTACACATTTTTACGTAAGGCTTTACATTTTTAGTGAACTTTCAAGTAGCTCAGTTGGCTGTAGAGCCAAAATGAATACTATTTTTTTTTGTCTTCAGATATTTATTGAATGTATTCAGATACAATTTGAATATTTGTCAGGGTTAATAAATCTATCAAATTCATCCTTTTCTTCTTTCTAATCTTTGGTATTTAATAACTATCTACCCACTTACACTACCAAGTCACAATGAAAACAATGTGAACATTTTTAAGGGTCTTGCAAATATATAATTGGTATTCATACCAAATATTAAATGAATATGAGGTGTTATTTCAATTTTTATTGAAATTCATTACAACCAAAAAAATGTTCCTTCAGTGCAGAAGATGGAATATAGGTACTGAAACCAATGATGATCTGTTTCTTGCTCAGTTCAACGCAGTTTCTTTTAAAAAAATGTTATCTGGTAAGTGATTTGTTGAAAATAAATAGAACATGGACATTTGGCAATTTTAACTTTTTTAAATCTGGATATTTTGGTTGATAAGTATGGATTTATTGACTTTGATGTGCCCCCCTGCTTGATATCAGGTTTATCAACCTGTATCTTCAGAATTATTTTGATATTATAAATACCATGTAAATGTGAATTTGAATTTCAGTGATTAGCATATTTAAAGTTATTACCTTGTAGATTTGATTGAACTTTAAGCCTTGTTTATATTTTGTCATTGTTTCTTTTACAAAATGCTGCTAAGCTTATAAGGTGAACAACCTTATATTCAAAGAACCATGTTTATAGTTGGATATTTGTAAGAAAGTATTCTGATATAAATATTCAGTTATTCATATTAGCTTTAGTTGGCATAGCATCAGGCTCATAATCCAAGGGTGTGCTGGTGGGCTTGACATCCTTACAGATTAACCCAATTCAGTTACCATGGTGTGTCATTGGAAAATGTATTCACATTTACCTGGACACAATATGGTCAATAATTACAGTCAGTGCAGTTAAAACCCCAGCAATAATTGTTTTTGCAGATGATTTGGTTTTGTTCGTTGCTCAAAAGATAATAAAATTACATTTATTTTCATTGCAGTCTATGAGATTGTTGTCTTTGATTTGAGTTGCACACTATTGTGAAATGTCAAATTTTTAATAAGCATTGAACCTTAAAGCTGAATGCATTGAGCATTAAGTATTTATCACTTTTAAATCTGAAAAGTCTTTGTAAAGGGTCACTTTTACCTTTCCCCCATGTCATTGTTAAAACTTCACAGGGCCAGCTTTCCAACTCAATGAATGGTTTTGAGAGAGAGAAACAGCTGAATTTTTTATCCATGACAAATAGTCATTCTTTAAAAAGAACAGTTATATAACATAATTCAGAGATTCTGACTGATGAAACAAATGATTGTCTTAGGAATTATTTTTAGAAACCACTGCTTATGATTTACCATAGTGAAATTAAGGCACCTTAGAAGTAATGTGAATTTAAAGTGACAGCCTTGGTCAAAATTCTTATGTCTGAAAGTTCCTGGGAGAGGAGACATTTGACTCCATTTAGAAAGCCTAGAACAAAGAATAGTGCTTTCCACATTAAACAAGAAAAGGACCAGGTACATGTCATGTGATAAAGACAGGATTTAGTGATGGGAGTCTTATAAAGATAACAGCATTAAGGTACGCAATTTTAATTTCGCATAATATTTTATTTTTTGATTATTTGTTTTATATGTTGGATAGGACTAGGTTCCATATTATGTATCATTTATTCTGTTTTATGGAAATGTGTTGATGTTAGAGTTGTTATGCAATTTATCTTATTTACTTTAATGGAAATGTGTTGATGTTAGAGTTGTTATGCAATTTATCTTATTTACTTTCATGGAAATGTGTTGATGCTTGATTTGTTATGCAATTTATCTTATTTACCTTCATAGAAATGTGTTGATGTTAGAGTTGTTATGCAATTTATCTTATTTACCTTCATGGAAATGTGTTGATGCTTGATTTGTTATGCAATTTATCTTATTTACCTTCATGGAAATGTGTTGATGCTTGATTTGTTATGCAATTTATCTTATTTACCTTCATGGAAATGTGTTGATGCTTGATTTGTTATGCAATTTATCTTATTTACTTTCATGGAAATGTGTTGATGTTAGAGTTGTTATGCAATTTATCTTATTTACTTTCATGGAAATGTGTTGATGTTAGAGTTGTTATGCAATTTATCTTATTTACTTTCATGGAAATGTGTTGATGTTAGAGTTGTTATGCAATTTATCTTATTTACTTTCATGGAAATGTGTTGATGCTTGATTTGTTATGTAATTTATCTTATTTACCTTCATGGAAATGTGTTGATGCTTGATTTGTTATGCAATTTATCTTATTTACCTTCATGGAAATGTGTTGATGTTAGAGTTGTTATGCAATTTATCTTATTTACTTTCATGGAATTGTGTTGATGCTAGATTTGTTATGCAATTTATCTTTTTAATTTTACAGTTATGAGTTAAAATGTGATCCAAATTTCGTGTGTAGGATTTCATAGGGTTATATGAAACAGATATGAAATAAATTCCTTTGTCTGTTAGGACGATACTGATTATCATGAGTTAATGATATCTATTTGTTATATTTGCTTTTGTAATGTATAAATAATCTGGAAGTGAGTAAGGATTTGTTAATTTTATGCAGTAGTAATTGATCATGTAGTAGCACACGGTAAATATTTGTTTGACCGCTTACATGGTACCGGTAATTTATGACCTGTCACTGCGAAGCGAAGGCAAAATACTACTGTAGTAAGTCAAGTCTTAGTGTCTGGATACTAGCGTGTTCGGAGTAAAGTAAGTGAAGGAAATTTATGTATGTCTAGGAAGTGGTACGTATGGAGATAATTTTGGTCTTTAAGGAAACACCTTTCAATGGAGATTTAGAGATAAGTTTGGTCTTTAAGGAAACACCTTTCAAAGATTAGGGATAATTTTGGTCTTTAAGGAAACACCTTTCAAAGAGAGAGTGAGACTCAAGTCTGAAGACGGAAGCCTGGAAAAAAAGATAAGTGATGAAGAAGTCCGAGAAAGGAGTAGTGCTGAGTTTAGAGTAAAGGACGAGGAAGTCACAGATGGATGAGGCAGGCAGAACAGAAAGACTAGACGAAATAGGAAATGTTCAAACACGGTTGAGAGGAAGGTGATGCAATCAGTCATAGACATTGCACTCTTTTCACCACTCAGTATTATGATGATGAAATAAGTCCAGATCTGACACTGCTGTTAAATCACGTTAATTTAAGTCAAATTATAACTTCCACTATTAATTTGTTTGATTAAATTTATTATTTTTATTGTCTAAGGGGGCTCGTATTGCATTATTTCTTCCCAGTAATCTTGTCCAGTTTATGTTCTATGTTAATTTGCACTTACACCGGGTCATAACATTAAGGGAGGTCATTCCCTAGATAATGTAGCTAAATCCAATTAACTACCATTCTTACTAAGAGGGAGATGTTTCAGCAATAACTAAACATCTAGAATGGTACTTAGAAAAATTATGGTCATTTAATTTACCCTTGTCTATCATAACAGCTTGCTGCTGCTAATCTGCTAACTAACAAATAAATAAATAAATACTATTTGCTAATATTTTACTAAATTCATAAAACACTGGTATAATATTATTATTTCAATAATATTATTATGAGATTAATTATTATTTTGCAATTTTGGACCATCAGTCGGTTCTTTTAAGATAAAATTTGCAAGAAATAATTCTATTTTTTATTGATACAGTACATTTGTTGGAGTAGCACTTGTAAATGTACTGTTAAGTTCCATTCAGAAACATTCAGTATTATGTACTGACAATGAGTCAAAGAACTTGTTTCCAATAGATACATCTTTATCATGAAAATTAATGCAATATGACCTTATTACCCATCTCTGTGACTACTGTAATTAAGAAAGTAGGTTGCAGAGACCCATTTTAGGTGTGCGTTGTATATGAAGATACAACTATCCAATGTGGATGACCTCATTAGATGTATTGATAAATAAGGCAGTAATCAATGTTTCAACTGATTACAGAGCTGAGATACAATTTATGAAGCAAAACAAACATAATTCTCAGAAAATCCATAGAAATCAATTTGGAGTATGTTGTTTATTGTGGGTATTTCCTTCTTATATCATAGTTCAGTGACTACTGTAACTGTACATATTGTAATGCTTGTGTAGAAATTCTGAATCTTTGTTACAACCTTTGGTACAATGTGTGAGCTTGATGTATCTGTTCTATTGTACAGATGCAGTATATGTCACAGAATTAGGCGAAAATTTGAACTGATTTTTGTTGTACTTGAATTGCAAACGAAACTCACCATTTTCTTGATTTCGTCGTACACGCATTACCTGGGGTGATTAAGTGGCGTGTAACGATTTGCATGTGCCAATTTGTAATTTACATGAAATCCGAAATACTCGTTTTACGTGGTGTACGGCAAGCTCGATGTGATTTATGTTCACCTATTGAGAGTATATAAGGTTAAGGATTTCTCATTATTATTTACGGGAACCCAAATATCTAATCGAAGGATAGATAACCTCGTCTTGCAAATCTCCAGCCAAAGGGGTGAGTGTTAAATTTACATTTCGTTTTATTGTGAATTTTATTCAGATTATCATTTCGTATAATGATGCTTTTATTGCAATTAAACGTGGAATATTTGGAATTACTAGTCACTTTTAGACTTTAAATACAATATCGTAATCTATGGCTTAGATTATTTTTGAGACAACTATTATTAGTCTGGTTTTGTTTATTATAGCTAATTCAGTCTGATTCAGTCTGATTCCAGCTGATTCCGTCGTTGATTCAGTCTGATTCCAGCTGATTCCGTCGTTGATACCGTAGAAGTACATCACTGATAGCGCATCTAATAACATCGTTGATACCGTCTCTGATACCGTAGCTGCTAACATAGTTGTTACATTGTTTCTGGTACCGTAGCTGCTAATAACATCGTTGATACCGTAGCTGCTAATAACATCGTTGATACCGTAGCTGTTAACACATCTGATACCATCTTTTGATAAACGTCTTTGAAATCGTTTGATTTGTTGTGGGACATCTATTGTTTGTTCTGGAATATCTCTGTATAAATATCTGAATGTGCTTGTGCCGTTAATTTGTGCAAACGGAATTGAAGTATCTGTCTGTGTGTCGAACTGTCTGTTCGTCAACATCTGTGTAACATGTAAATATCCGGAAAGCTAGAAGTCCGAGTGTCGGAGCTGTCTTAGAGTTGTAAAACGTCCGGGTCGACATCTAGGGGAGTGAGGAACCGTTGGTTCGGGTAGATGTTGTATGCTGTCTGAACGTATAACTGTGGTGGATCCGTGTAGGGAAACGTCCGATAATAGTATTGGTCAACCCTCGGTTCTCGGGGAAACTGGGAGACGATTCAACTGTTGCTGAATCGTGCGGTTATACAGGGGAGACACATAGGTGTATTGAAATTGTGATATAATTTAATACATTGTTGTATTTGCATGTTTATGTCAGATCGCAATAATATTTCAAGTGATCACATAGATATAAATAAAAGCTAGCAACTTGATTCAATACAAGTATATGATCGTGCTAGTTATCGCAATCCATCGTGCGATAGATAGTTTGTCGTTTGTGTTTATTTTTTTTCGTAAATCATTCTTGCATTTATTTAACTTTCGTAAAGGATTCTTGGATCTGTGTATAATCCAAGAGATCCCTTTACATCTGAGATTCCTTTTGTATTGTTATTTAATTTGTTCATGTATTGTGAATGGTTGTGAGTTTAATTGTGGGTTGAGTGCATGAATTATTGTGTTGTTAGATCTGTATTTTTTTCATTTATAATTTATTACATAAATTTATATTTTCTTTCACAAATTGTATTTGTATTGTTCATTTAATCCACCCTCCTCTCGGTAACAATTCTGTTACAGTATAAAAAAAAGATTTAAATAATTTTATTGTTAATTTTTGTATTCTTGTGTTGTCAAAATGTAGAGCAAACTGATAACATTGTGGAGTGAAGTAAGACTTGAAGACTTCACTTCAGAATTCATTCTATTATATTTTTCCATTCAGATCTTAGTGACAGAAGTTGATCTACAGACATTATATAAGATAAAATTTATTTGAAAACTGCATGATTGAAAACTATTCAACGTAAGTTCTAATGAGCTTTCTAATGACGTGGCATAAAAAAGATAAAGACATCAAATCAAACATGCTTGGCAATGCGTACAATATACAATTTGACAAAACAGTGTAAAAGGTGAAAAATTAAGTGAAGCATTTTAAAACGTACTTTTTAAGTGATTTTAGTATTTGAGTAAATTAGAAACCACAAGTTAGGATAATTTACAAAATGCCCTCCCTCTCTACCCCACTCCCCCTCCTCCCCTCCGTGTACGAAAATGCATTACTATATTTATAGGTAAAACTTGATATTTAAATTAAAGCAAAAACACCAAAAAAAAAAGAGTAAAATCATGCCAAGTGTATAACATCAATTATTTACAGGTATTTGGATATGTGGACATCTGAACAGTTAGCCTCTGACATAACTGATGGTTTATGCTATCACCTTTGTTCAGGTCCTTGTGATACTGAATGCTTAACACCTTTACATGTCTGTCTATAGAACTTGTACAAATTCATCTTGCAGTTTCTCTTCTGTTGTGAACAAATTTTCAATTTGAAATATGCATTGAAATTTGTACAGAAAATCTTTTGCATTTAAAGAAGTTCATATACTAACAAGTTGATAGGTAAATATGACTTTTTATGCTTCAGCAAAGTTTGCCAATCTACTTACAGATGTAAATCTATAATATTTTAACTGCCAGCATTTAATTATTTTTAGCACTTGTTTTACAATTTTGCTTATTTTCATGCCATCAAATACTGAAATGACCAGTAGTAGTTATTTTGTTTCCATAAGATTTTGTCCCCTCAATTTAAGTAGAGCATTAATTATCAAGACTCAACAGGGCACACAAATGTTGTATGGATAATTGGAAGTTTTGATAATCAAGTTTGTACATGCAGTGAATCCTCGCAAGGTTAGAATCCCTTGGGACTATATTACAATTTTGGTTTTGATAAGTTTTGGGTTTTCTCAGGTTCTCTATTTTCACCATTAAATATGTATAAGTTGGTATTCTCACATTATACTAAATTTTGCAATGGAACCACACTAAGTTATTTCAATAATTCAGTAAAATATGGGAAAGCAATAGTTTCTATATCTCCAAATTATATGGTAAATTGTATTAAGGTTAAGAGTGTCTTAATCCCCATTGTTAATTAATTGGTAGGTTGTACAATTAGCATTTGTCTTGCAATAAATCAGGACTGAATACAAGTGTGATAGTTGTGGTGTGCAGATCATAAACAATAATATGTCATCTTTCTTATGCATTTGGGCAAGAAACAGTTAAGTAAAGTGAGAATGAAGACATACAATGAAATTAAAAATAAAAAGATGTAAAAAGTTACCAAAAATTTAATTAAAATAAATATATTTTAAATCAGATATACATAACAACATAAGTACCAACTGCTATTAGTATACCAATTGAATCACTAAGTCATATTGTAATATACTGTTTATATCCAATATAGACACTAGTTTTGTCCACCTCTCCAAATTCTACACTAATGTTTATCTGCATTGTTTCTCACTATTTTTGTCCAATCAGAATATCTATGACTCCATTATATCTACAGTATTAGGTATCCAATCTCTTAACTCCCCCATTATATCTACAGTATTAGGTATCCAATCTCTTAACTTCCCTTCTTGTATTTCTTTCTCTAATTCTTTTTTCCAAATACATCTTATCTGTGCTGTTCCTTTTTCTTCCTCTGCCCTGTTTCTGCGATTCTTTCTGCCTTGTTTTCTTTTGTCTTCTGCTTTCTTAACCTTCTTTTTTTCTACTCTTCTGTTCTGCACTCTATATCTTGTATCTATTCTATATACACATATTGTAATCAAGCACCATTTCCCCCACCCCTTACTAGATGAAAGACAGACCACTCCTGTGGCCTAGTGGTTAGAGTGTCCGTCTTGAAAGTAGGAGTTCGTGGGTTTGAACCCTGGCTGAGTCATACCAGATTTACAAAAATGGTACTAACAGCTGCCTCTCTAGGTGCTCAGCATTAAGAGGTTAGTGTTAGGACTCAGGTTGGCCAGGTGTTAGGATAATGTGACTGAGTGGAAAATCATGCTACATGTCTGCGGCATGATGCACCAGTACTTTTTACATAGATTCTTGAAGCTTTCCTATAACCCAAAAACTTTACTTGATATGTTAATTCACACATCCAGTTTATATTAGTTTCTATGATGCTGGCATAGTTACCCAGATTTATCATTGCTTCACTTACATCTATCTCTCAATTTCCCATATTCACACACCCACCCAACATATTACTAGTTAGAATCCTGATATTGGTACTGCTATATACATGTATTTTACTTTTTCCCACGCTAAAATCCCTTTTGTCACATGTACTAAGTAAGATTCCCTTTGGTTATAGATACACCAATAGTACTCTACAATTCAGATAGGGATCAACATCTCTGCTTAAATCGGAGTTCAGGCACTTTTAAACTACACTTACAAATTAGCTTGCTGGCATCTTTATTGGTATTATTTTTAACAACCTACATAGGTAAACACAGAGATAAATATCTATAACATGATCTTGTTTGGAGTAGCTATTTCCATCCAGTATCAGTTTCCAGGAGTGAGTCAGCAGTATAATTCACTAAAATAAAGTATGTAATTGAAATTAATACCAACCACTAGCTGACTACCAAAGAGCTGTAAAGGGTAAAATTTGAAATGTGAAACTTAGGAACCATGGTGATTCAGTGGTTAGCATGACAAACTTGAGACTGAAAGCATGCAGGCACAGTTCCTATTGGATTAATTTCAGCTACATGTACCATGGTACTTGCCTGGGTAAATCACTTCACTCCATTTTGCCATGGGACTAAATAATTGGCTGGGCAAGTCACTTATGCTACTTTGCCATGGCACTGATCGTTTTCCTGGGCAAGGCATTTCACTCTATTTTGACAAGGTTCTAAATAACCTTCGTGTGTTTGTGATATAAAATACATCAACCAATATAGCAAATGGTTTCAAAACAAATTTTATATTTACATAGTTAACAGGATTTCAGTAAGAATTTATTTCAAATATATTCAGGTTTTTTGTTTGCATTCAGTACAACTATATACATTGGTGTCCTTGGTGTTCAGTGGATAATGGTGATAATTATCAGGAGGTGGTGTTGATGATTGAGTAATTAATAACATAAAGTATGACATTAATGAATTTGAATATCTGAGATCTGAGCAGAGATATAGAATACAATAATATTATCCCCCATATGAGATCTGAGCAGACATATAGAATATAATAACATTAGCCCCCATATGAGATCTGAACAGAGATATAGAATAAAATAACATTATCCCACATATGAGATCTGAGCAGAGATATAGAATAAAATAACATTATCCCACATATGAGATCTGAGCAGAGATATAGAATAAAATAACATTATCCCCCATATGAGATCTGAGCAGAGATATAGAATAAAATAACATTATCCCACATATCTAAAATACAACATTTACATGACTAATATGAAATTGAACATGAAATGTGAATTATTCAATTCTCTTGAAATGGAGATAAAAATGTATGCAAAATTCAAATAGTCATTCTGTGATACTGATTGAACAAATTTCATCCTATGATTGAGTGACAGATTGAACTCAGACTGCCAGCATGACAGCATCACCTGGTGCTACTGATTTTTTCCTAATCAGTGTTGGTGACCAGTTATCATTTCTGTCACTTTCCCTCTCTCTCATTCTCTTTAGCCTTTTGGGTCATCAGTTTGTTGTTTTGCAGACTGTGCTGTTTTTCTCACTGTAGAATACAGATGTGTGTTGAGCTATTTTCTTAACATCAGAATACAGAATATAACGTTTGTACTCCTGGAATCAACAAATAGTCACACTCTCTTGCATCAGAAAACCTTCTTAATTGAACTTTTCATGATGGTGAACTTAAAAAGTGTGGTGGACTTCTCGTTTACATTAAGGATGGCATTTCCTTCAAACGATATGATTTTGAGGAAATTGGTGTGGAAATAATTTGGCTAGATGAGACGTATTGTCCAAAAATCATTTGTTATAGACCAGTGAACACTGACAATACATTATACTTGGTTAACTATATCTCAAAACAAGCTTGAAACTCTGTAAATAGAAAACAAAAAAGTCTGTTTTGTGAGTGACTTCATTTACAATTTGCTTTATAATACGAATCAAAGCTATATTAAACCATGAATTCCCTGAATTATCAACAACTACTTCTTGTACCCATTAGGATTACATAGGTATGTGAAACACAAATCAATTATCTTTATACTAACAATGCTGACAATATTATACAAGTTGCAGTTTCATCCGTAAGTGATAATTAGCCTATAGCTGTACAAAAAAAATAGATTGAAAAATGAAACTTTTATCACACAAATATATAAAGTATCAAATACTGAAAAGATTTAAATTTAAAATATTCTTTAAAGAACTGAAAGATATCTCTTGGTCAGTAATTGGATGCTTTGATGACCCATAAGACTCTCTTGACATCTGGATGGATATGTTAACTGGCAACCTGAGCACTCTTGCTCCTTTCAATTTCATGAGTCAAGCAACAAAATCAACCAAATTGGATTACAGGTGATGTACTGAATGCTATTAACACAAGGGATAGATTTCATAAAATTAATAGATACTGACAGTTACAGATTATGGAGGAACAGAGTCAAGTCAATGATTCAGAAGGCAAAGAAAACTTATTATTCCACTGAAATGTCCGAATATTGTTATAAAAAGAGAATCTTAGAAAACTCATGAAAACCTTAAATGAATGACTTGCAAGGCAAATAAATCAAGAACCTGCCATTTACATGTACATGTATTAGTGATATATATATATATATATATATATATATATATATATATATATATATATATATATAGTAATGAATTAAGAAACTGCCTGGAATCATTTAATTTACTACTTTAATGAAAATTAGGCTTCCATGAAGGACATTCATGCCAGACCACACCAACTTGGATGGTGGAAATTTGGTTAACAGCAATAGATCAAGATAAACTTGTACATGTAGTCAGATTGTAATTTTTGACATTACAAAGGCTTTTGACAATGTAAATCACAAACTCACATATATTAAGTTAACCATGAAAGTTCAACCTATCTTGAAGGCAGACAACAATAAGTTTATATTTTAAATAAATGTTCAGATGCTCAGATAAGAAACTGATGTAGTAAGGTGTTCCACAAGGATCAGTTCTTGGACCATAACTTTTTCTGCCTTAAATATGTATATATTAACTCAGATGCCATTGTAGATGGTCTCATGAAATATTGATCAGTTGACCAAAATGATCTTCTTTAAATTAAGTCTATCTTATGATTATTATTATTATTATTATTATTATTATTATTATTATTATTATTATTATTATTATTATTATTATTGTTGTTTATCAAACTTAACAGAACTACTAAGGTCATTGTGCAACTAACACACTCATTATCTTATTATCACAAAATGATGTCTTGTTAGTGGCTACCACATTTCAGCTGACCATGACATAATTAAGACTTCTTTAGGTAAGCATCACACGCCACTCTAGCAATAAATCTACCAGTTGAATTATGCTAGTCGACATATGTTCCTAATGCTACACCATTGATTCTCAGTTTAAAAGAATTCATTAACTTAATTACACATGAATTAATGGATTTCACTCATTGTCTTAACTATGATACTTTGCTAATTAGTGATTCATTGGCATACATGTTCAGACGTAGAAAAATCTTTAGTGTACCATATACAAGCATGTTGCTGTTGTTTTAGAGTTTAGTGCCATTTTTCAGCACACGATAGGCTATACATGGCGGCCAGTTTTATTGGTGGAGGAAGAACCCGGGAAAACACCGGAAAGAACCACCACGAGAAGCTACCGGCAAGCTTTCTCACATAACTACATCAGCCGAATCTTAGACTCAGACCCATGCAGACAGAAGTGAGATGGCAGTGATCTGTAATGGAAAGCGCTTTAGACCACTCGGCATCTTGGGGCCCCTATACATGCATGAAACCATCATACAATTAATTTAAGAAAGATAATTTATTCCTCACAATTTGCTATAAGAAATACATGAAATCTTACACTATGAAACAACTTAATTCAAACTTATTCATATCAGCAAAATATTGTACGACATCCATACCAGATAAGAATCATATAACATGCATGAATATTTCTGAACTATGGAAAAATTGAAGTATGAATTTAAAATTAATAAATTCATCAACAATTACAAACTTACATCAGAAACCGCACCAGTGGCCTAGTGGTTAGAGCATCTGCTGTGGAAGTTGGAGGTCATGGGTTTGATCCTAGGCCGAGTCATACCAAAGACTTACAAAATTGGTATTATCAGCTGCCTCGCTTGGTGCTCAGCATTAGAAGGTTAGTTTTTGGACTGGTTGGCCTGGGGTCTGGATTATGTGACTGGGTGAGACATCGTGCTACAAGTCTGCGGCATGATACCCCAGTACTAATTCTCACTATAAACTGCCTCACTGCAGACATCGTAGCGATGACTGAAAATTGTTAAAAATCCTAATCAAACAAACAAAAAGTTACATCAGTGAGTATAACCTTTTGCTTTCCCAAGCTCTTGGCTGCTTATCAGAGATATCCATCTGTCCTTCTGAGGATACAGGTCTCTTTGACAATTTGTTTAACATGAAAAGTTATATATAATTTTTTTGGAGTCCATCAGACTTTGCCCATTTGCAGAAAAACTCGGATGAATTGATTTTATGATAGAAAACTATTTTACAACTTGAATTTCATCTGGAAACATTCTCCCTCACATTTAGCCTAGCCAATCAGAATTACTACTTTACCCGCCAAAATTCTTATAACTCCCACAGAAGTTGAAATAATCCTCATTCTATTCTGCTTTTGTTGATAATGAATCTTGCAAATGTCATTTTATGACACCTGTTCCAAACAGACCAGCACTTCATATAAGTTTGTTATCAACTCTGGACACTTTACTGCTATGACCTCGTATTAGCATTGACCTCTATCCATTCCTAACTGTTAAAATGCTTTATATAATTATTGTAATGATGCACAGTTTTGTAGATTATTGTAGCATAGTATAATAATATAAGTAAACAGAGGTCTGACATTGTGGTACATTTAATACATTGGTGGATTTAGTCTGCCAAATCAGACTGATTCAATACATTCACATGGATTAAAACCAAAGGTTATTTTGAAGGTTATAATACTCACCAGATAACAACTGAACATGATCCAGTTCAAAACTTCAACCAAACTTCAATCAATAATTTTTTTTAAAGAATATTTTTGGCATATTATTATCATTAGTTAAGTCAACACCCTTTAAGTAGTGAAATGTTCAAGAATTTTCAAGTAAATTAAAAGTCAGTCTTGTAAAGGATGATGCTGGGCCTGATATTCTTGCCTTAACTGACATCTTATTTCTGTTTACATGGGTTTGAGTTGTGGGTTGGTGGTTCTTCTCCTTTCTTCACCAAATATACTAGTACCATGTAAAGCTTTTGTATGCAGAAAAATGGCTTTGAACCTACAAAACCAAACCTTTAAATGATAATGTTATTGTAATAATAATAACATAATAATAATAATAATAATAATAATAATAATAATAATAATAATAATAATAATAATAATAATAACAACAACAACAACAATAATAATAATAATAATAATAATAATAATAGCAATGATGATAATAATAATAATAATAATAATAATAATAATAATAACAACAATGATAATAATAGTAATAATAATAACAATACTACTACTACTGCTACTACTACTACTACTACTACTACATGTACTACTACTACTACTACTACTATTACTATTGCTACTACTGCTACTACATTTGATCTTCTGAGATTTTAAATTGTGTAGATGCAGACATTTTGATAATTATATAGCTTGTCTATCTGGAAATACTTGAATAAGTAAATTCATCTTCCAAATTTTATTGCATTTATCTAATACTACATTAGCAACCAGGGTTAAAATGAATAAAAAGCAGCCTTCATCAGCTTTCATCTGTTATAATAACTTTATAACTTTTATTTTCCTTTTAAACAATCGTTTGGATACCTAGTGGTTAGGGTGTCCACCGTGGATGCAGGAAGTCACGCTTTCAAACTTGGCCGAGTTATGCCAAAGATTTTTAAAAAATGGTACTAACAGCTGCCTTACTTAACCTCAGCATTAAGAGGTTAGTGTTACGACTGGTCGGCCTGGTGTCAGGATAATGTGCTGTATGTCTGTGGCATGATGGCCCATTGCTAGACATCAGTATTAATTATCACACTGCAGACATGCTAGCAGTATGACTGAATTTTTTTTTTTAAAGCTACATTAAAAATCCAAATCATACTTTATTATGAAACATTTTATTATAACTATTTAATAACAAGCCATCATCACTTAACTTTAGTCTCTGTTTCGTACTATACAAAAAACTTAAATGATTATGCCCTTCTTGGAGTATGTTTGAATCAAATGAATATTTTGTACTGATGGCATCTTTTCATCTAATTCCTTGTCTTACTTTTATTAAACATTTTTTTACTTTATTTTTGAGTTCATTAGTGAATTCTCTAAGCTGACTGGAAGTATTGGTTGCTTTCAATATTTTCTGAACAAATCTTTTCATGTCTTTAGCCTTAATGATAATGAGAGAATCAGTCTACAGCAGCTTTCAGTTGCCCAATGTAGTGTTCTCTACAGATATACAATCCAGAAGTTTATTTTTGTTCTCCCCAATTATAGTGTAAACATTTTAGGTTTGTGTGTAAGCTCCTGAGAACATTGAATTATTTGGCATTGTTCCTTGTGGACGTGTTTACCTTTAAATTTAGGAGACATGTAAATTAATGTAATGATCCTCCTGTTGATTTGAACTCCCAGGTAAATTTAGTTTTTGAAGCAGATGTTTTGCTGTGTGGCAGTATACAACTTAAGATCCTAGTGCCAATTAAAGAACCTGGCAAACTTACCTGTTTGGTCTAGTTCTTAATGGTGGCATACTTTTCAGGGTTTCAGAATGTGTTTTCTTTTACATTACTAAAAAATGTGAGTGTTATTCATGCTAAGGTTGATGTGAAGTGCCAAATTTTTGGTTGAATCTATTAAAAAACTATTAGTTCTAGCCAGCAGCCATTTGTTAGATTTATGAGACACATTTTGCACAGAGAGATACTGGTATAATAGAATGTGACCGGTTCGCCAGTAAGCTGTGTTTGTTTAGAGCAGTACTGACCGCCCTGACACGAACGTGTTAGGGTTTGATTTGGAACAGGCATAGTTGTTATTTTAAACCAAAGCGTGTCATCTTGACATGCTGATGTAAGCGACTTTCAAAGGAAAGCGCGAGAAAATGTATTTGTTCTAATTGGCCACTGTTGAATGAGGGGTGTGTTTGACATGAGAAATCTTTAGAATATAATATCTTCTAGCTGGAATTTACTTCAGTCTGAAAGTTCCTCTGCAAGAGAGGACACTGTAGTATTATTTTTGGATTAAAGACTCCGGAGAGAATTTTAGAGAAGTACCTCCATAAAAATTAGACCGAAAGACCGCCAAAAACCAACGGTTAAGAGACGCACCATAAAAACGAGGTATTTGTTTCAAATCTACACTTATTATGATGTAATTAATATAATGTTTCTTCGTTACAGATATGCATAATTTGTTGATACATTTGTATGATTAGTTTCATTTGTTACATTAATTTAGTAATGTGCTTTTGAATTATGAATTAGAATTCTTACCTTAATTCGTAGTTAAGAATGGCGTAGTGTTAAGTGATGTCATAAAAACACTATGTGGAGTTATGGATCGGAAGTGTTACGTTAATTCTTGAATTTATCATATTGTTTGAATATTGATTGTGTTCTAAGATTTAATGTCTTACTTTAATTAATGAATTACAGGAATACATATGAATTCTCCGAATTTTGATGCCGTAGATAATTTAGCGACAGTGTATAATGTATTAGGTCAAGGCAAACCGAATTAACAAGTGGTTAAGCTGTATTGATCTGAAGACGTGTAGTTAATTACTAGCCGTAAAAACTTGTTATCACTGATAGTAATATCTGATTCTTCGAACCAGCAAAACAGACAGTCTCAGCTATTACCGTGTAACAAGAGACTTAGGATATTTTACTTTTCTTTTGAAAGGAAGAAAGAAATTAGCTTTTTATTTGGAGAGACATGCAGTACCAAATGGAGGACGTACAAGACGGGAAAAGAATATTGTGAAGTAGAAGTTGTGAGGGGCATACATCGATACAGAGGACAAGTCTAAGTTTGAGCGAAACATTGACGAGGGAAAAGTATCTCGAGAGACAGGAACCTCTGGGTCAACATTTGAGTGAACAAAGAACTCAATTTGACGAAACAGGTCATGAAAATCGAACAACGTGGATGAATTTGATTCAACTCTCAATTCTCTGTAGAAGTTAACTATCAGTAATAGAATGGTTAAATTTGTTTAATTCTATATTCAATCTGTTTGTAATTCTTTTAATGTTAATTCTTAAACCACGTGTATTCTGAATGAAAGGAAATTTCACTGTGTATGTCTTTGATTAAATTGTTTATTTATCTTTATGGGGGCTCGTAGTTTCTTTGTTCAATATATTAACTCAGTTTACGATTTACTCGAACCGGGCAACTGTACCATGGGTGGTCATCTCCTAGATAGTGAGTATCAGAGGGGAGTGGGTTGGAGTGTTGTTTTTATATGTTGTGCAATACCTTTTGACAAGTGGGCTTGTACAATATTATACGAATAACGCTAATGACCAGTGAGACTTTGACAGTTCACCAGACTTTTTGTGTATTGTTTTAAAAAAGTAATAAATACATTGTCACTGTTTCATAGTTTACTCTTTTTTTTGTTGTGTAAACCTCATCTGTTTTGATGTGAATACATCCACTAAATAAGACACAGTCTGTCCATGCACTTTGCACCCTGCCTGACCATTCATAGAACTCCTCTTTTTCAAGGACATCATGTTAACATGTATCAGATCTAAAGACCAAAGAAAAATAAATTGTTGCTAGTGCTTCACCATATTGTGATCTTTCCCTCAACAGATTTATATAGCTATATAGCTTGATGTTACATTTATCACCTCTGTATTCATTTGATGTGTTGGTACCTCCCCCTCACATTTCAGAATATTATTCTTTGAGTGTCCTCTTAGGTTACAACACTGTTTAACAATAATTATGGGTAGGGGTACAGTTATTCAATATTTCTTACAACTGGCACATCTTTTATATTAAGGAAAATATAGCACTTCTCTAATCTAGAAGGAATCAATTATTCATTTTTTTTTATTGTCTAAGCACCATATTTGGTGTTATTTCATCTTTGCATATTGATACAATCATGTTCTTTTGCATGTGTCAGCATTTGACAAAAATTGAATATCTTACTTTGCCATTAAAAAAACAGACACATTTTCATTGCTCAACTTGTGCATCATATAAAAAAGGCGAGTTCAAATGTAACTTATTAAAACAGACATTATTCCTTGTTTTCCTGTAGAATATTTTATTTCAGAGAACAATATTGGGACAATCTGTGGGGAAGTGTGGCTATAGGAAAAGGCCTTGGGACACTCAATCAGACTGCCTCACTTGTTCAGAATGCACACCAAAAGAAATCACTGTGAATTTAGTAAATTATAGTCACTGAAAATCTGGAATCTCGTTGATTTTGGATGTATATGTAGATGACAGAGGAAATATTTCTCTACTTTTTGGTTAATCTCTTGCAGAGCCCCAAGGGTCTCACTGCAAGATGATTAGTTCTTTAGGTCAGAAGAGCACTTTCAGGTCCTAGGAGATTATGGGACCAGTCTCTTCAGAGACAGATGAGGCCCCTCCAGAACATGCATCCCCCCAATGAGGACAGAACAGCTTAGCACATCTCACAATCAAAATTGCACCCTCTAAGAGGGAGCGAGAAGCACTGCAGATGCATCATATCTTAGCATATCACACATTCCTGTGAGGGAGGAGTTGCACTGCACCCATCACTACCCAGCTATCATGTGCAATTCCAAGTGGGAAACAAACAGCATCCCACATTTTATATTGATTAGATGAATAAGGCTATGACATATGTCTGCCTCCTGGCTGCTCATAGACATATCTGTGCATACTTGAACGTGTGTCACCCATCTTTGTCATCTGCTAGAAACAAGAGGACAGCTAGTTGGTTACCCTGGGACTGTGGTTCTTTCTTGGGTTCTTCCTTCAACCAAATATATATACTGGCAGCCATTTATAGCTTATTATGTGTTGAAAAGTGGCATTATAAAATGGCACAAAAACCAACCCCATATGAAACAGACTGTTTACTGCAAGCTCACAGCTAAAAAGCTAGAAATGTTTGCTGGCAACAAGATCAGTAGCTACAAGGGAAAAATGTCATTTCATATTTTTGAGGTTCATTGCCACTGATGTCATCCAACAGCTGGCCAAGGATGCTGACAATACAGATGGCTTTGGCAGCACAGCATTTTTTGATGCTTTTGTATAATTTCTGCACTTGGTATCATGAATGAAATCCTAGGATATTTTCTGTTTTGTGCAAGCAATCTGGTAAAATAGCAGGTTTTCACAAGAACCAGAATGGTACTGAACATGGTGCTAGATGTTCAAGAGTGAGGAAACCAAATGGTTAAACTTAGTCCCGATGCACTGTCAGCCATGACTAGTGCTATTTTGTTGGCATTGTGGTCTTCTGGTTTCTTTTTACACAGGAGCTGCCTGGACTTCATGGTGCCAGTATGGATTTGCTCTGCTAGCACATCTTGATTTACCTTCTCATGCTTCGTTGGCTGTGGTGATGTTTGTTCTCCCTCCATTTTGATGCTTGGTAAAATTGTTGCATTAACAACAGCATTGATGCTCAATGTCAGGCTGTTGTCTTCTACAGTAATATCATTGTTATACACCCATTAGAGCCAATAAAATAATCCATGGCACTAGGTACAATAATAATAATAATAATAATAATAAGAATAATAATAATAATAATAATAATAATAATGGTGATCATAATAATTTATTACATTACCTAATCTTTCGAATCTCTTAAGTGCTTTACAATATTTGATAACACCTAAAGCCATGTACAGCTTACAAAACAAACACCATGAAATTACAAAACAAACACTTACAAAACAAACACCATGAAATTACAAAACAAACACCATGAAATTACAAAACAACAAACATGCTGAAAATAATTAAGGCAGTAAACATTATTAAGTCTTTAAGTATGTTCATGCAGACAGAATTGATGAGTTTTAAAAGCAGAATGAGATCATGATGTCCTTGTGTCTAAGATCTATGGAAATCAAGATATTATGAAAAGGCTACTGTCAAAACAAAACTGGCTTTCTCATCACATAATGTAAGAAATAAAACTTGATGCCAAAGATTTAAGATTCAAATTGTTTAAGCAGGATAGCAATTCAAGTAAAATGTTTGCACATTATTATCTAATGGCCACCAAGGGCTCAGTATCTTACTTGGGTGCTATTTATAAACCTGATCAGCCTTTGCCATTGTATCAGTCATTACATATTTTCCAACAAGATGCTTTCCGCCTATCAAACAAGAAATCTTTATATTTCATAACTGAAAAGCCAGCAGGGAGAGATAACAGTGAAGAAGTCTTGACTTAGTTGCAGGATACTGCAAAACAGCTGTATGCTAGTAACACAAGGAAAATTCTAGTAATAAGCTGTTATTTAAATGGTGAAGCATATAAAAAGCAGGAGTTAGTTCTACACTAATCTTTGTGTATCTCATTTTCAAAATGGCCAGCTGTCTGGATTTAGCAATCTTTGTCCATCTCTTGAGATCTCTTCACAAATGTCTTAATTTATTGTATGATATAAATTTAATTTACTGGTTTATCACTGATACCCCTAAGCAATGTTGTATTCATTCAACTGAAGATACATGTTAACATTCCTTTCAAACATTCAGGCAACTTTGTAAATATTATTTATTTATTTTTATTTTGATGTTTTGTTTTTCGAACAAAGTTAAATCATTAATTGTAGGGAAAAAATGTACTTGTTTTATTCTTACATGACAATTATGCATATACAATATAAATTTTACAGGTGCAAATACATTACATAAGCTATATTGTAAATTTAAAAAAAAAAATACTGAAGCCATACTAAAAATTCTGATAACTAATAAGCATGCCTAACTTTTCAAGAACATAAAGATTCTGTTATTTTGCCCTCTTCTTGCAAAATGTCTCCATAGATTGTGTCCAGATCCATCGTGTGTTATTTGTCTTGAATAAAAACAATCTGCTGACCTAATATCCAGTATGCAAATCACCACCAGAAGACTTATAATATCCAGCTGGTTCTGAATGAAAATGTTGCCAGTCTGCTCTTCAATATGGCTGCCACAATGAAGAAATTAAAAATCTTGTCACAAATTCTCCTGAATAGATACGGTAGTCATGCTAAGATGGAGTTTTACCAAAAGTCTTCAGCATTTTGTCCTAATGAAAATGATTCTAATCTTTCATCCAACAATTCGGCTGGCACAGTGATTAATTAGAAATCTTGTCCCCTCATGGATCTCTGACATAGTTTTTACACTTAGCAGTTAAAAAGAAGAAATTGTCCTATTTTGAATTCCTAAAAATGCTCTTTTGATTGCAGATCTGGAAAGAGTCTTGTTTATTCTACCAGATTTTAAATTTAAGTATCATCAGGATCTCTTTTGTCAAAGAAATTGTTCATGTTGACAAATGGCTTTTTTTTCGTCTTCCAAAAGACTATTCTTTCATGTGTTGATATATTTTTACATCATTCATTGCTTTTTTGACACATGATAAATATACATTTAGTAAGGAAGAATGTTATAGAAAAATATACCAAGAATTTTATCATCACATCACAGGTCACAGTAAGGTTCACATTGTTGAACAGAACTTAAAAAATTTTTTTCCTCGTCTGGCCCTGCTCTTTTTCATTGTATTGTAACTAGTGTTTTGTCTTCATATTTAATCATACTATTTTCCTTACACCATGGTGTTAAGAGTAATGTAATTTTATTTCTTCAATTTTCAGAGTACAAAAAGATACTGTTTCTCAGTTTATTTGATCTTACCAATAAAGGTATTGAAGTATAATTATGGAAGAGATTTGACTAATACTTGTTTCAGTAGACGATGGAAGAATTTAGGACTATGTTCATAGCCATTATTTAATCAGATTAAAAAATGTGGTAAATACGTGCTATTTTTTTTAACAGTTTGCACACACAGAATATAAATATCCTTGATCATTGTACAGACATACTTTACTATTCAGTTAAGAACAAAAATAAAATAAAGCTTGGATAATCCATTTCTTCAGTCAAGCTACAATTACATTAATAGGTAACACGACAATATTTAAAACTGATAGGTAAACATTTTATTGGGAGAAGCTTTTAGGGGAAAGTATTTGTTTATATGGAAATTACCACAGGCAGATAAAAGTATAGAACTATTGCTGTTCTGTGCATTGTTTTGAAGAAATTCAGTGATCTTTTGCAGTTATTTCAAGAAAATGGATGTAAGAATTTATTCTTTTGTTAATCTTTAAACAACAGTCATTAGTGTCAAAAAAAGACAATTTTAACTTTGGTGTATTTAAAATAACAAAAAGAACACCTGACCAAGCTATGTTGTTATATGTATATCTGATTTAAAATATATTTATTTTAATTAAATTTTTGGTAAGTTTTTACAGCTTTTTATTTTTAATTTCATTGTATGTCAGAACAATATAATTTTGTTTACTAGGGATTTGACAATTTTCAGACATTTGTTTGACCTGACCGTTTATTAGTAAACACCATAGGCTGAATTAGATCCTTACCTTAATTCAAAATTTGTAACAGCCACGTAAACAATTTAAAAAGAAGAACAAATTAATTGTGAGACTAGAGCATGATCGAGGCTGTATTGGATACATGACCCTAAACTTGTAAAAGGTTTTGGTGAATTAAACAAATTTTTAATTTTTATTCTTTGAATAATATGATTGGTTTTGTCATGGTCATATTATGAGTATGTGACTTTAAAATATAAACATGATCACCTGACTCTTCAATTTTTCCAATTGGGGATTTCCGAAAATGCATTAGATTATGGTATAACTTTGTTTATAGAGATAATTTATCAGTTGGGGATTGTTCTTTACACTGGAAAGTATCTGTTGTGTTAGTTTGGAGTTATAAATTTTATTCATATTATTTAGATTCTAAAAAATTAATTCATTTCTCTGGAAAAATTTGAGCGCTCATACAGAATTTTTGGACAAAGACATTTAGAAAAAAATTTATTCCAATTTTCAACACCGGATTGTATCTTGTGTTTCTACAAGGAACTATAGATACAGCACTGTACAGACTACAACATATTTCATCACCTTCCATCATGGATTTTTCATTAGGACTCTAACTTGAATTCATCAGAACAATTCATTAATAGGACTTTTCAAATTTAATTTGTGAATTGTTCTTGGATTATTTTTTGGATTTGATCCTTAAAATTGTAAGCTGTTTTTTCTTCCATTTTTACTTTGTTTTTCCAAGGAAATATTTTATTTGTTAAATTTTACAAAGCTTGTTTTTTTTTCACTTTTCTGTGTTACTGTTATTAGAGCTAAACACATAACAGTGGGAACAAAGTATGACAAAGGCTTGAGATGAACTAGAAAGACAAAACGTGTAACTCTGGTTTAATCCATACAATAAACAGGTCAGGGGTTTAAGAAAAATTATTAATCACTGTGATCTAATTTTTTGAGGGGATGGTTCAGAATATACAGGAAACATACTATGTATGTCCAATGTATATACACTGCCTCCTGGCTCATTGCGGCATATAAACCCTTAAAGGTGCCTGAACGTGATGCAAGAAACATCATGACAAAATTCTATTAATGTACCATGCCTACAGCTGTAGATATAATACATGTAGTAACTGTTGCAATTTAAAGTAAAGGATTATTGTTAATTTCCAGTGGCTAGACTGATGCTCTAGTAAAACATGCATACAGGTGGAGATAAGCCTGAAAGACAATACTGTTACACTTTAATGTATTTAAAAATGCCACCGTGACCTGTTCCTTACCCAGGGGTGTTTGCGAATAGCGCGAGGATTACCAAAAACTATAAAGAACTACCGGTAATACATTTAGCTGCAGCAGTGTCAGCAAAACAAAACTTTCACCTTATAAGTTTGACTGCAGACCATACTGTACATACATCATAAGCTTTCTTGTACTTTGTAGAGGGAAGCTAAGAATGAATTAAAATAACATGAATGAATTAGGATCCTGTTATTTCCATATTTATTATGAAAGAGAAGTTTTTAAAATTCAGACAGTCTACTAGTTATTCTGATTTGTGGTCTTAATTAGGAGTTTGTCATCTCTGCTTAAACAAGAAATAATGTCCAACAAACAAGCATTGCTATTGCTCTTAGCTATTAAGTTTGTTACAAGCTTTTGCAATTCAGAGAAAGGAGGAGGATCATGGGTGAGACATGAGTTTGTGTTGAACACCTTCCTCCCACCTTTTGAAGGTAATAATGGTATTAGCAATTGCCTCACCTGGCACTCAGCATTACGAGGTTAGTCTTGGGACTGGTTGCCCAGGTGTCAAGATAATGTGACTGGGTTGGACATGATTCTCATGTCTGCAGCATTATGCTCCAGTGCTAGACATCACTATAAACTTGGATGTGGGTGGTTTGCCACATCTAATACATGTACATTAATGCACGCGAGACAACGGCTTGTGTGCAGCACATTTTATTTATCCACTTTCCTGATCAATAAATGTTAGTGTTACTATCCTTATCATATCATAATGATTATAACAGATGAACAAACACCCTGGCAATTGTTTCCCCATATGCAATTATTTCTCCTAACATAATTATTTCCCCTGACAATAAATGACAAGTTGCGTAGATGAAATAGTGTTGGAACGACACTGATGATTGAGATACCATATTGAAATAATTTATTTTTTGGTATTTTACTAAGTATGTCTGGCTGTAGCCGAGACAAAGTATTACATAAAACTTTGAAAATGTGCAGCTCATAAATCCTAAATCCTCTCATAAATCCTGGCTGCTCACACAACAGAGGAGTATAAAATATTACGTTGCACATTATCTCCTATTCACACTGCATACTTGGGCCTCAAAACTGCGTTGTTTGGTCTTTATTTTTGTCTACAAAACATCCTATCAATGGATAATTATTTTTGCTATGGCTTCAGATAAAAACAGTTTGATATATAATAAGAGAGTAATGGCATATAACCAAGTTGTAACTTGGGTTAATTATGAAATTTGAGAAGAGGAAGGAACCTTGTTGCCTAGAATTTTTGTTGCATGGTATGTTTTGTAGGGTATTTTGGAACACATTATTTTTTTATGTTAAGTGATGGCATTGTTTGGTATTGGACAGAAGACAATAATCACTTCAAGAATAGTATGATAGTAACAGAAGAAAATGAAAAAAACAAAACAATATGTGTTATAATACAAACTGCGCAAACATCTAATATTATTTATTTCATAGTTGGAAATAACTTGGAGAAACTCGTGAGCAAGTATCTAAACACATCATCATATGTTTTAAATAAAATTGCATTGTGTTTTCTGGCTAATTTCAATGGTATCTGAACATTTTGTTGATGGTTTTTATAATATACAATATTTTTTAAATTTAAGATAATTGATTATGGTAAACTTTAAGCTTGATTGTTAAATGTATTGTAGTTGGGTACTTTTTATTTATGTATCTGCAATCATATGCACATGATATTTAAAGGGATATGAATCTATATTCTTTAACTAGATAACAGAACATAGCAGAAACCATCAAGTTTTGTGAAATGAACAAATAATTTATTTCCCTTGAATACAAAGTGAAAATTGAAAAGGAACTTACTGTGAATTAAATCCCATACAGTTCTAAAAATTATATCACATGTCCAAAGTATAAAAGTATTCTCCACAGTATGACTATAGTATACCTAAATAAGGACCAAGCACTTAATTGGAAGATGAATATTAATTCTAGTGGTATTGTGAATGAAATCCAATTTTGAATGTGCTGATGTACCAATAGCCAGGAATAGTGTTGATAAGCTAAGTCTTGATGTATGACAATGATATAATGCAAAATGTGCACCACACACAACAAATGCAGGTATATTTTTCTTTTGGACTTATTGTTGTGGTAACTCAGAGAGACACCAATATTCTATAACATGGAAAGCTCCATCAGTGGTGATAACATTTCATTCTTCTCTGTTTTTGTTAAGTTTTAATGACAGCATCAACTCACCCACCTGACAAATTCAGTTTCCCAATAGAAATGGGTATTGTATTGTTAATATTAACACATTAACCCATGGAGGATTTTGCAGTTTTTGCATGAAATGCGAGTAGGATATACATTTTGGGGACTATTACTGAATACATTCTAATACATCAACTTCAGTACAATTTTCCATTAGCCCAATGCCTAGTTGTGTTAAAAATATAGTTTTCCATTGATTATTTTGTTTGCGCATGAGCAGGAGAAAAGTTGGATTTTAATTTTTTGCTTAACGGACTCATCCTTTTCGCATGGAGACCACACTTTATTAAAAATGCCCACCTTATCCTACTTTTTCCACAGGTTCACCTGTCTGTGTGCACTTCAGACCGATCTTCCTTAGATCTGAGGCCAAAAAGCATAAAACATGGACACAAAACAGAATTCTGGCCACAAGCGAACTTTAGGTGAAAACAAACGGGTCAAAAAAATTAGTTTTTTCCCTCTGTATTTTGTAGTACAACTAAAATATCATGAGTATTTGGTATCATTGTAGAGCTAAATCTGTCTACCTTTCTATAATACCACCCACTTTAGTGAATCATACATGACCTTGAATCTACAGGCTAACTACCTTCTGCCCTGTAAATGTGGCAACAGCAGTTTATGTCTTAAAAGGTAGCTTTTCTTTGAGAGGTGGTGAGTTGGAGGTAAAATTAATTTTAATGTAGTAATATTTACCCTTTGCCATTTTTGAATGCCCTCCACCCACCCTACTCTGATGCCATGGCAGGGCCTTGGGGTGGCTGAGTGGTCTGTCACATGCATGTGCTGTCACTGACATCTTAATGCTGTCATTGTTATTTTAAGTCTAATTTTGTCTCACGTGGATATGGGTCTATGGTTCTTCCCAGGGTATTTTAAGGTTTTTCATCCATCACACATTCTGACTGCCTTATATAGCCTGTCATGTGCTGAAAAATGGTGTTAAACCCATGAACTAATAAGAAAGCTTGCTTAGAAGAGTGAATGTTAAACATCTACTATGATGTCATGTACTTGTAATTCCAGTAGTTTCAAAGTAATCCAGAACTCTTGATGTAACATCAACAATTGACTTAAGTGCTCCATTTCCAAGGTCAGTGTCACATATACATTGCTATATAGTCAGTGATGATTTCATTCCAATATGTTATAATATAAAAATGATAATCAATGTAGTTCTTTTTGTACAGATAAAATTTAATCAAATCTCAGTTCACATGTTTGTTAGCAAAATTAAAAATTTCCACTTAATGTTTGTGAAACCTAAATCATCTGCTTTTGCCTTTTACATATGACCATGTTCACAACAATGCATCAAATCAAATGAAATAGTGTTTATTTTATTTTGAGCAAATAATTTATAGATTTGTAAATAAAAAGAAATTCCAGATATTCATAGCAGAAACTTAGAAATTTGTCTTGTAATTTTGTGTCTTCACACATTCTTGTCATATGTACTATAGCACTGGCATCACACCATCATTCATATCCTACTTTATTATTGAGCTTTACCCCTGTCTGAGTATGTTCTTTTTGTTCCTGCAGTGTAGTTAGTGCAATGTTAATATCTGTGAGATATCCATTGTTTGTGTTAACACATTAACCCCTAGCGACGACTTTACGGGGTATGAGGTAGTAAGTAGCCTACTTCCATGGTCTGTAGCGTCATGGTCATACATGATACACTAAAGTGGGTGGTATCATTGAAAAGTAGACAGATGTAGCTTTACAATGATAGCAAGTAATCTGGACATTTTAATTGCATTACAAAATACAGAGGGAAAAACCGAAGTTTTTGGCCCCATTTTTTTTTTTCATCCAAAAATCGCCCATGGTCGGATTCCGAATTTGTGTCCAGATTTTAGACTTTATGACCTCAGATCTACGGAAGACTGGCTGAGATGCACACAGACAGGTGAACCTGTGCAAAAAGTAGGATAAGGTGGACATTTTGAATAAAGAGTCTTCTACATACGAAAATTATGGGTCCGTTAAGCAAAAAAAAAAAAAAAAGGAGTCCAATTTTTGCCCTTCTGTTCATGCGCCAACAAACTAACCAATGAAAAACATTTCCTGTACCATTAGCAACCATTTGTCTAACGGATTATTGATTGGAAATCGATGCATTACGATGTATTCCGAAATAGTCCCCAAAATGTGTTTATGTATTTAAAATTCTCCTTTCTCACATCTAATTATGGTATTTATAATGTATTCATTAATTTCATCATAGAGTTTCTTATTTTGTATCATCATGTGTAATAGAATCTTACTTGTAACATTCCTAAGATCTTTAGTCTGTTGTAACTTGAATAAAAATGTCAGGTCATGGAATGTAACTCGTATATGGTTTGAAACATGTTATAGTCTCATGCATATAATACACGTACATTCATAGGATCACATAGGAAAAGTTGGGTAGCCATTCCTACATAATTTTCTCCTTGGATGCCTATGATATGGGACGAGGTTAAATATTTTGTCTCATGCACAAATTTTGTACCTTTCTCATTTATAATGTTTCCTACATATCTTTGACCATTATTCATCAAATTTTGAAAGTTTTGTTTTCTTAATATTTTCATGTTCAGCTTTAGGAAGAAAATGTTATTATTTCTTAAAACATACCTGATCAAACATGCATGCTAACAAATTCAGACTTGCATTTTGTTTTGTGTATTTTAATTGATGTCTCTGTATTGCCTCACCAGAAGAAGAACTCTCATGCACCACTAGACCCAAACTATAAAAGTAAAGCCAAATTACAAGAAAAATACTCATACAAATCAAGAAACACAAGAAACCTGAAAAAGAAACCCTTACAAATGGTCGAAAACAAAGTGGCACCCTGCTGAGTCCTAATAGAAACATCTTTTGATGAGGTAATGTCAGGAACAGGTTCTTGATAAAATCCAGAGTCAAATGAAACTGATCAAACTCAGAAACAATTATACTAAACAAGGAGACAACTTTGTAACATATAAAACAGTTAATTAATACTTTGTAACATATAAAACAGTTAATTAATACTCTGTAACATATAAAACAGTTAATTAATACTCTGTAACATATAAAACAGTTAATTAATACTTTGTAACATATAAAACAGTTAAATAATACTTTGTAGCATATAAAACAGTTAATTAATACTTTGTATCATATAAAACAGTTAATTAATACTTTGTAACATATAAAACAGTTAATTAATACTTTGTAACATATAAAACAGTTAATACTTTGGACATACAACATATAAAACAGTTATTTAATACTTTGGACATACAACATATAAAACAGTTAATTAATACTTTGGACATACAACATATAAAACAGTTAATTAATGCTTTGTAACATATAAAACAGTTAATTAATACTTTGTAACATATAAAACAGTTAATTAATACTTTGTAACATATAAAGTTAATTAATACTTTGTAATATGTAAAGTTAATTAATACTTTGTAACATATAAAACAGTTAATTAATACTTTGTAACATATAAAACAGTTTGAAGATAATTGCAACATGATAGTTATAGTTAATAACCGTACCAAAACAGTCATTTCAGATCTAGCCATTTGTTTAAGAAATAATGCTCTAAAGCTACAATAGTTAAGTAAAATAACAGATGAAATTTTCTATGGAAGAATCACTTAGACATGAAATGGCGGGCACTTGATAAATGTTTATATACTTCATACTTCAGAATATTCAAACAAGAATTTATAAAATATTTAACTAAATAAATTAAAAACTTTTTAATGGAAATGGAAATCATAAGAGTGATTTTAATTGGATTGTGAAAAGAAAAGAAGTAAAAGCTAGATGAAGATGCTAAACTTTGAAAACAATTAGCAACTAACTTTATTTAGGAATAAAGGTTTTCTGACTCTTATTGACAGATTCACTTATAAATGCTTGTACAATATAAATCAAAATCAATGTAGTTGAATTGACAGATTTTACATAATTGATTAGAGTAACTTTTTTGTTGTTGATGAAATTGTACATGCAGATATTTCAGATCATAGTGGTACATATATATGTATGTATAAACATGACAAACAACATGAATGTGGTCAAGGAGTATGGAAACTAAATAATATATTGGAAGTGGGGACAAGGAGTATGGAAACTATTATAATATTGGCAATGGAAACAATGAGTGTGGAAACTAATATAACATTGGAAGTGGGGACAAGAGTAGGGAATGAAACTATGCATGACTGGAAGTGGGGACCAAGAGTATGTAAACTAAATACAGTAATATAATACTACACGGGACAAGGAGTATGGAGACAACATTATATAATACTAAGTGGGGACAAGTAGTATGGAAACTGAAATAATATAATACTGGAATTGGGTACAAAGAGTGTGGAAACTATTATAATATTGGAGATTAAAACAATGATAATGGAAACTAATATAATATTGGAAGTGGGGACAATGAGTTGGAAATGAAACTGCATTACAGAAAGTGGGGACCAAGAGTATGTAAACTGAATACTAGGGCATAACCGATTAGCATTTTTCTACTGATTTCCGATTCCGGATTTTGGGCATGAAATTTTTCCGATTCCGGATATGATTCAATTAATCGGAAATGCTAAATCCGTATTTTTTTTCTAAAAAATTTCATCTTCCGTTTCCAGGTTTCTGGTATCTGGTTTTGCCGTGTCTAGCATGTTACTTAGTACTTTACCATATCCGGCTTCATTCCCGGTTTTCACCCGCTAGTTCAAATAGATTGTCTCACAGCGTGGTTGTGTTGACCATATTGGACTTTTCTGACTTCTTATTTGACTTTATTAACACACTATCAAATTACACGCAGTGTTAGACACGATGCTATAGAAATTCAACTTTATTATTTTTATTATCCGAATTGGTCGTTCCTGCCTTGTCTGACTCCGATTAATCGGAAGTTCATACTATCTGGTGGAATCCGATTTCCGGATCAAAATTCGGTTATGCCCTTTTGAATACAGTAATATAATACTACAAGTGGGGACAAGGAGTATGGAGACTACATTATGTAATACTAAGTGGGGACAAGGAATATGGAAACTAAAATAATATAATACTGTAATTTGGACAAGAGTTGGAAACTAAATGCTGTATTAATACTGGAAGTTGGGACAAAAAGTATGGAAACTAAATAATATAATATTGAAAGTGGGGATAAGGAGAATAGAAACTAAATAATATAATATTGGAAGTGGGGATAAGGAGAATAGAAACTAAATAATATAATATTGAAAGTGGGGATAAGGAGAATAGAAACTAAATAATATAATATTGGAAGTGGGGACAGCTATAGAAACTAAATTACAATACTGGAAGTGGGTACAAGGAGTATGAAAACTAAATACAGTACAGTAAAACCTGTCTGGAGAGACCCCTGTTTTGGGAGACCAGAATCTCAATGCACAGATTTATTATGTAGTGTTATGACCTGTTCTGAGAGACCACCTGTCTTGAGGGACCATTATTAATATGAATCAAACCAAGAGCATAAATTAAAGGGTATACATTTTAAGGCAGGGAATTTTTCAACAATATTTAACAAGGCAAGATGTAGCAACAGACAGGAGGAAATAAACAAGGGAAACAGCAGATGTATGAACTCTTTAGAAACAAATGAAATGAGAACTAGATACCAGGATATTGAATGAGATTGCAAATATCATAAAGAAATATGTACAAAACAACATATCAGACAAAAAGATATTTTAAAATACTACAACATTAATTTAAGAAATATTACACAAGACTTTGAATATATATGAAAGAAATGATTACATATAATGAAATAAAAAAATTGCAATGAACCAATTGCACAATCACCAGGATCAGATTTAATCACAGCTCCTACCACTCATCAACCCAATCCTGGAATATGTGTATAACATGAACAACATTCTGCTAGCAAGGAGAAATGACAATAGCAACATGTAAATGCATAATTATACTTATTGTAAGGGAAAAGGAGATGAAAGGGATATTTTAAAAAAATGGAGGCCTTTATCCCTATTGAATACAGATGATACAATCCATAGTAAGATTTTGGCCAACTGAATAATAACAAATTGTGAAAAGTGGGCATTGATTTTAAATGACCAAGAGAAAGCTTTTGACATGTTTGAACACAGTTATATGGATATAATATTTATAAAATACGGATTTGTTAACAATTTTCAAAATGGGGTAAAAATAATACTCAAAAATATAAATTCATGTGTTCAGATAAATGGGGCAATAACTAATAAGTTCAGATTCTTAGAGAGACAGGGATGTTCCCTCGCCATATATGTACATGTAATATCTGCTGATAGGGAATCGGAGAGGGAACCTCCCAGGACATCCCTCCCCAAATGAATAATAACACAAGTAGTACAATATGTGGGGGAAAACTCAAAATAGGCGTATTTAAAGAAAAGTCTGGAGAAAATGAGACAGAATGATTGGTCTTATGCCAGAGTTTAAATTTAATTGAGGAAATACAAGTAGTTCAGACGCTTATTTATATCAGATCAGGAATGTAAGGAATACATTGGATTTTACCACCAAGCATTGTTGTGTGATGAAAATAATAGGTCAGAGGTCATGTCTTGCACTGAAGACAAATATTTATCAATAGCAGGATTGTTATAATGAAGTTTTCTTCTAGATTTTTATTAACAGGGGATGATAACTTGTTTACTAAAGGATGATTAATCTAACTTAACCAACGGGCCAAACATAGTACAAATATAGACAAGTGCCTTAGGCATCAGACATAATTGCCACTTTTCTGTGAGCTGGTTAGGTTTCTTGTACTTTCAAATATCAGGCAGAGAGGTTATTTCCCTAGGCTACAGTCTCACTGTCTCTCAGTTTTCAAAATGCGCATTCTTCATCATTATTATATAATAATAACATTAATAATAATAATAATAATAATAATAATAATAATAATAATAATAATAATAAAAATAGTAAATAATGACTATATTTAGGGGAGGTAACTCAATTACATACTAATTTCTTAGATATCAATTTCATAACATAGATATTTCTTATTTTCATGTGCCAGAGAGGTACTTCAAACATTAATTAATAACCTGACATGAAACCTGTTTCTCTAACCACTTTATGAATCCGTATAAATTTACAGGGTTTATATACCTTGCATTTGTAGAGATTTTCCTATATTGCATATAAATGGCTTTAAACCCCAACCCCAGTCGAGTCATACCAAAGACTTGCAAAACTGATACTAACAGCTGCCTCGCTAGGTGCTCAGCATTAAGAGGTTAGTGTTAGAACTGGTCGGCCTTGTGTCAGAATACATGTATTGCAATAGGGTGGGAAATGATGGTACAATTTTCAACTGCATGATGACCCAGTGCTAGACATCACTATAATGTTCCATTTTGAATTTCAACATTTTTTTTGATTGGGTTGAAAATGTGAATAGAAAGAATCTGCCTGATTTTCCCCACTGGTAATCCTTTGTATTCTTATCAGAATAAAAAAAAGTGTGCATACCCTAGGGGAGGTTTAAATGACATAACAGTTTTCTTTATCTGATGAGGCTGAGTTTGAGATAACACAGTGGAACCTTATTTTTTATGTGCATCTCATAGAAGATTGCTAGCTCAATATGACTTTTCACACATCCAGAGCTTATTTGTTTAGTAATTGAATATATACATTAGATAATTTGCTGCCTGGAAATGAAATGCATTGTGGGTCAAATCAAGTCAAGTTAATCCATGTGGGAGGTAATGTTTGTTGAAATTACCTTCAAGTCAGATTTAATGTATGGCCACTATTACCGGTATATAATAATAATAATAATAATAATAATAATAATAATAATAATAATAATAATAATGATGAGGATTTTATATAGCGCCTAATTGTTAGAAGCTCTAAGCGCTTTAAAACGTCTATAATGATATGACTACAAAATAAAACAAAAACCATGAAGTTGAAAAAGGTGAGTTTTAAGAGCACTTCTGAAAGGGATCACTGTCTTTGTATCTAATTTCAATGGGCAATTCATTCCAGGTTGCTGTGCCCTGGTATGCAAAAGAATGTTGTCCCAATGACTTTGTTTTCATAATAGGTATATTGAGTATACAAATGTCAGAAGAGGAGCATAAGTATCTTGCTAGTGTGTACCCATGGGTGAGACTGGATAGGTTAGCCGGGACTGGAGTGAAAGTGAAATACAGCACAGAGAACAAATTTTGTGTTTGATCTTAGATCAAAAGCACACTGGTCCAAACTGCATATGGACAGATGAACCTTTCCAAAGGTAGGACAGATGTGAGTTTTAGAGTTAAAAGAGTGAATTTACTGATGGTGTTGCTGATATTATATATATATATATATATATATATATATATATATATATATATATATATATATATATATATATATATACTAAAAAACTACTTTTAAGAATTTGACATAGTGACATAGAATGAAAGCCTTTGAAAAATTGGAATAATGATGGCAATTAATTCATTGACTCCTGGAGATTATTTTCATTCTGGCCTGAATTGAAAAGGGGGGGAGGGTAGGTAACACATTGTGAATGCATCTAAAAGCATCTGATTCCAAGTGGTTTTTTAGCCAGATGCTTACTAGTAGGTTAAATGCTTATAAGACGTTGGTTTTGATTGGCTATTTTCCAGTGCATTTTCAGAAGGGTGAAAAATGGACTTTTGTGTGTGTATTGTACCCAATCATTTTGTATTATGTGTATTGGACCCAATCATTTTGTATTATGGCCTGTTTTAACTCTAAAACTCGTACTTGTTCTACCTTTGTTCTACCTTTGCAAAGGTTCACCTGTCCGTATGCAGGTTGGACCAGTGTGCTTTTAGATCCAAGGCCAAAAGGTCTAAGTTCCAGACACAATCTTTGGTTCAGCAATTTTCAAGGAGAAAATGAAATCTAGTCTCCAAAATTAAGGTTTTATCACTGCTCTATGTTTTTAATGCAAGTATAAAGTTTACATTATTTGGTATCATTGCATAAATAATCTTTTTTTGTTTTCTATAATACCACTATCATCAATGTAGTTTAAATAATGTTGATGTTACAAGCTGGGAACTGTGGTACATCCTCATGATGCAAAAACATTCAGGTTATTGTATTAACTATTAAATATGGGCTACAGCAGTGATACATTTTTGTAAAAAAAGTTCTTATTCTTCCCATTAATTGATTATTTGAATTTAAAATCATTTTTTACAGAAAGCATTCAGTAACAAGGAGATCTAAGATTTTTTAATTAAATAATTAAAGTCCAGAATCAAATTTGGTACTCATTGCAAAAAATGATTTAATTTAAATAAATACTCAACAGATTTAGACCAAATTAAACTAAATCATTCCAGCTTGAAGGGCTTTAGTTTAGTACAAATGATAGTAAACTGCTATTAAATATGAAAAACCTTTTTTTGCAAAAACTGCTCAACAGAAACTACTTAGAGGAAAATGCCCACAATCGAAGCCCTTGCAATGTATACAAGCTTTGGCCTTCCATTACAAAAAACGCCATCTTAAAAAAAAAAATGCTCTATAGAATTTTTACCTACTATGACAGAAAACTTTCTGGCATAAATAAGGGGCTTAAAATTTGGAGGTTATCTGGTACTCTTCATGATCACCATAATAATAGTTATAATACTGATCCCAGTCAAATCAACCATCAATGAATGAAGTACCTCCTGTGCTTTTGTATTTATCTAAAACTCTGTTCTGAAAGTGCACAACACATCTTTGTTATGGGTCATATTTATGTCATTTGTATTTGTTTTCTGATACTTTCTCACTCTCTTCTCTGGATCAGCTTTACAGCTGTGCTCTTTCTTGTTATCGTCTAGTTTCTGATGGTTCTTTGGCAGCTGCACACCTTGCAAGAACCTCCACATCTTTCATATTATCACTTTATATTGTAGTGAATATTTATAAACAATAAACTAAAAGTAAAATCTGCTAAGTTATATAATTATGTAGTATTCAGTGAGTCAGCATGCAATACACCTTTTCTGATTGCAATGTGTCTGCCTACACTGTCTTTTCTGATTGATTTGAGTCTGCTAGCATGGTCTTTTCTGATTGATTTGAGTCTGCTAGCTTGGTCCTTTCTGATTACAAGGAGTCTATTACTGCACAGCTTTATCTACTTGCAATGAGTCTGCCTGCACTGCCTTTTCTCATTGCAATGAGTCTACCTGCACTGCCATTTCTGATTGCAATGAGTCTACCTGCACTGCCATTTCTGATAGCAGTGAGTCCGTTTACACTTCACTTGCCTTTTCTGATTGCAATAGGTCTGCCTACACTGCCTTTTCTGATTGCAATGAGACTACCTGCACTTCCTTTTCTCATTACAATAAGTCTGCCTGCAAATCTTTTTCTGATTGCAATAAGTCTGCCATCCTTGCTTTTCTCAGTTTACCTGCACTGCCATGTCTAATTGCAATAAGTCTATCTGCACTGCCTTTTATGATTGCAATAAGTCTGCCCTGCTGTTCTCATTGCAATAAATCTTCATGCACTGCCTTTTATGATTGCAGTAAGTAGTCTGCTTGCACTGCCTTTTCTGATTGCAATTAGTCTGGCTGCACATCTTTTTCTGCTTGGAAAAGTTTGGCATGCTATTCTTTATCAGTCATCATTGAAATTAGTACATGGGCCAAGGTGCCAGCCACAGCATGTGTCCCGACTGTTATAAACATAGCACCATTATTTACTTGATGCTTGGAAGAATACATTGCTATTTTCACTGTGGACATTGCTATTTTCACTGTGGATATTGCTATTTTCATTGTGGACATTGCTTTTTTCATTGTGGACATTGCTATTCTCACTGTGGGCATTGATATTTTCATTGTGGACATTGCTATTCTCACTGTGGACATTTCTATTTTCATTGTGGACATTGCTATTTTCACACTTTGGACATTTTTTTGTGCTGCATCATGTGCAAAGTCTTGGCAAGTTCTCATGTAACACTATTAGCAGAAAAATTTACAATGAAAGAAAATTCCATACCATGTTTACTAGATAATCTGAAACTAGACTCCTAGCTAATTTATTATAGCAAATGCCAGAATGTCTTTGTTTGAACAGATTTTCAAGAAAAGGGATTTAGTGATTCATATGCAGATTTCTGATTTTGGAATAGCATTAATTTTAAGTGCTGTACATGTAATTCATTCAGTTTTGGAAAAATGATGCTGATATATATTTAAGGATTGACTGTTTATTGTTTTAAATTTAAAAATTATGAATTGAGAAAATGGTGTTCGAACTGTATGCTCAAATATGATGAGTGCTTGCATAGATATTCTAGTTAAAGCATTGCACTATTAATGTGAAAGTTGTCGGTTGAACCTAGCGGTTACCATAAAATATTTGTCTATTTTCTCCTTGTTTTATTTTATTTATTTTATCCTTAAAAACAAATATCAAATTCCCATATTATTATGGTATATAGATTTCATCATACATTAATACATGCACACATTGATAAAATTTAAATTTATCTTCATGTCTTCATGTTAAGATATATAAGGAAATTATGTTATTCATTTAAAGTGTATTTTATTTGTAGCATTAGCAAAGATATTCATTTGATATTAAGGTCATAATTAAAATCTTATGTACAAAGTCAGATTCTGTATTATAAATATAGTCATGGATTAATATATACAGAAAAGTAGTGCAGGTGGGTGTGATTCTGTATTATAAATATAGTCATGGATTAATATGTACAGAAAAGTAGTGCAGGTGGATGTGATTCTGTATTATACATATAGTCATGGATTAATATGTACAGAAAAGTAGTGCAGGTGGGTGTGATTCTGTATTATAAATATAGTCATGGATTAATATTTACAGAAAAGTAGTGCAGGTGGGTGTGATTCTGTATTATACATATAGTCATGGATTAATATGTACAGAAAAGTAGTGCAGGTGGGTGTGGCTTTAAGAAGGATTGGGTTCAGACAGATATGAACCCAACAATTTCAAAATGGCTTGGCTAATCAGATTACTTTAATTTGTAATGACAAAAGAAAAAAGCTATGTTAAAAATTTGAATCCCACTCACAATAATATTAGCTTGTGATATGATTTTTTTAAATTAATCATTTAACCCAATTTTTGTTTACATACAAATATCTTATAAGAAAGAGAAAAAGTCAATTCCATGTACATTTTGCTTGTAGTTTCTATATATCTATGGTGTATTTCAGTTTGGACAGAATATTTTTTAGACTCTCACACAAGCCATTACTAGTAGTCTGATATAAATGACAAACATCGATATGTACATTCTATTAATGAGCTTTTATCATTTGTAATTGATGTCAAAAAGCTAAATATTTCCATCTTATTCAAAGCCAGAACATAAAAAGATAATTATCTGTGTACAAAATTATCATAAGCTAAATAAAAAACTGATAAGGGGCTGAAATTCTGTACCTGTTTTGCATATCAATCACTGTCCATTAGACATCAGAAGGCTTTGATTGGTGGTGGTAGGGAGGGCAGCTTTTTAAATAAAAAAAATTTGATAAATGATACAAGACAGAAAAAAAGGCAGTTTAGCTAGACCAGGGATCAGACAGGAGTTATGATAGTGTGCTGAACTTGGACCAAAATGGTGTGGAGTTGAATCCTAAAATGAGATGTGCTCAGGTCAGCTGTGATAGTGTGTCCGTTGAGCACGTACTAAATTAGCCTTGATATTAAATAATCTTTTTTATGTTGCTGTGCAATAAAACATCAAAAGAAAGTAGATTGAAGTTTATCAATCTTGAAGTTGCTAGTAAATTTGCGCACAGTCTTTAAAGTTGGAAGAAATGTTGATGCCATCCAAAATTAAATTCATCGGCTTGATCGAAATGTGAGACTTCAGATGTAATAATTTCAGTGTAGACATCTTCATGTAGACCCTTATTTTTAAGGAAGTTGATATAAGAGATTTTGATGAACCTTTCTGGATGCATCACATTAATAGATTGTAGAATCATTCAATGTTAGCTACAAAGAATGAAAAAAAACCCATAAGATACATGTGGCAATTCTGCACTTTCAGTAATGGCAATATAACACACCTGCTCAACAGGTGTGTCTGATGAACTAATCTTCCATATATTAGGAAGTATACTTACAGTAATAAAAATGGGTTAAATAAAACTATGAAAATAGATCCCTGGTGTTTTAATGGTATTTTTTGAGCTGTGAAACAAGTTTTCATTTTATACTCTCATATTATAAGTGCTGATTTATGAATTATTTAGAAAGACTTAGAACTGGGTGTTATCATCCGTATTGTATCACAATATATATGTTAAATATGATACATATCATGTGGACAGTGATATCCATGGTAATTGTGACACATATCATGACAACTGATACATATAACAAGAACTAGGATACATATGGTATCTGTGCTATATATAATTGTGATACATATTCTCCTAATGCATATGACTGATGTATATGTTAATTGTGATTCATATTATGGTTATTTTGATATATATGACACCTGATACATGATAACTGCTGCATAGTGATACATAGGGTAATTGTTATACATAGGAAAATGGATACATGTCATAATAACTGATACATAGTGATATGTATGGTAATTGTTATACATAGAAAAATGGATATATGTCATAATAACTGATACATAGTGATATGTATGGTAATTGTTATACATAGGAAAATGGATATATGTCATAATAACTGATACATAGTGATACATAGGGTAATTGTTATACATAGGAAAATGGATACATGTCATAATAACTGATACACAGTGATATGTATGGTAATTGTTATACATAGGAAAATGGATATATGTCATAATAACTGATACATAGTGATACATATGGTAATTGTTATACATAGGAAAATGGATATATGTCATAATAACTGATACATAGTGATACATAGGGTAATTGTTATACATAGGAAAATGGATACATGTCATAATAATTGATACATAGTGATATGTATGGTAATTGTTATACATAGGAAAATGGATACATGTCATGATACTGATACATAGCATTTTTCTTCTTAAGCTTCTTAATTTGCACTGGATGAATGCAACAGAATAACTTAGGCAACGTATTTTAGCTATTTTGTACATGAGAGTATGGTTGTGTGGTTCATATAATTATAGGATTATATTAGTCTTATATAATGTTGAACATTATCAGTAATATGTATATTGTGATTAATTATAGTATATGTATAACATATTGCTGTAATTTGGTGCATTATCCTAACTACGGTATATATTTTGCAGGAAAAGATGCATGATGTTAAAGGCTTTGGATGACAGTTTGAAAATAATTAGAGAAATTTACATTAGCTATTTTGTAAATGAGGGTTTGGGTTTGCGTGGATATCATGTGATGTTTGATTATTTATTGTACATTTTAGCCAGTTGGATTTGGATGGTAACTTGCAACATTGGCATGATCACTTAGCTCTTGTGAAAATTAAAAGAATTCTAAAAGTCTTATAAAATGTGCAAAATACTTCTCTGTTGTTGGAAAATTGTTAAATGGAATGGATATTCACTCTCTTTATATTAGGAGAACTTCCTCGTCATAAAATTGCTGTAGACTACAAAAGTTATAGACTAGTAAATATTATAGGCTACTAAAAGTAGACTAGACTAAGACTAGAAAAGTAATAGACTAATAAAAGTTATAATCTAGTAAAAGTAATAGACTAATAAAAGTTATAGACTAGTAAAAGCAATAGACTAGTAAAAGTTATAGACTAGTAAAAGTAATAGACTAATAAAAGTTATAGACTAGTAAAAGCAATAGACTAGTAAAAGTAATAGACTAATAAAAGTTATAGACTAGTAAAAGCAATAGACTAGTAAAAGTAATAGACTAATAAAAGTTATAGACTAGTAAAAGTTATAGACTAGTAAAAGCAATAGACTAGTAAAAGTAATAGACTAGTAAAAGTTATAGACTAGTAAAACTTATAACATGTTTTAAATGAATCAGGTTGCAGAATGTTTCACAGACTGGCATCATGCAATGAGCTTTCATGATACTGTATCACCAGATACAATCTTAGATTCCTCGCAAGAATGCAAGTTATATATATCAAATTATGAACCTGTCCTTAAAAGATTATATATTGTTCCTATTATCTTTTATTTTATACACATTTGAAAGAGTTTATCATATCAGACTATGTCTTTTATCTTACAAGGATGTATGTTCTAAATATTGTTATGCTCTTTATTATCTTTATTCAATAGTTTTGAAACTGAATTGGCACTGTATTGTCATTATTATGCTATTTAAAACCAATGCATAAAATACATACTATTTATAGCTGGTAAGTAACCATCCAACTTCACACATGAATTTATCTTCATCTTTTAACATTATAAACCATTAGAAACGTTGGTTTGAAGGTCAGAGGTCAGTGTCATAGGTTACCTTGTAATCTTAATTTAAATTTATCTACAGGAGATGCTTCTTTCCAACATTCCTAGATTATTGTCATTGTGATACCTGAACATTATCAGGTGTATTGATCCAAATGCAGCCCAAGTGATTACTCCGTAGTGTTATCATGATCAGCATGGTGGTTGGCAAAATAGAGGTTTGAAAGACTTTCATATAAACAATCAAACCTATTTATGTACCAAGAGAGTTTAGGCTATACATGGCAGCCACTATAAATGGTGGAGGTAGAACACATGAAAATCTCAGAAAGAACAACTGACCCACGAGAAGCTACTGGCAATCTGTCTTACATGCCTACATTGGCCGAACCTGAGACTTGAACCCATGCTTATAGAAGTGAGATGGTAATGATCCGTAATGGTGTCCACTTTAGACCACTTGGCCACTCTGGGCCCCTTTACCAAGGGAGATGTAATGGATCTAATTCAAACCGAGATAAAAGTGTTAACAATGCAGTGCATACACATGCAACCTTCATAGCATTAGGAGTGTTGGTGCAAGTCCATATTTTTATTAGTTTTGTCTCACACCAAATGCCCCCTCCAACCCCCACCCCCCCACCTTTCCATCAGAATGTTGAATACATATGTAAGATTGCAGAATGCAAGTGCACCAAATATCATGCTCTTCCCATCTGGTAAAAATAACACGAGAACACTGCCAGTGTGTACGAGTTTATGTAGCTATGATACCATTTATATCCCAGTGATGGATAGCACAACTGTGTTTAATTATATTAGAACTAGGTGTGCATTTCTTCCTCTGTCGGGGATTTTATATTAAAGTAGAAAAAATGAGATAATTATAACTCCCTACTGTAAACAGCAGCATGGTGCAAATTGTGTATGCATGCCAGGAAAAGTAAATTAATCATAATAATAATAGTATTAATAATAATAATAATAATAATAATAATAATAATAATAATAATAATAATATACAGAACCTAAAACTGAATTATTTCTAAGACATGTTTGAATATGTAGTATTTTTCATGAGCTAAACGGATGTATTAAGTCACCATTAAAATCTACATCCATTCAATATTCTCTTTAAGACATCTGGATTACACAGTAGTAAATGCTCTTCCTTTGCATCTGAGGGTTCCATGTTTGATCCCACTTTGCGGCGTGTACTGGAATTACTGATCATTCATTAAAGGTTACTTGTGGCATTTTCCCCATGGTTGCTTTTCTTTTCTTTTTCCTCACACTGTTGTTTGAACTGTTGATTGATAAGACTGCTATGATGGCCTATGTGGTTAGAGCATCTGTCTTGGACGTGGAAGGTCGCAGGTTTGAACCCTGGCTGAGTCATTTCAAAGAAAATAAAAACTATATTAGCAGCTGGCTTGCTTGTGCTCAGCGTTAAACTGTTAGTGTTTTGACTGGTCAGCTTGATGTCAGGATAATGTGACTGGTTGGAACATGATGTCACATATGCCCCAGTGCTAGACATCACTATAAACTGCAGCACTGCAGACATCATATCAATGATTCATATTGTTAAAGCTATGTTACACACACACAAACACACACACACTTGTTCTTTCAATTGTTTTACATAGCATAACCATTTGGATACTTACTTGGCTGGTAGATTATAGCATAGACTCATTGTATAAAAATATATATTTGCTTAAATTTATCAGAGCAATAATTTTTAAGATGAAATGTAAGTTGATAAAGTTTTAAAAAGTAAATCCACTACTCTGCACTTGAACAGGATAAAATCTGATCTTAGTTAAGAAGAGAGAGAGAGATATTATACTGTCACTGCATTATCAACAATGGGGTACTAATAGTGATGTAGAAAAAGTGAGAAAGGCTACTGAAATTTCAAAAGAGAGGAGTTTGGTTTATTCTTGATGTTGACATATAGTAGATAAACCATCAACAGATCTTTGTGTGGCTTCCATTTCAACAGAGAACACAGCTTCAAAAAGTTGACTAATATAAATAGCCCTAACACCTGATTATCTTAAATGTAACTCAGAATTTGTTGAAAATGTGCATATATATGAACTAATATTCATCTCTAAACAACAATTTGATATTTACCTAATCCAGATTCTGAGCTGTAGGTTTTTCTTTGTCTTCAACCAAACTAATTAAATTCCTATGGACCCACAGTCAGCTGACTCATCCAGGATGTTAATTTTTAGGAAGAATATGCAGAAACATTTGGATATGATTTCTATCAGATAAATAAATTATTTATACACTTTCTTTGCTCTCTTATGAGAATAAAAGTGTATACATGTTGATAATTGCATTGTAATTTATGGTCAGTAGTAGATTTTCATCCAACATGGTGCAGGCAGGCATTTGGGGGTCTTGCCCAGTACTAGTTTGTGCTGCCTGATATTCATACTGCTACTTGTAGCTCATGCTGATCATTTAAGTGCTTGATTTTGAGATCAACCACCAAAATCAAGCACTTATATGACAATTTGATATGAGCATTGATATGCTTTTATTGATTATATACTTAATGCTGTGAGGTTTTACAAATGCAAATGATGAAAATGTCTAAGTTTTATATGTTAAAAGTTAGAAATATTCCTTTACAAAAGTGACAGTTGGAAAATATGTGAAAATCCCAGAGAAATTACTGTTCTGGTATAGTGTTCACAACCAAGCTTGCTAGTGCATTGCCATTTAGGTATTATACATGCATACTGTTCGCCAAGGTGCTATGTCATCGTCATCATCAGTCTTTTGACCTGGTGTGGTCGTTGAGGTACTGTGCTGCTGAACATCTGACCAGTTCCTTCCACTTGTCTCGATCATGTGCCAATGCCTGTGTCTCTGCAAAACTTTACCTGGTCCATTCTGTGACATTGTCAGTCTACTTTTTTCTCTGTCTACCTCTCCATCTGCCACCTTGGACACTGTCCTGCAGTACTGTTGTGGATAAACTGTTGGCTCTAGTGACATGGCCATACCATTTCAGCTTTCTCTTTTTGACAGTGGTGAGGAGGTCTTCATATTGGCCTACTTTGTGCCTGATGGTGTTAAGCACTTCTTCATTTGTGATGTGGTCCATGTAAGAGATGCCAAGGATGGTTCTGTAGCATCTCATTTCAAGTGCCTGTATTCTTGGTTGTAACTCTGCTGTCAGGGTCCAGGCCTCACATGAATTCAGAAAGATTGAGATGACTTAGTTCTCTCAATAGTCTGATTTTAGTTTACAGACAGATATTCTTATCTTTCCAGATGGGTCTTAGGTTTGACATAGCTGCCGTTGTTTGTGTTGCTCATGACAAAATTTCTGCTCTTGATCCCTCTTCGGTGATTATGGAACCAAGATATATGAATTGGCCCACTGTTTTCAGTTCCTGTCCTCTGACTTTAATCTTTGTTGAGATTTGTTTGCCACTATTTGTCATTAGCTTTGTCTTCTCTGTGCTTATCTCGGTCAAATCTGGAAGATGTTTTATCCAGGTTCTTCACTAAGGTGGCAAGCTCATCTTATTAATGGTATTAGTCATCTTTTGACCCATGTTGTACTTCTTTATTGTGGCCCACAATGCCTCATGCCACACTCTGTCAAAAACCTTTTTGAAATCTATGAACATATGATAGATGTCGTGTTGATGTTGTGAGTACTTTTCACACAGAACCCTAAGACTGATTATTGGTTCTGTTGTGCTTCTTCCACTCCGGAACCCTGCCTGTTCTTCAGTGACTTAATTTCTTCTGCTTGTGGGTTCCGTCTGTTCAAGATCATCTTCAGCATCACCTTACTAGCATGGCTGACCAAACTGGTGCTATAGTAAAATTCAACACCCAATCATAATATAATGATCTGTAATGCACTTAGAGTATACTGGCCATATAAATAAGGGACACTTTGTCATGTTAATTGAGTGTCCCTTATAAACAGGTTTCATGATAGCTTGTTTAGAATGAAAGTGGTATTCATCTGACCTCACAAAACGGGATGCCAAAGCAGTAATCTTTATACTCATGTTAATGCTTCAGCATCTGGGCATAAAGTCATATTGACGTTAGGGGTGAGTATTGAAAGCTGAAATCGTATTGTGATATCAATGATTTATTGCCATATGCATCAGTATGTATTGCTGGGAAACTGAACACTCATGTGAGTAACCAACTGTTTGATATGTTGAGACAGCTAGATTTTATTATGATAAATAACAAAGTTACTGGTTTATTTTAAAAGTTAGTTTACTTTGCATTTAGTTCATTCTTAGTGAGCCAATTCTGTGTTCAGTAAAGATATTTGTTGTTTTGATTCTTATTGGTGTATGAATAATACTAAATAATAATTCATTTATCTTGAAATTCTATAAACTTTTAATTTAGAAAATAACGTTCCTGTTGTTAATTGATTTCTTGATAGTTCATGTATGTCTCCCTCTTAGTAATAGGGGTAGTTAATTGGATTTAGCTACATTATCTAGGAAATGATCTCCCTTGATGTTGTAACCCACTGTGAGTAAAAGATAGAATAACAACAGAGAACTGGGCAAGATTATTAGGAGTAAAAAATGAAATATGAGCCCCCTTAGACAAGAAAAATAACAAATTTAATCAAACAAATTAACAGTGATAATATCAGTTCAACTTAAAAGATATTAACAGGATTTTCTAGCATGGTCTAATTTAGATTTATTTCATCATGATAACAAGCGGTGAAAAGCGTGCAGTGTCCATGACTGATTGCATCACCTTCATCTCAACCATTTTCTAACGATCCCTATTTCCTCGAGTCTTAACTTTTTCGACTGCCTTGTCTATCTTGGACTTTCCAGATTTTACTCTGTACTATCCCTTTTCAGACTTTACTTGTCACTTCTCTTTGTTTGAGGTGGACTCCATCTTTGAACTGTCGAGTCTCACTCTCCCTCGGAAAATTGTTTCCTTAAATTGCAAAATTATCTCTTAATCGCTATATGTACCACTTGCTAGATGTATATAAAATTCCTTAATTTCTTTTCCTCAGAACACACTAGCCATTCAAGAACTGCATAAAGCTTACCTACAGCAGTACCTTGCCCTAAATTACCACATGGCTTCACTTTCGAAAATTTACCGTATGCTACTACATGTTCGATTACCATTGCATAAAATTCACAGATCCTTACTCCTTTCCAGATTATTTAAATATTACAAAAGCAAATATAATGGGTAGTTATTGTTAACTCAAGATAATCAGTATCATCTTAACAAAGGAAATTATTTTTTATTTATTCATATAACCCTGTTAATCTTGCACATATTAATTAATATTTGGACCCCATGCAATCAGTCCTGATAATGAACTAATAACTGTAAAATTAAAAGATAAATTGCATAGCACTCTACCATCAACACATTTCCATGAAATTGAATAAGATAAATTGCATAACAACTCTAGCATCAACACATTTCCATGAAATTGAATAAATGATACATAATATGGAACTTAGTCATATCAAACAAATTTGCATATAGCAAACAATAATTAAGAAAAAAAGAATATTACGTGAAATTAAAATTGCATACCTTAATGCTGTTAACTTTAGAACTTGTGCATCCAGCACGAAACCCTGTCTTTCTCACAAGACAGACACCTGGTCCCTTTCTCGTTTAATGATGAAAGCACTGTTCTTTTCTAGACTTTCTCAGAGCCAACCTTCTCTCAGAAAATTTCAGACTAAAGAATTTCAATCAAGGTTGTCACTTTAAATTCACATTACTTCCAAGGTGCATGCCTTAATTTCACTCTGGCCAATCATAAGCAGTGGTTTCTAAAATGTTTCCTAAGACAATCATTTGTTTCATCAGTCAGAATCTCTGAATTATGTTATATAACTTTTCCCTTTGAAGAATGACGGTTTGATTGGAAGTTCAGCTGTCTCTTTTTCAACCCATTTTGAGATATCTGGTCAAATTCATTGAATCAGAACAGTGGCCCCATTGAAGTTTTTAAACTGATATGAAAGAAATTAAGAATAATGGTCATAATAGACCCTTTTCCAATACTCCCCTGGTCTAAATGTGATAAAATCTTAATGCTCAGTGCATTCAACTTTAAAGTTCACTGCTTATTCAAACTTCAATACTTCACAATCCACTAAAAAAAATGCTTATGAAAGATTTCAAGACAGTGCCACAGTCAGTTTAAATTAATATAACAGCATCATCCTTCTTAACAAATTCTAGGTTTAGCTTTTTTAGATGGTCTGTTACCCATTGCCCATCAATTCTGTCCATCTACTAGCACAAGTTTAGTTTTTGTTTTAATTACCACTCCTACTAAAGTAATCTAAAGGTTGCCATGAAACTTTACAAAGTCCTGTTGTTTCTAACTGAAAATGGTAACAATTGGCAACCCACCATATCCACAACAGTGCCTGTCTTGAAAATCTTGTTACTGTTACTCCACTTGAATGAATGGTAATATCATTTGATTTTCACTAAAAGACAACATATAATGTCTTGCTTATCCTACATTAAAATGGTACTGATCTGTTATTTAGTGTGACCACCATGGCAGCCATCTAGAATTTTTTTTATTGTTGCTACTCCTCTAGAGTGGAAAGTTCTATCATCAAGGAGTTTTTCACCAGAAGGCTTGTTAAATACATGTGTGAAAATGGTGCCAATTGAATTACAATATTGCTGTCATGGTGACCATCCCAAAAACATTACTGCTTCCACTGAAAATATGGTTAAATTGATTGTGGAGTTTTATCAAAATACTTCTTAATGTTATCTGCTTGTTTCTGAATATGAATGATGCTGTTCTGACATCCTGTAAGTCTACATCATTTGAAAATCTTATAGCTTAAGAACATTAGGGGTAGTTATAACAGTTAGCAGTTAAAAGAAGAATTGCCTGGTCTTGGATTTCAGTTCATTCATTTTGGCCTGTTGAGCATCAGTCCCTTCTTGGTGCTCTTGTTGATAAGAGAATCATTTTTGATAAGGCATGTAGACCTGAAAGCTCCACTCTTCCAGTTCTTTAACTGCACCTTTCCATTCGCTTGAAATTATGAAGCAGTGAATTAGGCAAGATTAAATGCATTTCTGTAAGAAGAAAACAAGCTTAATGGAGGTAAATACAATATTTTTCCATCTGTGTCTGAGATTCAATTATAGTATTATTCCCATTCATCTCTGACTGTAGTGGAACATTCTATATTTCCATCATTTCAAGGATTCTAGTACATATGAACTCAGGTGCTGGATCAAGTCTACAATCAAATTCCTTTCAAATGGTGCTAGTCACACATGTAAGAAATTCAGTTGTTTTCTTTCAGTTCTTGAAATTATTAAACAAGACACAGGTATTTGTACTGATATTACCTCTTTGAGAAACAAATTACCTGTTTTTGGAAATAAATATCCAAGGATTCCATGTCAGAAACCATTGTCTTTTGAGGGAGTTTGTCACTGAGAGTAGTATATTGGTATTATACACAGAACCTTTAGATGGTAATAAGTCAAGACATTGATCGATACCAGTTGTAAGGATGAGGGACTTCCTGAACTTCTTTATTAACACTTGAATGAGTCATCCTAGCACCTGATTTTCTATTGGTTACATGGATGAAGGAACACATTTTTATTAAGATATGAATGGCAAAGAAATTTATAAGTATTATTGGAAATTATTGCTGTCATATGATAATTTGGATGGGACAACATTTAAGCTTTGAACATGTAGGTATATATATAGCCATGTAACTCAGCATAAAGGAATTATTGGTACATTATACCTTTGAAGCTTTTAGATGCCAAGTTGGTCATGCTAGTTATTTATTGATCTTCAGTTTATCTTTTGACTGCTTTTTCAATATGAAATACACAACTCCGCTCCTATTATAAATTTCCTACGCTGTGACAAGAAATGTGGCATGGAAGACAAATTATCCAGCAATGTTTACATCCTCTAATCAATTCATTTTGTTTCAAAAATATATTTTAAAAGCGGTAATAAATACATTATCTGCTATTGATGCATTACTTTATCTTTTCTTGGTGCTGGTCCTATATTACAACTGATTAGTCCCAGCTTCAGCTAGTAACTTGAGATCAAGAACAGAAAGGTAGATCATTGCAGTCTGATAACTTCCACAATCAGAATTTTGTTATTTTCTTGGAACTTTGTGCAATTGTCTATTGGGTTTACTCAATATTTACTATTATATGCCATCAATCATACAAGCATATCTTTTACATCTTGTATAGTATTTTCACACCAGTCCATACATATTTTTTGTTATGTTGAGCTCTTTGTCGAGTTTGGTTTTTTTAATCATCTTATTAATGAGGTTGTGGGTCTGTTTTCATAATTCTGTTGGCAACTGGTGTAAGGGTACAAATTATCCTACACAGTTCTTCTTTTGGTTTATTGTTTATTTCTTGCATTTCTTTTGAGCCTTCAGTGTGCCTCAGAGCAAATTCAGTTATAAAAATGCTTTTTTGTGTGTATTGCACATATGCAGATGGTTATCACGTTTTTTTTTCGTCTTTGAGTTGATCCAGGTATGGGTTGGAAGAACATCCCAGTGCTTTTAGGTCCAGGAACAACTGACCTGGGTTGTTTTTTTAAAATGGAAGACCCCCTGCTATTCCAACAATGGATCTTCAGCACTTTCTGATTTAAGGAAGTCACAAGATCATGGCTGTTTCTATGGTACATAAATTATATGCTTCTGCATAGGTGGGATCAGTATAACATTGAAGGAAGTTGCCAGTTTCCATGAAGGAGATATCCTTTGACTGTGCTTTGGAAAGTTGCCAGCAAGTCACACTTTCCCGACACAAGAGAAGTGCACTCTTCCTTTAAGTTAAATAAACCTGTGTTTATATTAAGGGGTTTGCATTAGTTGGAGGTATGTACCCCGAATAGAAACTTTCCAAACCTGTTTACATTATCCATCTTGAGATTTGATTGGGACTGGGTACTAGGTATGGGGTTGTGTGTCAGGTGACAGTGGATTTATCACTGGTAACTAGACACTGGGTAATGTCTCTGGTGATGGTCATTGAAAGGCTGCTTTTGGTAGCCATTCATTGTACCACCAGATAATGGGCACCAGCCATCAAGTGTCCTTGACTTGGCACTGGGTGCTGGATCACAGGGCACCAGTGACAGCCCGGACCAGACATTGAGCTGTGGGCATGGATCATTTAGTGTGACAACTGGTACTGATCTGTTTTCATTCTCAGGTCACTGTTCACTAAACACTGACACCCAGGCTTTGGGCAGTGAACTTAGTGAGCACAATATATCACTATTTGGACCAGGAACTGGATTTTCCACACTGATCTAGGAAAATGGAATCATTTTGATAACTCAATTTTATTGGTTTTCATTCAGTCCCTATGGGAATGGACTTCAGAGTTTTGATTTGTCCAGAGTATAGAATCATGTTGATACATCTTTCTTGATGTTCCCATTCAACCCCCTCCCATTTAGTCCAATGATTCCCTCCACTTGGTAGTGAGTTTTCCATGTCTCCTCTCCCTACACTGGTGAAATGCATGTTTTCGCCATGCCATATATATCATCCCCAACTCCTCAGGCCATGCTATTGAGGGAAGGAATGGGACAACAAACCCACAGTCTTTGAGTCCCTTAATAGTCCTGTCTTGCCCCAAGAGTGATGATAGATGATGAACCACATGTACTAATTTTAATCATGTAATATTTAGCCATCACTATTGCTGCATGCCTTCTTGGCCAACTATAATGTCCTGGCATAATCATCATTTGTGAAAGAAACTAACATTTTCTGCATGGGCACACAAGGTGAAACATGTTCTGTTGATGATTCTCCATGCGATATGTTGATGATTATCCATTTTTTGGAAGGATATATATTCACATGAAATAGATGAGGTTTTTCATCAGATGACGAATAAGTCAAACTTTAGTGATCAGTTAGTATTTTGTGATGAAATTTTGTGTTACCCCCCACCCCCATTATATACATAATATGTTTTTTGTTATAGTACTCGAGTTTACAGCATAGGTGGATCATAAGTTCAGACATTATGATCATGATAATGCCATGAAATAGATGGAGTTTAGGTCTGTTTGTGTATGATTTAGATTTTTAAATGTAGCTTTAACAAATTTCCAGTCATATCGCTATGATGTCTGCATTGTGGTAGTTTATAATGATGTCTAGCACAGGGACATCATGCCTTGTCATAGAGCATGATGTCTCCCACCCAGTAACATTGTCGTAAGACCAACCCAATCAGTCCTAGCACTAACCTCTTAAATAAATTCAGAGCACCTTCCATGGCAGCTGTTATTACCATTTTTTTAAATAAAGTCTTTGGAATGACTTGTCGATAATGTTGACCTGTGACCTCCACCCAAATATGAGGCATACACTCTAACCACAAGAGTGATCAGGATTTGAGGTAATAGATCATTGTAACCAGGGTGATGTGTAACAGATGGATCAGTTTGAATGTCATGTGGATAATAGGTATTTAGTTATAGTCAGGTGATATGATGTTAGTGGTCATGATCACCAGGTACATTATTAGCGAGTGAAACAGTTTTCATTAATAGTGAAAATGTCATGCAGAATGGTTTAAAAATAACATTTTTGGCAATTTCTCAATTACAGAAACATGGCATAACCATTAAGGTCAGTATGGGTTCTTTTAGTCAGACAAGCTAAGTACAGCTGGTATAATTATAGAATGATTCCCATTTGCCCAGCACATGAATTGGCTCTTGGCCCATTGAAATTGTGAATAAAAAAAAAAATAACCAGCAGGTTGTAAAAAGTGTATTTTGGGGATTTAATATTTTACTGTAGGACTCAAATAGGTTTGAACCAAATTAGGTTTGTAATCTTTGTTGGCTTTAATGTTGAAAAGTGATCCACTACCCTTTTGTCAACAAGTTGGAGTTGGAATTATCAGAAACCTTTAACATCTTATCAGAATTAAGTCAGAAATCAAATATTAACTGCTATTTACACTACTGTAGGTAGGTGTTGTATTGATAAACATATGCTTCCCACTTAAGCAGAGCTTTTTGACTCAGTTTAACTTAGCCTTTGTAGGTTTAGGGGTAAATTTGTGCAGTGGAAAGCAGATACTGTAATGCCCCCCTGAACTGTTACATATTAGTTGACTTCATTTCAAGGTTTAAACAGTGGCCTTCATTTAAAAGCTGTCATAAATAAAAAGTAAAAGTTGTTAAATTGGAAGTTTATTTTTATTGCACATGTTTATTAAATTCCAGTCTGTTGATATACCGCTACATTAGATTAATTATACCAACAAGTTTAGTCTTTAAATGAATGGCACCTTTAGCTCAACACATACGATTGTATATAATAATACAATGTTGTCATTCTTGCTGGTAAGTTTAAAAGCAAGGGACACAAATTGTACATGTGTGCAATATAATTCTTAGAATGAATTTCCAAATACCTGAAATAGTTATTACTTATAATGAGGTAAGAATCTGAAATTAATTACTTAAATTCTGGTAATGCTGTATGCTTTATGATTAGTACAGCTTTCTTTTGTAATTTTGAGAACGCTTAGGTAGTTATGATTCACAATATTTGCACAAGATAATATAACTTGTTATAAACTTGGGTGTTGTTCACACCTTTTAAATTAGCTAGAAAAGGGTGTGTAGGATTGGATTATGGTTTGTAAAAGCTATCACAATTGTCATAAGTAATGTAAAAGCAGGGATGGGGATTCTCATCAGGTACCAAGTACTGAGTAATTATAGGAGATTTATGATCATTACAGGTTCGTTAGATGTGCAACGCAAGTTAAGAATTTTATTTCAGTCAGCTCCCATGCAGGATGTTCGTAGATGTGTAAACGGAAAGATATGTAGGAAGGGTAAATGACCTGCTTTACACCATAATATATTTTTTAGTATGTATCATTTTCACATGGAATGTGGCGTCTCAGGGAAAGCAAAAAATTCGTCAAGAATCAGCTGTAGTGAACATTACACAGCATTACACATAAGATTGATTTACTCATAATGCTAATAAGGTTTCCTGTTTATAAACATGTTTGTTAACAGAACCTATGTTTATTAACATTGTATTGTATAGAAACACCCTTTGAAGTTTTGAAGCCACTGTACAGTTTCTTAGTCACTGTAAATGCTACAAAAGTATTCCATGTGTGTGTCTACACAGTACATGCATCCATTTGCATTATTGATTCACTTCATCATCCAGGAAACAATATAATGATGGAATTTACCTAAATTGTCCAATATATTTTAATAACATCTTAAATAGTGAATCCCGTCATTAGGATTAGTAGAAGAAAAAACTACTGAATCACAAGCCTCTAGCATGGCTTTGCATGCACATGATAATGGCAGTCAGCTGTTCCGTAAGCCTAATGGGTACATGGGAAAGGTTGAGTTTCTAATTATTTTGGATAAATGGCATCATTTTGTATATTGTAGAGTACATATTTAGTAGCTCTGCACTCCAACACCTTGCTGTCTCTCAGACAAGGTCAGAGTCTTTCAGAAATCTTTGCTACATTTTTATCAGCTCATAAATTTAAAATCCAGTCAGGGATATCTATCATACATGGACTTAAACCCAGTCAGGGATATCTATCATACATGGACTTAAACCCAGTCAGGGATATCTATCATACATGGACTTAAACCCAGTAAGGGATATCTATCATACATGGACTTAAACCCAGTCAGGGATATCTATCATACATGGACTTAAACCCAGTCAGGGATATCTATCATACATGGACAGTCAATGATATCTATCAATCTATCATGCATGGACTTAAACCTAGTCAAGGATATCTACTATACATGGACTTGAACCCAGTCAGGGATATCTATTATACATGGACTTAAACCCAGTAAGGGATATCTATCATACATGGACTTAAACCCAGTCAGGGATATCTATCATACATGGACTTAAATCCAGTAAGGGATATCTATCATACATGGACAGTCAATGATATCTATCAATCTATCATGCACGGACTTAAACCCAGTCAGGGATATCTATTATACAGGGACTTAAACCCAGTCAGGGATATCTATCATACATGGACTTAAACCCAGTCAGGGATATCTATCATACATGGACTTAAACCCACTCAGGGATATCTATCATACATGGACAGTCAATGATATCTATCAATCTATCATACACAGACTTAAACCCAGTCAGGAATATCTATCATACATGGACTTAAACACAGGGTTATCTATCATTCATGGATTTAAATCCAGTCAGGGATATCAATTTTACTTGGACTTATACCAAGTCAGGGATATCTATCATACATAGACTTTCACCCAGTCAGGGATATCAAGGATATCAATTTTACATGGACTTATACCATGTCAGGGATATATATATATATATATATATATATATATATATATATATATATATATATGAATGTTTGTGTCGTATGCGTTCCTATACCGTTCATCCGATTGCAATAAAACTTTGGTGAGTTGTTCTGCGCACGCCCACGAAGGTTTCTGAATTAGTACAACCATTTAAATTGTACAATTAACAAATGTGTGTATTTCATATAGTTTTGCGACATTTACTGTGTGTTCGCTGTGAATTGTAGGCACCTTAGATATGTCACGTGATCGAACAGTAGGCGCCTTAAATACGTCACGTGATCGAACATGGTGTGTAGCAATACCTAATTTCACGTGTCTTCGGTGTGAACTGTAGGCGCCTTAGATACGTCATGTTTACTTAGTTACGTTTGGTTCGCGCCTTGGTTACGTCAAACAATCGCGGTGTGAATTGTAATAGTTGAAACAGACGAGCATCGGGAAGCAAAATTGGAAACCGTCTGATTTCGCACTGCTCAAGCCCGATCACTTTCACAAACACTTTCTTTCAGTTGTATTGCAACGCATGCCAGGATTAAAACACAAACACTTTCTTTCTTTGAGTGGCATTGCAACGTATGCCGGGTATATCAGTCAGGGATATCAATTTTACATGGACTTATACCAATTCAGGGAATAATCCGGTCAGGGATATAAATTTTACATGGACTAATTAGATCAAGCAGTTTGTAACCACTAAACATATAGGGGGGTGTGTGTTGATCCTCGGTATTCTCCCCAGCACAACAGCTGGTTTGAGTTGATTGAGGAACACTGTGGGTTAGCCAATAGTGTCTAAAGATGGTGTAATGTTATCCCTGTCCACCCATGAGTGTAAGGAATGGTATAGACTGTGAGAACATTGTGCTGATTGGTTAATATATATGTGTGTGCTATTGAGGCTGATGCTACTGCCATATGCATACTTCACTTAGTGATAACAGTAATGAATTCTGGAGATACTTTTAGAGTTGAATGCAATTAATGTTTTATTGTTGATAGTAATGATCTACAAAATGTTTTTCCAAATGAGACACATATTTATCTGGAACCTAAACATTAAAGAGACTAGTGAACCAGGTTGAATATCTCAGTGATACTAAGACAAAGAGCCAGTTCAAAATGGTATCCTTTATGGAGGTGACCTTTATATAGGGACAGTTCAGACAGTTTACTCTGCACCTTACTTTTAAAGCACATTGGGAATAATATGACTCCAGATCATTGAAAATAGAACCATACATTGATTCTCAGAAAATGTTATAAGCCTGCACATGGACATATAAAATAACATATAGTATGTACTGGCAACCACAATTTCAACTTAGAAATTATGTGTGGATTTTATAACCAATAGATAAATCTTTATAAAATTAAAAGAACAACACAAAGATTATACATTTACCCCGTCTGGTTCAAAGGTTACGGGTAAAATTATTCTTTATAAAATGCCATGATTTTCTTCAAATTGCATAAATGGCCAAATTAAGAAGTTGATATTATTGAAACTAACTGCAGTTTAAGTCTCACAAAATTTAATGAATCTATTGACTTTAACTTAAATTAAATACCATTCTTTGAAACATATATCTTGAGCAGAATTGGACATGCATAAAGTAGGTCTCTACAACTGAATTTGAGTCTCCTTCAGCTGTATATACTCGAGAGTTGTTTTTCAAAATCCAGTGGACAAATTCAAATAATTGCTGGCAAATGAATGTTGTCCCAAATTCAAACTAGCTGGCAAATGATTGCTGTCCCATATTCAAATTAAGGCAAGTATATGAAAGCTGTCCCATATTCAAATTATGGCTGGTAAATGAATGCTGTCCCATATTGATATTATGACTGGTACATGAATGCTGTCCCAAATTCAAACTTTGGTTGTTAAATAAATGCTGTGCCAATTTCAAACTTTGACTGGTAAATTCAATGCTGTGCTAATTCCAAACTTTGTTAAATGAATGCTGTCCCACATAATCAGCATGTGAATCCTAGGATAAATTTGTGTATACTGCATGCTGCTTGAAACTACATAGTTTTAATTCCAGAAACTGGTGATGTAGCATAGACATTTCTAAATTATGATAGTGTTTCATTTGGAAATCTTTAGGGTTCTGTTTTGAAAGTTTTTATGTCAAATAATTTTCAGCATCCAGCAATAAATTATTTTGTCAATTTCAGTTGAATATAAACAACTGAACATTTAGTGCCAAATTTTATTGTTTTTATTGAAATTGTAGACAAAGTTTTATTTCTGGATGCTGAAGAATTATTTGTTTCAAAGTGTGTTAACAGTGTGTGGGTGTGCATGCTCAGTTGTAACTTCATTTTGCAATTTACACACACGTACACACATCTTGCATTATTCTAGGTTTTCTTCAACTTAAGATCAATCCAAGATGGAAGTTTTGTTTCAATGTCATTTAAAAAAAATCTTAGATAAAAAAACATGCTGAAATTATCATTAGTATACGACAGCTCTTATTGAAATTGATCAGTCTGGTGGGAAGTTGTGTTTTGCAATAAACCTTGCCTGTATATTGTCCACCTCTGATGCGGGAGTTTGATCCCTGACCGAGTCATACCATTGGGTTTCAGTTAAAAACAATTATGATGTCTGAATACAAGTTTCATATGGTTTTGGAGAAAATCCCAGTACCTGATTTGGGCATTTAATAGTTGGTCAAAAGGTCAGTCCCTGTAAATATGTCAGACATTGAAATAGGTGCACAGAGAAAATGGTAAGCCTGCGCAGGGACACCAGAATTAAACTATGTAGGTCAAGAGAGAAAGAACTTTGTACATGGATGCATGATTTAATCTTTTATAGTGGGTGTGCAGATAAAGAGGTAAACCAGTACATGGACATGTGATAACCTACACCATCAACAGTTATAAAATTTTCTGCATAATTTGAACTTGGGGTAAAATTAATCGTATTGATTTCAGGATCAATAGTTCAGCAGTCTGTGACTGAAAGAAGAAAAATATAATATCTGTTCTGTAATGCCACGGACTTGGGACAAGCTTTAAGATAGCTTGCATTAAATGTTCACATTTTCTTTGAAATTTTGGGGCCAAAATGTTAATGATCAAAGTAATTGTGCTGGGAAAAAAAATGGTTTCCATACAGATTTTTTTTTCAATATCACAGGCCAGGACTCATTTTTTGGGATGGCTTGTATTTGGGTAAAGAAGAAACTTACAGAGTTTGGGATCAAAAGACAAAGAATAAAACTAGTTCCTACATGCACATTTAGTTTTCCACCATATACCTATAACAAACAAAGTTCATGGATGACTGACACACTGGGTAAGAGAGAAGTCTGTTTATTTTGGGTATTCGAAGGTCAGATATCAAGGTCATGGACTTCATGAAAAAAATTGTTTCTACTCATATTTTTCAGTACCTACAATGTACCTTCCTCAAAGTTATTGGGTGACTTGCTCACGGGGTAAGAAGAAGCTTGAATTGAAAGGTCTATGGTCAAAGTCACATACTGAAAGGAGGAAAAGGATTTGCATAATAACTTTAATTTTTTTGACCATGTACCTTGACCAAAGTTTTTGGCAAGCATGCAATGAAAGTATGGAAAATGCCTATTTATTTTGGGTCACAAGGTCATAGGTCAAGGCCATTGTGACAAAGCATTATTGTTCTAGAGTAAGTTCCCTGACCAAAATTTGTGGATGACTTGCAATTAGGGTAAAATGTAAATGAGTAGATTCAAGGTTATAAAATGTAGGAAGTCACAATCATGTTAAATCTAATAAGTAACAAGTGGTCAGTAATTGCAATAATCAAACACTATTTTATAGTGCATATGGTGAGGATTATTAAGTATGGGGCTGGCATACAATGTGTTCTGTACACAACTTGTTGTCAAAGACCATGCAGAACTTAAATGTTTTACAATATCATGAGCCACAAATGCCTCTTGTTATGTATATCTAAAATAATTGTTTGTATGTTAGTTTCAATTTTTTTAACATTCCGTTGCATGTTATTGTAATTTAATATTGTTTATTTGACTTGATTTTTTTTTTCTCTCTCAGATTTAAGTTCAGTTATGTTTGACTTTATTGCTTTTTGTAATTTATTTCATTATTTTAAATACCAAATAATAGAAACATTGTATCTTTTTGCTGACCTTAAAATTAGTGAAAGTTTTGTTTTGAAAAAATTCTTCTTTCTTAGAGTAAGAATCAATTAGTTGAGTCAAGGACATACCTGGACTATGTGACTTGAGGAAATTGTTAATTCATTAACAAACTTCTGTTCTTTCCACAACAATGAACCCTTGATCCCCATCTGGGAATCTGTTTTGCATTTTAGTTGGTTTTAAAACTGATCTTATGATGAGTTTATTAATGAACAAGATCACTACATGTTAATGAGGATCCAGCCTATCAATTTGTGGGATTCAAACCTGCAACTTGGTCATTAGTCTAACAACTTAGCCACAGAGTTAACAAGCAGCACTTTGGTGGTCAATGGATCTCAGTTGTTTACAAGTTATGTCTCCATGGGCGACCAGAGTGGCTCATGATACACCCATGAATCAATGCTAACTGCACATATTCATTCCCATTGTAATGTAAAGTAAGTGAATATATACAAGATGGGGTTAATAGTAGCTGCTATATTATCAATCAGAGCTAGTCAAACTTACTTTTCTTTTTTATAGCAAGAAAGTGATCTTGTATATTTGGTATTGGGAAGGAAGATAAATACCAACATTAATAAACAAAGCTTTAACAGGTTGATATATGTCCATTAACTAGATGAGCTTGGGTTTCTTGATTTTTTTTGGGCATGTTTGTTTGTTCAGGCATGTACTTATTCTGTATTCATAATCCAAACCATTATGGTGGACTTGTATAGAGTTACAATGTGACCATGACATCAGTATGGAATTTTTTTTTACATGAATAGAACATCTTTATTTTTATGAAGTTACCCATTAGTGTCACAATAACACTTAACTATGTGGTTAAAAAAGTTTATTATAAACATACTTTATTTAGAGCAACCATTTTAGAGAGAGAATGCATCTCTTAAGTGGAGAGCTTTTAACTTGGTCAGAGGAGCAGTTTTTTTCAGCATGAATATTTGCATGTTTGCATGTTGATATTGTTAGTTTGGTATGATTTTTTTCATAAACTGTGATTGTCAAAGCTGGTTAAGACAATTATGATGAACTTTCAATACTTGGTCTGATCTGGAGCTGAGAAACTATCTGTGCTGTTTGGTATTATCTCCTGTGACTAGCTGTTATTGCTGTCTATGTCACATTAGGATCTGTTAAAAGCACAGTCATGTGCTGCTGGGTTTTATTTCCTGTGACTGCTAAGCTGGCATTGTTATCTCATATTTGGATCGGTTCGTATATTCGTGCTGCTCGGTATCATCTCCTGTGACTAGCTACCATTGCTATGTCATATTTGGATCTGTTCATACAGTTGTGTTGCTTGGTATAATATCATGTGACTAGCTGTCATTGCTACGTCACATTAGGACATGTTTGTACAGTCTTGTGCAGCTTTGAAGAACTCTTGTGCAGTGTTGCTCAGGATTCCGATTAGAAACTTTGTTCTGGTACAGAGCTTTTGCAGAAAAGTTGGTAAAATACTATAATGAGTAACCTTCATTGCTGGTCAGGGCTCCTATCATAAGAATTGTTAGCGCTAACAAGTTGTTGTTGTTGTTGTTGTTGTTGTAGGGTTTAACGCCACTTTTCAGCACAAGATAGGCTATACATGGCGGCCAGTATTATTGGTGGAGGAAGAACCTGGGAAAACCCCAGGAAAGAACCACCGACCCATGAGAAGCTACTGGCAAGCTTTCTCACATAACTACATTAGCCGAATCTTAGACTCGAACCCATGCAGACAGAGCTGAAATGGCAGTGATCCATAATGGAGAGCACTTTAGACCACTCAACCACTCGGGGCCCCTCGCTAACAAGTAATACAGTTTCCACTGAGGAACTGTCAGTGCTTCTCAATGCTCTTTCAAGAGTATGTCAGTGATTCTTTGGTGAATGGGGATTGGATTGCTGATGCTCTTGGAAGGAACCTGACAGTTAAATACAGGCCATGGTCAACAAGAGTCCCAAATATTGTCATTCAATGTTTTTTTAGTGTGATTGGGATAGCATGTAATGACTAGAGTATTCTCACACCATACCGCTTGTTTTTATCCTCTACTGATTTTAAAAATAGATAAAGCAGACTTTAAAAATCCTTGAATTAAAAAACTCATGAAATTTTGCCCAAATCTCCTTAAATTTTTCTGACGGAATACAAAACATTAATATAATATAAAATGTATCGCTTTGGAAATCTATAGCTTTATTATATACATATTTTTTCCCAAATAATAATTTCAAAAAATAAAGCTGGGTGACTCAAATGACACTATATTGGTATTATGCAACAGACTGGCACCATAATATGTGATGTTGTTTTCTTCTATTTTGTAACTGTTTATGCAGGGATAAAGAAATATATAGAGAGAATACATCTTCTGTGTTAAGAAAAATAACTTCTTGAAAACTTGTTAAACTCTTTGAAATCTGAAAAGTCCTTGAACAAAAACTGTCCCTGACTATATAAACCATGTCATAGGATTATAAGCGGGGGTTTTCATATTATTCAGGCATGGATTGATGACGGAGTGGCATTTCCTAAATTGAATTTTCCAACTGCAGCTAAATTTGCTCTTAAAACGTATGGTTTAACAGCAAATTTTACTAACTGGACAACTATCATAACCCATATCCATTGCTGTGTGATAATTGATTCAGCCCTGATTGAGTTACCTAGTGTAAGCAATGCCAGGCACTTGGTGCCCTTTAGCCTGCTTTTAAAGTACACTTTCTTGCAGATAAACATGGGTTTTGTATCAGAAATTCTGGTAAGTAATATTTGAATTTATATTTGGCAGTGGCCAGTTGAAATTGTGCCATGTGCCACCAGTAGGTTCCAGTAGCTTTCTCTGTTGGGTAAAATGTAGTTTAGAAAGTGTTTTTTGTAGGCATTGAACCTGTGTGGACATCTGTCTGTAAACTTGTAGATAAGTTGTATATCCAGGACTGCAGTAATATCAAATACCCACATTAATTTGCAAAATGTCAGTATCACTACATTATTAATCAGACTGGTTTATGATTCAGATTTACCAGACTGTTTTATGGATAAAGGGATCACTTACTTTCCCCCATGTCTGGAAAGATGAGCTGTTGATCACTTTGATCAGAACATAAGTTGGCAAGATATTATAAATTAAAAGTCCCTTTGGTACAGATCAGTAATTAGCAGGGGTGTGATAACATTTGGTTGAATGTGATGCATGACCACTGTTAATTTTGCCAACATTCAGTATTGGGATATTACAATTCTGGGAGGTAATACTTAAGAGAGCTTACAGTCATGATGTTCAGGAGACATTTATTCCTGACCAGAAATAATCCAAATGACCCATGGCATTTTAAATCATTGCAAAATGTCCAGCATGCCAAAGGTATAAATGATCCTTAAGGAATTTCTCTTAAATGAGATTGCTTGAAAATATTCTTGGAATACATGAATTTAATATTCCAGGAAACACAATTGATTTAATAATATAGGAACATAATCTGTGTGTCTGGTTGCAATTTTCTACTGTATGGTTTATATTTGTATCACTCTCATCAGTTTAATCTAATCATGGCTGATTAAATCTCAGGGCTATTTTTCAAGGCTTATAAAACATGGAAAACATTCAGGAATTAATGGTGCCTGTTCTGTATTTGTATCTTTGACAAAGGCCATGCATGCAGTGTGATATGTAATGTTTGATATTAAAGCACATTGTGTGATATTTAATTTATGTACCATGCTGCTATACCTCAATGAGTTTGAAAGTGAATAGTATTTCTGTGCTGATTAAGCTGCTATACCTCAATGAGGTTGAAAGTGATTGGTATTTCTGTGCTGAGTAAGGTGTTATACCTCAACGAGGTTTAAAGTTAATGGTATTCCTGTGCTGTAATGACTTTTGTCTCGTTACTCACTTGGTATCATTCAGAAACAATAAAAGATTACAGTGTAAAACACATCAGATAGAAGTAAAGTATCTTAGTGTACTTAGCCAAATTTTGTGTTTCAGATAATTTTATTATCTGTCATGGTAATTTTGTTATCTCTTATGGTTATTTATCTGTCATGGTAATTTTGTTATCTCTCATCATTATTTTATCAGTCATGGTAATTTTGTTTTCTGTCATAGTAATTTTGTTATCTGTATGTCTTATGTCTCTCTATCTCATGTAAAATTTAATTTAATGAAAATGATAAGCTGTGCAATAGATTAAAACAGCATACACATTTTGTTAGATCACAATTTAATTAATTTTATTTTTTCAACTTGAAGGCCAGATCCATATGTTGTTGCCTTGCATTGGTCATCTTCTATGCATGATCATCTGAACATTTTTTTTCAGTTCTCAAGGCTCTATTTTTTAACGAAAATAAATTAATATGGGGCCGTCCATAAATGACGTCACGCGATTTTGGCCGATTTTTTACCCCCTCCCTCCCCCTCGTCACACGTTGTCACAAAAAGTTAGGCCCCCCTCAAATATGACGTCACAAATCTTTGGAACCCTTCCCCCCTCTAAAAAAAGAAAGAGAGAGAGAGAGAGAGAGCAATCATTATGTATTCCACAAAATGAAAAGATCTGGTAGAATCACTGGAATTATATTTTAAAAAATTTAATAACAATTTATAAGTCAAAAAATACAAAATTTAAGCTTCTCCATTTTCCCATGGTGAAGCAAAATGTTCCTTCATGGAATAAATAGGGAGAGCTTGGATCTCTTCATCCTGTGGAATGGATATTCCATTCAGATCAAGATCTTCTTCGTCCATCCAATCTGCACTTTCTCCATTTTCTTCGTTTGCGATTACAACCATTAGTTCACGTTGTCGACGTGCAGCAACTGTCTGTGGCCTGATGCGTTTGGGTGGAATTATTGATTCCACCTTGTGTGTTAAAGAATGACTACGCAGCATGACTAACGACGCGAAGTATATGTGACATTTCTTGCAAATCCTATTGCCAAGCACGGACTGTACTGACGGACAGTACAAATCATATGGAATTGACCTATAAGGATTTGAGGAGCGAGGAAGGATGTCATCCACTTTCAAACTTTGAGTTGCAAACAGAGATGGGAATTTATGTGATGCTCCGTCTATTGTTCGTTCTGGAATTTTCAGACCTTCGCTTGTTTGAACAACTGGTACAGGAGGAGGGAGAAATCTATCTGTTACAACACTGAAATAGGAACTTCTTGGTTTCGAACAGCACTTGTTGTCGGTGCATTTTACAATTTGTGTCAAGTATTGGCTTGTTGGCACGTGGATGTCATACCATTTCTGATCTCTGGACAACATCTGTTTTTCATCGAGCTCAGATTCTGTTGGATCGATGAATTCGGCTACTGTCGGAAAATTATCGACTATCAATTGTGACCAAATTTCAGCTAGAGTGTTTCCTGCAAACTGAAAATTCTTCTTCTCTAAATCAGTGTCTATGGTAATTCCTCTTTCGTTTAAATGACGACCGTAGCGGTCATGTGGTGATATTAACCCAGTAAGTTCTTTACTGAGCGGAGCCATTTTTCTCTCGACCCTATTAAATGCACTCCTTCCTGGAGCATTGGTAGCAATGAATAAAGCATCAAAATCGTACTGAAGAAAGTTGTGAACTGCAACCTTAATAACTTTTTGGTATCTCGGGTTCTCGTCTGGGCCACCATCAACTGTCAACACTAAAATTGGTTTCACCAGACGATCAATTCCACTCCTTGTAATGACGTCAAACTTCTTGAGACAAAGCAGTTTTTTAAAATCAAGTCCGTGGCTGAATGCTGATGATGACGAGTGTTTTCCCGATCTGATTGCTATGTAGGTCGGTCCCGAATAACCAACAGCTTCTCGATTTCCTAGACCATTGGACTGAATTTGAATTCCAGCATAGACAGAAGGAATTAGCTTGTGTCCTGTGGCTACAACCCAATCATGGTCAGGCAAGCTGACTCTGTACTCGACGTGCATTAACAATGGACTTTGCTTGTTAGCAGCGGTCATCCCGATTGGAACACGAGCTTTGTCGTCTTGACTCACAAAGCACACTTCGTTCGGTCCTAGCATGGACGCCAACTCTTCCAAGTGTTTTATTGTTGCCGTACAAAACAAACCATCGATATGTTTGGCATGGTGATCGTTCTGTGCTCTAATGAGTTTCACTGGGGCCGTTGATACATGACGCTGTCCTTCAAGAGATGAACTGCGTCTCGGTAAAAGACGAAGGTAGAGCCCACTTCTTCTTATTGTAAAGCCATCCTGCTTTAATTGTTCAGTCCGTTTTAATGCTTCTGTATACATCGCTCTGCCTTCTTTCATGCGATGCCAATCCATGCATAGCAATGTCCACAATAGTTTCCAGCAATAACGGCTGATCTTCCTCAATTCTTGGCCTACCAGGCTAGGCCCTGATGTTCAGAGATGAAAATAGTTCTGGATTTTCTTCAAACAGAGCATTCAATTTTCTTTTCTTCTCGTCTCTTGCTTTTTGTGATCTTTTTTGATCATCCTTCTTCTTCTTTAGCTGGTTTTCCAAATCACTCTTCTTCTTATTCTTTCATTTCAGTTCTATTTCCTGTTCAAGGGTTAGCATTCCACATTTCTGTCATTCGTACAAGCCGACGAGATCAGAATTCAGAATGTCAATCTCTGACTGCAAATGCATCTGGGCTGTAGCCATTCTTGATCCTGTTGACTTGCTAGTAGTAGGGGTTGAATCATCAGCCTGAGCATTGGTCATTTTTTCATCAGACTGCGACACCGAACTCTCGGGGTTTTCCACAAGCACTTTTCTGGAGCTTTTTGTATCGGCATTTGCTGATTGCTTAGCCCAAAATGTCAGAAGTGATCCTTTTTTTGTGGCGGCAATTGTTTTTAATTCTTTCAAGCAGTAGTCAACTTTAAGTTGTAAATCTGCATCATTTTTTATTCCATTCCACTTTTGAACCACTTCTTCTTGGCAAATCTTTCTGCTCTTTGTAGGATATGCAATCACGTACGCCTCAAAAATACACTGGAACATTTTACTTTTATCCATCGTAGCGGTCAATTCTTCAAAATCAAAAGAAGAGATTATTATTGATGTAATATAAACTTTAATTTATTATGTTTGTAATATAAGCTATATATATATATATATATATATATATATATATATATATATATAACAAACTTTTTAAATTAATTCTTTAGCACAAATTTATTAAAATTAAAAAATTAGCAGAAAAATTAACTTCTTTACAAAATTAACAATGTTTTCTTTTATATTTATATTTTAAAACTATATATAAAAATATCAAACAAGAGTGTTATTATTTTGTCATCAAACACCGGAGACTCTTGCTGTCTGCTCTGCTTGACGTGTCAAACTGTCAGCAGAAATATAAATCCATAAAATTAAAAGCCTAAATATAAATCTTCCACCAGAAACAGACAGCTACATAAATAAAATCAACTGATATCAAAACTCCCCTAAATAAGACAATCATTTTCACAACCATATTAACACTTGGGGGTGTGATACACTCTCACTTTATATCAGGGTACACCAAAAACTAGAAAACTTTGAGATAAATTATCACTACGAAATCTGTAAAGTAGGCATGTCGAGAAAAAAAAAATGTATTATACATTACTACAAACGTCATTAACTCCCCATACAAAAACAAATCTATTTTCACCAACCGTGTTAACAGTTTTTTTTTGTGGATTTGTATTCTTGCTGATAGCTTGTCACACTTATCTGCTGGAACATGCCGTTGAGTAAATTCATAGTTTAAATTAAGAATCAATATCAAGTTAATCGGATGTACTCACCAGAAAAGGACGTTGAGTCAACTAAAATCGCTTTCAAAACTCAAAGTGTTCGCTGGACGAAAAAGCGTAGAAAGTTTGTTGCTCACTAAGTAAGTTTGATGAGAAAAAGATCCTTTCAGCCTCGCTTTGTCTACACCAGTGGACTGGAAACGGAATAATGCTATTTGGAAAATGCTGCTACTGGGGCTAGTAGGGGTGTTGGTAGATCGAAGACGAGTCCATCTTAATTTGAGCTCATGCACGACACGCATGAAGCTACTTAAAACGTCATTAAATACATTGTAAGAATTCACCTCTGCATGATTTATTGCAGGGAGTTGTTGTGACATTTCTTGCAAATCCTATCGCCAAGCACGGACTGTACTGACGGACAGTACAAATCATACGGAATTGACCTATAAGGATTTGAGGAGCGAGGAAGGATGTCATCCACTTTCAAACTTTGAGTTGCAAACAGAGATGGGAATTTATGTGATGCTCCGTCTATTGTTCGTTCTGGAATTTAAGTGGAACTTTTAAAGTTGTGCATTTTGATGTGACGTCACAGTTCTTAAACACCCCCCTCCCCCTTGTCACACATCGTCACAAATGTGTGACCCCCCTTTTCCCCCCCAGGTGCGTGACATCATTTATGGACAGCCAGTATGTTTGACCCCCAGATGTTCTATATTCTTGTTCTGATTTGTAGCCAAAATATAATTAATTATATCCATTATATTAGTTGAGTTCCCCAAAAAATATCACGAAATGAATAAAAATCTCAGGCTCCCCTCATCCAATTTTTTTTATATGGTCAGTCATTATCAGGTATTTGATTGGTTGAGCTTTTAGGACTTAGAAAATTATAATAAAAACCTTGTTAGCATGATAAAGGTGAAACCACCTAAAGTTGAAAATTAAAGTTTTGTTTTTATTGTTTTTTATGCATATGTAGATGAACTGATGATAGCAATGTTCAGATTGTTCCAAATTTTAAAAGACAAAAATCAACTTTTTGGGGATTTTACACAATACCATAATAAGAACATTGAAGGAGTGGGTGCATATGTGTTTTGCAAATACAATTATTTTTATTCAAAAGAGTGTATATTCATCACATACCATGTCCCATCTGGCAAGTAACAGTATAGTTGTAAATAATTCTTGGATTATTAATGTATGTAAGCCATAAAATTATTTTTTATGGAGCCTAAATCAGATATTCTCCTATATTTACAAAAATATGAATTTATATAAATAGTACTAGCAGCTGCCTTGCTTGGTGCTCAGCATTAAGAGGTTAGTGTTAACACTGGTCAGCCTGGTGTCAGAATAATATGACTGGGTGGAACATGATGCTAAATGCCTGCAGCATGATGCCCTGCCTATTAGGCCACACACACTGAAACTATTTTTCAAGCTTACAGAAGAAAAAAAATGAAACTTTTGTGACCTTGAACTACAGCTGCTAGATGTAGATCCATTCTTCTTGGGATCTCTATTCTTGCTAATAAAGTTTCTCATGTACAGTTTTGGAAGGGGGCCCTGAGTGGCAGAGGGTCTAAAGTAATCACCATTACAGATCACTGCCATCTCACCTCTGTCTGCATGGGTTTGAATCATGCACTAGGCCAATGTGGGTACGTCAGAAAGTTTGCCATTAGCTGCTGGTGGGTCGGTGGTTCTTGCCTATCTTGAGCTGAAAAATGGTGTTAAACCCTATAACAACAACAACAACAACAGTTTTGGAAAGAAATTATATACTCAAATTGATTCCTATTACAGTACTGCACACAGTGTGTGAATATTTTATGTTCTGTTTTTTATCCCTCAGTTTGCTGTTGTTTTCTCAATTTCCATAAATATTTTGACCAAAGATAAATTAACCAGTTCTAGGTTGATTAATGTAATTTCAGTCACTAAAAGAAGAAAAATTTGATCTGTTGATTGATTTGCAGCTATAACACAAAGTCCATTCTGGTAATCAATTATAAGGAGATCAGACTATGATTGATGAAGATTTTCAGCCTCTGAGAGAGAGAGAGGTTAAACTTTGTTTGCACATTTTCGGTTGGATTGCAAAGCAATTTTAGTTTATACATTGAAGCCAGTCCATCTACAAATTCATCCATCTGGTGTCATTGCTCATGTTTTTGTGGGTTCTTTTTCAGGCAGTTTTCTCAGACACTGTTGCTAATACAGTAACATATTCTTTTTAGAATTAGCAAATTTGGTTTAATTTGGTGTAGAATTAGCAAATTTAGGTGTGAGGAGTTAGGTGAGGAAACATGGTTGTTGGTGATTGTTTGCATGTTGAGTAGTGCTCTCTCACCAAACCTGATATTTGTTATCTCATGTACATGTACTAACAAATTAGAAAGAAAGAAACCCCATTTTAGAATAGTGAATGAGTATCATTTCTTTAGTAGCTTGTCTTTGAGGTTTACCACACTACATTTCAATGAAGCATCAGAGTTCAGTAGAGTATTTTATTAAGCATTCATTGTTGGCAACACATTTCTTGGCTGTCAGAGAAATAACATCAAGTTCTAGTCAACTTTTGAATTATACTTTCTTTTGATGTTTCATTGTTATTTTAATAGAAAAATAAACTATTGAAAATATTGTTATATTGCTAACCCCCCCACACCCACCCACCCACCCACACACACCCTCGCTCTGGTGGCCTAGTGGTTAGACCATCTGCCTCAGGAGCGGGAGGTCGCCAGTTCTATCCATGGCCCAGTCATACCAAAGACTTACAAAAATGGTACTAACAGCTGCCTCACTTGGCGCTCAGCATTAAGAGGTTATAGTGTTAGGACAGGTCAGCCTCATGTCAGGATAATGTGACTGTTTGGGACATGATGCTGCATGTCTGCAGCATGATGCTCTAGTGCTTAGACATCACTATAAATTGTCACACTGCAGACATCATAGTGATATGACTGAAAACTTGTTAAAGCTACGTTAAAAATGCTAATCAAACAAACAAACAAATACACACACACACATACACACACTTTATTCTAGCTTTCATATGCAAAATTCATTGAAGTTGGAAGTTTTATTTCAATGTTTTGTTGTGTTCATTTGTATAATACTTGAAATGAAAAGTGATGACAATATGTTTTAAAAACAAAATAGAAAATTTAAAAATAGAACTTAGAGCATTGCAAACTACATTGCAAATAATCCTTGAATATCTAACACAAATGATGAATAAACTTTAGTGGTATTCCAAATAATTTCCATCATTAAAGATGTTGATGTGCTTGTAGCGGCTGGAGGTCTCTAAAGTACTAATATATCTGTAGCCTGAATGTTACTGATTTGTCTTTAAATGAAAAAAATATATTCCAATGTTCCTTTTTTGAATTCCCAGTTAATGTCTTTTTACAAGAATACTATTGAGCACATTGTATTTCCAGATAATAATAAAAAATTTCATCCAAATCAAAATCTGAATACAACAAGATAAATGATTTATGGCCAGACATTATCACAGGAATGAATGATCTTTTTGAAAAATATGTTATAATTAGAATGTCTCTGTAACTAAAATTATAACAAAGAACACAGGGAACACATTGTCCTTGACTCAGACCATGATAATATGTTTACTTCTGTTAATAATGATCCTAATATTAAACCCAGTCTCATAGAGAAACTATTAGCTATGTTTTAAATGTTTTCAGATTTTTTTTTTAAATCAATGATTTTGGTCAGGTGGACAGTGAACTTGATTTTGGAGAAGGTTAGCTACAAAATAGTTTTACATAACCCACAACATATAATAAATAAGAAAATCTAACGAACAATGTAGATTAAATCTAATAATAAAACTCACTGAAATGATAAATCTGGTACAAAGTTGTATATTTTGAAAAAAGATCATGTTGAACTTAGATTGTGTTGTGCAATAGACCACAGACTTATATTTTGCTGTAAACTGTTAGGCAATTACAATGTCTTTGATACTTAACTGATACCCCTTTTGTATCATTTTTAAGGGAAATCTAGGCAAGGTATAGATCAATATTATTTTCACTTATACTGTATATGTAAAGTGTAAGTAAGTATAAAGTGACCTGCGAATCCCATCTTCAGAGCATATTAACCATTAAGCAGACTAAGCACATGCTTAGGGCACCAGGGCCAAAGGGGCACCACAAAGTTGAGAAAAGGGTGAAAAAAAATAAACTATGAAGATTTGTAATATCTGGTCAGATAGGTCAACAATTAAAATGGACTGGGTCAGCGTGGAAAGGAGGGGGGCACCGAGATTGGTCAGTGCTTAGGGCATCAGTGAGCCATAATCCGCCTCTGCCCATCTTAGTCAGAGATTGTTATTTCTTTAAGGTCTTGTGGTCAAACACCAGCAATTACCAGAGTTGGTATCTTATCAAGGAAGTTTACAATTTGCTTTAATAAATGCAGACCTAATGTCCAACATGTTCTGATTGGTCTAATGTCAGCATGTTTTGACTGGCTTAACATCCAGCATGTTTGACTGGTCTAATGTAAGTATGTTTGACTGGTCTAATGTCCAGCATGTTTTGACTGGTCTAATGTAAGTATGTTTGACTGGTCTAATGTCCAGCATGTTTTGACTGGTCTAATGTTAGCATGTTTGACTGGTCTAATGTCAGTATGTTTGACTGATCTAATGTCCAGTATGTTTGACTGGTCTAATATCCAGTATGTTTGACTGGTCTAATGTCCAGAATCTTTTGAAAGTTTATTTGGAAGACTGACTTAGATAAAAACATCCAGAATGTTTAAAATAAATTCCAGGTATTGTCAGAATGACTTTAATGACTTAAGTTTTTCCATTATGGAAGCAGCAGATCTAAACATTTCTGTTTGAACAATAACAAAAAAATAATCCCTGCTCCTTAAAGTTATTTTCATGTTAGTTAAACTTGTGACATCTGTGTTACAGGGTATATTGGTGCAGGAGGTGGATGAGGGTCAGCCTTGTTTAGCCTGTGAAGAAAGGTGTCCTGGCTTCAGTGCACATGAATGGAGGTAAGATAAGATTTTAATGAACTGGTGTTTTTTACTCCCTGGTTTGGAACTAATCTTTAGCTCTGCTTATTATAGACCAGAAGAACTTATTGGATAGCCTGTTGTCCATTGTCCTGTTTCAGTCTATTAGGATACTGGGTTCCCATGCATTCTGAAAATCTGGAAAAGGTCAGGAAAAATGATAATTTTGTTCCTGGCCATCAAAAGTCCTAGAATTTAGCAAATATTGGTGAAAATCAGAAAAAAACCTGGGAATTTTCCATCAACGCTTGATGCCAGAAACAGTTATGTAATTGAATTGTAATTTAATTGATTACAAGTTAAATTTATCCAGTTCTGACAGGAAATTTGGAGGTTGCAGAATGGGTCATTTAGATGCTTGCCATAAACATATTTGTCAAGCCAATCCAAACATTTCAGTGGTTTAGATCCTGCTACATAATAGACTGGTTGTTTCAAAGGGCAGCTCAATATTTGCATTTAAAGTTGAAAACTGTCTAACATCACCAGAAGCCAACATGGTGACGACAAAGTGCTGTCGCTTTATCAAATGTACTAGCAAACTTAATTGTCTTATCTGCATGAAATTGAATTGAGAATTATTTATTTTCTGAGAAATTATGAGTTTTATTTCATTATGTTTTTAATCTGCTAAAAGATGAGCTGTAACTATGGCATTGATGAAATTTGACCTTGTACTAGCGAGTTGCATTGCTAGTCGCATTATTACACAAATATCACAACCCACATGTCCATAGTCACGTGATTTCAGTAAAAACAACCCATTTCATATGTTGTAGGGAAGAAAAATAATAGTAAATGAAAGTCGTATACATGTACTGCTTTTAATAATACAGAACATAATGAAAAAACACAATTTTTTTATATATTTATTACAAATACAACTACATGGTGTTTGTTGTATGACATAACTAACAGGTTGACATGTACTCTTTGCTTGACTAATACAAGTCTAGATTGCTGCTACATGGACAAGTTTCTGATCATTTTTGTTCTCAAAATAAATATTTTGATAATTATATGTTGTTTCTTGTTTTTACTTTCATTTAATATATTTTAATTTTTGTACAACATCATTAGGTGTCAGTCTGTCAGTGGATTCAAGAAGTAATAAATACTTGTCGTTTCTGATAAATAAATAATTTTTCCTATTCATTTCATGCAGGTATGACTTGACATAATATTGTTTACATTTGCTGATACTGCACCATAGTGACAAATTCCAAATTTTTGATAGACAATTGTTCTGACCCTGTATCCTAGCATAAATATCTGAAAGAGAAAAATGTTGAAGGAATATTCTGAGAAAACTCCGATTAGAAAACGGGCTGATATTCATTTTAAGTCAAATTTGTTGCCCAAAATGTTGAATCTCAGAGCTTGAAGCATTGGTTTCAAATATTATTTATACTGCAGGGGAGATGGGAGATTGACATCCCTTATATTGAATATCACAAAACAATACAAGCTCCTGTGAGTATCGATACCGGTTTTGGTGACTGGTTTATCACATTACAAGCAGACAGATTAAACAGATAATTCTCTTTTTCTGTACAGTAGTAAATAATTTTAAATGTCTTTTTGTAAAATTATTGTTCTTGTAGATTTTAACGCCATTTTTCAGCATACAATAGGCTATTCATGGCAGCCAGTGTTCATTAGTACTTTCAAGACTGGACTATTGTAACTCAGTTCTGTCTGGTTCATCTCAATATCTACTCCAGAAACTTCAAAATGTTCGAAACACAGCTGCTTGGATCATCTTTAGAGTACCATTATCAGAGCACACCTCACCACTGCTCTGTAACCTATACAGGCTATCCATTTGATCCAGAATCAAACACAAAATTTGTTCTCTGTGCTACGTATCACTGACAGACTCCAGTCCAGCATACCTATCCAGCTTCACCCAAGTGTATACACCAGCGAGATACTTACGCTCCACTTCTGAAAATCGTATACACATTACTCTTAAAACTCATATCTTTAGACTGCAAGAACAACCTCAAAATGTTTCCTACTTAAATATTTCAGCATTTTGTTGTTTTCATATTTTATGGTGTCTGTGTTTGTTTTTTGTATTCATATCATGATAGATGCTGTAAAGCACTTAGAGCTTCTAAAGATTAGGCGCTATACAAAGTCCTCATTTTTATTATTTATTTTTGTGGGAAATTTTCAACTGATGATGATCTATTGCAGAAAAATAATAATATTACCAAAATGATACAAATAAAAATGAACTAATGATTTTTGTTGAAAGAATGCATGTGAGGTTCTGACTGAGGTAGTAATGTTAATTCCTTATGCAACTAGTGGCGTTTATACTGAACCAACACTGCCACCAACCTCTCTTTTTAACAGTTTTGACAGAAAAGAGCTATTTTGAATATTTTCCTGTGACCAGACAGCTAAAAGAATCAGAATGTGCCTTATGCATAAATAAGGTTCACTAGTATTATAACAAATTAACTAACTTTTCATCACCCCTGAACCTTCTAGATTTTTAGATATTTACCCATGTAGCAGACACATAAATATGTAAGCCATGTTGGCTGCTCATTTGCAGCCTAAGTTGCACATTTGATCTCTAATGCTATTCTAAATGTAACAGGCAGGCAGCCAACAAATTCCCATGCCTAACTCAAAGTAAATGTAAACTACATTACAGATTTAGTTTATGTGTGAATTTAAAAATGCTAGTCTTGTTATAAATAGGCTCATGCCTTCTACGTTAAAAATTAGGGAGGTGTCAAAATATGAAACTGAAATCCAATATGACCACCAAAGCAATCTTGAAAACCATCTTATTGCTAATCCTCCCAAGTCATAATTGTATGGGGTGTTTCCAGAAGATTTCTTATGGTGTCTAGTTAGTCTTAAATAAAATGTTTGCCAATCTGCTAATGCAGCTGTCGTGAAAATGATAAGTCATTAAAAGACTTATATTGTCTAGTTAGTACTAAATTAAAATGGTGCCAATCTGACATCCAGTATGGAAAACCAACTTGGCAGCCATCTTGAACATCTTGTTTTTGCTTTATACATCTTAATGGAAAGTCTTGTCAACATGAGGTTTTCAAAAGAAGACTAAGCTTGATATAAATGCTCCTGAATGAAAATGGTGACCTCAAATATGGCTGCCACAGTAACGATAATGAGTAACTCAACTGATTAGATGGCTATATCAACATGGATTTTTTACCAAGGCTTCTTATGAAGTCCAGTTTGTTCTAATTTAAAAGAGTTTTCATTCAAATCGCTGCCACAGTGCCTTTTTTGAAAATCTCAACACTGAAGAATATCTAGGTGGTTTCAATACTAAGCAGTTATCAGTACAAATGATCTTATGATGAATTCTGAGAAATTGTTTTGGAATTATATGGTAATTAGATGAGTGGACTGCATGGTTAATCAAGTTACATGAACTATGTTTGTACTGATAGTTGTCACTCTTAAGCTTATTCAAACCCTTTAAAACCTGGCTTATTGGGGTGGACTGTGATTGCTGTCTGTTAGTAGAAGTTTCTTATTGCTGCTAAACTACTTAAAGGATTTCGTTCACACTTTACATTCATCCCATTATTTTGTTGGTCTTTGATGACGATGGTGCTACTCATAAATTCAATATGGCCATCTCATTCTCATGAGCCATCTTGGAAATGTTATCAATACTCCTCCTACATGGAATGTCATATTAGTATCGTGTTTTCAGTAAGAGACTTCTTAATATGAGGTAAGGGGGCAATCTAAAGATAGGAACTACTAAGAGAGTGATATGTGTCAGGTGAAGTTGTTTGCAATTGCAATGTGCACAATGGAAAGAATGTCAGCATATCTCTTTGTTACTTTCATAAGCTGTGGCTAAAATTTCTTTAAATTGTACTTGTTGAAATTGTACATTGATCTAAAAATCAGCTGAAAATAGTTTAAATAAAGTACACTATCTTTACCAGTTACTAAAAAAGGAAAATAAATTTGGCCCAACTAGACAATACCAGTTTCAGAAAGTGTAAGGAATGAATTAACAGATATATAAAATGTAGGGAAAAAAAGTATTGTCTCTTTTTATTTTACAAGGTTTTCTTTGAAATTCAGGAAGTGATAATGATTTAGCAGAACTTGCATTTTTTTAAATAAAAAATTGTATAAGTGCACATCTGAAGTAACCCATATTATATATATCAATTATACACCATAATAATTATAAGCTACTTTGACAATACTTATCAATACCCAAGAAAATTCAAGTTTTTTTTTAATAAATAGCCAGGATAACCATTGAGGGAAACCAGGTTACTTTTTTCTCTTAAAAAATCTAACCTGATGCAAATTTTGAAACTGTAGTGTACCACCTATAAATAGCTGCTATTTCATTGGTCTTTAAAACATTTTTAATGTTTTTTATTGCCACTTCTCCAGAATGGATGGTCATGTCATCATAGGATCTTCACTAAAATACTTCATATGATCTTTAGTTGGTCCTCAGCAAATATGGTGCTGATCTGAAGTCTGGTATATCTGTCACAGCAGCCATCTTGCAATGTTTTATTGCTACTCTTCCTGAACGATGGGCATATCAAGATGGAGTCTTCACTAAAAGACTTTTTAAAATGTTTAGTTGGTCATAGGTTAATATGTTGGCCAATCTGAAATCCAATATGTCTGCCAGAGTAGCCATCTTAAAAGTCTTGTAATCACTGCTACTTGCGAATGGATGGTAAATTTAGGTTCTCAATAATAGATTAATTGATGGTATAGTTAGTCCTGAATTGAAATGATGCTGATGCGGGTTTCAATAGAGCTGTCACAGTGGTCATTTTGACAATATTTATATCACTACTCCACGTATATGGATGGATGGTCATATCAGCGTGGTGTTTTCACTCAAAGACTTTGTAAGAAATCTAGTTAGTTCTAATGGTATTGATCTGAAATGTGAAATCCACTATGACTACCATGTTAGAAATCCAATTCCACCTGTTTAGAAAGTTATATTGATGATGTAATGTTTTCACCAAAAGACTAATTATTATAATCAGTTCATCTTAAATGACCATATGCTGCTTTGTTTGCCATTGTTTATCATGAAAGATACAAAAGCTGGAGAAATTTTTTAAACAACTGCTTTAAATTTATAACACATGCAATCAATAGCATGAGACAAATTTTGAAATAGAGGGCATCATTGATACTGATTTTTGACCAGCTCTTTTTACATTTGGCTATTAGGCAAATATCAGGTGTACAATCACAGACCTGTAACAAAAGACCACTATCTGTGTGTGTATTCAGTTGCATTTCATTCCAACTTTGAATAAGTGTTTGAGTCTAAGATTCGGTTAATGAAATTTTGTGAGGAAGCTTGCCAGTAGCTTCTCGTGGGTTGGTGGTTCTTTCCAGGGGGTTTCCCAGGTTCTTCCTCCACCAATACTACTGGCCTCCATGTATAGCCAATCATGTGCTAAAAAATGGCGTTAAACCCTACAAAAACAAAACAAACCAACATTGAATAAACATTATTTTTCTTTCTTTATTTGCATGCAATGATATAATGCAATTTAGTTTACCTAACACACATGATGGATGTGTCAGTACACAATAGAAATAAAGAAATAATACTTGTATGGGGAAGGTAGAGTATCTTAGAAAATTGATACTTTCCATTTAAACACAAATTATAAAGACTAGGAGAAACATTCTTTTTTTTCGGTCCATAGGGTTGAAGTTCAGATTTTATTGCAAACTATTAAGTAGTTTTTCTACTACAAAAACTTCTGTTGAGAGCACATTTTCTGAACTCTTACCAGATCTCTATTGCTCTGTGTATCAGGTTGTTGAAAGTCATTACAATCATCATTTCATCTCAAGGTATGCATCTTTTATTATAAAAAAGAATCAAACAGTGCTTTGATGATGTTTTCATTGCACTTAGAATACTTTCAAAATAGTTAGACATTTGTAATTACACTTGGGTTATTTCTGTAAGATCTATTGGGCCTTTCCTTACATCCTGACATAATTTACAAGTAATATCATTACATTAAAGGAGAAAAGCATACAACAAAGCTACAAACTGAGTACCTAGCATCCAAGTGGTTTAATCTTATAAACTTTCATAAGGAGATTGGCTGTCAATGGTTTCATAGCTTAATGTAATGGTTGGTAGCATCTGCTGGTCATATCCAAGACTGAAGACTATCTTGATGGTATCAGAGTAACAATTGTTTTTCCATATACCTCAGTGTTAATGTATTGTGAAATAAATATACTTTCTATCCTACTTCAGCATGTATGTCACACACTGTCATAGAGAACAATGTTAGAGTATCAATTTGACAAGGACAAAACCAGGTACTCAATTGCATTTAAGAGAGATAACTCTGCTGGAACTAGTCAGGGGTAAGAGTTGTATAGTCACAACAGACATGTTCACCCATGTGTGCCACATTTTAAAAAAATCATAAAAAATACAAAATATGTGCTTAATATGAATTAACATAATCTCACATGTTGCCAAGGGGCTTAACTTTTTTTAAGCCTAACAGAGTACAACTCTTACATAGTGCACCAGTTACAGCTAATGTTGTTTATTTCTGAATGCTATGGTTGTACAATTGGTTGTTATTGTTGTTATAGGGTTGAACACCATTTTTCAGCACAAGATAGGCTATTCCCGCATTGGCTGAGCCAAAGACACGAACCCATGGAGAGGTGAGATGATAGAGATCTATAACGGTGAGCGCTTTAGACCACTTTGCCACTCGGGGCCCCTGCATGGGCATATACACAAGATATAGACTGGTTACCTACAAATCATTCAGTATACAGTGGTCTTATACAGGACAACCATTTGATTCATAGAATGGCCAATGTAAGGCCACAATTTAGTTGATTGGATGGTCACTACAAGACTAAAAGTTGATTGATAGAATGGTAATATACAAGACTTACAAATTGATTGATAGAATGGTGATATACAAGACTTACAAATTGATTGATAGAATGGTGACATACAAAACTAGAAATTGATGGATAGAATAGTGATATTCTATTTGGTTGGTAGGAGTCTGTGTGTGATATAGATTTTTAATGTAACTTTTAACAATGTTTCCGTCATATATTGCTATGATGTCTGCAGTGTGGCAGTTTATAGTGATGTCTAGCACTGGGATATCATGCCACAAATATATAACATGATGTCTGTCAAGTTCTCTGTGGGTTATGAGCGTCACTCGTATAATATTGTACAAGCCCCACTTGTCAAAGGGTAAGTGTTACGTCCCACTTGTCAAGGGGTAATGTACAACATATAATAATAATACTATAACCCACTCCCCTTTTGATACTCGTTATCTAAGAGATGACCGCCCTCGGTATAATTGCCTGGTTCAAGTAAGAGAATGTATATGGTAACCTGAGCGGGTATATTGAACAAAACAATTCCGAGCCCCCGTAAAGATAAACAAACAATTTAATCAAATACATACACAGTTATGAAACTTCCTTTCATTATGAATACACGCGGTTTAGAAATAAACTTTCACCGAATTACAATAAGATTTGAAATAGAATTAAACAAATTAGCTGTTCTATTACTGATAGTTAAAAATCATCATAGGATCGAGTGGTACAATTGAAGTCAGTGCTTTGTTCGATTTTCATAACCTGCTAGGTCTCGGTCCACGTTCTCTGTTCCTTCCAATGTTGTTCTAGAAGTCCATTTCTCTCTAGATAATCTGCCCTTGTGGATGTTCCACTTGAATCCGAACTTTGTCCACTGTATCATGCATACACTGCAATTTTCACCTCTCAGTTCTTTTTCCAATGTGTACTCGCTATTCATGTAACTTCACGTTCTTCCCCAAAAAGCTATTTTCTTTCTTTCAAAAGAAAATTAAAACAGCCTAAGTCTCTTGTTACAACAGTTACAGTTGAGACTGTCCATTATTCCTGGTTCGAACAATCAGATATTTCTATCAGTGATAACAATTTTATGGCTAGTAATTAACTACACATGTCCTCAAATGAATGTAGCTAAACCAATTGTTAATTTGGTTTGCCTTGACCTAATACATTAAGGTATTACATAGCGAGGCGTTGAATTATAGCTCTGTCTTAATTTTCCACAGTACATAAGTCGTATACTCTGTCGCTAAATTATCTATGACATCAAAATTTGGTGAATTCACATGTATTCTTGTAAATCCCTTACTAACATAATACATTAAATTCTTAGAACACAATCATTATTCAAACAATATGATAAGTTCAAGAATTAACGTAACACTTCCTATTCATACTCAGCATAGTGTTTTTATGACATAAATTAACACTATGTCATTCTTAACTACGAATTAAGGTAAGAATTCCAATTCATAATTCAAAAGCATATTATTAATGTATCAAATGCAATCTTGCAAGTACTTCCAATTCATAATACAAAACACATTATTATACAAATGTATCAAATTAAATCAATTATACAAATGTTTCAAACAAAATCATGCAGACCTGTAAATGAAGCAAACATCATATGCAATATACATGGAATTGCAAGAATACCTTTGTGTGTTTTGGTGTGTAACTCAACCGTTGTTTTGGGCAGTTTTTCCCCTGGACTACTGTTTAACGGATGTACTTCTCTAAAATACCATCCAGAGCCTTTACAACATAATTCTACCACTGTCTTCTCTCTTGCAGAGAATTTTTAAAGACTGGCTTCTAATTTAGCTAGTGCGATATTATGTTCTAAGATCTTCGTGTGAAAATGCACCCCTTATTTAACTGTGACCAATCAGAATCAAATGTATTTTCTCCTGCTTTCCTCTAAAAGTCACTTACGTCATGGTCAATATGACATGCTTTGGTTTCAAGTAACAGAATCTCTGTATTTTCTTAATTCTGACATTTTCGTGGTAAAATAAAACTTTAAAAGGTCACCAGCAGTCAGCCCCGGAATATGTGTAAACAATGTTTAATTAGTATGACGGTTGCCTAGACTCTACAAGCACCTCTCTCTTGCACAATGTGTCTTGTAAATCTGACTAATGGCTATCTGGCCACAACTAATGGTTTATTAATAGATCGACCGAAAATTTGGCATTTCACAATGTCTCACCCAGTCACATTATCCTGACACCAGGCCGACCAGTCCAAACCTCTTAATGTTGAGCGCCAAGCGAGGCTACTATTAGTACCATTTTTGTAGTTTTTGGTATGACTCAGTCAGGGACCGAACCCACAGCCTCCCGCATCTGAGGCAGATGCTCTAACAACTAGGCAACTGGAGCAGTTGGTAGGATAGTCATATTCAAAACTACAAATTGATCTATAGAAACATCATAATTAAGACAACACTGAGATTGGTTGATCGTATGGTCATTATGTTAGACAATAGATTATTTTATAGGAGGCCATAACAAAACAGACATATTTATTGGAAGGTTACAGATATAAGACAACATATTTGATTGATTGATTGATTGATTGATTGATTGATGGTCATATACTAGACTTCAAATTGGTTGATAGGTCGTCATATATAGGACAACAGACTGGTTGATAGGATGATAATATATGATTACAAATTGTTTGATAGGAATGTCATAAATAATACTACAGACTGGTTGATAGGAATGTCATATATGGTACATCAGATATATATGTCATACACGTCTGCATAAGGAGGGATTGCTGTTTTCTTCTGATCTATTAAGTTGGTAGAGTTTGTTCATCTGTGGATTCTTTAATCTACTAGATTGATGAATATCATTCAGTAGCTGTGGATTTTAATTCAGTAGATTGGTGGATATCATTCACTAGGTGCGGATATTTCTAATATAGTAGATTAGATTAGTAAATATCATTAAATAGCTGTAAAAAGTATGGGTATTTCAAATCTAGTAGATTGGTGAATTTCATTAAATAGCTGTTATTTCTTATTTAGTAGATTGGTGAATATCATTAAATAGCTGTAAATTCTAATTTAGTAGATTGGTGGATATCATTAAATAGCTATAAATTCTAATTTAGTAGATTGGTGAATATCATTAAATAACTGTAAATTCTAATTTAGTAGATTAGTGGATATCATTAAATAGCTGTTAATTATTATTTAGTAGATTGGTGAATATCATTAAATAGCTGTTAATTCTTTTTCAGTAGATTGGTGGATATCATTCAGTAGATGTGGATATTTCTAATCTAGTAGATTGGTTGAGATCATTAAAAAGCTATAGATTCTAATTAAGTAGATTGGTAAATAGCATTCAGTTCATTAAAATTCTATTTCCAGCAACAATAAATTATTATGCAGTGTAAATATCATTCCTTATGTGCATCAATTATAATTTTAATTTTAAATTGTATTCTTTTCATTGAATATGGGTGGGATTTCAGTTTTAATGTGTAACAGTTTTTGTCAGCTGTCAAAAAGTTACCAGTAGCACACATCAGATTCATATTAAATCCACAAATTAAATATGTCATGTTATTTGTCAGCAGGAATCATCTGCAGAAAACAATTGTCATGTTATTTATCAATATAATCATTCATGAAATGAATCTGCAGTGTTATTTATCAAAGTGAATGTTTTCTTTATTGACATGAATTTTGTAAGAAATTTGTAATGTGTAATGTTATTATCAACATTAACTGTAATAATAATAATAATATTAATAATAATAATAATAATAATAATAATAATAATAATAATAATAATAATAATAATATATTTATAGAGGGTGACTCATTAGTCAAGGACTATTCTCCCTAGAGGCCCTCTAGAGGAGAGTATAACAATTGCACATTATATGAAGATAGCAATAATTGGTGCTTATTTTAGCATGTATAGTACAGTATTAAAATACTAAATTCCATTATCTATTAGAAACACATGCATGCTCATGATATCTCTTCTTAAATAATCTAATATTTTCAGCCGATTTTACATGTAGTGGAAGCTTATTCCACAGAACTGTACCAGAGTATTGAAAACTCTTTTTGAATTGCGCTGTTCTTGGTTTTGGTATTAGAAGGTTTCCATGTGATATTGATCTCAACTGGTATTGTGTTGAAAAAGGCCTGAATAAGTCCTGAAGATACTCTGGTGCAGTTCCATGTTGACATTTATATAAAAGAACTGCCTTGTGAAAATCTATGTAGTCATATATTGTGAACCATTTGAGTTCTGTAAATAATGCTTTTGAGGGATGATCAACAGATGCATCTAAAATTATATGTGCTGCTCGTTTCTGGAGTTTATAAATCCTGTCAAGCTCGGATTTAGCACAGTTTCCCCATACATTAGAACAGTAATCCATTGTTGGAAGAATATATGACTTGTATAGATTGTGAGTTTCCATAGGTAAATATTTCTTGATTCTGCTGAGAAGGGCAATTTTGGATGACAGTTTTACAAAGCTTATCAATATGGTCGTTCCATAATAAATTATTATTTGTGGCCACACCAACAAGCCTTTCATGTTTGACATTTTCTAATGGATGATTATTTATTGCAAGAGATAGTTTTGGGTTCTCTTACATGTGTAGCTTTTGTGTCATCCCAAGAATCATACATTTGTTTTACCTTCATTAATTACCATCCTATTTTGTTGTGCCCAGTTTTCGACTCTAATAAGGTCTGAGTTTAATCTTGTTTGGATAACTTCAGTATCAGAACTAGATGTATACAAGGTTGCATCATCTGCAAACAAATCTGTATTTGTGGATTCAATGGTAGATCATTGATATAGATAAGGAAGAGGAAAGGGCCCAAAACTGAGCCTTGAGGGACTCTGAATGAATAGCGCGAGTTTGAGAGCTAATATTGCCAATGCTTACTTGTTGAGACCTTTGGTTTAGGTATGATCTAAACCAGTTAAAGAAAGATTGTCAAACCTGTAACATTTCAACTTTTGCAGCAGAATTTCATGATCAACAAGATCAAAAGCTTTCTTGAAGTCAAGGAAAACAATCCCAGTCATATGTCCATTATCCATTTCCTTCAGCCAGAGATCAATTAATTTGGTAAGTTCTGTTTGGCACGAGTGGTACTTTCTAAATCCTGATTGCGCTTTATGAAACAGAGTGTTTGTTTAAAAAAATGTATTGACCTGAATGGCTACATGCTTTTCAAACAGTTTTGAATTCAGGTAGAATTGACAGTGTATCTGCAATGCTATTTATTGTCATGAATCATACAAATAATAATAATAATAATAATAATAATAATAATAATAATAATAATAATAAGGCTTTGTATAGCACCTAATCTTTAGAAGCTCTAATCACTTTACAACATCAATAATGATATGACTACAGAAAACAAAAACGCCATGAACTTAAAAAACATAAAATGCTCAAAATAATTAAGGTAGGAAACATTATTATGTCTTTAAGCAAACATCTTTGTAGCGCAGGCATGGACGTCCAGTCGGTCGTGCACCTTCTGCTAGTTCCCCATATAACAGGTCTTTATGGATGCGGCCTGGGTCCATTCTCTTGACATGGCCAGTGAGAGTACTGTCTAGAGTAACACCTAGGTTTCATACTGACTGTGAATTTAATGTTGGTGTTGCTGATTGAGGTTAAGGATGAGAATGAGAAGTCTTTGTGTTGTGGTCTGAATGGCTCAGTTTTATCATCATTTGTCAGCTGCTTGCTACTTGTCATCCATGATTTTTCACATCAGAATTGCACCTCTCTACTCCTTTGATAGTAGCATCAACTTCAGTTGGGTGGCTAGACTTGTATATTTAGGTGTCATCAGTGTACAATTGGTGAGACACTGGGTGATGAGCTATGACACTTGTCAGCAACTGAGTGTATAGAATGAAAAGAACAGGTCCAAGAACAGACCCCTATGCAACAACACAACATAGATCAACTGGGGTGGAGTGTATTCCGGCACCCCGACAAAAGAGCGCACAACAAAGTGCGCAAACAAATGAGCGCAAGACAAAAGAGCTCAATACCAAAAGAGGGCCGACGAAAGAGTGCAAGACAAAATAGCACAAATAATTTTAGTAATTTTAAAGTCTTAAATGTGTAAAATGAAGTATATTACAATTTAAACTAGAAATCACTTCTGCATAAATTAGGTAAATGTTTAACTAAAATATAATCATTACTTAAAATGCCTTAAAAGGAATTAATAGCACTATATTCCCCTTCTGTGACTCGATTGTTTCCATGTAAATTTTTGTACAACTATTATACCTTAATTTTGTAAATGTTGTAAAACTGCAGAGCATGGTGAACTTAAATAGGAATTTGTAACTATATATATATACGTCCAACAGATTCTTTGATTGCTGAAAACTTCTCTATATAACTCTTTGATCTCTTATACTTGATAGTATAGTTGCAAACATATTTCTTTTGCTCAATAATGTTTTCTTCATAATAATAATAATAATAATAATGACTTTATTTAAAGAGGGTAACACAATTAGCTAAGAACTAATCTACCTTGAGGCCCTCATACAAGGAATTTAATTAATTCAACAGCATCTCTGAAGCCACTGGATATATTGGGTTTGGAAGATGGAAATAGAGTGGGCATTTCTAATCTCAACTGGAATACTATTCCAGAGCAAAGTTCCAGAGTATTGGAAACTTTTCTTGAATAATTCCTTATTTGGTTTTGGAATTTTATACTGTTTTGTAGATATTGATCGCAGGTTGGGTTATTACCAGGTAGCCTATACATGTACTGGAATAGGGATTGTAAATATTCAGGAGCACTATTATTGGATATCCTGTACATTAATTTGGCTTTTCTTAAACATATTCGATCTTTAATAAGTAATATTTTTAACTTATCAGCTAAATTTTCCTTGCTTTCTTTCTGGTTTGATATTAGCCTTAATGCTCTTTTCTGAATTTTTTCCAACTTTGATATGTTTTTATCATTTGAATTACCTCATACTGTATTACAGTAGTCAAAATATGGTTGTATGTAACTGTTATAAAATAATTTTCTGTGCCTTTCAGGGAGAAAATGTCTTATCCTACTGAGAAGCCATAAACTTGAATTTACCTTTTTACTGATATGTTTGATATGATCAGTCCATGATAGATTAATATCTACCAAAACACCAAGTAGTCTGTCGTGACAGACCATTTGCAAATTTTTATCCTTCCATGTTAGACATCAAGATTTTTCCTTTTTTTCCTTGTTGAGATAAGTAATATTTTAGTTTTACCAGTATTTACTACCATGCCATTGCATGTGTACCAGTTTTCCAGCTTGTTTAATGCATTCTGTAAAGAAATTTCGAGTTCATACTTTGTGTTTTGGATGTCTGATAATGTTGTGTCATCTGCATAGAGATCTGTAGATGATATCGAGTCTCTTAGTAAAAGTGGTAGGTCGTTAATAAATAAAATAAATAGTAATGGACCTAGAATTGAGCCTTGTGGCACTCCATATCTAACTGTTTCAGGTTCGGACAGAACGTTATTTATATAAACATGTTGTGTTCTCTCACTTAAGTATGAAGTAAACCATCTAACTGTTTTTTCATCGCATTGGTAGATTTTTAGTTTCTTCAAAAGGATTTCATGATCCACCATGTCAAACGCTTTCCTGAAATCTACAAATACAGATCCTATTATTTTACCTTGGTCAAGTGCTTGAAGCCATTTATCAGTTAGGGAGATCAAGGCAGTCTCACATGAATGTTTCTGTCTAAAGCCTGATTGATTAGGGTCTAACAGCAAGTGTTTGGTTAAATATGACATGAATGAGTCATGGACATGTTTTTCAATCAATTTTGACAAGTTTGGTAGTATTGAGATTGGTCTGTAGTTATCAGCATCATTCTTAGATCCAGATTTGTAAATAGGAGTTACTTTTGCAGTTTTCCATATTTTGGGGACAGATGAGGTTGCAATACTTAAATTGATTATGAATGTTATGCTATCTAAAATAGCAGAGGCAGAAGATTTAATGTCTTGGACCAATCTGATCAAGTCCTGTAGCTTTCTTGGTATCAAGTTCACTGAGACATTTTTTAACAAAGTTTTTTGATACTGGTGGGATAGAGAAACATACTTCCTTAGAGATTTTGCTGCTGCAGAACATTTTCAGTTCACTATAGTTGTTTTCTATCACTGGTTCTTTTAACTTTGTGGAGATACTGGTGAAAAAATCATTGAAAACATTTGCAATGTCAGTTTCATCAGTGACTATGGTGTCATTTACCAGAAGTGAGTTAATTTTACTTGTCTGATTGTTGTGTGTTCCTCCAGTGAGTTCATTGAAGACTTTCCAAATGGAGATTGTGTTGCTCTTTTTGTTTTCAAGCAATGACTGATAATACAACTTTTTAGCTATTTTAATCATACTTGTTATTTTATTTCTCCATACTTTATATTTTGAATGGTTTCCCCTAGCCTTGAATTGGTCTCGTGTTTTCATAGCATCTAGTATTTCAGTAGTAAGCCAATCAGGTTGGATTTCATTCTTTACTCGATGTACTTTCAGTGGTGCATGCTTAGAGACTACATCCATAAATAAGTCAGTCCACACTCTCAGAGCTTCATCTATGTCATCCAAATTTTGAATCATATTCCATGGAACTTTATATAGGTCATCAAGAAACTGTTCTTCACTAAAATGTTTGAACGATCTGTAAGTGATCGTTTCGTGTGGGTTTTTCTTATCTCTCTGGCATTTAACCTTTCTTGTCAAAAAAGTAGGATAGTGGTCACTAAGACCAACATTTGGTACATTAACACAAGCCACATTGTCTGGTAGGTTGGTATAAATGTAATCAATAAGAGTGCTTGATTTTTCAGTTACCCTTGTGGGCTCATTTACCATCTGGACTGGGCCTAATGATTCAATAAATTCCATTTCATTAAATTCCATTAAATTCATTTTTTAATTAAAACTTCTACCATTTAAAAACTTCTCTACTTGGTCTCTACTTTGATAGTATAATTTAATTGGCACTCTTTTGGTAATGAGCTCTTTTGTCTTGCGCTCATTTGTTGGCGCGATTTTGTCATGCGCTTTTTTGTCGGGTCACAGTGTATTCCATTTGCAGATACACTTTGTTTCCTATTGACTAAGTAGGACTTGAACCACATGAAGGCTGTATTGTGAATGCCAAATACATGCTGGAGATGGTGAAGTAATATAACATGGTCTATTGTGTCAAATGCTGCAGACAAAATAAAGAGGGTGAGGACTGTAGTCTTTACGCTATCCAAAACAGAGAGAATGTCATTAAATACTTTCAGAAGAGTAGTTTCAGTACTATGGCAAGGGTGATCTCTCATGTAATTGACTTTGATAAACTTGAATGGATAATTGTTGTGATATTTTTTAAAATTCTTTTTGTCTTGTCCATATTGTTTTGCTTTTACCATTTTAATTACCACATACTGTATTAAAGTAATCTAAAAAAGGTTGTGTGTAACTGTTGTAAAATAGTTTTATCTGCCTTTCTAGGATAAAATGTCTTATTCTACTGAGAAGCCATAACTTGAATTAACCTTTATACTGATATGTTTGATATGTTCAGTCCATGATAGGTTATTATCTACCACAACAACAAGTAGTCTATCATGACCAGATCATTTGCAAATTTGTATCCTTCCATATCAAACATGGTTCATCACTATCAAGATTTGTTCCTTTTTATATTTTAGTTTTACCAGTATATACCACCATGCCATTGCATGTGTCCAGTTGTCCATTTGTTTAGGGCATCCTGTAAAGAAATTTCCAGTTCATGCTTTGTGTTTTGTATGTCTGACAATGTTGTGTCATCTGCATAAAGATATGTCAATGAAATTAAGTCCCCCATTAAAAGTGGTAAGTCATTAACAAATAATATAAATAGTAATGGACCCAGAATTGAGCTTTGTGGTACTCCATATCTGATTGTTCCAGGTTCAGACAAAATATTATTTAAATAAACGTGTTCTCTCACGTACGTATGAAGTAAACAATCTAATTATCTTTTTGATCACATTGGTAAATTTTCAATTTCTTCAAAGGATTTCTTGAACCACCATGTAAAAAGCATTCCTGAAATCCTCAAATACAGATCCTGTTATTCTGCCTTGATCAAGATCTTGAAGCCTTTTATTAGTTAGCGAAATCAATGCAGTCTAACATTATTGTTTCTGTCTAAAGCTTTATTGGTTAGGGTGTAACAGCAAGTGTTTTGATGAAATTGGCATGAACAAGTCATGAACATGTTTTTCAATCAATTTTGACAAATCTGGTGGTACAGTATTGAGACAGGCCAGCAGTTATCAGCATCATTCTTAGAACCCGATTTTTGAATAAGCATTAATTGGTTCTAAGGATACATGCTCCAGGATATAGAAGTGGCCTAATGTGCTTAGGGATGGAAAATACCCCCAGTGTGCTCAGGGATGTACAGTAGGCCTGATGTGCTCAAGGATATATAATAGGCTCAGGAATGTAGAATGATCAGGGATGTATAATAGACCAAGTGTGCTGAACACATTAACCCCTAGCGAGAACTTTACAGGGCATGAGGTAGTAGCCTACTTCCAAGGTCTCTAGTGTCAAGGTCATACATGATACACCAAAGTGGGTGGTATCATAGAAAGGTAGACAGATGTAGCTCTACAATGATTGCAAATACTCTGGACATTTTAGTTGCACTACAAAATACAGAGGGAAAAACCGAAGTTTTTGGACCCGTCTTTTTTTTCACCCAAAAATTGGCCATGGTCGGATTCTGAATTTGTGTCCAGATTTTAGAATTTATGGCCTCAGATCTATGGCAGACCAGTCTGAAGTGCACACAGACAGGTGAACCTGTGCAAAAGGTAGGATAAAGTGGACATTTTCAATAAAGAGTCTTCTCCATACGAAAATTATGGGTCCGTTAAGCAAATAAAAACAAAGAAAAACAAAATATAAGTCCAATTTTTTACCTTCTGCTCATGCACCAGCAAACTAACCAATGAAAAACATTTTCTTTACCTCGACTAGCCATTTGTCTAACGGAATATTGCTTGGAAATTGATGTATTATGATGTATTCAGAAATAGTTCCCAAAATGTGTTTCCTACTCACATTTCATGCGAAAACAGCAAAAACCTCCAGGGGTTAATGTGTTAATGATGTGGAATTGATACAATGTGCTTAGGTATATAGAACATACTAAGGGATGAAGAATTGTCCCAACATGCTTATGTTAAATGAGGTGACTCATGGAAGCTGGAAATATGGTGGCTCAGTAGCCAGCATTGGCCAAATCTGAGGCTCGAAACCTATGCAGACAGATGTGAGATGGCAGTGATCCGTAACATATAGTGCTTTAGACCACTCTGCCACTCTGGGCCCCTACTTATTCATAATTTATGTAATTATGTAGTTTTAAATTTGCTATCCAAAAAACATTGTTCACAAATACATGTATAATTATTTTTGTCTGTCCTTATCAAATGGCAAGATGTAGGTATCATATTTCTAGCAATGAGACCAAAGCCATCACTAATTTTAGGATTATCTTTTAAAGTTTCTGCAAATTAAACACGAGAAGTGAATTATAGAACCATGTGTATGCAAGACACTTCTCTCTGTGAAACCTTTCTCGCTGTCATATTATGCAGGAGTTGGATAAGGAACATGACATCTTTATGTTTCATTTAAACTCATAATTCACATTTTAAAAATAAATTTCACTGTTTTTTCTTACAGAAATACATGTATCTCATGTAAATGTCCCCGAGAACTTCATGACATCTATAATGAGAACTTTGTCAATGTTCGGGATCGGCTTGGTTGGCGGCGTGAAGATGATCCAGCATACCAGGCCACAAAAGAAAAAACCCTGAAAGAAGGTTACACATGGGTCCCCCCAGGGCTTACCAGCCAGCAGGTATAATTATACAACTTTAGGTCAGGTCAGTATAGGATCAGATCAGCATATGATTTTATATAAAGCTGATGTTTATAAAGACCCAATTTCAATATGAATATTGTCCATTTTAGGATATCTTAGATCATGTTTTATGTAGAAAATTCTTGACCTGTATTTATTAAATTCTTTTGAAGTTACAATTTTACTGGCCGAAAGCTTAATTTATGTATGTAAAGTAGATGAAATGGAACAGCCATGTTCATTTGAAGTTAGTGAAAACAGAGATTCACATAGAATAAACAAAGATTATTTTTAATTCATGATCCTTGTGAAAGATTAATGACTTGTGATCAATTGCAACACATCCTTGAAATCAGATTTTAGTACATGTATATACATAAACAGCAAAATGGGATTATTTCAGTAATGGAATGGTAAAGCTAGAAGCATTGTGGAAGTATGATTTATTGATATTAGTCATTATGGAGTATATATATATATTGATATTAGTCATTATGGAGTATATATTGATATTTGTCATTTATGGTGTATGAATACTAATGAAACAGGCAGTCATAAATATGTACCAACATTGATTACTAATGAAACAGGCAGTCATAAATAAGTACCAACACTGAATACTAATGAAACAGGCAGTCATAAATATGTACCAACATTGATTACTAATGAAACAGGTAGTCTTAAATACGTACCAAAAATGAATACCGTATTTACCGTATGTTTTTGGAGACTGTATGTTTTCTGACACCGTTTTTTTCGGGGAAAAATCATATTTAAATGCCTTGTAAGTTTTCGGACGTTGCTCCACTATAATTGTTTCTACAATTTATGTTTTCGGACACAATCTTAGAGGATCTGCTTCGTTGTTTTAATGTAAAATTTACAGCATGTTTGCCGTTAATTTAACTGATACAAAGATCGCTTCATTTGGTCGCCAATTATTTAATGCGATCATGAACGTCCATGAACTAATATAATTTAAAATTATTAATCACATGTAATTCGGGATAGTGACAACACCTGCTGCATTAGTCGGACGGGTTACACGAGCTCTAAAGTGTATATCAACAACGGATTGTCTTGTTAAATCAAGATGTTCCAACGAAAAGTAACAGATCGGATAGAGATTTTTGAAATCATATTGTGATATTTGCAGACCGGTATCGACATTTTGATCGCGTCACATATATGACAACATACAATGATACACGCATGCTATTTGATTTTGATCAGACTCGTCATCTAGAGCAGCTTTCTTCGTAGGCGGTTGTTTTTGTGATGCTTCCTCAGAATCATTAATTCGAGGTCGCTTCTGTGGACGGCCTACTGGTCTCTTTGGAGACGATTTTGTCAAGGGCGAGTCCCTCCAAGAACTAGGCAGTGCCTCCTCACTTGTTGCATAACGTATGATAAACTTGTCCATCAAATTTATTACAGTACTAACAATATTATGTTTCACAACGATAGCTATCCAGTATACTAACTTTTGTATGTGGTGGGTATTTTATTTATACTTTTTATTTTATAGTTTGATTCAGCTAACAAAAATATGATTGGTTGTCAGTATAGACATTGTTACACACGAAACCACTTCATACAGGTGTGACAGTTATGGTTTTGATTAGAAACCATGACCCCTGCCTTATATCATTAAACAATACATCAGAGTCGGTATGGATTAGTAAAATTCATTGGCATTGTCCAACAAAACAAACCCCTTTTCCCTGAGGCATTATATACAAAGGTTTAAACATAGTTATTGTTCTACAGGTAATAAAACTCTTGGTAGATGATATATTTGATTGTGGGTGCTAAATGTTAGGTACATCATTTGCTCTTTTAATAAAATCCAGATGGCTGCCTTTTATTTCTGAACACATCTGTCAAAGAAATCCCACCAGTTATATTATTAACAATTAACACCCAGACACTTTGAAATCTCTGACATGCATCACTACAATCTTCGAGCAGTAGATCGTTTCCAGCCGGCAAGCTTTGCTCATTTTAATCTACCCTCGGCTAGGTGTTTCGACTCTCGATACTAAAATGTTTCTGCCCAAAATATCTTAAGAATTATAACTCCAAAAAAAGTAATTATTTGTTGCAGTCCGAAAACATACGGTAAATACGGTACTAATGAAACAGGCAGTCATAAATATGTACCAACATTGAATACTAATGAAACAGGCAGTCTTAAATAAGTACCAACAGTGATTACTAGTGAAACAGGCATTCATAAATACGTACCAAAAATGAAACCTAATAAAACAGGCAGTCTTAAATAAGTACCAAAAATGAATACTAATAAAACAGGCAGTCTTAAATATGTTTAAAAAAGTTTGTGATTTTTTTAAAATATATATATGGTTGTGATTATTTTAATGTACATATACATGTATTTGTGTGGTGATGATGTTAATAATCATAGCTGCCATATTTCCAGAGGGTGTTACTAGGGGTGTTTGAGGCTCAGAAAATGTGTTTTAGGTACAAGTGGGATCAGTGCTTGTGACAAGATAAAGCAGTGTCATCCAGTTGAGAATAAGCTAGAAAATTATTGAAAATAAAACCTGAATAAAAACAATTGACTGTTTTGTTTTTTTAAGCATTTATTACACTTTGAAAGATATATCTTGGTGAACTTAGCATTGTCAAATATCAGCAGCATACAGTTACACGTGTAAAGACATAATCACAACCACACTAATTAAATAAAAACATAAATCAGATTACATCTTTAAAATCATTAGGAAGGCAAAATATATGCTTAATTTGATAGTCATTCTTGCTTTCATAGTTCATTAGAGGGTTTGAAGGTAGTAGTGCTGTTGTTGTTGTTGTTGTGGGGTTTAATGCCATTTTTCAGCACATGATAGGCTATACATGGCAGCCAGTATTAAGGGTGGAGAAAGAACCTGGGAAATCCCGAGAAAGAACCATAGGCCCACGAGAAGCTACTGGCAAGCTTTCTCACATACCATCATTGGCCAAAGGTAGTGCAAGTGCCATAGTGTTTGTCTCATGCATTCATTGGAAACTTGATGGAACTGTTGTCCAAACTTCTCTGCTGGATTCTTAACCTTAGCATTACCAGAACTATATATGAAGCAGTATGACCATGAGATATGTTTGTCTCTTTAGCAAAATGAATGACTATGAGATATGTTTGTCTCTTTAGAAAAATGAATGACCATATGTTTCTTTAGACAATGAATGACCATGAGATTCTGCTTGTCTATATAAAAAATGAATGACCATGAGATATGCTTGTCTCTATAGAAAAATGAATGACCATGAGATTCTGCTTGTCACTTAAGAAACATGAATGACCATGAGATATGCTTGTCTCTATAGAAAAATGAATGGCAATGAGATATGCTTGTCTCTATAGAAAAATGAATGACCATGAGATATGCATGTCTCATTAGATAAATGAATGATCATGAAATTCTACTTGTCTCTATAGAAAAATGAATCACCGTGAGATATGCTTGTATCTATAGAAAAATAAATGACCATGAGATATGCTTGTCTTTTTTAGAAAAATGAATGACCATGAGATATGCATGTTTCTATAGAAATATTAAAATACATCATATTTAAGACTGACCATTTCATTTGGGGGGAGGTGAAGAACTTCATATTTTCAAGTTTAATGTGGACCTTACAGGTAGTATAGAAGTAATCAAAGCATCTGTCCAATACTAGTGTTATCACTGTCAACACAATCAACTGCAAACATGAGCATGTGCTTATGACTTTCTTTTAATCAGTCTATTGCATGACTAAAATCATCCTGAAAAGCATGGGTCAAAATAATATTTAGTACTTTAATAAAATTAATATAATAAATATTAATAAAGATAATTCTAAAAATGGATATTGTTACTCGCTAGAGTCCTTTGCAGCCAGTGAAACTAAGAATAGATGAATTCTTTAACACAATAGGTTATGACTACTTAGTCTTTGACCTTGTTACAAGGCCTTCATAAGAGGAATATCTTCTGAACAAGAATCACATGATGAACTAAATGTTGACCACATGACAAAACCCTTATGTACAATGGGGGCAGTTCCAATCCAGAATTATGGTTCAACACTGGCTCTCCCTTGATGATTTCATTAGGTTCTCTCTTTTTTTGTGTGTGGCCACAGCCAAAAGACCAAAACACGTATAAATAAGAAGTGCTCAGTCGTCTTTAAACTCCATTATTATAATTGTGGAAAAATGACTACATTGAGGAAACTGTTAGAAATCTGGATACAAGAGTTAAGGAACACTTATACACCAACAAAGAATCCCTGACAGTAGTTGGTAAACATTGCAAAGAATCAGTGTGTATTTTTTGTGTGACAATGTAAGAGTACTCATTAGAAAAATCATTACCCTGAGGAGAAAAATAAGAGAAGCTATTGTATCCATTTTTCTATATATATAAAATATCGTGATAAAAGAAAATAACTATAAGCTCAACAGAAGATAGCATATAGATGTGATCAGTACATTGTAGCAGATGAATTGCTGTGTATGTTAATTGTTATACAAAACAAAACTGTAACTAAAATGGGATGAATAAGCTTAATCTACAGCTGATGCCCTGTAAAAGACATTGTACTGACATTAGAGAGCTTGTTAATAAAAATGGGGAGTTTTGACATTGAATCCTATCATTTACTAGCCGTTCTATTAATGTATTAAGCAGGGAAACCAACACATGTAAAAGATATTTATCAGAGAGGACCTGTAAACATAAAACACTTATTCAAAAAGCAAGAAATATTTATTGTACCTGTGACATCATGTAAATTTCAAACAGAATCAATGATGATTGTGGTTATATATGACAGGGAGTCGCTCATTGCAGAGGTTGATAAATCGAGTTCTGCTGTACTAGTAAGAAAGTCATTTTAACGCCAGATGACACAAACTAATATGCACAGAAACTGTTCCAGTGGTTAGAGTGTCAATTTTGGATGGGGGAGGTTGCAGGTTCAAATCCCGGCTGATTCATACCAAAGACTTATAAAATTGATACTAGTAGCTGCCTTGCTTGGCACTTATTATTAAGGGTTTACAGGTAGTGTTAGAGGACTGTTCAAACTGGTAACACGATAATGTGACGTGGTTGAGACATGCTGCCTGTCTGTGGCATGTTGCCTTAGTGCTAGACATCACTGTACACTGCCACAATGCAGATATCACTGTGATATGACGCAAATTGTTAAAGCTACATTAAGAATCCACCAAATTTTACTTTCACTCTTATGTACACAGAAATGAGTTGACAGAATTCATAACAATATTTACCGCTTGTTTTTTCTTTATTTTGTCTTTTCAGATCGAAGAGTATATGGAACAACTTCCAAACCACAAAATGCCAAGACTTGGCACACCTGGAGAAAAATACAGGGATATTCAGTTGATCTACCAACTTCCAAAACATGACCTATCTGAGGAATACTGTCGGATGCTCACCAACCCATCAGAGGTGAAGGAGTATGAAATATTTCGAGAGTTGCGTGACAGTATTGCTATGGATATTGGCAGTGTCAAAGAACTGCAGTCTTCAATGGTATGTAGTGGTATTTCAAATTAATTTAGAAAACTACTGTCAGTATATGGCTCTTAGTTTATAGCAGTCGATCAGTTATAGCCATCAATCCCATTTTATTATGCAAATTATATGCAGGGTTCAATCTAGGTTTTAGGAATATGAGACCTATATCCCATTGTTATTTTCCAAAGGGCTCAGTTCAAGATTTTATGGGCCAGTAATTTGTTTCATTATTGTTTGTTCTTTTAACAAAGAATAATGTTTTTTTTTTGTTAGTAATTTCACATAGTGCAATTATAAAACTGAATGTAACTATACCATTAAAAATCAGTCATATCTTTATTCTGCATTCTTCCCACATTTAATAAAACTGAATGTAACTATACCATTAAAAATCAGTCATATCTTTATTTGCATTCTTCCCGCATTTAATAAAACTGAATTTAACTATACCATTAAAAATCAGTCATATCTTTATTTGCATCCTTCCCACATTTAATAAACTGTTGGATTCACAGCAAAATTAGATGTTTGAGATGGCCAGCTTGGGAAAGATTGTAGTGGCTTAATCTAGAATTAAAGATATATCCCCATATTTTTTCATCTTCTAATATTCCAGTAGTGGGACCATCACAAAAATAATTGTTATTTTGACTGATGTGTTGAATCTAGGCTTAATGTAGTTAAGTAACAAGTTTCACCAGCTTTTACAGTGAATACATTTTATATGGGGTGCTTTGCTTTTTTGCCAGTGAATATGCCATTGGTCCTGACCCCCAAGTTGTGACCTAAATCAGGGTGGTGAGGACAATGTTCAGGGTAGAGTATCTAGAATGACATCATTTGTATTTGTAAAGAGTGTCTAGAATCACATCATTTGTATCTGTACGGTGTTTCTAGAATCAAATCATTTGTATCTGTACAGTGTTTCTAGAATCAAATCATTTGTATCTGTACAGTGTTTCTAGAATCAGATCATTTGTATCTGTACAGTGCATCTAGAATCACATAAGTTGTATCTGTACAGTGCATCTAGAATCACATCAGTTGTATCTGTATATTGTTTCTAGAATCACATTTGTATCTGTACAGTGTGTCTAGAATCACATTTGTATCTGTACAGTGTGTCTAAAACCACATCATTTGTATCTGTTTAGTGTGTCTAGAATCACATCATTTCTTTCTGTATAGTGTTTCTAAAATCACATCATTTGTATCTGTATAGTGTTTCTAGAATCACATCATTTGTATCTATACAGTGCATCTAGAATCACATCATTTGTATCTATACAGTGCATCTAGAATCACATTAGTTGTATCTGTACAGTGCATCTAGAATCACATAAGTTGTATCTGTATATTGTTTCTAGAATCACATTTGTATCTATACAGTGTCTAAAACCACATCATTTGTATCTATATAGTGTTTCTAGAATCATATCATTTGTATCTATATAGTGTGTCTAGAATCTGTACAGTGTGTCTAAAACCACATCATTTTTATCTTTACAGTGTGTCTAAAACCACATCATTTGTATCTGTACAGTGTGTCTAAAACCACATCTTTTGTATCTGTTTAGTGTGTCAAGAATCACATCATTTGTATCTATACAATGTGTCTAGAATCACACCATTTGTATCTATACAGTGTCTAGAATCACATCTTCAGTATCTGTACAGTGTGTCTAAAAGTGTGTCTAGAATCACATCATTTGTATCTATACAGTGTCTAGAATCACATCATTTGTAGTTATACAATTTGTCAAAAACCACATCATTTGTATCTGTACAGTGTTTAAAACCACATCATTTGTATCTGTTTAGTGTGTCTAGAATCACATCATTTGTATCTATACAGTGTGTCTAGAATCACATCTTTTGTGTATGTATAGTGTGTCTAAAACGGCATGATTTGTATCTTTTAATTTGATAATCACCTTTATTTTGTTGCACTTTGTCATGGAGGAAATAGATAGAAATTTGAAGTTGTCTTAATTCTCACCATGTTTGTAGCCAGCCATGCTGCCAGTGCTTTTGACTTTATTACAAAAAGTTCACTTTAATCTGGTTCCAATTATGGATTGGATTAATAAACAAAATTTTTAAGACATTTTCTGTTGGATAGTATCATGTTGATTAATTTTGATTTTTATATGAATTTAAATAAAAAGAAGTTGCCAGATTGTTTGCAAAACATCTTACATAAGACATATGCTTGCATATAGTGTGACTGGATATTATTTACTACTATGTTAAAAATAATGTTTATAAGAAGAACAATGTAACCAGTCATGCTCAATCTATGTAGGTCTCTGTCAGTTATATGTTCATCTGAATAATATGTATCCATAATAAAGAGGAGAATTTACAAACAGCAGCAGAGAGGAGGAAAATTTTCACTAACTACTTCAACATTGTGGTCATGTCTTTCCATAAAGTCTGTATATCTGTAATGAACAGACTTATAATCCATGGCTCCCACATACAGAATTATATTGAGGTTTGTTATACTTATTTTATTGTCCCAATACTTAGGGACAAAGAAAATAATTCTTAACAAAAGTGTCATAACATTTTGGGTGGAGGAAGATTTACCACTATTGTTATTCATAGTGACAGTTGTATAACAGTGTAGATATGACAAAATCCAAGTCTTCATTATTTATGCATCATATGCTTTTTGCATCTTTTATATCAATGCTCTTGTTGCCAGACTTGACAATATATACATCACAACAGCAATATGTCTACATCTGTGAAGTTCAAGTTATCAGCACTGCCATGTATGATCATCTCAGTGGATATAAATTAACTTATTAATCCCTAGCGCCGCGTTTATGTATCAGGAGATAGTAGCCTACTGCCAAGCTATGTAGCATCAAGGTTATGTATGATACATTAATGTGGGTGGTATTATAGAAAGGTAGACAGATTTAGGTCTACAATGATACCAATTAAGCTGGAAATTTTAATCGCACTTCAAAATATAAAGGATAAAAAACTACTTTTTGGGACTTTTTTCTTTTTCCCAATTCGCCTGTGGTTGGAATCCTGATTTTGTGTTTGGATTATAGACTTTTTGGTCTCAGATCTAAGGCAGACCAGTCTGAACTGCACACAGACAGGTGAACTTGTGCAAAAGGTAGGATAAGGTGGGCATTTGGAATAAAGAGGGGTCTTGCTACAAAAATGATCCATTAAGCCAATAAAAAAAAATAGAACTCCAACTTTTCCCTCTCTGCTCATGTGTGAGCAAAATAACCAATGGAAAACAATGTTTCTAACACAACTAGGCATTTGGATAATGGAAAATCACATGGAAGTTGATGTAAAAGGATATATTCAGAAATAGCCCCAAAATGTGTTTCCTCATGTGAAAATGACAAAAACCAACAGGTGTTAATGAGTTAAGCTGTTTCATCATTAGATTGGAAAATGACTGCTAAAACCAAATCAAGCCTTCATGGACAAAAACAAGAGAAATATTGCTACCTTTATTCATATTTACATGGTGATAGTTACTTTTATGTCATGATTCTTGGCAGACCAGTACCTTTCCAACCCAGAAACTTTTAATGAACTTTTCATTTTTTGGTGAAAAGTTCCTTCACATTTTCATTTTTAACTTTGATAATTAAGTTTACAAAGCTTGCTGGGTTTGTTTCTTTCTGTTGCTTTGTTTATGACCATATAGTTGTAACAATGGGATCAAAAATTTTCTTTTGGCCATTTTATGTTAAACAAATTTCTTTATCTATCCCCAAAATATTTATCTTTGATTTACGATATCTGTTAGATAAATGGGCAAATAAGAAACATTTTATGTTATTAAGATAAGGCAGTGTGACTTAATGAGGGACCAACATTTTTAATGTCTTACAATATATGGATTCCGGTGATTTCGTTTAATGGTATTAGGAAGTTAAGTTTTTGAATACATGTTCTATTAGTTTTCATTTAGTTTTCTCTGGGGAAACAATTTCAAAATAGAATTTCTTACTGCAATAATAGTAATCAGTTACTGCAATGGGTTCTTGGGCCTCAGTGCAAAATAACCTACTTGTGTTGCTGTGCCATAAAGTACTAAAGACCTTTTTGTTGTGGACCTTTGAACTCAGTGTTTTGATTGATAAGGCACAATAGATCACATTTCCATTGTGAACAGAACCTTTCAGGGCTTGCTTTTTAGTTTTAGAGCAGAGATGTATTAATTTTACTATGGAAAATTATAGGTACTTTTATTGTTTACTTCTGTACGTCATAAATGCATTGTCAGAAATGCTTCACTGCTCAACAGGTTGATACAGTGAAGTCAAAGAAATTTAGATGATGTTTTATCTCTCATTGCACCAATATTTGGCTATCAAAGTAGTCAATTAAATAATGAATAAATTGCCATATGTTTAAAATGTGAATGATTTATCCATTTTGATATCAGCTGCCAGTTTCGAAATGTTTTCACAACATCAGTGAAAAATGCTGTTCCATAGATGTGATTCTACCAGCACTAGGAAGAAAATTTGATTAGCTGTCTACTGCACATACCATTTTAAAGATGAAATCTACTGCTTTTAAAAATAAAAGAAATTGGTTTCAGGTTTTAAATCAGATAAAAGAAGACCATACCTCTCAGGTTCATTTTACAAATTCTATCAGCAATACAGACTTCAGTCAATAATTGTGTAATATGACTAAGCTGTTACAGTGGTGCAAAGACTGATGCAGTTGTGCATGACTGAGCAGTTGGATTAAGAAGACTAATTTATGTACACAACATGCAGGTACCAGTAATTAATTATGTTATTGTAAAATGGAGATTTAAGGTCAATGCAGGATGTTTCTTAAAGGTGTCTTAAAGACTGAAGGGATCAAAGGTGTTCTTGGATGGCTTTTGAATCTTTGATTAAGAACTGATATCATTTGATGGAGGTGAAATAGAAATGAGAGACCAACCCAAAAATTATTTCAGGAGAAACACATGAGTAAGTATTTTTATTTTTTGTCGTGTTTTATTATTACTGCATTGTTCAAGATATTTTAAGAGGAATATTTAAGTGCATCTCATATATTGTGTTTTTAATCAAATCATGTCAAAATGACGAACATGCACTGTGTTCTGGTGCTAAAAGAGACCTTACTGGCTGAGAAATATTACAGGTTCAAAAATGTTTGCAAATCAGAGTTAAAGTGTGTACAAGTAAGAAAAGGTCCGTAGTTTACATTGTGTGTTTCATGGAAAGTGTGTGTGTAAGGAAGGTCTTTTGTTTACATTGTTTCGTGTGTGTGTGTGTGTGTAAGAAAGATCTTTTGTTTACATTGTGTTTCATGGAAAGTGTATGCAGGTGGGTAAGAAAGGTCCTTAGTTCACATTGTGTGTTTCATGGAAAGTGTGTGTGTGTAAGAAATATCTTTTGTTTACATTGTGTGTTGCATGTAAGTGTGTGTGTAAGAAAGGTCTTTTGTCTACATTGTGTTTCATGGAAAGTGTATGCAGGTGGGTAAGAAAGGTCCTTAGTTTACATTGTGTTTCATGCAAAGTGTATGTGTAAGAAAGGTCCTTAGTTTACATTGTGTGTTTCATGCAAAGTGTGTGTGTATGAAAGGTCCTTAGTTTACATTGTGTGTTTCATGCAAAGTGTGTTTGTATGAAAGGTCCTTAGTTTACATTGTGTGTTTCATGCAAAGTGTGTGTGTAAGAAAGGTCCTTAGTTTACATTGTGTGTTTCATGCAAAGTGTGTGTGTATGAAAGGTCCTTAGTTTACATTGTGTGTTTCATGCAGAGTGTGTGTGTAAGAAAGGTCCTTAGTTTACATTGTGTTTCATGCAAAGTGTGTGTGTAAGAAAGGTCCTTAGTTTACATTGTGTTTCATGCAAAGTGTGTGTGTGTGTATGAAAGGTCCTTAGTTTACATTGTGTGTTTCATGCAAAGAGTGTGTGTAAGAAAGGTCCTTAGTTTACATTGTGTGTTTCATGCAAAGTGTGTGTGTATGAAAGGTCCTTAGTTTACATTGTGTGTTTCATGCAAAGTGTGTGTGTATGAAAGGTCCTTAGTTTACATTGTGTGTTTCATGCAAAGTGTGTGTGTAAAAAAGGTCCTTAGTTTACATTGTGTGTTTCATGCAAAGTGTGTGTGTATGAAAGGTCCTTAGTTTACATTGTGTGTTTCATGCAAAGTGTGTGTGTAAGAAAGGTCCTTAGTTTACATTGTGTGTTTCATGCAAAGTGTGTGTGTATGAAAGGTCCTTAGTTTACATTGTGTGTTTCATGCAGAGTGTGTGTGTAAGAAAGGTCCTTAGTTTACATTGTGTTTCATGCAAAGTGTGTGTGTAAGAAAGGTCCTTAGTTTACATTGTGTTTCATGCAAAGTGTGTGTGTGTGTATGAAAGGTCCTTAGTTTATATTGTGTTTCATGCAAAGTGTGTGTGTAAGAAAGGTCCTTAGTTTACATTGTGTTTCATGCAAAGTGTGTGTGTAAGAAAGGTATTTTGTTTACATTGTTTCATGCAAAGTGGATATTTAGCAGTATTTGGAGAGGAAATTATATCCTGAGGAATCTGTAGATACCATCACATGAGAGCTGATGTGAATCTTCTGTAACAACATATCCACTTTTAGGCCTTGTTTGAGACTGGATCAAAAGAGGATCAAGTGGCACTTGCAGAAATTGTTTGCAAATTTGTTGGCAGCATACAATTTACTATTCCTCATAGCAAACCATTTTACTATAAGCTGATTATTATAGTTATTTTTCCAGAGTATTGGAGTGCAGTCAGCAACCTTAAAAACTCAGCCACAAGAAAACAAGTTTGAATTGTATGCATTCAGGGCTTAGTTGGTTTTGTCATTGCCACAATCTAATGCTAATACAGAGATGGCATTCTCTATTCTTTGCAAAATATCCGGGAGCAAATCTTGACCCCAAAACTTTTGACAGCCTTTGTAGTTTGAAACTTAAAAATTATGCTGATTGTCAAAAGTGATAGTCATTCTAGTGATTTGTGATGGAAACTAAAAATGGTTGTAGATTTTGTTTAAGAAAAGCGCTGTGTTTAACTATGAGATGGGTATGCCGATCCTTCTTTTTTTATTTGAGATATAAATTAATTCTGTAGTATTTTCCAACAGAACCTGATTCATGTTCCAAGTTTGCTTTTTATTATTGCATGAAGAAAACATATTATGGCAATAACGTATAATTGTTGTGTCATCAGTCATCATAAATCTTTAAAAATTTGTAATAAATTTTTTTTATAGTTTAGAAGAATAGCAACTGATCAGAATTTCTATTTCTACTGGTTTTTGATGCCTTGTCACATGTTCATTTATCTTTGCTTCACATTCAGAAATACTTGTAATGTACAAAAGTATTACTCAAGTATATTAGAATTTATTTTTGCAAGAAATGGTTTCTCATGCAACAAAAACAATCATCATATGCATTCAGAGGAGTAAATACAGTTTGAATATAAACACTCTTAGAACACTTGTAGAAATAAGTTCAACTCTTAATCATTGCATATTCACATTTTTGCTATAATATTGCAGTCAGCAATGATTACATTATGTTGCTTTCCAAAAATACAGCATCAGATAAGGGGCCTGAGTGGTAGAGTGGTCTGAAGCGCTTTCCGTTACAGATCACTGTCATCTCACCTCTGTCTGCATGGGTTCCAGTCAAAGATTTGGCTAATGTAGTTATGTGAGCAAGCTTGCCAGTAGCTTCTTGTGGGTCGGTGGTTCTTTCCGGGTCTTTTCCTGGGTTCTTCCTCCATCAGTAATACTGGCCACCACATTTATAGGTAATTGAAAATCTTACTTTCTTTTCAAGTTAAGACAGACAATCAGAATCAGCACAGGATTTAGCACTTAGTCCAGATTAATTTATCCTGTATCAGATTTCTTTTTTTGTCATTACTTTCACCTAAACAAACATGAAGTCATATGATAACAACACTGTAAACAGAATCCCCAGAGACATTAGTATTATAAGAAACATCTGTGCAGTTTTGTATGAACACTAGTGTGGATTATTTCATGTTAAGATGGTTGATTTTCTGTTATATTGCAAATCATTTGTAAGCTTTATTTTAATCCATAATATGATTTTGGTCTGAAGACTGACAACTGATATACAAAAATAAAAGGATTTTGATCATACTTAACAAGGGATTGTTTGTGGAAAACTGGTTTTCCCCCCCCCCCAGCATGTTTTACATAATTGTTACAAACCTGTTATATCTGAATCATTTTACTCCTGACATTAACAAAAAGAAAATTTTGTGATCAGTTTGATTTTACTGACCTCAGATGACTACACATATAATTTGTAAGTTTTTTTCCCTTGGTCATATTGCAGAAGACATCTTGTGGTCACCCTGTGCATCTTTGTAATCACATACCCATTCAGCAATCTGTCCAGGAATATTTTAGGAAACAATTACATGAGAACAAGTTGATTCACTTGATTGAATGAAATTTATGAAATTTTTTCACTGCAAGGAGAAAGCTACTCAAATTATTTACAACGGGAAATTGTTCATATTGAAATATATACAATCAGCAGGTTTTTTTTATAAACAAATTTTATATTTTTTAACATGAATGGAAAAATCAAACAGGCATTTTTTTTGATCCTTCAGTAAAAGAACGTTCAAGTTTTGAATCTGAAAATAAAATTTCATTAGTAAGTTTTATATTTTGCATAAGAATCTGGTTCCTGAATCAGATAGATGATCATTATTACACATGTGCTATGTTGCATTTTGGAATACCAAGGAATCAGGATGAAATACAGTCAACTGATTAATGATGCACAATGACTAAAACATTCAGCATTTAATCATTCCGTTCATTGTTTGATTCATCGATCACGACACAGAACTTGTGACTTCTACATGCATTTAAACTTTATTGTTCCATTTAGGCACTAGTACGTGAGTGACAGTTTGCCATGTCTTTGCATGATTGCATGCAAATTTCTGTGCAATCTCGAGTCAGGAAACATATTTTTAGCAACTTTTTAAGATGATCTGCAATAGAGAAATCATTATGGTAAATTATTATTTGCATCAAAATTTACAAACAAGTCTTTGCATGTGCCACTTTCGATTCAGTCTCAAAAAAGACCTTTAAATTAGGTGTCTTTGTTACCTATGAATACTGTTTGCATTTGAATGGTGATGTAATTTTTTTGTCCATGTACTATTTTAAAATCCACTTTACATGAAAGATCCATTCCAAACACTGGACATTTGCTACTTTTATGACTTTAAAGCATTGTTGAACTTTTAATATTTTTTAATTGGTGTTTTTTTAGCATTGTGAGAAAACATGTTTTTAGTGTTTTGACATGACACCAATGCATATATGAGGTACTCTTTAATGTGTCTTAAAACATCTTGAAAAGTACATTCAAAATTATACAAAGCAAAAAGAGTCAAAATAGATCTATTTAGTCAAGAGTTTCTGATGAAATTGTGTTTTGGTCAGCCTGATTTTTAATAAAGACTAAAATGTCATCATAAACCATCTTTATTACTTATGACACCATAATGAATATCCCTTCTTTGGCCTTAAATTCTTGAAACTAGAACAATACAGTCATAAATTTAAGGCTTCTTGTGTACACATGGAAGCCATTGTGTAGCAATTGTTAATTGGATTATTCAGTATGCATCATTGTGATGATTGGTGGAACAGTTTGGGTACAACATAGACTGGTTGAGACTGATTTCTGTAATATGTAGACAGAATGCAGAAAATGCTTTCTTTTTAAAATTTAAAAAAAAATTTATTTCAAAAGCAGTACGGTAGATGTTAATTTTCATATTTAGAGTAAATTCAGATATGTGCAAAATTTCAAATATTTTTTATTAAATGAGCATCTTTTCTAGTGGTATTTGCCTTTTTCATCGGTTTGATTGTGTCGTGACAGATTCATGTGTAAGAATTCAGTTCATGCCCACTTGGACTGTTTTATGGTATTTTATAAAATGGCATCTGATATAGCTAAATATAAAGTTTATTCTTTTGCTTCAATATGTTATAATTTTCTGGCAAAATCATTTGGATAAACTGTGCCTGGGCCTAAAAACTGACCTAAATGCACCTCTGATGTGACACTATGGTGTAACACTATGTGTGACAGTGTTCTACCACTAACCAGTATCTTCCATTTTATTGATGTTGTAATACCAGTTGTAAATTCTTTAGCTATTTATACATGAGTACAGTTATACCTTAGTTGCATTATTACTTTTTTTATATTATGGTTTAATTGTAACACTTTATTAGTAGTATTTTTTGGGAGTTATTCTGATTCATTCACATGCTGTCAGACCTATTCCTCTTCCTGAGTTGGCACATTTCAGCGAAAGAGACTCTTGTAGATAAAATGTTGATATTACTGTGCTGATACTTTATTGTCATGTGACTTAATAAGATTTTTTTAACTTGGATCCATTTTGTAAGTTAAGTGCCAAGTTTTTAATTATTAACAATTCATATTTTGGTATATAATATGGCAATTGAGTGCCAGAATTATTAGCTACCAAATTATTTGGTCTATAACTATGGTAGTTGAGTGCCAGAATTATTACCTACCAAATTATTTGGTCTATAACTATGGCAATTGAGTGCCAGAATGATTAGCTACCAAATTAGTATGTTATATAACTATGGTAGTTGAGTGCCAGAATTATTACCTACCAAATTAGTATGTTATATAACTATGGCAATTGAGTGCCAGAATCATTACCTACCAAATTAGTATGTTATATAACTATGGCAATTGAGTGCCAGAATGATTAGCTACCAAATTAGTATGTTATATAACTATGGTAGTTGAGTGCCAGAATTATTAGCTACCAAATTATTTGGTCTATAACTATGGTAGTTGAGTGCCAGAATTATTAGCTACCAAATTATTTGGTCTATAACTATGGCAATTGAGTGCCAGAATGATTAGCTACCAAATTAGTATTGTTACGGCTATTGGATTTAATTTTATTTATTTTTAATTATTAAATCCAAAATTGTCATTTAGGATTTATTATTCATTAATTGGGAAATTGTTCTAGAAAGTTTAGCTTAACCACTTTGATTGTAAACAAGTTTTGACCTTGGCTTACAGTGGTCTAGTTCCTGACCTTGCTTTGGACATTGTCAACAGGTCTTCAATTTCATTGGTTGATTTCAAGGATAACTTTTATTTTTAGTTCTTAGGGGTAGGAAATATCTAGAGTATGTGATTTTTAGTGAAGGCAGTGACCTTCCATGAAACTCTATCAATTTCTAGAAAATCACATGATTCCTCTTGTTTATGAGGGAATTACAATATATATAGCTGTGTTTTAGAAGCTAACTGTAGTAGAATCTTTGGGCTGTAAGTTATTGGTTGTGTATTATCAGTTTGAGTTTAATTATTTAGGACTTTGTGTCAAATCGTTGGAAAAGAAGAATTATCTGGAAAAAGGACATATGTTTCATAAATTCATTTGGATGATTAAAAACAAGAACTGTACCACGTGACATTGTCAGCCATTTTGGATTATTACATCGTCAAGATTCGAACCTGGAACTATTAGAACATTTATTTATCAGGACTTGCAATTTCATTAGTGGATTTTTTGGTGAATTCTATATTTGTTGGATTTGATTCTCTAAAACCGTAAGTTTATTTATTTTATGAAAATAATTGTAATTAATAAAATCATTGTTAAAGTTTTACAAGCTTGTTAGTTTTCACTCTTTCTGTGTTGCTGCTTTTTCGAGCCTAAGCACGTAACAGTATGTTATATAACTATGGTAGTTGAGTGCCAGAATAATTAGCTAGCAAATTATTTGGTCTATAACTATGGTAGTTGAATGCCAGAATTATTACCTACCAAATTATTTGGTATATAACTATGGCAGTTGAGTGCCAGAATTATTAGCTACCAAATTATTTGGTCTGTAACTATGGTAGTTGAGTGCCAGAATTATTACCTACCAAATTATTTGGTCTATAACTATGGCAGTTGAGTGTCAGAATTATTACCTACCAAATTGTTTGGTCTATAACTATGGCAGTTGAGTGCCAGAATGATTAGCTACCAAATTATTTGACATTTTATTGGGACATAGCACATATGGTTTAATGGACACAGTACTAATAATCTGGGTCTGTTAGGGGACATGGCATATGTGGTTTAGACAGACCACTGATAATTTGGATATGTTATGGGGACATTAAACATATTGTTTAGATAGACACTGTACTTTTAGTTCATGTTTGTTTTGTGGGAATGGCACATGTAGTAACTCATAAGGTTTAGATACATTGTACAGTTAATCTGGGTATGTTATAGGGACATATCAAGGATGGCTTAGATAGACACAGTACAGTTAATCTAGGTATGTTATGGGGACATAGCAAAGATGGTTTAGATAGACAGTTCAGTTAATATGGGTATGTTATGGGGACATAGCAAAGATGGTTTAGATACATAGTACAGTTAATTTCGGTATGTTATGGGGACATAGCAAAGATGGTTTAGATACATAGTACAGTTAATTTGGGTACGGTATTGGGACATAACAAAGATGGTTTAGATAGACAGTATAGTTAATCTGGGTATGTTATGGGGACATAGCGAAGATGGTTTAGATACATAGTACAGTTAATATGGGTATGTTATGGGGACATAGCAAAGATGGTTTAGATAGACAGTACAGTTAATCTAGGTATGTTATGGGGAAATAGCAAAGATGGTTTAGATAGACAGTTCAGTGAATTTGGGTATGTTATGGGGACAGCAAAGATGGTTTAGATAGACAGTACAGTTAATTTGGGTATGTTATGGTGACATAGTAAAGATGGTTTAGATAGACAGTACAGTTAATTTGGGTATGTTATGGGGACATAGCAAAGATGGTTTAGATACATAGTACAGTTAATTTGGGTATGTTATGGGGACATAGCAAAGATGGTTTAGATAGACACAGTATAGTTAATCTGGGTATGTTATGGGGACATAGCAAAGATGGTTTAGATAGACAGTACAGTTAATTTGGGTATGTTATGGGGACATAGCAAAGATGGTTTAGATACATAGTACAGTTAATCTGGGTATGTTATGGGGACATAGCAAAGATGGTTTAGATAGACACAGTATAGTTAATCTGGGTATGTTATGGGGACATAGCAAAGATGGTTTAGATAGACACAGTACAGTTAATCTAGGTATGTTATGGGGACATAGCATGTGTGGTTTAAATAGAGGCTTAGACAGACACTGCTGATATTTTGGGTATGAAATGGGGATATGGCAGATGTGGTTGATAATATGGGGATGCTTACAAATCTATATTATATATGGTTTAGGGTTTAGATAAACATTGTACTGATACTATGAGAATGTGACTGATAATCTTAGTATATTATAGGGACAATACATGTGGTTTAAATAAACACTGTACTGATAATATGGGTATGTTATGGGGACAATACATGTGGTTAAGATAGACATTATACCAATAATATATACACTCTGTACTGTTAGACATGCTTGTATGACACACATGACTTAAAACATTCAAAGCAGTACTGTGATATATAATTACTTTTGCTCTTCAATTGGTTTTTTCCATATGTGCACTTAATCTATGCAAATTAGCATTATGGGCTCATCCACGGATGTGCACCTAGGACTTAATATGACAGCACCCAAGCTATTGTTAACCTGTGAAACATAGGTATTTTATTTCAGACCACTTTGTATTTTAATGGACTCTGTGAGTCATAATCAGCGGTATAAACTGTCCATTGTTTTACATGAGCATTAAGCAGACATTACTTTTTGTACAGTCTTCTTTCACCAACATGAACATTTCCTATTCATAGCAATTTATAACTACTGAAGATGTTATTATCAATAAAAATAGTTTTCCTATGCCTCCCCCTCCTCCACAATGATCAGCTTTAGCCATCATTTTCAGTAACTTAATTAAAAAAAACTGGTATACTGTTAATTCTGTCAGATGATACCCATGAAACGTGATTTTACCTTGGCATACTAGGAATGTGGTATCAATGCATTCTTCATATAATTTAGCAATTTTGTATGTGCACACCATTAGGAGCAATTAAGAAAATGAAGCATAATTGGTGTTAAGAAATATCATCTTACAAGTTTTTGTCCAGTACTTACTGTAAAGCTGGAACAGGTAACAGTTTTTAATTATTCACTCCCTGTTTACTAAATATCATTTTACATTATTAACCTCAAAATGTAAATATTTTAAAACATTTTAGAAATTAAAAGAGTTATATAGAGAAGGTGTCTTGAAAAAATTCCAAATTTCTGGAATTCCATAAGCAGATGTTGATGTAGTTTTATTTGTTTTTATTTATAATTATTCAATAAAAACATGTTGACTAACATAAAATTATCACAGCAACTTTTGCAAAAGTATTATGTCTAGATTGATAGAAACATAATGCAAAAATTCTACATTTGCAAAATATTGAATTTATTAAACTCACTAATTTTATTGATGCCATTATGTACAATTATGTAAGATTTTGCCTTTCTTGCATTATGATTTAGAATTTATTAACTCAGCAAGTTACCATAACTTACATTTATCTGACAGTATATCATACATAATGATAATCCCACTTTATTATTTGCAGAATGTTTAACAAATATTTACTGAATTTTTACAAATATTTACTCTTTTTATTATAGATATGTAAATGTACCACCATCTTTTTGACAATTTTTACCCAGCATTTTGACAATTTGTTTCATGGATGAAATACTGTATGCATGTATATAGGATATTTTCTTGGTGCCAGTCAGATGTTTTTATATTGGAGAAATCCTGCATAGAATGTGTCTCAGTTTCTCAAGTTTCATGATGGTAGAAATCCTGCATAGAATGTGTCTCAGTTTCTCAAGTTTCATGATGGTAGAAACACTGCATTGAATGTGTCTCAGTTTCTCAAGTTTCATGGTGGTAGAAATCCTGCATTGAATGTGTCTCAGTTTCTCAAGTTTCATGATGGTAGAAATCGTTCATAGAATGTGTCTCAGTTTCTCAAGTTTCATGATGTTTGAAATCCTGCATAGAATGTGTCTCAGTTTCTCAAGTTTCATGATGGTAGAAATACTGCATTGAATGTGTCTCAGTTTCTCAAGTTTCATGGTGGTAGAAATCCTGCATTGAATGTGTCTCAGTTTCTCAAGTTTCATGATGGTAGAAATCCTGCATAGAATGTGTCTCAGTTTCTCAAGTTTCATGATGGTAGAAATCCTGCATAGAATGATCTAAGTTTCTCAAGTTTCATGATGGTAGAAATCCTTCATAGAATGTGTCTCAGTTTCTCAAGTTTCATGATGTTTGAAATCCTGCATTGAATGTGTCTCAATTTCTCAAGTTTCATGATGGTAGAAATCCTTCATAGAATGTATCTCAGTTTCTCAAGTTTCATGATGGTAAAAATCCTTCATAGAATGGTCTAAGTTTCTCAAGTTTCATAATGGTAGAAATCCTGCATAGAATGTGTCTAAGTTTCTCAAGTTTCATGATGGTAGAAATCCTGCATAGAATGTGCTCTTAGTTGGTCACATGTTTTATTGTGGGATAAACACTGAATAATGTGATCTCAGTGCAGAAATGCCATATAGAAAGTGCACTTCCTAAAAAACAGTGCATCAAATGTGTCACAGTTTGTCAGATGTTTCACCATGGTGTAAAACCTGTAAACAATGTGTTGTTAGGTGTTCAGTTGTTTTATGGTGGGTGAAACACTATAAGATGTGTTCTCTGTGGAGAAATACTTTTTAGAATGTGATCTCGGTGGGTCAGAGATATTTCATGTAGAGAATGCAATATAGAATCTGCTGTCCGGGGATCAGATGTTTTATTATTGGAGAAATGCTACATTGAATGTGGTTTCAGTGGAGAAACACTATAGAATGAGCTCTAAAATGACAAACAGTGTAAAATATGATATCAGTGGAGAAACACTAGAATAAGATCTCAGTGGAAAGATAGTATATAATATGATATCTTGGTTGAGAAGCACTGTTTGAAATTTGCTGTCAGTGGAGAAATGCTGTATTGAACTGCTCTAAAGTGGGAAACAAACTATGGATGAAATGTTTTTGCAGTTGAGAAAAAACTAGAATATCTTCTTAGTGGTTAAGATGTTGGCATGATATAGAAGAAAGCACTGAACTTGGATGGAGAACATCTTGCCGTTGCAAAGATCAATGATATAGAGGAAAGCACTGAACTTGGATGGGTAACAACTTGCCATTGCACACATCAATGATATAGAGGAAAGCACTGAACTTGGATGGGTAACAACTTGCCATTGCACACATCAATGATATAGAGGGAACCGCTGAACTTTGATGGATAACATCTTGCCATTGCACAGATCAATGATATAGAGGAAAGCAATGCTTTTGGATAGGTAGCTACACACCATTGCACAGATCAATGATATAGAGGAAAGCAATGCACTTGGATAGGTATCTACATGCCATTGCACACATCAGTAATATAGAGGAAACCACTGAACTTTGATAACATCTAGTCATTGCACAGATCAATGATATGGAGGGAAACACTGAACTTGGATAGGTAGCTACATGCCATTGCACAGATCAATGATATAGAGGAAACCACAGAACTTGGATGGGTAACATACATATATGTTACTTTCATGTACTGTATATAAAACTCTCTTGAGCATTTATTAAAATGGGCAAAGTAATTTTGTCAGACAAGACAATGTCAGCTTCTGAAATTGCAATCGATCAATTACCAAATATATTTTTAAAAAATACAAAGTTATCAGTTCTTTTTTTGTTTCAATTTACCCCTGAAGTACAGGAAATTAAAATGACCAATAGAATTCAGCAATTATTTTGATAGATGCACATTTGAAGTAAGGCCAATAACTCTAGTCTATATTACACTCATCAATCATACACCAAAGTAAAGGGAATTAAAAATTCTTTTGACAATACCCAAGATATAGAATGTCCTTTTTTAAAAAGCCAGTGGATAAATCCTGAGAAATGCTTTCCTTTAAAAATCTAACTATATGCAAAATTACAAAATTGTAGTGTTATTATCTCTTATAAGTACTAAAGACTAGGGGAAAGAACTGATAGCTACCATATCATTAAAAAAAGTTTTTACTGGATTTACTCCCTTGCATTATTCTGCTTTGCATGTATAGTAACTGTTAATTTCCTCTAGTTTGTTATTTATAAAACTAAAATCTTTATTCTTATTTTATGCGAGTGGCACAGTTTATACAAAATTCAGTCTCCTTTGACTTAGTCTCCCACAATTACAAAACAGGGTACCAGACAAAGACCAGAAAAATCATATAACAACACATTTACTCTTCCTTTACACAAAATGCATTTTGTCCACTCAACAAAAGTTTTGTCTGTATAATTAAATCGCACAGAGTTTGCATCATCAAATTAATTCATTACCAAACCTTAACATGTCATCATATAAAAGGATACATTATTTTAGAATAATATTTTCTGTTCTGTATTGTGTTTAATGGTTCAACATTGGGATCATATGTTCTGGGAGTAGTCATGATTGGATGTAATAATAATAATGTTATTGTTGTTTGTATGGATTCAGTTCCATTTTCCAACACGTGATAAGCTATTTATGGTTGCCAAAGAACATTGGTGAGTGAGAATAGACAGTTATTACAGGTATTGGCCATTGTGTGGTCATCATTTTCGGTTGCAAATATCCAGACTTTGTTAAAAAAAGGTGTGAAATTTAGATGCTATGGGTGACCACCTGTCATATACTATGCAAATATTACCAATTCCAAGCAAATGAAATTTTGGTATGTGCCATGAGGAATTCTGGCCCTAATACCAACTTAAAATCCTTTGTAATTATCAAAAAGAAAATTGCATTGTGTACCAATACAGAACTTTTGCCCAAATACCAACTTAAAATCCTTTGTAATTATCATAAAGGAAATTGCATTGTGTATCAATACGGAACTTTTGCCCAAATACCAACTTAAAATCCTTTGTAATTATCATAAAGGAAATTGCATTGTGTACCAATAAAGGATTTTTGCCCAAATACCAACTTAAAATCCTTTGTAATTATCATAAAGGATATTGCATTGTGTACCAATAAAGGATTTTTGCCCAAATACCAACTTAAAATCCTTTGTAATTATCATAAAGGATATTGCATTGTGTACCAATATAGGATTTTTGCCCAAATACCAACTTAAAATCCGTTGTAATTATCATAAAGGATATTGCATTGTGTACCAATATGGGATTTTTGCCCAAATACCGTCTTAAAATGCTCCATAATTATCATAAAGGAAATTGCATTGTGTACCAATATGGGATTTTTGCCCAAATACCAATTTAAAATACTTCATAATTATCATCATGAGACAACACAGTCTCATACCAAAGATCAGACATATGAAACAGTCATGCAAATCCAGAATGATTGCATCGATTATAACTCCCTTCATCCATTCATCCAAAATTAGTGCTTGATCTCTGCTAATTAAAAATACTGTCCTTTGCCACTCTTCTAGCTTATCAGAGTAAATGTATTGATGTCCAGCTTGTTTTCATTTATCTCTATACACAGATGTTTTGAAAGTTTTAAACGGGTTAGAGTTGCCAATGCAGCATGCCATTTTTGTAACTGGATAAAGTCTCCATGTTTATTGCAGAAATTACTGCATTCATGTATTCAGATTAATGGTTTAATTTTAACCATTTTTGGTTTTGAGTAAACCAGTCATATATCGTCAGTTAAACAAGATTTTTTTTCTCAGAGAAAACATAAATAAAATAAAGAAAGGACTATATTGAATAAGGGCCATTTTCTGCCCCCTCTCCAAATGTCCTTATATTATGTATACTGTACATATGAGCTGGTTAAAATTTATTTTTGACATTCAATAATCCTTTAAAAACTCATATTGAAGAAATTTTAACTTAGAAAGGCCTCAAAAATCTTGTTGATGCCTTCAGTAAGAAGCTGTTTGTCAATGGAAGTTTGAAGCTTGATAATTGTTCCAACATACTCTGCAAGTATTGTGTAGTCACCATGCAAACAGGGAATAACAATATAATTCATCCTTTTCAGACTTGTCATGGCTGCGGAGGTGAGATGGAGAGTGGTGATCTTGCTGTCTTCGCTCCAAAGTTGTCCCGGGATGTGAGCTGGCATCCAGCATGTTTTTTCTGCCAGACTTGTGAAGAACTACTTGTGGATCTCACGTACTGTCAGCATAGCCAGAAGCTTTACTGCGAACGCCACTATGCTGAACTGATACGACCTCGATGTCCTGCATGTGATGAGGTAAAATATATCAGACTTATTTTTGATCCCTCTTACTGTCTGTTTTTCCACTGAAAAAATACAGTGAAATCATTGAGTGCCAGCCTATGCATTGATGTATGCTACCAGTATCTGATTTGCAAACTCTTTAACACAAAACTCTAATCATAGAAAAGTGATACCAATGTATCACTTATCTTATGTAGGTGATATTAAGCTTATAAAAAGGACGATATTATTGTCACCAACATTGCTAAATCCAAGTTTATTATAAATAGGTTATTGTACTTCAAGCTGATTGTTTTAGAATGCTTTTCAATCAACTTCTTTTGCTATAATTTTCATTTCTTTTCATGTATCTGCCAATGAATGGTTATTGTTGCATGTATCTTTTATCACAGAATTAATACCTGGTTTGATGGGTGTTATAGTATGCATTATTTATCACAAAATTAATACCTGGTTTGGTTCAACAGTACTCTGTAACATATATTGCCTTAGGCTTTTTGTGTTGTTCAGGAAACCATCCATAAAGCGGACAGCTTCTTGACAAAACTGAATGGCATCTAAGAATCCTCATACTGCATACAGTGTACATCATTCCCATAAAAACTAGTAAGAGTGTAGGTTAAAAGGCATTGACCACAGTAGAAACAAAGGTGAGAGTTAGAAAGGTGGATTCTAAATTACATAGTTAAGATTAGGATTTTCAAATAAAATTTGTAAAATATATGTTCTTATATAAATACTATTCTAAGATACTGTAATAATGATTTAATATAAATAAAGTTTAAATGTGATACTCAGATAGGTATTAAACAGGAGTTGTTTCCCTTGTGAAACCCATCCATTGCACCCATTCATCTTTACAATGCAGATACATTAATTAAAGTTTAATAACTTCATTTGCATTCTTCAAGTACCAAAATTAAACTCATCAGCACATTTGCATTCTTCACATACCAAAATTGAACTTATAATCCATTTGTAATTAGTGCATTGTTAATTTTGTCAAAGGAGTATTAAATTCACATTGGATGTAAAAATGATGCCAGACTAACCAGTTAACTGAATTATGTCAAAACACATTTGCTATCCTTTTGATGTTGCAATATATTTGATGCCATTGTAATTGGACACGAGATGAAGTATTGTTATGCAAAATATATTTTGACATGTTTTTCTGGAATACTTTTTTTTATTGGTAATCTAATAGAAAGTTCCCGTGACAAAGTTTATTGAGGACAACTACTATACACACTTCATTAAAAGACCCCATCTAAAGAAAATGTGTTTGGGCCAAGTTTAGCTACAGACATCCCTAATGTTGACATTATGACATATAGTTCTGTAATAATAATAATAATGAGGACTTTTGTATAGCACCTAATCTTTAGAAACTCGAAGCACTTTACAACACCTATAATGATATGACTACCAAAAAAAAAAAAAAAAAAAAGCAAACAAACACCATGATATTAGAAAACAAAAAATCCTGAAAATATTTAAGGTATTAGGTCCCATCACAATAGAAAGTGTTTGGACCGCGTTGAACTACCTCAAATGTTAATATTAGGTTGGTCATGCCTTTTTTTAAACATAATGTTATAACATGCTATGGTAGGACCAATGGCGATCTCATATACCAGTATGTGGCATTCATTTAATTTAATCATTCCATTTTCTGCTTCAGTAAAGATTTTGTTAACATATCTATCATTACTCTTTGTTAAAATGTTAAAATGGCTTTGTTAATATTTCCACCATCACCCCAAAACCGTTATCTTTTGTTTTCTAAAACAAAGCATTTCAGAAGTATACTAGAATCATGTTGACTACATGGGAGTAGAGATGAAAAGTAAAGGGACATAGCTCAGTTCAGTTTAGAATGATATTCCAATACAATGTACTCTCATTTGAGACATGACTCTTTTTACCACTCCATCCCTTGAGCCAAATTAACATCATAAAATCATCATGTTTAAAACAAATTTTGATTTGACTACATCAGATCAGGCAATAATAAGTCATAGGTCACAATCCAAGGAAAATAATCCAGTACATTGTGTTGGACATTCATATCACAGACAGACAAATGTTTTCATCCCATTCTTCATCCATTACTGCAAATAAAGACATTACATCATGTGACATGATACAGGAAATTGTTGGACATCACATGGATATAATACATACAATAGTTATCCCATTATTCATACAATGTTGCATATAAAGTATAAAGACATTAGAACATGTGACATGACACAGTATGTGTTGGACATAACATAGATAGAATTTGTATCCCATTATTCGTCCATTACTGCATAATATGACATTCCACCATGTGGCATGATTCAGTTGATGTTAATTATTGGAAATGTTCAGTCTACAATACTTTTTAAAACATATGTATTACCATTGCAAATTTTAATTGAAACAGTAAGTGGAAAAAAGAAACATTTCTCAGGTATATGTTGACAGAAATATAGGACTTGCAAAATCAAAGAGACATAGAAAAGATACCTTACTACAGAGCTGTGTATTGACAATGATTTTGAAATATATTTTACTTCACTTTTATTACATTGTGCTAATCTCTATATAAACACAGATGAATTTGTGCATAAAATCTGATGAATTTAAGTTTTGACATAACCTAATATAACCACCTTCCTTAACACTTGTTCTGCAACCATTTGAAGACATACAGGGAATTGATGCTGTAGCATGTATTGTTATAACAGAAATTTGGATATAACATAGACAAGGCTTCTGAAAGTTTACAACCTCAAAACCAATTTTGCCCAACTGAGATTTGAGTTACACTGGTCACCCTCAAATAATTTCCCCATCTGCAGCAGTAAAGTGGCCTTATAAGATGAATGGGGGATCACACAGAATGGTCCTTCTAGAAGGGGATCATACAAATTTGAGTAATAATTACATATAAAGTGAAGAAGATGTAACACCTTTTTGAATAGTTAATATTTGAATTTAAAAATAACAGGCATATTGTATAATCAGTTTGATAAAATGTAATGTTATTTAAAATAATTATTAATAATCATTACTTGTGATAGAAAAACACCTTGTCAATAACATTTATGTAAAGTCATTTTACTTTGTCCATCCATTACATTTTCCAACTTCTATAGAATGTATAAGTGACAATGTTTATTTGATCTTTCTGATATCAAATTTCTTGGCTGTGATCAAAAAGACTCTCCCTCTTTTTGTTTAGTCTTATGGCTTTCACTTCTTCTAAATGGAACCGTCTGGTGACATTTAATTTACTTCCTTGCTGCAGTTTGTCATTATTACATAAATGCTTAGTGTATATAAAGGATGTGAAGTTGTCACATGATTGATTTGTTTTAGTCTGGTATCATTTCATTTACATTTCATAATCTATTGGAGAGATCCTACAATGGCTAAGATACCATTCCTACCTGTTAGCAATTTGATGTTGAATGGAGTTGAGCTGAACAATAATGTACTTCTCAGCAGTCAGCTTTCATCATCTTTAGAATTTCTATTCAGTATTAACAGTCCAAAATTATTAATATAATAAAACTTGACAAAGGACTTAGCAGTAAGGTAATCAGATTACTGGCATCTTTGTAATGATTAAAGTTGGATACTTGACCTGCATTTTATAAAAAAAATATCAGTCTCTTGAATGTTTTGAAAATCAACAAATATTTGTAACATTCTATCTGTAAACTCTAATATATGTGTCTGCTTGTGAGGAGGGGGGGTTTACATTTGACATGATGAGCACTACAATGCAAGCTGCTGGTTGCGTTTGAGTGATGGTTATCTGTGACAGATATTTTGAACATAAACTCAATTGTGGCAAACAATAGTGACCATAAAATCATGTGTCTGCATGTTCAGATGGGGACCATTGTAACTGTTACAACAAATATGCTATCACTGAAATTCATGTTTGTTAAAGTAGCATCATATATGGATAAAGTTACAAATGTAATGGAACTATTTACCAGCTTTAAAGCCAAACATAATATCCTATTTATGGTAGCAAATCAGTTTTCATACCTACTCAAAATAAAATCTTCCACGATTTGGAAATTGCACAAAAGTTTTCATTCAAAGGAACAAAACTATTCAGATAGTTACTATTTTATTGTTCACAAGAAATCATAACCTTATTTGCATAGGCATGAAATATGAATGAAAGCCAGAATAAAGTACATGTTACTAACTGCAATCCATAATGCCTGGCATGGATGAGGTCTTTGTCTTATCTCTAAGACTAGCAAGGATTATTTGTTTTCCAGTTGGAAAGAATGGATAGTGATGATTACAAAGATGTTACAAAGGGTGTGATGGTTTTATGAAGGGGTTTGTGCTTCATGTGGAGAATCTTACTGACATTAAAACAACATTAGACCCAGACTATACCAGTCTTGGGCAATATATACTGGCAGGCCATCAGCAGTCTGAATCTACTCACAAGCAGGAAACAGTATAAACTTCTTGGTAGACTCTCCTAGAATCTTGTTAATAACTTTGCCACATTTCAATGCAGACATTGAAAAGGCAGCTTCCATTCCAAGAAAAATTCAGGCTTACTTCAGAGAAACTTTGATTCAGTAACGGTACGTATTCCCGTAAGTGTAGAGTTCAGTGATGAGGACCGCCACCAATATGATCCCGGCATTGATCACCTTAGTATTAAATTTAACAATAGTGATGACTGCCACCAACACAAAGCAGTGATCTCCAAAGTGAATTTGCATATTTTGTTCTGTTACCATACAATTAAAAAAACAACAAACTAATATAATTGATATAATTAGTTGGTTTTTTTAAGTGCAAGAATAATATTGATTTCAGAGTTTTAGGGGCCCAAAATTTTTTTTTCCAAAAAGTCCCTGGCCCCATCCATAAAATGTTTTTACAAAATTATGGTCAGTCTGTTTAGTTAAATTTGGAATTGTACAACTGTAAGAGTTCCATTTGTGACCTGGGACCCATGGTAGGTCAGTTGATAAAATGATGGACTCGTAATCCAAGGGTTGTCAGTTCAGTACTGACCCAGGCCAGCCTGGTTTTAACACACCGATAAACAATTTCAAAGTGTAGAGTTACTCAAAAGTTGTTGTTCTTGAATTGTGAGTAAAATATGTCATTAATGTGTGCTGTTAAGCTTTAACTATATAAAGTCAAGCCATTTTTGCTCAGGCAAATTTAAAAAAATAAATTAAAATGTGTTTCCAGTTGGCAAAATGCCAGTTTCTCATTGCCAACCCTCGACTTTTTCCCCAATTGTATAGCATTTGTTTTAAAAACAAATCATATTGCCAAAATTGATAATTTGTATCAATAGTCCTTTTATATATATCCCCATTTGTGTGTACCCCCTACCGATTCCAATAATGAAAACATTATATGTTACAAAAAGTGCAGAGAACTAACTGTGCACATAACTAAGTCAACTGAATCATTGATTTATAATTTCTACTTTCACATCATAAAGCTGTTTGTTTTCAACAAGAACAAACTGCAATATCACAAGTTTACTGGTATTTTATACAGAGCTTGGAAAGGTTACTCATACATCCAGGCTCTACTAAGCAAATTTCGGTGTTGTTGAAACTCTTTATCGGTATATTGTCACAGCAACTCCTTCGGAAAGGAACTAAGCTTTTATTTCCCTGGCATAATATTGCCATTAATGTTTAAAGTGCCATTAAAACTAACAAAAACAAAACAAATTAATTGCAGCAATTATTTTTCAAGCCTGCAGTAGTTTGAGTAAGAAATAAATAGCAGGAGAAATTCTGAAAGTAGAAAGGAACACAATCCCAAACTTACCACTAGAGGTCAAGGGGGGCTATGTTCCTGGGGAGGAGGAAGGTATTGGGACATCACCCATAAGCTAAAATGGTGTTGTTTATGCATCAGCTTTAGTCCTTAATGGAATTATGAGAAAATTCTTTGAAAATGTTTTTATTATTATTATTATTATTATTATAGAATTTTGCATAACATTGAGATAAGGGAGGTGTGTGTGTGGGGGGGGGGGGGTCCTGATGATCGTATCGATTCCATATTACTAAGGACTCGTGCAGATTCAGCAGGTTCCTTGATATTAAACCATTTTTATATATTTCTAGTTCTTTTAATGAAATGAATATCACTTTATTATTTAGCTGATAAAAAAGTCAGTATTTTAGATCATGATGCAAAAAAGAAGCATTGCAAAATGCAAGCTGCTTGGTGATGTGAAGTTAACAGTTAATGGTACATTAGGCTGACATTCCAAGGCATCCAAAGCATTTTGTATGTAGGTTTCTAAAACCAGGAGGTTAGCATTTATTATAGTTAATGGTACAAGTTCATGGAAAGGCTGACATTCTTTTTTGGCAATGTTTCATCCTTTCTGTCAGACTGCATGCGCCCTACCTGTTTCTCTACAAATACCAAACACTAAAATGGATTTTATATACTGCACAATAGGCCTGCTCATAGAAGTGAATAAGTGATGAATAGGCATTCTATAATCTGTATACATTGGTTAAGTGTAGTGGTGCAACACACACATACACACACACACACTCACACACACACTTTATTTTGGACTGATGTTGATAGTAGCAGAGTTTCATATTCTAAACTTAGCATAAAATGTAAAATTTAACCACGTTGAAACCAATTAAAGTTTACCTCAGAAACAAACTATTCTATGCCTTTCATAAACTTTACTCAAATAAAAAGTAGCTTCATGAGTAAGCTTAGAACAGATTTTAGAAAAACTGAATTTTGTCTTGGAATTAACAACAATTATGAAAATGGAATCCTCCTATTGATTGCAGATGTGCATTAATTCAAGTTTATTTTAAGCAGCAAAATACCATTTTATGCTGAATAATAAATAATACCCATATAAAATAGATACCAGCAGAAGTAAATTATTGCAAAATACCTATTATGAATTAAATATCCACATACACATTGTATCCAGCCTCAATATAAAGGACTCAGTACACAAAGAACTTTGTATATTATATATGTTAGACACACATTGTACCTGCCTGTAAATAACATCTACCATTAGAGGCCTGTCCATTGTTCCAACCATCACCAAATCCCAACTGTTTTCTATATGTACTTACACTGTCTTTGTAATGACTGACTTGCCTGTCTTTGATAAGTTCAGATATCTGATCATTTTATCAGATGGAATGTCCATTTCTGTTTTGCTCATACTGTTTGACATGATGCAGGAAATATAGTATTTACAATGTTGTTCATTTTGTCCCTTCATCACACTTTCTCATGGACTTTATAACTTCATGCATTCTGAAAGGAATTTGTGAAACTTGGTATACCTAGAGATTATGTTTTCTATATTACCTTGGGTATTGGTTCTAAAGGGGACAAAAATGCAAAACTGAAATTTGCGCAAACTTTATATAAAATTTAATAATCCGGTATGTATATGGTTCATTTTCTGAAAATTTTAATTTTCATTCTTACTCATTACAAAGAAATTTATGAAAAACCAATCATCTCTCCCCATCCATCTTGGGAGAACTCATTCCCATGTTGGTCGGAGAAGTCACTCCACTACGAGTACAGAAGTTGCCCCAAGGATCACATATACCAATCTGTAAAATTTACAATGTTTAAATTTTTCCATTAATCAACTCCGCTTCTATACTTAATGAAAAAGAAGTAAGTTATGGCATGGACCTCTATAACCTGAAATCGATTTAATTGGTGTTTCCATCAATAAGCTAAAGGGTCATAGTATAGTCTCTCTAACTGAACAATTTAATCTGATTTTTATTGAGATTTGCTAGCCATTGACAAATGATACTTGAACTCTATAAAAAGCATTATTGACACCTACTAAGGAAATCTGGTCACTACTGAGTTCAACATCATTTTGTTTATTTCTTCTTATTTTTTTAGTATTCGTAATTTTTCATTAGAACAAACTATTTAAAGTTGAACGAGAAGTTTAAAAAATATTTCACTGCTAAATTAACAATGCATAATAACCAGGATTACGTTATTTTATTATATATAACAACACAAGGATCATGCATACACTTAAACTTAGTTCTTCATTTTTGAACATATCTCACAAGTAAAATATTCTTCATTGTTGTATTTTTTTTCTGTTCTGACTTTGTTTCAGTTTGTCTTTTGTTTTTCCGTTATGACTTTGTTTCAGTTTCTCTTCAGAAACCATCGAGTTTGCTTCCTTGTACAGGAGAGCCAATTCCTGATAATAAGATATGTCATTCATGTATTCAAATAATGTGCTAATCAACATGTGGTGACATCTTTGTTGCTAACTATCATTCTAAGGCACGTATTTCTATCTTTTAAATAATTTATTTATTTCTAAGGTAAATAGTAAATAGGTTTTCTGGATGACAAGTTTTGTGGTGACTTCTCCAAACATTTTCGGTGACTTCTCTAACCTCTTGAGGGTGACTTCTCCAGATACATTGGGGTGAGTTCACCCAGGGCAAGTTCTCCATGGGGCGAGTTCTCCATATACCATTGATAATGCAGTCAAGCATTCTATGAGTTGGCTGTGCTTGAATGTTTAAATTATGGTCACTATCGATGACATTCCCGAAGTAGAATATTCCATTAACATCCAATTTGATCGCCCATATAGATCTCTTTTAGGGTCCTTTGGAAATGTGGAAAAACTAATCTTCTGTCCTGATCTGCTTTTCTTTGCACAATTTAGAGTTGCACATTAAACTATCTTGTTTCTACTTGACACTTCACTGCATAAACTGAATACAACTCTGATATGTTCATCTTCGCAAATGCAGTCACATCCTGTATATATGGAGGGAAGATAACAAATTTGCTGAAGGTTCTTTCCATTTGATCTTGAAATACAGGCCAGTTTTTTTTTATGAAATGTTTGTGCAAATACAATAGAGGCAAATAACAAAATAGTCTGGATAGATTATACACACAAACTAATAAAGATCCTTCTATTTACAATAAAATTGTGCATGTTGATTTTTTTGTTTAGAGTCATAGGTCAGTGTTTTCATAGGAAGTAAGGGACAGATTTGTTGGTCACCATGGTGAGGTAGACCCCCTTGGCTAATCATGGAAGGAATTTTAGTGATGCATATGACATTGTGTAAAGCTTTGCATACTTAGCAGTGAAGTCAAAAACCACTTCAGGCCAAGTGCCCTCTTAAAATATTTTGTCAGGTGGAAGTTAATAGAGACACTCAGCATTCCCAATTGCTCTCTGTGCGTGAGTGAATAAAACATTTCCCAGCAGCATTACTTAATAATAATAATAATAATAATAATAATAATAATAATAATAATAATTTTACTTAAAGAAGTTACTACTACTACTACTACTACTACTGCTGCTGCTGCTGCTAATAATAATAATAATAATAATAATAATAATAATAATAATAATAATTTTAAAGAAGTTAATACTACTATTACTACTACTACTACTACTGCTGCTGCTGCTGCTGCTGCTAATAATAATAATAATAATAATAATAATAATAAGTTCATTTGACCAGCACATTTATCTTCTGTCAGTCTTATACCATTATATACCTATGTATATATACCTACATTGTAGATTTTTTTTAAAAACTAAATAATGGACCCCTTTTAATTAAAGCATTTTGGACAAGTTGCCGTTCATGATGTTGAAGGCTAAAATTCAAAATGAGGCTATCACTACTGGTTGATTGTTTTTTATACTGACTTTGAAATGGAGATCAGCATTGGAAAGTCTGAATACTATCATGAAATCAGAGTATTATTAAATAAATATAAACATTCAGTAAACCTCAAAAACACTAGACACACAACAGGGGCAGTGCATGGAGTATCGAGAAATAAACAACAGAAAAAACTTGAAGAAAGCATAAGGAGATTGGATTGCACAAAAGTGCACAGAAATAGAGAGCAGTCTGATAAAGAATAACAGCATAAAGGCATTCCAAATTGTGAATGACCTCACCAGACAGAAGCAACCAAGAGTCAGTACCATTCAAGACGAAAATGGAAAATGCCTCACAGAAGCAAGTGACATTGCAGAAAGATGGACTGAGTATTGTAAAGAACTCTACAACCATCCATCCATGAGACCCAGAGGTGCTTGAAGTTCTAAACTCCACAAATGATGATGATAATTTCCCCATTTTCAAAGAATAGGTGGAGTCAGCAATAAGAGTACTGAAGATTGGGAAGGCAGCTGGAGTAGACAACATCCCAGCTAACTTATCAAGAATGGTGGGGAATCAGTGATAGAGCTACTAACAAAAATCTGCAACAAGATCTGGCAGACAGGCGAATGGCCAACACAGTAGACCAGGTCACTAATTATAACACTCCCAAAAAAAGGTAATCTCCAGATGTGCCAAAATTACAGAACTATCAGTTTGATCAACCATGCAAGTAAGGTGATGCTGAAGATCATCTTGAACAGACTGAAGCCACAAGCAGAAGAAATAATCGCTGAAGAGCAGGCAGGGTTCTGGAGTGGAAGAAGCACAACAGAACACATTTTCAATCTTAGGGTTCTGTGTGAAAAGAACTCACAACATCAACAAGACATCTATCATGTGTTCATAGATTTCAAAAAGGCTTTTGGCAGATTGTGGCATGAGGCATTATGGGCCTCAATGAATAAGTACAATATGGGTCAAAAGTTGACCAACACCATCAAGCAGCTGTATGCCAAGGCTACCAGTGCAGTAATTGCTCAAGGTTCTATGGGGGACTGGTTCAAAACTACAGTTGGAATATGGCAAGACTCTCCTGTCACCCACACTTTCAACATCTACTTGGAGCACATCATGAGCGAAGCCTTGGATAACCACTGTGGGACAGTCGGCATTGGAGGACGTAACATCACCAACCTCCACTTTGCAGACGACATTAATGGTCTGGCAGGCAGTGAAGATGAGCTTGCCGCCTTAGTGGAGAACCTGGATGAAACATCATTTAGATTTGACATGGATTTAAGTGCTGAGAAGACAAAGCTGATGACAAATAGTGGCAAACACATCTCAGCCAAGATTAAAATTGGAGAACAGGAACTGGAAACAGTAGACCAATTCAAATATCTTGGTTCCATAATCACTGAAGAAGGATCAAGAGCAGAAATTTTGTCACGAGCAGCACAAACAACGGCAGCTATGTCAAAGCTAAGACCCATCTGGAGAGACAAGAATATCTGTCTGAAAACTAAAATCAGACTATTGAGAGCACTAGTCATTTCAATCTTTCTGTATTCTTGTGAGGCCTGGATTCTTAGAGCAGAATTACAACAAAGAATCCAGGCACTTGAAATGAGATGCTACAGAACCAACCTTGGCATCTCTTACATGGACCACATCTCAGATGAAGAGGTGCATAACACCATCAGGTACAAAGTAGGCCATTATGAAGACCTCACCACTGTCAAAAAGAGAAAGCTGAAATGTTACAGCCATGTCACTAGAGCACAATCTATCCACAACAGTATTGCAGGGTATTGTTCAAGATAGTAGTAGGAGAGGTAGACAGAGAAAAATTTGGAGTGACAACATCACAGAATGGACCAGGTAAAGTTTTGCAGAGACACAGGCATTGGCACATGATCAAGACAAGTGAAGGGAACAGGTCAGATGTTTAGAAGCACAGTGCCTCAACGACCACACTAGGTCAATATTTTTTATCTACTTTTATACCCAATATTTTAATAATATTTATCAAATAATGTTTAGAGGTATATACTAAAATCAGAGAAAAAACAATCATTATCCTTGCAGTTTTAGAAGGCAGCAGCCTCCCACCTCACCCTACCCTTGTTGTTGAACTTAAATTTAAAATAAAATTTCCCTTAGTCCCATTTGACTAATACTAATGACTAATACTAATGTTTCGTTTGTAGTGAAATCTACTAGTATCTAACTAACAAACTCTTGTTAATAAGAGTGGTAGTTAATTGGATTTAACTGCATTATCTATGTTATGACCCGGTGTGATGGAATATCTACAGAGAACTGAACAAGATTATTGGGAAGACATAATGCAATACGAGCACCCTTAGACAAGAAAAATAACAAATTGAATCAAAAAAATTAATAGTGGTAGTTTTAATTCATTTAAGTTATATCAGCAAGATTTAATAGCGTTGTCTATTCTGATTTATTTCATCATCATAAAAGAGCTCAGTGTCCATGACTGATTGCATCACCTTCCTTTTGACCATGTTCAAACATTTCCTATTTCCTTGAGTCTTTCTATTCTGACTGCTTCATCCTTCTTGGACTTCCTACTCCTTTACTCGGAACTCACCACTTCTTCATTTTCCGGACTTCCACAACAGCCCACAAAAATTCTCCACCTTCATGACTGGCTTACCTCAAGCAATCTCATAAACAGGAAAAGTTTTGGTCCAAGTTGCCCAGTCACATCATTCAGGCCAGGAGAGATTCTACATCCAAGGTCTATGATGCCACGTGGAGAATCTTCTGTTGTGATTGGTGCAGTAAAAAACATGTTGATCCTAGCTGCCTCTCTATAACTTTGTTGCTGATTTCCTTTTGTTTCTCTTGAGAACGAAAAGTACTCTCAATCCAGTATCTAGGGTTATAGAGCTGCCATTTCAAACACACTTAAATCTTCTCAAGGCTCAGTAATTGGTTCCAATTTGCACCTTGACAGTCTTATTATGTATTTTGAGCTGCAGAGACCTGCCTTGCACTTTCTTATGCCTAGATGAAATCTTTCTTGTGTTTTATAGTCCTTACCCAAAAACCCCTGTGAACCATTAAGCGAGGCTTCTTGTCAGGTCAACACTCTCAAGACTATGTTTGAATGCTTGCCCTCCCTTCAGTGTTATAATGAAGTGAGATTCATGCCTTATCTATTGACACTGGCTTTCGTCACTTTAATGGGAATTATGATTTGGTTTCCATCCATTGTCAATGGGATTTTTTGCCAAAAATCAATTAGCTTCCTTTATTCAACTAAAAGCCCATGAGGTTTGAGCCATTGGGCATGCATTTATCATTCCTCCTTGGATGATGTAATGAAGCCAGCATTTTGATGTTCCCATATATAGTCGGTGCTTTGTTTGATTTTCATAACCTGCTTTGTCTCGATCCATGTTCACTGTTCCGTCCAATGTTGTTCTAGAAGTTCCTTTCTCTCTAGATAATATGCACTCATGGATGTTCCACTTGAATCCAGACTTGTCCACTGTCTCATGCGTACACTGCAATTTCCATTTCTCAATTTTTTTTCCAATGTGTATGTCGCTATTCCCGTACTTCATGAACTTCCCAACAAAAGCTATTTTCTTCCTTTCAAAAGAAAATTAAAACAACCTAAGTCTCTCATTACAATGGTTACAGTTGAGACTGTCCATTATTCCTGGTTCGAGCAATCAGATATTTCTATCAGTGATAACAACTTTATGGCTAGTAATTAACTACACGTCCTCAAATGAATGTAGTTAAACCAATTGTTAATTTGTTTTGCCTTTACCTAATACATTAATGTACTACAAAGTGAGGCGTTGAATTATGGCTCTGCCTTAATTTTCCATAGTACATAAATCATATACACTGTCTCTAAATCATCTGTGAAATCAAAATTCGGTGAATTCACATGTATTCCTGTAAATCCCTTACTAATGTAATACATTAAATTCTTAGAGCACAATCATTATTCAAACAATATGATAAGTTCAAGAATTAACGTAACACTTCCTGTTCATACTCAGCATAGTGTTTTTACGACATAAATTAACACTACATCATTCTTAACTACGAATTAAGGTAAGAATTCCAATTCATAATTCAAAAGCACATTATTATACAAATGTATCAAATGAATTCATGCAAGAACTTCCAATTCATAATAAAAACACATTATTATACAAATGTATCAAATTAAATCAATTATGCAAATGTATCAAACGAAATCATGCAGACCTGTAACTAAGCAAACATTATATAAATTGCCTCAACAATATACATGGAATTGCGACAGTACCTCTGGGTGTTTTTTATTTTAGTGTGTCACTCAACCGTTGGTTTGGTGGTTTTTCCTCTGGTCCACAAATTAACAGATGCACTGCTCTAAAATAACATCCGGAGCTTTACTAAATAATTCTACCTCTGTCCTCTCACAGGAAAATATTCAGACTAACTTTCAATTTCACTAGTGCAATATTATGTTCTAAAGATCTTCATGTGAAAACATCCCCCTTATTTAACCGTGACCAATCAGAATCAAATGTATTTTCTCCCGCTTTCCTCTAAAAGTCGCTTACGTCATGGTCAGTATGGCATGCTTTGGTTTTAAGTAACAGAATCTCTGCATTTTCTCAATTCTGACACTTTTCATGAGAAATGAAACTTTAAAAGGTCGCCAGCAGACGGTCGGCTGCTGAACAAACATGGTTTAATTAGTACAACGGTCACATCCTACTATACAGATCCCTTTCTCTGGCACGACATGTCTCATAAATCTAACTAATGGCTATCTGGTCCCACCTAATGGTTTATTAATAGATTGACTGAAACTTTGGTACTTCACACTGACAATTATTCACTCTTAGGAAGGATGTATGCACATAAAATTAACCATACAGTTTTTATAGCACTAAAATAAAGCTAAACAGTAGATACAGGTAATTGATACAATTTAAATTAGTTTTACCTACCAAAAAACTACATGTAAGTGATCACAAGAACTTATGCAAGTAGGATTTGTATGGCCTTTGAACTATTTTATTGTAACCCCCATACTTGATTTAATAGAAAAGACATATTTAACATGATAAAAAAAACATAGGTCTCACTCAATTAATTGAATTTTACATTCCCCAAATTGTCGATCAAAACACAGCCAGCACTTAACTAGGTTCTCACAGAAGTGCTCACATGTATTGATATGAGCGTTAATTGACTCTTTACATCTTTTAATAGAAGAGAGCATTGTGTACAATGAAACAGAATTAAAGTTTATAACATGAATTTCACCTGATAAGAATTTCACCTAACAAAATGTGTTTAATTTATGTTTATTTCTTCTAATGATTCCATTTGATAGCATTTACCAGAATTTTTCTATGATCCCTGTTTCACTTTTTTTTCCCAAAATAATCTGACAAAATATGTGATTTCTTATTATAATTTGTGAATTTCATGATGTTGATTCTGACTTTTCAGGCACTAACTGTAATTTTTTATTGTAAAGTTAATGGTATATCAAGGTTTCATATCTTCACATTCAGCACATTTTCTTGGAAGGAATAAAATGGGATCCATACCAGACACCATGTTATAAGCGGCTTCATGTGTTATTAGGGCCCGAGTTGTTGACCCAGTGGTGTATTGTCATCAACCAAGGGCAGTCACCCCATGAGGTTATACCAAGTCTTAGCCAAAGCTACCTGATGCCACAAATTTCAAGAATGCATTTCAGGCATTCTTGCCTTGAATGGAAAAATGTTTAATTATTCAACTGGTATAAAAGGAAAAAAAATAAACCATTTTTCAGTCCACTTGAATTGGGGATGCCATTTATAAACAGCTATGATGACAAGAGATTTGTTCAGAGGAATGGCTACTCATAAATGATCAAAATGGTAAGATGACTTTTGCTTAATTCAGGTCTAGTATTTCTTCCGACTCATCATGCAGTAATATAACTTGCCCCATCTGAGTTGTCAGCCATCCTATAAGGTTATTGCTTAGTTCATTTGTTCTTGGCAGACATTGTTTTATCTTCTGCACTAGCAAAAGAGAAAATTGTTTCTGTAGTACATGTATACATGCTAGGCCAGAAATGATCTCCTGTAATTTTGTAAGACCAATCCATACAAACAATTATGGAATGGTCTAGCCTGTGACATAAATTTCACTGTAAATAAATTGTCTTTAGTTAGGAAACTTATGAAAGGCTCTGTTTGGTACATTCGTCATAATAACATGTCTGGCATTTTCAGGAGGTGGCCATATTTTTTACCTCTTGTGATTTTGAACCATTTGATAATTTTGAAATTAGCTTGAAGTACTGCTATGCTGATTTGGATAAGAAAATATTTTCTAATGTACCGGTATTCAGATTTGTGGAATCATCAGGTCATTGTTTAAAGTCAAAGAAGAGAAATTTATCCATTTGAATTTTAATGAACAATTTAGCTTTTTAAAAATAATTATTGTCATTAATAGAAATTTTCAAATAAAGTAAAATCAGGAATATTTGTCTCTTTTGCTTCATTTGAAATGTAACTGTTGGCATTTTCTAACTCTTTAACTTTACAAGTTTATTAAGCTAATATCCCTTGTCAGGTCAAAACATGAGGAAAAAAGGAATGGTGTTTTTGGATTTCAAATAAGCCATTTGTCACTAGAATTTGCTGAGGAAAACCTTTGTAACATTATAATGAACAGATTTACCTGTTTATCATCCATATACATTTTTCTTTTTTTGGAGAAAACAAATTAAGGGTGACTTTATTTTAAAAAATGTGAAATATAAAGATTCATCATAACTTGTCTTTAAATTTCTTGTTAGTTAATGCAACTTTTTGGTCATTCTGTGTAACGTTGCCCTGACTATGATTGCATAAGTCCAGGAAACAAAAAAAAATTGTTAGAAGCCATGTGTATATGTTAGACCCCGTGGCTTTTGTTGGTCCTCCTTATGGAGGTACGAGAACCCAGCTTTGTTGGGTTAAAAAGTCACATGTGGACACTGAAAGCTTTGTTCATCGACAAAGAACCCTAATAGGCATTGTAAATCTCACCAGGTTGACAGACAGCCTGGTGGCATTGTCTGCTAAGTTGAATAAAATGGGGTAGAATCAACATCCAATCACAATTGAGTGAGGGTATGGTCACCATTTCAATTCGGATTTAATTTAGTATTTAAAATTAGGAACTAAGTAATTGTCCAAACATCTTGCTGGAAAGTTATAAAGCAATACTCTGGGGAAGCCACGCATAATTTGGTGGGGAAAGAGTTCCAGTATAGCTTAGTCCTGAGTCTTTAGAAGAGAGAATAAAGACTATTTGAGAAGACAACTGTGAATCAAAGTCTTTTCAGAAAAGGAGTTGAGGATGATAAATTGGAGAAGAAGCAGTCAAGGAGGAGAAGGAGTTAGGAGGGAAGTTGGAAGGAGAGAAAGAATTGGCAGGATAGGAGATAAACAGATGATTAAAAAGCAAGGAAAGGTGGAAAAGCTATCTCACAATATAAATCAAATGATTTAATAGGTTATCACTTAGTGGAGAGGAGGATGAGTGATTGGAGAATGGGGATCCCGAGTGGCCGAGTGGTCTAAAGCGCTCTCCGTTACGGATCACTACTGTCTCACCTCTGTCTGCGTGGGTTCGAGTCTAAGATTCGGCTAATGTAGTTATGTGAGAAAGCTTGCCAGTAGCTTCTCGTGCGTCGGTGGTTCTTTCCAGGGTTGTTCCCCGGGTTCTTCCTATACCAATAATACTGGCCGCCATGTATAGCCTATTGTGTGCTGAAAAAAATGGCGTTAAACCCTTAAAAGAATATTTAAAAAATTGGAGAATTATTATCATTTGATTATTGAATTGTATTAAGTTATTTATTTGAATTTCACCATTTTGTGTACTCAGTAATTATAACTATCAGCATTGTTGATTTGGAGCTCAGATCTTTACCTCTCTCTTTCACTAATTGTACTTCTTACAAAATTGAGCCTCTGTGGGACTAATATAGTAATTAAAATAATACATTGAGAGAACCCCACCCCAACCATAACACACCTACCACAGTGGTGGCATAACAACTTAGCACACCACATTCTGAAGCAATGACATTCCACGATAAAAAGTTCTTTTTTTTCATTTGATTAATTGTGGTATGTGTACAGTGTAAAATTTGGTCAATTGTGTGATGTGTACAATGTAAAATTTGGTTAATTGTGGTATGTGTGCAGTGTAAAATTTGGTTAATTGTGATATTTGTACAGTGTAAAATTTGGTTAATTGTGATTTGTGTACAGTGTACAATTTGGTTAATTTAATTGTTGTATGTGTACAATGTAAAATTTGGTTAATTGTAGTATGTGTACAGTGTAAAATTTGGTTAATTGTAGTATGTGTACAGTGTAAAATTTGGTTAATTGTAGTATGTGTACAGTGTATAATTTGGTAAAATTTGCTTTATTGTTGTATGTGTACAGGGTGAAATTTGTATCATTATTGTATGTGTACAGTGTAAAATTCTAACTGTTGTTGGATGTAATAGTGCAAAATTTGTAGATATAATTTCGCAGTTCATTATGTCATGACCACCATGACGTGTAAACATTACGATTGAAATATGGGCATGGCTTACAATAAATTCCTGACTGTGAGGGCATATGCTCTGTTTGAAGGCATTTTAATTAGAGTCCATTCAATCTTTGTTACACAGATGGAAGTGACCAATATTAATGTAAGGTCAAAAAGTGGGAAATGACAGCATTGAGACATGCACTTACATAAAGTTTTCTAAATTTGTTGAACTTTTTAACTTTTGGACTTGACTGTTAGGTTGCATTGGATCTGTACATGCATACCTGCCAGTATGTTTGTTGAGACTTTTTTTAAAAAATGGTGTTTTGAGATCCCAAGGTGGGTCAGTGTGCATAACCAAAAGAGTATCTGATCATGAGATATGCTTTTCTTTGCGGGAAGTGGGGTTTAACACATTAACCTCTGAATGTTTTTGCTGTTTTCACATGAAATGCGAGTAGAAAACACATTTTTGGGGACTTTCTGAATACATCTTAATGTATCGACTTCCAAGCAATTTTCCATTAGCCCAATGCCTAGTTGTGTTAAAAAACAATGTGTTCCATTGGTTATTTTGCTCGCACATGATCTGAAGGTGACCCATCATTTTCATATGGAGAAGATTCTTTATTCAAAATGTCCACCTTATCCTACTTTTTGCACAAGTTCACCTGTCTGTGTATACTTCAGACTACATGGTCTGCCGTAGATCTGAGGCCTTATAAGGTCTAAAATCTGGACACACAATCAGGTTCCAACTACAGGCGAATTTTGGGTGAAAAAAAAACAGGTCCAAAAATTATGATTTTCTCTCTGTATTTTGTAGTGAACTAAAATGTCCAGATTATTTGGTATCATTTTAGAGCTAAATCTGTCTACCTTTCTATAATACCACCCACTTTAGTGTATTATACATGACCTTGATCCTACAGAGCTTGGAAGTAGGCTACAACCACCTGCACTGTAAACATGGTGTCAGTGGTTAATGTTTTAATGGGTCTTTACAGGTAACTCAGCAGTAATATACACCTCTGACCAGTTTGGGTGTTTATACCTTATCAACCAAAATCAATTATGCCAACACCAGCATGTGCCTATTATTGTCTGCCCATCAATCAGTCTATTTGTTGGCTGTAATCATCCTGAATAGTACTGGTCAATTAATATTTAGCATTTTACAAGATTAACATAAAGATAATAATGAAGAGATCTAATGTGAATGTTAAATTCAGTGTGTTGAATATGTTACCTACCGATTGTGCTCCAATTAATGATATACATGTATGTCAATACGTTGTTTGCAGTATGTGCAGATCATACCCCACCCCACTCTGCTGGTGTGCTTCACAAACTAAAACTCCACCAACCAAGAGTTCTTAAATTTATTTTGATGAGCTTTGCTTGCTTTGTTTATAGCAAAATGAATCACACTTGCACGTTATTCCAACAATGGAAATAATTGTGTTTTGCTTTTGTATATATGAACTAACTTGTAACTTAAAGAAACATTGCTGCTGTTCACAAATTTGTCAATAATCTTTAATACAAATGACTTAAATAAACATTCTCATTCAAGACAATGATATGTAATAACTTTTGTACTTCAACAAGGGGCCCCAACTGGCCAAGTGCTCGCGATAAGTGCTCTCTGTTATGGATCACTGCCATCTCACCTCTATCTGCATGGGTTCGAGTCTCAGATTCGGCCAATGTGGGTATGTGAGCAATCTTGCCAGTAGCTTCTCGTGGGTCGGTGGTTCTTTTTAGGGGTTTTCCCAGGTTCTTCCTGCACCAATAATACTGGCCGCCATGTATAGCTTATCATGCGCTGAAAAATGGCATTAAACACCACAACAACATCAACTTGTTCATCAACATGCATCTATGATTTACCTATAAAGTGAACTTAGTTCCTATGCACATTATCACATTGGGCTCTTCCATTGCAGTAATCAAAGTACTTAACACATCACACTTGCTATTGTCAGCCAGTTAAGTAATGTGTGAAATGTTCATTTATACCTGACCTCTTTGATTTATAATTTAACTATTTAAACTGCCTAAAGGAGTTTTACATCAGCTTCAATGGGGGACTGTTTATATATGCTACCTGTTATAGGCATATACTTAAGTCTTTTTTTTTTAAAATGTCTTTTCAAAGTTTACTGAAAATCATGTTTTGCAAAACACAACTGTCCCAGGTGGTTTTAGACAAAAATTGTGTTTTTAGTATGACATGCCATGGTATATGGCAAGGATGTCTGCAGTGGGAGCATGCATGTTCAAAAACACAACTCTAATCCTTTCAATGACTGGCATTTTGACAGAGCATGTTATTCAAGTACCCTGTCTGTCTGTAGACTTTTACTTTCTGATAACTTTTGCTGTGGAGCACATGCCTCCAATGAACTTTGTGGATACCTTACAACTGTGGTAAGTAAGATGCCTATCCAATTTAGATTCAGTTGGTGTGGTGACTGTAACTTTCACACAATATCATTAGTTCTGCTTTACCTACTGGTATTTGGACCAAATTGTACATTTTGGGGTAAGACAAGACCATAGTAAAAATGTCAAGGTCTGTGTGTGACTATGACTAAAAGAATGGTTATTTCTACACAATAACTGTGTATATCAACACATTCACTATTGGAATTTATTTAGAACATTCTAAACTTTTTGACTTATGATGGAACTTTTAGGAATATTTCGTATTGTATTTAATTTACCATACTGTGAAATTCCTCATGATTATTTTTTCTTCAAGGAGTGAGTTTCATTCATAGCAATTTTACAATTGGTTCAGCCTGTTGCTTCTCTGATAGCAGAATTTTAGCAAGATTGTTTGTTTTTTCTTTCTTGATTTGTACAATACAAGATTATACTAAATGCAAAAACTATATTATGGGTAAATTACAAATACAGTAAAATGTACGTTATGGCACCATCAGGATCAACTTAGATTTTGGGCAGATAATCGCTCACCAGAAGGATTACATTTTGGTAAAAATTTATGTCATACTCATCAGTTTAACTGTATATGTATGTTAAGATGTTATTATGAGAGGATTATAATATATATCTTTCTATTATAAATATTGTACATGTGTGACCCAGGGTCATTTAGTAACTGCAGCCAGGCCAATGCTCTGGGTTAATGTTTATTTTAATGTCAAATCTATTGCTATTAATACCAAACTAACTCTGGAATTCTGTGTTGGTCAGGTGATTAACATATTCTTAATTTGATCCCCAGTTAAAAAGAAATTCCTTAAGATCTGTAAGGCATTTTGGTTTGTAGAATCAGACAAGTCACATTAAAGATTTCTATAGCTATACTGTTTTCTATGCTGGTTACAAAAACTTTGCAGCATTTGTTGGCAATGGTAGTATTCCTACAAAATAAAACTTGGATAAGTTTCAAAGGGATATACTGTTACAGTTAGCCATATATTCAAGGGAATTATTTTAAGTCTGTTTTAAAAAAACTGGATTCAGGTTTTATACATCTTTGCTGTGTGTCTCAGTGGAATGTTGGGTAGACATAAAACTGTGGATTTGGTTTTGATGAACTTTTGCTGTGTATTTCAGTGGGATTGTTACTTTGTACACCATTGCCAGCCGTGGATTTAGGTGGATTTTTTTTGGCACATTTGTTAAACTCTAGATTCAGTTTTTATGAATACTTGTCATGGATTTGTGTAAAGTTTAAAAGTATGGATTCAGTTTTTCTAATCTTTTGCAATGGATTTTATAGTAACTGTTATTGGGACTGGTACGAGATTTTGCAATAGATTTTATAGTAACTGTTATTGGGATTGGTACGAGATTTTGCAGTGGATACTTTGTTGGTGATGGAGAGCTTTAATCACAATACTGCTTTTGCTATTGGGCTCACCACAGTGCTGATGATTCAATGGAAACCAAAGAAAAAGCTGTGTGAGCTTGCGGTGTGAAAGGGAATGTCTCTATTGACCCAGAATCAGAAATTTACAAAACAAAATCTTGGTTAATACTGATAAATGTACTTTCCATGTTACAAGAGAGGGAGACCCGGAGTGGCAAGTGGTCTAAAGCTCTCACTGTTCCAGATCACTGCCATCTCATCTCAGTCTCTCAAGCTTGTCTAACATGAGTATGTGAGAAAGCTTTCCAGTAACTTCTTGTTGGTCAATTGTTCTTCATAGGTTTTTTACTGAGTTCTTCCCTCACTAGTTGTAATGGCTGCCATCTGTTGTATATTTTGTGCACAAATATGGCATTAAACACTACAAGAACAGGAGGAGGACCCAAAATTAAATGAATGTTCCATCAAAAGGTCTCCTTATAGAATATAAAAGGGATGAAATTGCAATTGAAATAACACTTATGAACTGAAATAGCTGTAGATGGAAATAGTAATACATCTTTCTGAACTTGAAGCAGTGGTAGACAAGACAATATGGGTTGAAGAAGTGAAAACTCAGGAAAGAGAGAGGTTGAGAGTGGCAGCACAGCAATCAAGCAAGGGCTATGTTGAACTAAAAAAGACCCAATGTTTGGGAATGTCCTCATGAATATTTAATCAAGTTACTAAAATTAAACATACAAACAAAACATGCAGAGGTTTAATGGTCCAGATAGATGTTTAACTGATAGGTATTTCTTCTACCACCAGTTCAGGCCCAAATGGATTAGGTTTTTCTTCTACCACCAGTGCAGGCCCAAATGGATTTATGGGCAGTAGGGACACTAGCTCAGTTGTCAGTGCTGTTGATGACTACATCTTGTGGAAATTTTATACAGTGTGGAAAGAAGTACAGTGGAACCCCGCTATAACGCGATGATCGGGGTCCATAAAATCGGATAAAATAAAATCGGATCGCGTTAAAAGCGGGGTCGCGTTAATGCGGGGTTTTACAATATTTAACTTTTTTCCGAGAACATATACGTGCATACATGTACAATGATCAAAAGTCGGCTTATCATCAGATGAATATTAACTGGAATGCATTAATTAAGATATATTCAAAATAATCGATGGCTAATACATTTATAGGTTATTACTGTGCATTAAAAACATTTACTAATTTTTATTTGTTTGAACGATAATACAGATTGACCGATAATACCAGACTATCGCTATATCATGAAAAGTCTATCAACGCAGTCGTGGCATGCAGTTCATCCACAATGGATGTAATTTCATTGAAAATCGTACTGATTTAAAATATTCAATAATTTTGTAATAGTCTGAATTCGTCATGTAAAATATAGGATGAACAAAATATTGAAACCATTTACTTACCGTCTGATATCGTACGGTCATTGCATGCAGCTATTCCCGGGTCTACATACGGTGTCTGTACAAATTTCATACCGCTACAATTTTATCATATGCGACAACTGCAAGAATAATTAACAATCAACGCATGATTTCAGCGTGCAAATAACTTTTATTTCAGATTTTGTGAACATCAAAAGAAACATGTGAAAACGACTTGCGTTTTTTGAATTTGCTTTTCCATAACAGTAAAATATTTTTTTATATAAGCAAACAACGTACACAGATAAAGCTCGATAACTAAGTAATGAAGGCCTGCAATGGTTACGAATCACTTTTTATATAAAACAAAATTAAGCTGAACGGATGTACAATTTCATACCCTTTTAATTTACAGATAATAAAGTGGATATTATTTACTTTCAACTGTTTATTGTTTGATCACACCGCCAAGCACAGCATACATGTTGGCGGCTTTCGTCTTTTGATGTTTATTAATATGTGCGACTCTTGTATCAACCACAGCTTTGTCTGCTGCTTGGCTGTGATTGCAGTTAAATAAGAAGCCCATGTCGGCTATTGTTTGAGCAACGACTGTATACAGAATTCATGGAAGACAATCACAAATACGATTTACAGGCTTTACTCATGGAACCATAATAAGTAACACTTCCGATAATGTTTACTTCAGCTTAACAATTCAAAAACCTAATGAAACCAGTTTTCTCTTCTAGAGTAGAATACGGAGCTTTACCACAACCTGTTCAAATTGCTAAATTTCAGAAGCCAAGCATTGTACACACTATTTCTCGTACGTTATATATATCGTATTATTTTAGAATTCATACACGATCACTTCTCCAAAATCACTTAAAGAACCTGGATAAATTGTTAAGTTCCGATCGTTTATTATTAAAAGTCATACGCGAATTCTTCCACCAAATTATAATAAACGTTTTACACACTATTTCTCGTACATTAAACAAATATTTTCACGGTCCGATAAAAATACACATAAATGAATTTCAAATTTCAGGAACCATGCCACGATCATATTATTTTAAAAGTCACAACTAATCTCATACCCAAAATGAAGTTAATTTCTTGTTTTGTTTTTTTACTTTTCTCCAAATTTTTTCTCTCCATGTGTGAATGAATATACGAAATTTCGGGAGCCATGCTACGACCGCGTTATATCCAAATTCGCGTTATGGCGGGGCGCGTTATAGCGGGGTTCCACTGTAGCTCTTATGATCTGGATTTTACAATGAACTTTGTTCCTTGTATCAGTGAAACAGACTTGACAATATTATGTCAAAAATCAACATGTTTCGCTTCAGAGGGCAGGTATTAAGATGACATTATAAGAGGTAATTATAGCTTATGTATTTCCATCATAGACTTTGGATGATGTGTGACACAGTGTCAGCATTTTTGCAGCCAGGTGAGGGATGTGTGGTTTGAATGTTTATTTCAATGTCAAAGCTCTTATTAACAAACTTAGTGGTGGGCCCCCGAGTGGCTGAGTGGTCTAAAGCATTCTCCATTAATGATCACTGCCTTAATTCTCACTTCTGTCTGCATGGGTTTGAGTCATAGATTCGGCAAATGTGGGTATGTGAGAATACTTGGCAGCAACTTCTCATGGGTCATTGGTTCTTTCCGATGGTTTTCCTGGGATCTTCCTCCACCATTAATACTGGCCAACATGTATAGCCTATCATGTGCTGAAAAATGTCGTTAAACCCAGGACAACAACAACAACCAAACTTAGCATATGGGATGGTCTTTTGACCATTACCCAATGTCCACTCTTTCATAGGCACACATTCGTTATCACTTTTCCTAAGCTACTTCGAGGATTGCCATAAAACTTTACTCATGCACATTCTGTAACCATGGTCTAGTTGGTCCTAGATGAAAATGGTGCTGATTGCTGCCCATCCAATATGGCCACCATTGTGACCTTCTTAAAAATCTTGAATGGATAGTCATATCAGCATGAGCTTTTAACGAAAAGAAGACATGTCTGTTTGGTCCAAATGAAAATGGTGCTGATGTGATGTCCCATATGACCACCTTGGCAGCCATTTTGAAAATATTGTTACCCTTAATTCTCCTTAACAGAGTATGTATTCACTAAAAACCTTCAAATGATGTCTAGTTAGTCATAAATGAAATTGGCACTGTTATGGGCTTCAGTATTTTCATACCAGCTCTCACTGAGTTGTAAAAATATGATTTCTCTCTTTGTAAGTATCTCACTTTCTTTCTCTTTCCTTATACATTTATCTTTATTTAAAAAAAGATAATTCCATTATTCTTAAAACCAATAATTAGAATGGTATGAATTAACATTTAACAGTTTATTTCTAATTTCTCTTAATGGTATTCAGATTGGAGCAGAGGCCAATTTTTGGTTTTCAGAACACAACTTGCTGATGGAATATACATGTGTGAAAACCAGAAGAGAGGATTGCAATTAACTAGATAAACAATTTTCTCTGTAGGACTCCAGTTGCCCAGATACACACCCAGCTGTTACATTCCAAAAGTCCAAACAGCAAAATAGGAGTTGTAAGTAGAATATTTAGCCTCCAGATAATTAAAGTGGAACCAGCCTGGGGTCAGAAGTGCCAGATTGCTGTGTAAGAGAAAACAAGAAGATTCCACTAACTAAAGCCATTCACATTTGATTACATCAGTCTGTGTCTTAAACATTATATGCCACAGGTGCATACCTGTTGTATATTACCAGATAGTGTTTGGGAGGTTTTGAGTGTTTTGGTGCCCTATGGGGGTTCTGTGAGCATGAGACACCAGTCTCTAATTGTTCATTTTTCACAGCATAGAAAATCAATTTTCTGCAATTGCATTGCTGTGAGAGAATCAGCTGAAATCTTTTATTTTCCTGAAGACAAACAATTTGTATCACAGCATTGGTCATACACCTTGTTCAATATAATGTGCACACAGATGCACACACCAGAATGGCTAAATGTCGATATGGGTGTTTTACAGTATGTACAAAGAATAAAATGCTTCACCTTACTGTTCTTCACAAAGCTAAGCTGTCAGCCAGAAGTTCTGAAATTTAGCTGGGTTTATTCCCTTTGCAGATGGCTTGTCCTTCAATAAAGTACAGCTGCATTTTGATATTTTTTTAAAAAAAATAAATCGCATTTGTACACTATTCCAGATACCAGAATAATCAACTACACATTTTGTGTATAGAGTAAAATCAGACTTCAAAGAAATGTTGACATTAATCACAAACTTGTAATAATCTTTAATAAGGATGGCTGAAATATTGTCATTCAAAGCAATGATAACTTTTGTTCTTCAAAACACATCTTGACGATGCACCTAACTTTAAATGAATTGTTATTTTCCACTGTGCCCTTTACCAAAGCAAATTAGCCTTATGGTTCTCCCCATAACTGCCATATTCCCAAACAGTTTTGCATTTTTCTTTTTGAGACTCCCAAAGTTTTGAGGTTCCAATGAGTGACTGCGCAAATGATCCATAAAAAGTGATGTTCATTTGAGAGTAAACTTGTTTCATATGAATCAATGGAAAATGGCTGGAAATACATATCCGAACAAATTAAGCTTGTATGTTGTCTTTAGAGTATTTGAAGCACTTGCAAACAATATATGGCTACTTGACTTAGCATTGTCAGATATCATCATTCTTATGCTACTATTGTACAAAAACATAATTAGATCTGAGATGCTGACATTAAAATAAAAAAATACACCAAGTTTTTGTCTTTAAAAATCCATTGGATGACAGAACATGGTGTTAATTAGATACAGTCTTGGCTGAAGATGGTGTTAATTAGATACAGTCTTGGCTGCTGTTAATAGTTCTGGGGGGAAGGGTTTGTGTCATTTTTGTTCAACGTTACACTCATTAAAGACTGAATGGTACTACAGTTGAAGCTTCCATGCTGGATTATCTGAGTGAATCCTGGCAAGAACCGAATTGTTCTTGTCAACCATAATGTTAACATTATCTGAACTCTCTGATACAGATTGAGTACATGCTATACTTTTCACTGTAGCAAAGAAATAAATATCACATTAGGGACTGACCATTTATTTCATGGGGAGGGGGGGGGCAGCATAATTATTTTATGCTTATGGCAGCCATGCAGGTATTATAGCAGTAATATATGCCTCATTCTAGGGTGACTATTGATGTAATTTCTTTGTCAACACAGATCATGTGCTTATTGTCTTTCAGTCAGTCTATTCCATGGCTAAAATTATCCTGAAAAGCATGGGTCAGTTAATAGTATTTTAATAATATTAGGATAACAAATAACATTAATGATAACTATGTTGAATTTATCATGTCAGTCCAGGAACATTGCATTTGCTTTAATTGATAAGTTGTAGTCGATGTTCCTCTTACCCCAAGTCTCCATTGCAAAAACTTTGAGTCACACAGATTGGGACAGCACTTTGAGTCACACAGATTGGGACAACACTTTGAGTCACACAGATTGGGACAACAATGTCCTTTCTGTCCTTATTGATTCTTGTGAGTTGGATAAAGAATAGACTGACATGGCATCTCATTCTTTCTGGTCCCCAGCCTTCTTCCATCTGTCAATCAAGGCAACAGAGTAGGAAGTGATCTAGTTTTTTTTGACAAACCAATTAATGAGGTTTACTATTTTTTACCTTGTGATCTGTATGTTAAGCTGTCAGGTTCCAGTGACACTATTATTCTTTCTAGCTTAGAGAAACTCTCAGTGGCTAACTCTTGACCAGATCTCTTGTTGCTTACTCACTGATTAATGAGCTTTCCCAGAGGTTAAATAAGACCCAGGACTATGCTGGACAAGAAGTCAGAGTAAGGGGTAATCTGTCCCCTATATATTGAGACCAGTTAAAACACTGGAATTTTAGAACAAGAGGTTAGGTCACTAGTAACCATAGCTATGTGATGCTGACATCTTTTTCTCAGCTGAAACAGTATTCTCCAATACTAGCTGCCCTTCTTCATTTGTTGAAAGCAGTGGCTAAAACATCTAGGCAGGTGTTATCTTTGTCCATGGCTTTATCAGCAGAATTTCTCCACCTCCAGTAGCATGTTGTTCTCAAAATATTTAAGGTCTTACTTGACCACAGAACCTTCTAATAACTGCACCCCTAGAAGCAGGGTCTGTTCAGAGGGCTTATTCCCTTCATGGCTTCTCAGGATTTGAGAGACAAAAGCACTGGTCCCTCATTTCTGCTCCTGACCAAGAAGTTAAATCATCCTGACTAGTCATAGACCCCACTGGCAAGGTTCTTTAATGGACAGTCTGTAAAGAAATGGGAAGATGGTCTCTGCATCAATCTTTAGCAGATTTCCACTTCAGACTTTGAGGGACACCATTGGTGTTTGTGACAGGATGAAACAAAAAGCTCCTTATTTACCTTTCCTCAGTCCCAAACCAGAGGGCCTGGGCAGTGGTTGGTTTCTGCCTGACGTGTGATAAATCTGTTAACTTACATATTCCCACCTGTCAGGATGATCCCACAGGTGCTTCACAAAGTATGGATCCGCACTGCTCTGTGACCCGACTGATCTTGGTGTCAGTAATCTCCTTGACTTCTTAGACTATGAAGCAGTCCCATCCAATGCATTTAAATTTTCAAAAAAGCCCAGCCATCGGTACAGACCCTCACATAGCAGACCTGATCAGGTATTTCAAGCTGCAAAGACTGGTTTCTCACTTGCTAATGCCTAGCTGAAATCTCTCGTGATATATGGACTGACTAAGACAACTTTAGTGGGGCCCCGAGTGGCTGAGTGGTCTAAAGCGCTGTCTGTTATGGATGACTGCCATCTCACCTCTGTCTGCATGGGTTCTAGTCTTGGGTTCGGCCAATGTGGGTATGTGAGAAAGCTTGCCAGTTGCTTCTCGTGGGTTGGTGGTTCTTTCCAGGGGTTTTCCCAGGTTCTTCCTCCACCATTAATACTGGTACCATGTATAGACTATATTGTGCTGAAAAATACCGTTAAACCTTAAAAACAAACAAGACACCTTTTAAAGTTGGGTGAAACTTCCATCATGATCCTTACTTGCAAAACTTTTCTTGTTGTCTTTAGTGTCCGTGAAATGAAGGAGCAAGCTTTATGCCCCAGACCACAGAGCAAGACTGTATAACTTTCACTGAAAATTTAGAATCCATTTCTCTCCTTTACCAACCAGGCATTTTGCTTCCGTCCACATAACTCCCAAATGAGATCCCTTGTCAAAGTCTTGTCTGTGCTGGAGAGATGATCATGACAGACTTTTATTATGTCTGGTTAGGATTTTATGCTTTTATTCGGCAGATTCTAAACAGAGGAGAAAGTGAAGTGTCTTTCCATCTCCATTAAGGGTTCAGCTTCCACCATTTTATACCACTCCGGTGGCCTAGTGGTTAGAGTGTCCGCCGCGGAAGCGGGAGGTCGTGGGTTCGATCCCCGGCCGAGTCATACCAAAGACTTACAAAAATGGTACTAACAGCTGCCTCACTTGACGTTCAGTATTAAGAGGTTAGTGTTAGGACTGGTCGGCCTGATGTCAGGATAATGTGACTGGGTGGGACATCATGCTACATGTCTGCGGCATGATGCCCCAGTGGTAGACATCACTATAAACTGCCTCACTGCAGACATCGTAGCAATATGACTGAAAAATTGTTAAAGCTACGTTAAAAATCCTAATCAAACAAACAAACAAAAATCCACCATTTTATAGCTCAGAAAGTGGATACCAGCAGGACATAGTCTTCTATTACAGAGTGATGATGAGTATTCCCTATGTTTGTTTCCCATCACCAGTTGTAGAATCATCAACCTACCATTAAACTGACAAATTTTCTATATTCCATTGTCCCAAGATGCACTGATGTCCCACTTGTATAGGCTGTTCAGAAAAAGAATGAAGGACAGTGCTCATTATCATTCTAGAACTTTCTTGTCATCTTATGGGTTGATGAATTCTCATTATATGGTCAGGGTATATTCCATCCAGAAGAGAGCTATGCAAGAGCAACAGATATTACATCATTAAAATTAGTTTTACATATAATAAAAATACCCATTGCAATCATAAAACACATCCATGACAGAAGTTGTTGTTATTGAAAGTCAAAAATCACTTTTCTTATCACAAGTATTGTTATGGCAGTTGATGTTATAATTTACCTAATCAGATGTATTGTTATGGCAGTTGATGTTATAATTTACCAAATCAGATGTTAATAGTATAGTTGCTGATATGAATTTTACATAAAACATGCAGCTTTCACCTGACATTATATAGTTTAATATATTTTTAATACTGTAAATCAGCAAGCAAATATGTTTATGCATATTGCTGGCAGGATTGCCAAGCAACTCAGGCCTATGAATTGATGAAGACTGTCCATTCTGACCTTTCTCACCACACTGGTTTACATTTTGTTTGATTAGGATTTTTAACGTAGCTTTAACAATTTTTCAGTCATATCGCTACGATGTCTGCAGTGAGGCAGTTTATAGTGATGTCTACCACTGGGGCATCATGCCGCAGACATGTAGCATGATGTCCCCACCCAGTCACATTATCCTGACACCAGGCCGACCAGTCCTAACACTAACCTCTTAATGCTGAACGTCAAGCGAGGCAGCTGTTAGTACCATTTTTGTAAGTCTTTGGTATGACTCGGCCGGGGATCGAACCCACGACCTCCCGCTTCCGCGGCGGACGGTCTAACCACTAAGCCACAAGGTTTTAAAAGATATGACCTTGAGACTGGCTTAACTAGTCTTAGACCAGAAACACTAATGGGATGGCATTCTGGGTGTTGACCATTGTTCATCTGTCTGTAATAGATTAAGTTTATTGTCATTACTTATTTTTAAAATACTGAACAATTGCTATGAACTTTTACACAAACATTTATCCAAAGGTTTAATTGTTCCCAAATAAAAATGGTGCTGCTTGGATATTTAGTATGGCCACCACCACAACCATCTATACAATTGCTTTTGTTACTGCTACTCATGTGAATGAATATCAACATGGGATATTCACTCTATGACTTGTTATGCTGTCAGGTTGGTCCTAAACAAAAATAGTGCTGCTGGGATATTCAGGATGGTCACCAACACAACCATCTTGAAAATATTTTGCTATTCATCCTGAACAAAACAATCATATTGACGTGTGTTTTGTCCAGAAGACTTTTTATGATGTCTTGTTGATTCTAAATTAAAATAGCTCCACTTGGATATATCCAATATAGCCAATTAAATGGCCCTCTTGTAAATCTTGTTATTGATGGTCATATCAAAATTGATAACAGACTAATAGACTGTTTATAATGTCAAGCTGATCATAGGTGAAAATGGTGATGTCTTGAAAGACCATCCCTTCTCAAGACAGGTCATAACACTATATAATCAATAAATCTGCATTGAGATTCAGTTCTCCCAGAACAGGTGGTCTCTCAAAGCAGTGGTCTCTCAAGACAGGTTTTACTGTACTTAATCAGTAATCTTGCACAATTGATGATTTAGAAGATGACATTTTCATATTTTCTTGGAATAAATAATCATGTTTAAATAAACCTAACACAGTTTTGAGTCCTAAAAATAAAACACTTTTGCTGTTTATTGTTACATATGGTGGGGGCTGCTTAATAATTCAGTAGACTTGTCTTGAAAGACCACTTTTTCCCAAAAATGTACGGTTTTCTCAAGACAGGTGGTCTCTCATAACATGTCACAATGTTATATAATCAATAATTTGTGCACTGATAATGTGGTCTCTCAAGACAGTTGGTCTCTATTAGCAGTGGTCTTTATAGACAGGTTTTACTGTACAGCAAATTCTTAAAAGCATATCTCATAGTTATTTGCTTTTAAATAAAATATACCCAGCTTACATCATTATTCAATGAAGAGACATGTATATGCCTGAGAGATCAATTCCAGTAATAATGTATTCTGCTTCAGTCGAATAATACCAGAGTACTTCCAAGTTCTATGCTATTTTATATGGAATAATATTATGTGACAAAATGCAAACCATTACAATGGAGAGGATTAATAGTAATTTTCTTAATGATTTTTAATGCAATATAATTATACAGTGCTTATTTCCAAAGATGGTTATCCTTTAGCCCTGAGAAAGTACTTGATCTCCAGTTGTAATAAACTAACAAGTCACTCCATTGGAATGCTGTTTACTCAGACCAAGTCCTTCTCTACCAACATCCTCCACCATACCTATGTATTATCAGTCAGCTTATGAGGTGAGTCTGATCTATATACATTTTGCTGGCATTAGAGAGGCAGATTTCAGCTGCAGAAACAAGTCACAAGTTTCCCTTTCTCTGTATAAAAATAGAGGTTTTGCACACATCACCATGTTATGCACACGACCCTAAATCTTTTCTCCCCTCTTACCTGAAATATACTTATATATACATTGATACCCCCTTTATTGCTTGAGTGTGCATCTTAGCAATCAGTTTCAGTCTCAGCCTCTCCTCTATTTCGTCTTGCTGGAAGTTAATTTAATTTTTCATTGACAAGATACATAATTGTTCAGGTAAGTTATTTGTCTTTTATGCATCAAATCATTTTTGAATATTTATTTTAATACAATTGTATGTTGGTTTTTTTAGTCATGAGCCTCTATTTGTTGCATTGGTTCATAATGAATATTTCTTGCATCCCACTTTCAACAGTTTATTATTCAAATGATATCTGCTTCATGAAGTTTTTATATTTCTTTATTTTCTTTGACAGGTTACTTACATATGTGCATTTTAGAATGACATAATTAAAACATTATACGAAATGCATTTAATTCAGATGTCATCAGTTATGCACCCTTAAGGTAAAAGGAAATGACATTTAAATACATCTTACAACTTGTATATGCAATAAATTTGGTCCTTTTACATTCCACATTCCACAACTCCTTTAAAACAATTATATTGTGTACAACAAGCAGATGGGTCACTCAGACCTATTTGTCACATCTAGATTTACATTAACTGAATCTCATGTAAAGGTTTGATTGGCTAAATGTGCTCACAGACACGTCTATTTCAAGTCAAAAAGTCAGTATATCGCCCAGCATGGATGGGTATGTGAGAAAGTTTGTCACTGGCTTACTGTAGTTCGTTTGTTCATCCTAAGGATTTTGTGTGTTCTTCCTCTGAGAAGGTTTTAAAGAGACCTACAGATAAGATGAAAGAATCATTTTGTGTTATTAACATTAAGCTACATTTAACACAATGCATTAGTTATTATGAAATACTTTAGTAAATCTGGACTGCAAAATAGATTTACCTTAGAACTGCAAGTGCAATTACCGGTAATCTACATTAAATTGAGATCTGACAGGTGTCGATCATAGTTTATTAGTTTTGATGTGACAGGTGTCCATCATAGTTGATTAGTTTTGATCTGTCAGAAGGATTAATTTCCAAGAGCACAGGGTTACATCAGTCTCACCTCGTATTTGTTTATTACTTCTTGTTCTGGTTAGTTTTTGACATATTTCAAGATGGTATTTAACATAAAATGCATTATTTTGACAGACAAAATTCTTACTGAAAAATACTGACCTTATCTTTAATGGTCAGACTTTTCCCTTGTGTTGTAACCATTAATTTCAGTTCATTTTTGAATTGGAGAATGTTGAAAGTAGCTATTTGATTTTCTGACAATATGAAAAGTAGAACACATCCCTGATTGTTTCCTGTCAGATCTGCAATTTTAATCATATTGACCTGACTTTAATTTCATCTTGTTTTCACAGAAATAAAGTTGAGTCATTGTAATTCCTTTGTTGTTTTTAAATACAAAAGTGTTTAAGCACACAATAAACAAACTTCTACAATAGTGACACAAGAAATAACAAATTGCTATGAAAAAATTCATCATGAAATATCTTTAGGTATCAAACTAAAGAAGTACATGTACAGAAATATTGAAGGTTTTAAGTTAAAGATGATCATAAGATGTATTTAAATATGTTTGTCTATTTTAATTAAAAATAACCTGCTCAAGTGAGCTTATGGTAATGACCCTGCATAAAGTCATCCATCCATTGTGCATTGCCTATCTGTCCATCAAAACTACTGTTTGAGAACACTCTGGAGTCTTCATTGCTGATAATATTTCGATGAAACTTTTCATGGAAGCTTAAGTCATCAAGATATAACATGTGTTGGGCTATGAGGGACATCCATACATATTAAAATGTTTATTTTGCATCTGATTGGCTGACAATACATCCATACATATTAAAATGTTTATTTTGCATCTGATTGGCTGACAATGCGAATACACTGAAGGTAACAGATTTGGTATGTAAACTTGTAGCTCAGTTATTATGTGTGACAACGCAGCATATTAATGAGGTGATCTTTCATCTGTTTGAGCTTGTCAACACTATTTCAGAACAGATTTTAATCAGCCTTTTAATGTCTAATCAAAACCTTGTAGGAGCTGGATTATGAATCACATCCATATGTTGTAACCAGGTGGTCTTGCATCTGATTGTGTTACGTGCTTAGGTTCGAATAAACAGTAACATAGAAAGAGTGAAAACAACAAGCTATTAAAAACTTAATAAAGAATTTATTGAGCACAAATATTTTCCAGAAAAGAAAAAATAAACTTACAGTTTTAAGAATCAATTCCAAAATTAATCCTAAAATAATTCAAAATATAATCCACTAGTGAAATTGCAAAAACCCTGGTAATAAAATGTCCAAATAATTCCAAGTTTGAATCTTAGTGAAGTATCCAAGATGGAAGACGATGTCACATGATGAATTCAGTTCTTGGTAATGAAATTCAATGAGCACAATTATTTTCCAGATAAATAACAAAATAAATCCTCTTGATCCAAATGAATTGAAATAATTTCCAATACAAGGTAATTTAAAATAACTCAAAACGACACACAACTTAGTATTCTAACAGCCCAACTTCTACTTAATAGTTCGCTCCAAAAAATAATTTATATACCTGTTTTTACGTAAACAAGGAAGGGGTCACATGATCTTCTAGAATCTTTTAGAACAAAATTTACGTTCAAAAAATCTCGTACACACCGTATGACCCAGATGAGAATCAGTTATTTTAACTCTCAAGAACTAAAATTAGAAAGATGTTTATAACAAAGCTCCATAATGTCTTTGGAATCAACCAATCAATTTAAAAGCTTGTTTACATTTCTGAAGCTAGGTCAGAAATGAGGTCAACATCTGGTGTTTATTTGTAAAGTACAAGTCATTCCACTTTTTAAAAAAAATATCTCCCAATGAATGAATCTTAAACTTCAAATGTCAAATTTTGAATCTGACAAGCAAACAATTAAAATAAAAATAAATGACTTAAATATACGTAACAATTGGCTGAGCTTGTGAAAAGCTGTATTTTGGATCTGATTTCAGTCAGACTGGTTATGTAATCTTAGTCATGTTATGAGTGATATCTACAGATATTAATGAGTTCATTTTGCATTTGATTGGCTGGCTTGATTTTACTTCATTAGAAGCCTACATTCTAGTCCGATTTTGTATCTGACTTTATGCATTAAAGCTTTTATCATTAAGATTTCAGGTGAGTTTGAGATTCTTGTTGATCAGGAGATTCAGTTTTAGTCATTTCACTTTAAAACAATGCTTATACTTTACCCTTCAGTCATACGTGAAATACCATCATTTTAATTTTAATGTAATTCATACGACTTTTGAATAACATAAATTGAAGTGGTCATTTAGTTCTAATTGCAAGTTATTCAGTTGTTTACATTGCAAGCAGTGGTGATAAAATGCCATTGATTCTTCTTTAAGTAAAAAAGAAATCTGTTTCAGAATTTACTGCAAAAGCTTTCATTTTAGACTGCACCAAATGACCCATATTTTCCATCTTTGAAATTGTGAAAGAAAGTTTCATGAGTGGTACGTGTCCCTAGGATGCATAAAAGTGTCCAAGTACCGTACATAAATAACATTATGGTTGATTTTAGATTGACTAACTGGAACACATGACATGCTTTCTGAATAGAGTGCACTCGATCCTCACCAAAGAATGAAGAGTTTTGTTAACTGACAAATGTCTTACTAATTATAATCAGTTTGGAGTGGAGAAGGTGAAGGACATAACCAGGCACCCATGCTGACTGCACAGATAAAACTCTCCTTCTAATGCCAAAGTAAGTTGATCTGTTATTTAAGGTGGGGATATGAGCAGTTTGTGAGTTATCAAGAGCTGATACAAGCTGGGCAGGGAGAGATCCTGGGGACAGTGCTGGTTGTTTAAATAACTTATGTTTATGCTGATAAAATGATACAAGACCTGATTGTTGTTGTTGTAGGGCTTAACGCCATTTTCCAGCACACGATAGGCTATACATGGCGGCCAGTATTATTGGTGGAGGAAGAACCCAGGAAAATCCCCGGAAAGCACCACTGACCCATGAGAAGTTACTGGCAAGCCTTCACACATAACTTCATTAGCCGAATCTTAGATTCAAAACCATGCAGACAGAGGTGAGATGGCAGTGATCCGTAATGGAGAGTGCTTTAGACTACACGACCACTCGAAGCCCCTGATACAGGATCTGAGAAAAAGATGTGTCACCAGATCATTAATAGGCTATGTAGTAACAATGTTCTCCTTCCTTCCTTTCTTCAGTTTGTCAGCTTTGCAGTTGGGTGAAATCATGCCCACTTTGACCTCTTGTTTTTAATGGTTAAAAAACATACAAACAGGTATGATTGAATAAAAGTATGATTATCAATATTGATGGCAGTTCTTAGGTGAGATCCGTGTGTACACCACTTTATGAGTGTATATTTTATTTTTGTTTGTTTGATTAGGATTTTTAACGTAGCTTGAACAATTTTCCAGTCATATCGCTACGATGTCTGCAGTGAGGCAGTTTATAGTGATGTCTAGCACTGAGACATCATGCCGCAGACATGTAGCATGATGTCTCACCCACTCACATTATCCTGACACCAGGCCGACCAGTCCTAACACTAACCTCTTAATGCTGAGCGTCAAGCGAGGCAGCTGTTAGTACCATTTTTGTAAGTCTTTGGTATGACTCGGCCGGGGATCAAACCGACGCTCTAACCACTAGGCCACCGGAGTGGTTATATGAGTGTATATGGTTCAAGGATAAAAGCAATAGCATAAGTTTACAGCAGCTGACATACTTGACAGATATTTGTATATATGCATATACATTTATATTAGTAGCCATTAGGGAGATATTCTATGTCAGATCCACCCGCTTTTTTTAGTTTTTGCACAATAACTCCTTTATTTATGTTAGGATTTCAACAAGAATTGATAGTAGTTTGATATTGAGAGGTCCATACCTAATTTTGATTATCAACACATTAACTCCCATTTTTGCAAACTATTAAATGGGTTTTAACCAAATTTTTTTTTTTATGGAGCTTGATGTGAGATCTTGATTTTCAGTGTTCTGTGTTATTTAGCAAAGTTATGGCCGATTATATTATTAGATCCACCAACTTTTATTTCTGCAAAATTACTTCCATTTTGGATTTAAACATATTTAGTATGTAACTTGACATTAATGAGATGTGAGCAAATTGCATTTGCTTGTTAATGCTGCATTTGTACATGTTTGGCATACAGCAATATCTGTTATATAATGGAGTTGTAGACCCTGATTGTTGCTGCCACCCAATTTTGTTTCCATGCAGTAATTACTGGATTTCAATTCAAAAAAAATATTTGCAGTTCTATACTAATATAGTTTCAGATGGTTTTATATCAGATTTCTCTGTCATCATTTAGTGGAGTTGCAAGTAACAAATATTGGACCCATAGTCTATATGAAGCTTTTTATTGATGAGACTTGATCTGAATTCCAGATACCTATGTTTTTCAAATCTGCCATAAGTCATTTATTGTCATCATCAGTTTGCTCTTTCCTTTCCAAATCAGCATTAATCTACATTTCATGAAAAGTGCAGGACATCAGTTTCTGACATTTTCTTGTTCAGTAACAAATTGTACTTATAATCATTTTCAAAACACATTACCTCTCCCTCGCCGTACCCCCCTCCTCCTTCCCCCCCCCCCCCCCGGCTAGTGTGATGCAGGATGACTGACAAAGACAAACAGACAGGAAAACAGAAATGGAAATTTAAGGTGACATGATCTGGGAATAGTTCAGACAGAAGTGAAGAAGAAAAATATTACATCGGCAGAGATATTCACCATCTTTTAGACAGATAAGCCTCCGGAAAACGTCAAACAAAATTAAATGTTTGAGGCTGTTATAAGGTAATTATTCAAAAGTGGGATGACCCAGAGGCCTCACCCAACTGAACAGCTTGATATTTATAACAATAGTAAATCACCAGGCTAAATATAGTCATTTTTGGCCACAGATTACTAGCACTTCATTCTTTCACCTTGACTCATCTGAGTAATTTGGCTTTTACTGGTGTAAAGTAGGCTTGGCAAAATACCATAGGTTTCATGTGCATAACCAGTGCAGAGGATATGTAATACTTTTGGAATATTATGGACATCTGCTAGGAAATTACTTCACAGGCTTTTTCTGTCAATCAATAACATATGCTGTAAACTTACAGACACCTGGGTTAAAGTTAATTAACAGGTAAAAGGTGTACATTTCATTGATTAGGTAGAACTACTTAGGAAAAGCTATTATCAGAGTACCTAATGATGATTCTTTAGGTTGAATCATGAAAGTGACCTTATATTTTAGAGAATAGTTTATTCATTATATATGTTCAGTCATTAATTCATTTCTTAAATAGCACACCATTATGGTTTTCTTTCATACATGAATAGGGTGATTTTCAATTTAATTATAATTTGAAAAGTTGCACAATTTTGGCAAACATAAATTTTCACAACTTTTATTTAAAACAAACATGTGACCCAATATGTTTATATGGCAATGGGTTGATTTTTCTGGGGGTTTTAATTTAAATTTAATTTAAATTGTAATTTAAAGCCTGACTCCAGACATTTGTCTACTAGTATTCTGTATGCAGATTGTTTTGAATGACTGGATTTGCATTACTGTCCAGCTTAGATACATTACTGTCCAGCTTAGAAACATTACTGTCCAGCTTAGATACATTACTATCCAGCTTAGCTACATTACTGTCCAGCTTAGATACATTACTGTCCAGCTTAGCTACATTACTATCCAGCTTAGATACATTACTGTCCAGCTTAGCTACATTACTATCCAGCTTAGATACATTACTGTCCAGCTTAGCTACATTACTATCCAGCTTAGCTACATTACTGTCCAGCTTAGATACATTACTGTCCAGCTTAGCTATGTTACTGTCCAGCTTAGAAACATTACTGTCCAGCTTAGCTACATTACTGTCCAGCTTAGATACATTACTGTCCAGCTTAGCTACATTTCTGTCCACCTTAGCTACATTACTGTCCACATTAGCTACATTACTTTCCAGCTTAACTACATTACTGTCCAGCTTAGCTACATTACTGTCCACCTTACCTGTTACATCTGTAAAATTTAGGTAGCTGTAATTAGCAGTCAGTCCTATGTTTGCTCTTTCATCACAGATGTTAGTTGCTTCGTTCTAGATTGTATTAAAAATACACAAAGGATGTTTCTACACATACATTGTTAATCTTGCTGTATTTATCTAACAGAGCAACAAATATTTTTGTTGTTAATGTCCATCAGTTGTATCATTTTCTGTTAGACTAACAGAATTGGTCAGTACTAAAGCTGTTTGGGTCATTTTAATATTACAGGTCAGTTGTGGAAAAAAATATGCAAAAATTTACATTTAATAGCTGTCATGCATTACATTCCACTCTTTGTTTGGAGTGGACTTTATGCATGCAAGCATATGCCAAGAACACTCGTCAGCATTCATCGTCATTGTTATTTTTAAACATCTGCCCTTATTTGTCTGTTGAACAATTTCGTCCTCAGACTTTGCATTATTTTAGTGGAGTTGTTTTTGTTCCATTTGCTTATTTTTCTGCATTTTAGAACCTCCAGTTCTCCTTTTCATTTTAGCCAGTTCTTAGCATCCAATGTTTAAGCAAGTATTATCTACCCTTTCTTTGGTTCTTATAATTGTAATATATTTTCATGCAAAGATTAATATGTTATATCCAGGTGTGGGTTTCAAGAAATCCCTGTTGGATATGCACACCACCTGCCCATTGTGCACAGGTCATGCACACTTGGATGGATGTCCAGTGTGCCAGTTCAAGAATAGGACTTGGCAGAAAATTGCCATACCTCTAGAGGGAGGTGGAAATGCCCCACTTCCTCATTTTCCTCAAAAGAGAGGACCTCCATTTCCAGGAGAAGTCAGGATCCCATCAATCATCTGCAATTTACTAACTTTGTAGATGGTTTGCACTTGATGCATGAAATAACCCTTATGATGTTGGAGTCAAAAGGCCAAATATCAAAGTCACTGACTGGAAGAATAAAAATGTTTTCTGCACAATAACATCAGTTCTGCATATAAACCTCACTCAAAGTTTGTGCATGGCAGGTACTTTTTGTAAAGAAGAATGTCAAAGCTTTTCTAGTCAAATGATTTGGGTCAAGGTCACTGGTAGAAAGAAGAAAAATAATCCCCACACAATAACATTAGTTCTAAATCACAGACCTGGTCCAAACTTTTTATATGGCTTGCGCTTAGGGTAAGAAAGAAGCCTATCAATTTTGAAGGTCAAATATTATGCTAAAGAAGAAAATTTGTTCTGTGGACAATTTTAACTTAGTATATCTTCATATAGACTTAGGTTGGGTAATTTGCCATTAACTTAGCTCTTTTTTTAATTTCCATTGGAGGAAAGACACATAAAATACAGTAGAACCTGTCTTGGAAGACCACTCTCTCTGCCAAAAATAATGGTCTCTAAAGACAGGTCTCTCATAAAAAGTCACAACACTATATAATGAATAAATCTGTGCATGGAGAATCTGGTCTCTCAAGACAGGTGGTCTCTCATAGTAGTGGTCTCTCAAGACAGGTTTTACTGTAATTGAATATACTGGGATTTAGTATTTTGAAGAACTTCCTGAGTGAGCCCTGCTGCTTTTTTTGTTTTGTCTAAGGATTTTACAAGGATCACAAATCCTGGGGCCCTAAGTGGCCAGTCTAAAGTGCTTACCATTATGGATCATTGCCATCTCACTTCTGTTTGCATGAGTTTGAATCTCAATTTGGCCAATGTGGGTACCATTAATTAATACCACATGGCCTATCCACCTCCTCCAGCTACATTTTTGTATATAAGTACATATCATATATATATATATATATATATATATATATTTTGCAAGAATTTAACTTGGGCTAGTTAATACTGATAGTAACTTAATCTTAGTGTCTTTACAATTTACATGTATAGCTAACTAGTCCTGGTCTGTAATTTCAGTGAATTTATGTATATGAACACCTGTGAAATGTATAGTAATTGATTGCATTCTTTACACATCTGTATATATCTCAGAGGGCCTCAAGGTAACTAATAGTTATGTGCTGTAACTAATTGAGTCACTCTCATTAAATAAATATTATATTATATTATATTATATTATATTATATTATATTATATTATATTGTATTGTATTGTATTGTATTGTATTGTATTGTATTGTATTGTATTGTATTGTATTGTATTGTAATGTATTGCATTGCATTGCATTGCATTGCATTGCATTACATTACATTACATTACATTACATTACATTACATTACATTACATTATATTATATTATATTATATTATATTATATTTCTGATTGGCCAAATCTTTAACAGACCTTTGGTACCCATAATTCTGCATCTGTTCTGCATCCATCACTATTCATCAGCCAAACCACTTCATAAAAAAACTGCTAATATTTATACTGGATTTACAGTGAAACTAGAAAACTTTATTATTACTTTTATATTGCAGTATTTCATCGTATAAATTAATAGACAGCATATGTTGAGGACACTCTTAGATGTTGCATTTTTGTTATTGAATGTGAAAAATAAATTTTGTGTGGATCAGACATAAATGTTTAGGAATGTGAGCAAATGACTAGCTTTTTATAACAACTAAAAGTGATGCAAACATATTTTTGTTAATATGCCCATTGCAAAATTGTTGGTAAAACTTGCCTTGCAGTCCAGTGGATAAAGTCTCAGTCCTTGAAGAAAAAATGCCATCCAACTTTAAAAGACTGATCAGACATCCCCAGGTAGTTTGGATGTGTTATTGATGAGTAACTTCTTTAAATTGCCAGTTATAATAGTGGAATAGGTCCTACAATAACTCTATCTTTGTGAACATAATTTGCACATTTTTGGAATTCCATGAAAGTTGATATTATTTGATGGTGATGTATTATGCCTTTATTATCAACAGTATTGAATTTTGCCATAATTAATATTATTACTTCATATTATGTCAATTACCGTATTTTCGCGCATTTAAGATGCACATAATTATAAGACGCACCCATATATAAGACGCGGGTTTTGACGATTTGTGTAAAAAATATTTTAAATAAGACACACACAAATATAAGACAAACGCGGCCTAGCCATCTGTCGAACTGAGCAATTTATCTCCAGTGATTACCTTTACTTTATCATAAATTAAAATTTTTCCAATGTTCCATCACCCGTCGGATGTAAACAAGGCTTCAATACCATTTTTAGTTGAGATCAAAGGCCAATAGTGGATGGGTTTAGTACCTGGTATCTAGATTCTAGAACAAATAATGCCGGATGTAAAGGCAGCTTCTTTGATCCGCTAGGCCAAGTCTTCAGCGGGTGGGGTTAGTACATAGACCAGTAAACGCCCGATGTATGCGGTTAGCATATATAAACATGGGAACAGTCTCGTTATATATAAATGTGTGATAAATTTGCTTAGCATTTTTAAAATTTATAAAATTGTCACGATGCCTATGCGAAAATCATAAACGGCATGGGAGAAAGTGAAAATTACAACAATCATCAATGGCTTTAGAAGTGTGGGATAATTCCTGAACCAGCTAGCTATATCAGTTCTTCGGATGACGACTCAGCTGCATCCGATACCACTGACGCCAATGAGGATCAGTTAGCATCAGTTATGGAGTTATTCCGCGACGACGACAGTGAATTTGATTCAAGTTTCGATGGATTTCAAGCCAAAACTGATGAAGATGAAAATGAAGATGAATAGAACAATACGGTACATTGAGTTTTGATCAAGTCAAACACTATTTAGTAACAGTTTATTATATTGTGAACACTTACCCAATTGTTTTTACAACTAGGAATGAAAATTGTGAAACGTGAATATCGACTGCAATAATCGTCCTTCAATATCACACACTGTACTGTTCGTTCGTGTTAAAAAAAATGCTTAGATAAGACGCCTATTAATATAAGACGCACCCTGGGTGTGGGGTATATAAAATTTTGTATAAGACGCATCTTATATACGCAAAAATACGGTAATCTTCTTATAGCTTTAGTCATCAGTTCACTTTGGCTTTCATTTATCCTATCAGCAAGAGAAGTTTTTCCTCCCCTCATAACTTGTAAAGTATTCAGTACAAGATTGAGTCTAGTATATCAACACACAAACCTGTATTGCTTTTCCAGATCTGCTTTTGGACAACCTGTAAATCCATCTGGAATAGCACACTCCCTCATCCTGTCACAATTGTGAATTACTCCACTACATCAATGGATAATCAGTTGTTTTGATCAGTATCAAGGAACCAGTTAAATGTAATCAGCTGAATTGGTCATTTTGGTCATGGTTCACTAATTGAAAAAATTACAAAATCGACTTGTCAGTTTTACAGCATAACCAATATTGTTCAGAATACTCCAGTTGATTTTGTAATTTTGATGCATTGTTGAAATGAGATAGATATTCATCCTGTGACAGTCAAAAGAAAGATCTAAAGGTGATTAAGTCACTTGATAAAAATGATCACTTGGAATGAGAAAAACCACATCCAATTCATTCCAGATATTGACATTCAAAGGAAAGATCTAAAGGTGATTAAGTCACTTGATAAAAATGATCATTTGGAATGAGCAAAACCACATCCAATTCATTCCAGATATTGACATTCAAAGGAAAGATCTAAAGGTGATTAAGTCACTTGATAAAAATGATCATTTGGAATGAGAAAACCCATATCCAATTCATTCCAGATATTGACATTCAAAGGAAAGATGTAAAGGTGATTAAGTCACTTGATAAAAATGATCATTTGGAATGAGAAAAACCACCTCCAGTTCATTCCAGATATTGACATTCAAAGGAGAGATGTAAAGGTGATTAAGTCACTTGATAGAAATGATCATTTGGAATGAGAAAAACCACATCCAATTCATTCCTGATATTGACTGAACAGCTTTGTAAGTAGAACTGGTGACTGAAGGCAGTAGTGTTTTAATTCATATGTTGTCACACATTGAATGGGATGCAGAAATATGCTATACAAATTTCTGAAAGGCAGCTTATAATGATCACAACTCTGATGTCTTGATAAATACCATGCAGTGTCTAAAAAGATTTGATATGTACATCTATCTGTCATAGAGAACTTATTCTAACACAAGTAAATATTTTATGAATAAATGAGATCAGCCCCCAAAACCATTAACAGGCTAGTACAGGTTTGAGGCAGATTAATGTGACTAGATAATTACAGCATTTAAGTTATGCTTGTGATTTGATTTTTTTTTAATATATTGTTACCTCTGTCTCCCCAGGTGGAGTTTCCCTTTACCTTCACAAGAGGGATGCTTGATGACACATCATTGAGTTTGATTTTTTGAAGACCCAGCTTATTAACTTTGTGTTGTTCTTTTACTCCTTATGGATTCCTGAACTTGCTTCATACCAAGATATAGTAATGTGATAACACAGTTATATAAATGTTACATAACCGTGCAGTAAGGGAGTAGGCATGTTCATTTCCAAAGTGTAACCACTCCGGTGACCTAGTGGTTAGAGCTTCCACCTTGAAAGCGGGAGTGTTACGTGGTGGCGGGTCTGGTGGTGATGGTGATGATGATGATGATAATTTATTAGTTATTATATATTATTGCCCCACTTGTCACAGGGTTGTATAAATATAATAATAATAATAATAATAAATACTATGACCCACCCCTTTTTGGTACTCGTTATCTAAGAGATGACCGCTCTTGATATAATTACTCTGGTTTGAGTATGGGAATAGATATAGTAAACTGAGCAGGTAAATTGAAAAAAAAACAAATATGATACCCCGTAAAGATAAACAAAGAATTTAATCAAGTACATAGACAATTGTGAAAAATTCCTTTCCTTGGGAATACCCTCTGCTTTAGAAATAAGACTTTCACCAAATTACAATAAAAATAAAAATAGATTTAAATAAATTAGCCAATCTGTTACTGATAGCTTTAGATCATCATAGGATCGAGTGACACAATTGAAGTCAATGCCTTGTACAATTTCATAACCTGATAGTTCACAGTCTCCGTTTCCTCGGTGCTGTTCAGAATTTTAGCTCTAGGACACTTCCTACCATCCATCTCAGGATACACTCTAAACACGTAGAATTTCACCATTGGATTATGCGTCTCACTGCCCTTCCCTCTAGTTTCTTTTCCTCAGTATACGTCTCAGTTTACGTAACATCAAAACATCCAAAAAGCTATTTTCTCCATTTCAAAAGAAATTAAACAACACCCTAAATCTCTTGTTATAATTGATACAGTTGAGAACTTTCATTATCCCTGGTTTGAAAATCAGATATTTCTATCAGGGGTAAACAGATTATACGGCTATTAATCAACTACGCATGTCCTCAAATGACTGTAGTTAGTCGAATTGCTAATTCGTTATGCCTTGACCTTACACATTAACGCACCAAATTCAAGGCTTTGAATTCTGGCCCAGCCTTAATTTATACAGCAAATAAATGGAATACATTCCAGATTCCTAGTCAATACACCTGACGCTGAATCAATGTGTGAAAATCTAAATTCAGTGAAGTCATGTGTATTCTTGTAAATTGTATTAACTAATGTAAGGAATTAAATTCTTAGAACCTAATTATTATGCAAACAAGATGATAAATGAAAACAATATGTCAAACATATCCAAGAATTAATATAAGACTTTCTATTCATATCTCAACATCACTATAATTCAAAAGCACATTATTATACAAATGTATCAAATGAAATTATGCGCGACCTGTAGATTAAAGCAAACATTATATAAATCACATCAACAAATTACATGGAATTGTGAAACTATACCTTTGTGGTTTTTCGTCACCCAAACAGTGTTTGGCGGCTTGCCTGGACCACACATTTTTATGAACGAATTTCTCTCAAATTTCATTTGGAGTCTCAGCTGATGACTTTACCATCTGTCCTTGTGCAGGAAAAAGCTTTAGACTGCCTTTAACTTCGATAAAGCGATATTAAATCCAATGAAATTTTGTGTGAAAACTCACCCTTAACATGACCAATCAGAATCAATTCTCTTTTGCCGCCCTTTCTCAGAGTCGCAAAATTTGGGTCAGCCAGATCTGGTTGTTTTAAGTAACAGAATGTCTGCGGTTTCTCAAGTTTGACAACCAACCCATGAAAATTGAACTTTACTGTGTATCATGAAAATTGAACTTTACTGTGTATCTAGCAGTCAGTCTGGCTGCTGAATAAACAAAGGTTCTAATTAGTAACAACAGTCCCACTATTAATAAACATCACTATACTAGGCAGAACACCCTATGACACGTGCTTGTTTCCATAAATCTAACTAATGGTTCTCTGGTCTCAACTAATGTGTTCTTGATAGATCGCCAGAAATTTGCCCCTTCACAGGGAGGTTGTGGGTTTTGAACTCTAGCCAAGTCATACCAAAGACTTACTAACAGCTGCCTCGCTAGGCGCTCAGCAATAGGAGGTTAGTGTTAGGACTGGTCAGCCTGGTGTCAGGATAATGTAACTGGGTAGGACATCATGCTACATGTCTGCGGCATGATGTCTCAGTGCTAGAAATTGCTATAAACTGCCACACTGCAGGCATCGTAGCAATATGACTAAAATGTTTTTAAAGATACGTTAAAAATCCTAATCACACACACACACATTCCAAAGTGTGTTATCTTTTGTATTTCTTGGCATTTGATACACTAACAGGGTTCGTACGGTCTTTGAAGGTCTTTGAAAGTTTGGGAAAAATGAGGTAGCGTTTTCAAGGCCTTGAAAGTTTGGGAAAATCGAGCATATTACCCTGAGGTCTTTGAAAGTCTTTGAAAATTGAAATAAACCCCCCAAAAAATAATTTCTTTCCAGAATCACAAATAAAATTATCCGAGGTTGTTAGATTCAGATGTAATCTAGTTATCCTGGTTTTTTTCTTTTTATGACCCGTTCAGTTTATTGCCGCCGCAATAACAAAAGAGGCTTTGTTTTGTTTGGCCATCCAAAGTATGCCGCGGCGGCGACTTCAATGACACATGCACTCTTCATCAAAGCAATACGGTGCCGCTACACACTTCATCAAAGGAAGTCACCAATAAAATTGCCCAAGGTCGTTAGCTTCGGATGCAGCTGGTTTTCCTGGCTTCTTTATTTGACGAATAGTTCAATTTGACTGGACGAGTCCATCAGTTTTAGCCGATCAAAATGTTAATTACACTAATTCTACGTAGAAAGTTCGCGAAAGTTATACGCTCGAGAATTCAAAATTTCTTCATTCGATTTACATCGTCTGCAAGTTCAGTGTTTAAAAATGCCAGGTCTTTGCTCTTTCAACGATATCTGGCTTGAACAAGAGAAGTACAAGGAATGGCTGCAAAAGAATAAGTTATGCAAACGAAAGGCGTTTTGTACGCTGTGTAAAAAGACGATCAACTTGGCTTCAATGGGAGAAGGAGCCCTTGCAAGTCATGCCAAAGGTAGGTTGCAAATTAGTAACTACATGTTCATTTAGTGGAACAAAGATGCAGAAGTATAAGCAATTGGTAGTTTTTTTGAAAAATAATGGTAATTCATTACTCGTCGGGTATAAAATAAGATCGTTTAGTTTGATGATTTGGGAGATATAGCAAAAGAGGGCCTGTTTAAATTTACTTCTACCGTCGGTTTATTTAACACGTTTGAGGAACAAAAATCATTTTCGAAAAATTTGTTCTACATAACAATATTCCTTGATTTAATACAGAAACATCCATTGTAATAAATTTAATTCACGGATAAACAGTTTCAAAGTGCGCATGCGTACACTATACTAGAGTTAAACAAGAGTTCTTGTTCTTGAATTGCGAGTAAAAAAAGAAAAAAAAAAAAAAAAGCCTCAACGAAACAAACAGGTTGCTATATATAGAACCTGTTTTGTCCAGTACTTTGAAGTGCGTGAAATATTACTAAATTTAAAGATGTTTATTACAAAAAATGGGGAAAACATGTCCTGGGCTGACCCTGGACTTATGCAATCAGGATCAGACAAGGAAAAGGGAGAAACAAAACTTCGTAGGGTCCTAAAAATTATGTGTGAGGCAGGAAGAGAAGTAGAGTCCCGATGTGATTTAATATTAACTTAGTACGGAAAATTAGTGGATGAAGTTATCCAATCGGACAATCATCCATTGAAATGCTTCAGTAGAACAGATGACAGACTTGATGAAGTGTTTTATTCTGTCCTTTCCAAAAGAAATGAATATGTTGAACTTTGGAATGTTCTCCAGAAAATGTTGTTGTTATCACATGGGCAGGCAACAGTGGAGAGAGGATTTTCTATCAACAAACAGGTATCTGTTGAGAACCTCAGCAGAGAAAGCCTCAGAGCTCAAAGGTTAATCATTGACACAATGAGAAAAGCTGGTGGACCTTTGGAAATCATCATTAGCAATGAAATGATGACATATGCCTCCTCTGCAAGACACAAGTACCATGCCTATCTGGATAAGAAGAAAGCAGAGGAGAAGGATGAGAAGAAAAACCCAAAAGGAAAGAAACGGGAGTTGGCCTTGGATGAAGTGGAAGAACTTAAAGCCAAAAAGCTGCGTCTTGACGCTGACATTGCCAGCCTACATGCTTCCTCTGTACAGAAAGCAGAAGAGGCAGAATTAAAAGGACTCATTGTGCTTGTCACAGAGTCAAATGCTCTTAGGAGAAGAGCAGAGGAAAAGATGACAGTGGTGGCATCTCTTTCCAAAATGATTAAAGAGAAAAAAAAGCAAATAAAATAATGCATTTAAAGCAGTGCTGATGTCTTTTAAGAGAACAATTTATGTTGTATTAAATCTGACACGTATGTTACATATTTCTGGAGAAAAAAACAACAAATGTTAACCTATTGTCTAGATCATTATAATGCAATTTTAGGCAATTAAGTATAGTTTGACTTTAATCAGTAAAAAATATTGTGGTATTTGGCATTCGTTGTTTTCTCTTATAACCTGTATACACAATGTTAGCAAAAATAGGTCTTGGAAATCTCTGTTTGTGGTCTTTGAAAGTTTGGGAAAAGTCTTTGAATTTATCAGTCATAGTTGAGTATGAACCCTGACTAAGAACATTTACATGAACATTTGAAAACATTCACCTATTGGTGCAAAATACAAGGAATATTTAAAACGTTCAAAATATTTTGTTATAATTCTTTTGTTTTGTTAACCTCTTAATAATTTTTAAACCCATTTGATTGCCATGATGTTGTTCTTTAAAATGACATGAACATAATGTAGGTTAATAATAGTAACCTGGAAATGTCAGAGAAAGAGAGGACAAAAGATCTGCTACTGAGCGACAAGCATGATCTAAATTCAGAGTATTATTAAGGATCTCTTTCAGAGATATCAGTGTTGACTTTGATAATGTTTAACGATGTAATTCTCTATCAAATTCTAAAATTTTGAGGTAATTTTGTCTTTTTAAATCTATTAAAGATGACATATTCTGGATTGTTGTTTGCAGTTAGTGAGTGGGAAGTGGTATTTGAAGGGCACACTTGATGATGGCAATTGATACACAGTGGAAAATATTTTTATTATCATGGGCATTAAGTTGTCATTTTTTTTACATATATATTGAAGAATCATTTGAAGCAGAGAAAGGATTATGGTTGATGGATACTGCTTTTTGACAGCTGATCCAAACAAGATTTGCCAAACAGCTACTAACCAGATATGAAAAGATTAATGAGTGACATTTGAATGAGATTGCCACAGGTGATGAAAAATAGAAGATTATAAAGTTTATATCAGAGAAAACGAGCAGACCACATACCAGTCAATACTGTTGGACTGTCAAGACAGTTTTATAGGCATTATCCAGATACCTGTGCCTACATATTCTGGTGTCATTATTCCAAAGATTTGCAAAAGTTGTGGAATGCTACCAAGCTACCTGCCTGCATACTGGTAACTTTGGTAACAATCTACCAGTACTCAACAACAATGCACTGGTGCATAAATTGGCTGTCTTGACTGACTTCTGAAGGAGCACATCATCAAAACTTTACACAGGGGCCGATGTGGTTGAGTCATCTTAAGAGCTGGCCTTTTCATATCACTCAAATGTCTCATGACTGTCAGTAGGGGTTCCAGTCTTGGCTTCCCCATTATGAATAAGAAAAATTGCCAGTTCCTTCCCATGGGTTGGTGGTTCTTCCAAGAATTTTCATCTCCTCCACCAGACATATTGGCCACCTTGTAGAGCAGCATATTACCAGTAAGTGCTGAAAAATGGCATTGAAGCCACAGAAACAAACCAACTTGGCCAATAATTCCATGCAGCTGTGATTTAGCTCTAAGGGATGTTTAGCTGAATCAGGTTATCAAAGATTCACTGATGGGTGAATGATTTGAAAGCCACCATGTAGCCAGAAGAGCAGTTTTCCCCCTTGTATGAAAAACATGCCAAAAAGTGAATACTGCGTGCTGTTTAATAATTGGATAATCAGAGTCTGACCCTGTATTTGAGTGTATGCATGGACATGCTGTTCGTTATCAAAGATCTTTGTTGTTCTAATACTCGGAATCTTTTAAACACCCCTCATAAAATTTAAGTATCATCTTGATGCAGACTAGTAAGGTTGAATCCTGTGCTAAGAAATGGTGTACTTGAAATTTTTCATCAGAAATTGAGATTTAATGATTGGTTGGTTTTTCATGGCACTCTGTGAACATTAATGGCTATAGCGTGCCAGAGAAATAGAAGCTATGTGACTTTTCCAATGAACCACTCTGGTGGACTAGTGGTTAGAGCATCCACCACAGAAGCGAGAAGTCGTGGGTTCAATCCCTGGCCAAGTCATACCAATGACTTACAAAAATGGTACTACAAACTGCCTCACTAATTGGCACTCAGCATCAAGAGGTTAGTGCTAGAACTGGTCGGCCTTGTGTCAGGATAATGTGACTGGGTGGGACATGATGCTATATGTCTGCGGCATGATGCCCCAGTGCTAGATATCACTATAAACTGCCACACTGCAGACATCTTTGCGATATGACTGAAAAATTGTTAAAGCTACATTAAAAAATCATAATCACACACACTCACACACATTTTAACAATTAACCAATGTGGTAGCTGACCCAGGTGGCATGAGTGTGTATTGAACCTTGCATTATAAGCCTGATATTTTACCAACTGAATAAGTCTGACTCAATAGATGATAGTCACATGTTCTTCCATATGCTTGGAAGGTAGATCCATTAGCATTAAATATATCACATGCAATTGAAAGCTTTTGTAAATTTAACAGTGCTTTTCTTTATTTCAGGCAGAACCACAGACATGAAATGTCCATACCATTTGGTTCTATTTAGATTTTGTAAATCTTAACAGCGCTTGTCTTTACTTCAGGCACAACTAGAAACAAATCTCCATACCTCTTGGTTCTATTTAGAATTTTACCAGCTGATAACAAATTATGGCATCCATGAGTGATACATGCATAAACAATATATTTCTGGATGAGCATTCTCTTTCAAAGACAGTTATCACTGTGGTTCCAGAATTAAAACCAAAAAGCATGCTATATTTGGAGGGAAGGGAATATGATTCTATACATATTTCATAAGCATGAGAACTAATCAATACAATATTATGGTGAATTTTATCTGCATAAATGTCATGGAAAGAAAAACTACCGAACTTTGTTACATGTATTCCCTATACCGAAACTGTTCTGGAATGAGAACAACGTTATTGATTGGGCCATATTATTCCCTTTAGTAAATTAAATTAAATATGGAGCAAAATTTAGTCCTGGAAAATAGTGTATGGTCATTGTGTATTACTATATTCAATAGACATATTTTAATTTTTCCTTATCTGTTCTTTCTCATTTAAAATTGTTACAGTGCCACCAACATTCCCTCTAAGCGAATGGTAGATGTGCACGCTGCATTGTGCAAGCATTACGGAGACGAGCAAAATTTAACGTTGGATTGAGCAAAATTTAACATTGGATTGACAATTAAGCTGTGCATGGATGCCTGAGCAGCTGTGCGCATGCGAAGCATAGAGGGAACGTTGAGTGCCACCCTCACTACCACCACCATGCCTCCCCCCCCCTCTCTCTCTCTCTCTCTCTCTCTCTCTCACACACACACACACACACACACACAAACACACACTCTCATCCTACACATAACACATAGAGAAATATGGTAAGCCATGGGCATAGTCAGACTTCAAATGAAGAGGCTGGAAATGAATGAAATACCAGGTCATAACTGTTAACAGTGACTTGACCTCACAGATGTCTTGTGCATGCCTCCATAAGGGCTTACCTTATCTACCTTCATTTGGGTCACACTAGTATGAATATTACAAAATTAACAGGATATAAAACATTGCTTAATAAACCATCACATAAAATGCCCCCTACCTACCACCACTCTAATTAAGCAAGAAAATTTACCAAATATACATAGATTTAATGTGATCTAAAAGTAAATCTCTAAAATATACAAATTGTGGCAGAAAAACTTTGCAGTAAACTTAAATGGTTTGGTTTCTTTTTGGATCATATGGCACCATTAGTCAAGCCTGGCTAATTCAGTGGTATAATTCTGACACCACACTTTTGACTACAAGTGGCACAGGCTAGCCTATTACTAAAGGTACTGTGGCACCACCTGAAGGAGGAAATGGCCAATAAGTAATTCAAAATCTTGGTGTAAAATTTATTCAAAAGTGAAGGAAATGTCTTTGGTGGTTTCTGATATTGGGATATATTTAGGTCATTTAATTCAAGAAATGTCTGGTTTTACAGATGTCATCATTGTTTGATTTACTATGAAATCTTATTTCATTAGAGGATTCTGTTAATAGGATCTGACCCTTAAGTGTACACCAAATCAATGGTGGTTCTTTAAAAAATATATAATTAAATTCAAAATAAATTCTAAGCCATTTTTTGTAATTAAATTTTTTAAATAACGTTCTTTGAGAAAAAAATAATTAAATTTTTTGCTCTTGAAAGTTTTAAGTTGTGGTTGTTGTTGTAGGGTTTTAATGCCATTTTTTAGCACAAGATAGGTTATATACATGGTGGCCAGTAAAAATGGTGGAGGAAGAACCAATTAAAACCCTGGTTGGAACCACCATCCCTCGAGAAGCCACTGGCAAGCTTTTGCACATACCCACACTGGCAATGTTTTTAAGCTTTTGCAGTTAAAAATCTTAATATATGCAGATCCTGGTGTCTTGCATGCTTTAGGAGTGAGATTCTCCAGAAATGTGAAAGATTAATGATAAGATTTAGTTTAATTTATTTTTTCTCCTCATAAAAGTTTCAGAGAATACTCACAAATTTATTTGATGTAGAAACTGAAAATATTGTCAGTGCAACTAAGCAATAGAAAAAAAATTGTTAGCAAAAACTGGATACTGGTGAGACATATATTTACAAACAATAAATCAACACCAAGGTGATCACTGAAATTTGTCAACATCAGGGTGATCACTGAAATTTGTCAACATCAAGGTGATCACTGAAATTTGTCAACATCAAGGTGATCACTGAAATTTGGTTATTAACTCTACATGTAATGGACCAGAAGAGCTTATGTGATGCATTGTTTATTGTCCATTGTCTATTGTCCATTCATTGACCATTGTCTGACATATATGATTTGTCCATCCATTTGTTATTAATTATCCTAAATTACTTGGAAGATGATCATGATATTGTTCAGAGGTCTAATTGATCCCATAAAATCATATTTCTATTTAAAGTTTTCACTAAATGTCTTCTTATGATGTTATTTTTGGTCCTAAAAAAATGTTGCCAATCTAACATTCAACATTGTCATCGGTGTCAGTCAGCTTGAAAATCTTTGTTATTGCTATCCCCCCCCCCCCCCGAAATGACTTTTTATGACGACTAATTGATCCTAAGTGAAAATGGTGCTGGTCTTGGGATCCATGCAGTATGGCTGCCAGTGACTAATTGGAAAATATGTGGCTTATGAATATCAAATAGGGTTTCAGTACTCAAAAGTTACAATTTAAAAAGATGGACTTGTCTTGAATTTATGAACATTTTTCAGGCTAGGTGCATCAGTCAATTCTAGGTACTCCTGTGTCATAGCAGTTTTATATATTTCATTTTTGCAACTTGCATGTTTTTTATGCTAGTTGCATTTTCATGACAGTAATTAGCAGCTCATGAAGAATTTCAGGAAATAACTTGAACCATGCTGTTTTTTTTTTTATCTTTTACATATAAAATCAAAGAATCAGTCTTGGGTTATTTGTCCATTATGTGTTGGTGGCACTGATGAACATTAAGGTTATGCAGAAAAATTAATAGATAGGAAGCGACTGTAATTCAGCTGGTAAACCATCCAATTTGTTATACAAGGGCCAAAACCTTAATACCTACCTGCTCAGGCCAGCCAGGGTCAACTAGGAATATAGTGTTTTCATGCATATTGCACTTAGCTATCATTTTTCCAGAATGATATGTGTTAAAAGTGTCACTAAAACCAATCAATTAACCTTTAATGTAGTTAGCCTGGGAACAAACAATTAACTTTCCTGTCATTTTTGTTGAGCTGAAACTTTACAGGTAGAACACTACAAATGTGAACTGGAGCCTGTGATATTTCTAAACTGCCATTCACATTACATTGTTTTTTCTTTTCTCCTTCAGCTGATATTTTCCAGTGAGTACACCAAAGCCATGGATCAGAACTACCACAAGGACCACCTGGCCTGCCACCATTGTGACAAAAAGCTTATTGCCTGCCGATACATCCTGAAGGAGGAACATCCCTACTGTATACCCTGCTACCAGGAACTTTTTGCCCACAATTGTGAGGAGTGCAAGAAACCTATTGGACCAGACTACAAGGTAATAGTGGATTATACACTTCCTGTATTTCCTTGCAGATAATGCACACCCTATGTACACCCAACAAGAAAATGAACAGATGTATACCTTTGATATGCTGCAGATCAGCACCTTTTTGTTTTGCTTGAATTCTTCATAAAACAAATATCACATACCCATCTGTGAGATGTGCATGATATACTGACAGATCTTAAATGTGTCTTATATGCTGACAGATCTGAGAAATGCATGATGTGATGACAGATCTGACATGTGTCTGATATGTTGACAGATCCGAGAAATGCATAATGTGATGACAGATCTGACATATGTCCGATATGCCGACATATCTGAGAAATGCATAATATTATGACAGATCTGACATATGCCTGTTATTCTGACAGATCTGAGAAATGCATGTGATGACAGATCTTAAATGTGTCCAATATGCTGACAGATCTGTGAAATGCATGATATTATGACAGATCTGAAATTTGTCTGATACGCTGACATCTCTAAAAATGCATGATGTGAGGACAGATGTGACGTGTCTGATGTGCTGACAGATCTGAGAAATGCATGATATGAATGACAGATCTGAAATGTGTCTGATGTGCTGACAGATCTGAGAAATGCATGATGTGATGACAGATCTGAGAAATGCATGATGTGATGACAGATCTGACACATACATGAACTGACAGATCTGAGATATGATATACTAAAAGGTCTGAGATATAAATGAAATACTACATGTATCTGCAGTCCCGTGATGCCCCACTGGTCAGCATCTAGTTTTTGTGTTGTTTTTTTTTGTGTGCTTAAATTTGTAAATTCATTTCAACTTGAGGTTAAACCAGAAGACTTGTTATAATTTCTTGTTCATCTAAATTGAATATGGTCCTGATGTGATTTCCAGTATGTCATCACAGTGGCCATCTTGAAAATCATATTAGTACTCCTTCTAGATCAATGGCAGCCACAGTGAATAATTTAAAAAAACTTGTTCTCTCTCAGAAATAGCTTAAACACTTGGCAGAAGGAATACATGTTAGTACACATATCTTTAATTCCAGGAAACTCTTTATAGCCAGATTCCCTTTGAGGGACTAGTTTCCATTATCTTTTAGCCAAGATTCATAGTGTTGTCTAAAATAATTTGTTTGTTTCATTTCTGCATTGAAACAACATGTCCAATAATTTCTTGTATGAAGATACATGTGCAGAATAAATTCCCCTAGCAATTTCCTCATATGCCTTCAGTTTTCAGGTTACACATACTGTGTTAGAAGCAAATCAGGGCTTAATTGTGTGGAGTGGTGTGGAATTGCCATCAATTTAATGCCTCAGTGTATATCACACAGAGTTAATGGATTCATGATGTAAAACTTATGCTGCCAAATAAAATAATTGAGAGCAGTAAATCCTCAGAGATTACTGATGATCTACGTAAATAGTGTACATTCTTGGCACTCGAAATGGGACTGTTTTGTAAGATTCTTTTATTTGAAAATTTTGAAAATGTACCAGTATGTCTAGCATTAACTCCAATGTTGATACTAAAACCAAGAAACACTATATTTCTCTCAGCACAAAAGAGGTGTGATATTTTGTTAATCCATCACATCTTGTTTAAGTTTCCAGTAACTCTTCGGTCTACACTGTGATAGGGCATCTACCTTCTGTCAACACACTTCTACTGGCACTTTTAATTTTCTTTGATGGAATTCCAAATTAGGGGAGCAGATACACATCTTGCAACTAGGATCAAAATTGCTTTGTATGACAAGTTCATAGATGATAAAAACGTTTTTTTGTTTGTTTTTTATTTTACCTCGAAAAATGCGTTTTTTTAACGTTCTTTTTTTTTTTGCGTTTGCGAAAAGCTGGACAATATAAATCATATGGAGGAAACCATAGAGTGGTCAGATCAGTCAGATGGTAATAACGACATTGAAAGAAATAAAATTCAGTGTTATCTGGACTTTGGTTTAAAACTTTTATTTTTTCATATTTGTATCAGTGAAACTTTAAAACTGGTATGTAGCATGCAAATAAGTAAAATATTGACTTTTTGTGTTGCCTAAAAACTACTGGAGAGTTTTTTTATTTCATATTCAGTATGACTGTCATGGTAGCCATCTTGAAAATAATGTTTTTGCTACTTCCCTAAAGTGGAAAGTCATATCAGCATGATGTTTTCAACAGAAGACATAAATGAAAATAATCTGATATCAAACTTGGCCATGATAGTGACCATATTAAAAATATTTTCATAGGTACTTGTTCTGAATGGCTGGCTATATTGACATATTGTTTTCACAAGAACACTTCTTATGATGTCTACTGGCCCCTAAATGAAAGTGGTAGTTTAGGCATCCAGTATGACAACCATAATGAGTCATCATGAAAATCTTGTTATGGCTACTTCTCCATATTTAACTTTGGGTTTTTTCCCTTAAAGACTTCTTGCAATGTCATGATGATCATAAATGAAAATTGTGATAATCTAATGTACAATATGGCTGCCATGGCAACCAGTATGGAAATCTTGTTATTGCTAATCTTACAAAATGGAAAGTCATTTTGACATGAAGTGTTCACCAGAAGACTAATTATTTATACCTAGTTGGTCCTAAATGAAAATGGTTCCAATATGATATCTAATTATACCTAAATGAAAATGGTACCAGTCTTTTGTTCAATATGGCTCCCATGGTGGTTATTTTGGCATAGGCCTTTGACCAAGTATCTTCCAATAATGCCTAAGGTTGTCCTAAATGAACCCAGTGCTGAAATTGTATCCAATATGGTCCGAATAACTGATAATATAAAAATCATATCAGTTTCAACCTTAAGCAGTTAAAATGAAGAAATGGTCTTCTTTTGAATTCTTGGGAAATTCCTTTCAGACAGTAGACCATCAATCCCTTCAGAGAAAAACCAGGTTTTTTTTTGAGAATTAAATTTTCACTATTTGTTCATGTTAAAATTGCAAGACATCACAGTATCTACAGGATTGCTACTTTCTACTAGGTGGGTAAATTCCATAATGATGAAGATTTTCTGCTGTTCAAGGTGATTATCAGTGTAGATTATTCCTACAGTGCCAATGAGAATTCCTTCTGTTCAAGTCAGGACCCTCTTAAATTCTGTATGAGCTTCATCTCATCTCCATAAGCAGTTTTGATGTGGATTCCCTTCTCTACCTTCCATGATATATTTGTTTAATATCCTAATTTCATATCTTTTTAATCACCCTTGAGATTCCTGACTTTATCACATTGCATTTTTGCACAGTATGACATAATTGTGCAGATTTACCGTAAATAAAAACTTTATTCTATTATTGTGATATTTCCCACTTATCACTAGTTCTGAACTTTAAATAAGTTAATCACCTGACCAATGTGAAAAACTGCTTTTGTTGATATAACAGACAGGTTATCAATAAATGCACTACAAACAAATATCTTAGGAATGCAAATTCTGTGGCAAAGCTCTTCAGCTTTTAAATTTCATGACCTATGTCAAGGACTTTGTTTTCCATTTGTAACTATAGATAATGATAATATAGTCTCATCATTTCTTCTTTTGTATATTAATTTTATGATTTTGCAGAAGAAGAAAAATATTTTCATCAGTACAAATTCATGGATTGGTAAAGGATTCTAATTGTTTTACAGAAGTTTCTTTGGTCTTGAAATGCATGGTTTCTTGCAATCATGAAATATAAAAAATTTGACAAATGTGAACTCAAGAGTACATGCTCACATTCATCACCAAAAAATTAATGTAAGTTGAGTATATGGATTGATATGTATTACTAGTATTAATGTGGTAAACTTGTACTGATACAGGTGTGGCTTGCATGATTCACCATGTTTATACCCTGTATTAATGTAGGAAACTTATTCTGATACAGGTATGGCTTGCATGACTCATCATTTTTATACCCTGTATTAATGTAGGAAACTTATTCTGATACAGGTATGGCTTGCATGACTCACCATGTTTATACTCTGTATTAATGTAGGAAACTTATTCTGATACAGGTATGGCTTGCATGACTCATCATTTTTATACCCTGTATTAATGTAGGAAACTTATTCTGATACAGGTATGGCTTGCATGATTCACTATGTTTATACCCTGTATTAATGTAGGAAACTTATTCTGATACAGGTATTAACTTACATTAATTTTTTGGTGATGAATGTAAGCATGTAATACAGGGTATAATAATTAATATCAGAATAAGTTTCTTACATTAATACAGGGTATACAGGTATAAAAAAAATTAATCACCAAAAAATTAATGTAAGTTGAGTATACGGATTGATATGTATTACTAGTACATGTATTAATGTGGTAAACTTGTACTGATACAGGTATGGCTTGCATGACTCGCCATGTTTATACCCTGTATTAATGTAGGAAACTTATTCTGATACAGGTATGGCTTGCATGACTCATCATTTTTATACCCTGTGTTACGGCTATTGGATTTAAATTATTTATTTTTTAATTGTTAAATCCAAATTTGTCATTTAGGGTTTAATATTCATTAATTGGGAAATTATTCTGGAAAATTCAAGCTGACCTACACTCTAATTGTAAACAAGTTTTGACCTTGGCTTGTGGATCCAATTCCTGACCTTGCTTTGGACATTGTCAACAAGTCTCTAACACTATTGGTTAATTTCAAGGACAGCTTTTTATTTTTAGTAATTAGTGGCTTATTTTCTTCTGGATCATTCTATTATTACGTGACTAGGTGAAGGTAGACTCTTCCTCTGACCTTCTATCAATTTCTAGAAAAGCGCTGATCACTTGTTTACTTCAGAAGAACAGTTATATATAGCAGTATTTTGGAAGCTAACAGTAGTAGAATCTTTGGGCTGTAAGTTATTAGTTGTGTATTTCATGTTTGAGTGTTAATTTTATTCTGGACTTTGTGTCAATTTGTTGGAAAAGAAGAATTATTCTATTTATTTGGAAACAGGACATACGTTTCATAATTTCATCTGGATGATATTAAAACAAGAACTGCATCATGTGACATTGTCAGCCATTTTGGATTACATCGTCAAGATTTGAACCTGGAACTATAAGAACATTTATTTATCAGGACTCTTACAATTCCATTAGTGGATTATTTTGTGAATTCTATATTGGATTAATGTTGGATTTGATTCCCTAAAACTGTAAGTTTATTTATTTTATGAAAATAATTGTACTTAATAAAATCATTGTTAAAGTTATACAAGCTTGTTAGTTTTCACTCTTTCTATGTTGCTGCTTTTTCGAGCCTAAGCACGTAACACCTGTAATAATGTAGGAAACTTGTACTGATACAGGTATGGCTTGCATGACTCACCATGTTTATGCCCTGCAATAATTGTTTCCACCCACCCATCTGTTGTCCATCAAATATTTGTTAAAGTTTGCTTTTATATCATTTTGGGCACTGTGGTGGGGCATCTTTTTCTGTGGAACATATATCTAGTTTTATAATATTTATTTTCTTCTTGCTTAATATTAGCCTATAGACTATGCTTTGCCAACTTGGTGTACCAGTCTGAAATAATGATGGCAAGCCGAGCAGGGTAGTATGGCTACCTTAAGAAAGATAGGACTCATGGTAAATTTGAGCAAAAAGATTGTAGGATTATCACAAATAAAAGTTTAACAAATAATAATATATTGATTCTGTGTCAATTATTTCTACGTTGTGACAGTTTGATGTTAAAATAAACTTTCAGTCTTTGTCACTCTATCCCTTCCACTACCATAATTACATTTATTTTTAATCTAAAAATAATTTACTTGTTCATAATAATGTTGTAGCATAGTAATTGTACCTTTTTGAGATTACAGTAGAATCCGTCTTGAAAGACCACACCTGCTAAAACAATTATGGTCTCACAAGACAGATAGTCTCTCAAAACACTATATACACAATAAATATGTGCATTGATAATAAGGTCTGTCAAGACAGGTGGTCTCACATAACAGTGGTCTTTCAAGACATGTTTTACTGTATATTCACATGTGTTTGTTTCTGATTTCTGTTGTAAAGTGAAAAAGAGTACCATCAATAAAAGTCTCATACAAAATAATTCCTTGTGGTCTGTCTGAATATATAGCAACATGGAACCAATGTAGAAACTTTGAGAACGGGTCAAATTGGTTGTTTGGCTGGTCTGCCAGTTAATTGCTGCAACAGATAAGAATGGTGGGGAAGTCTAGATAAGGTTAACCAGAAGGTAGAGGAATCATCTTTACCATTCAAGTCAAGTTCCGCAGAACTGTGTATAGAGACTTTTTGCTTATTTATGAGTGCATTTACAGAAGACATGTGGTTTGTTTCCTAAAGACTACTTCATAGAGGTTCTCTCCTCACAAAAAACAACTAAAATAGGTTGTAAGTAGAGCCCCTCCATACCACTCTCTTAATAACAAGCACCTTGAAAACTTGCAAACCTGCTTATAATGCGGAGTCAGGCACGGATCCCATTTTTTAAACCAGAAAATACCCCCAAAATTGATTCCTATTTGTTGAACTTTATGAAAACTGTGATCGAAATTGGTAACGGAAACTTTGATATTTTGCTTGTTTTATTGTCAAAAAAAGTAGATAGGACCTGGAAATTTAATCAACATTAGGAAATACAAAATTTAAAAATGGGTCATACAACTTTTTACATTTTCTTTTTAAAACGTCATTCCTAGTACACTGCAATTAAATATATGTCAGGAAATTTTGATCATTAAAAATGTCACTTACATATAGTGAAGACAATACTTAAATAAATAAAAACAAATTAAATAATTTTTTATCAATTGAAATTTGTAGTTCTATCTTTTAGTTCCTTTCAAGTGTAATCATCAAAAATGCACTGTGTCCTCTTGTAAATAAACATAAAATGTGTCAATCTACCATAACAGCTATGTCCTCAAGCGTTTTTCTGAGAACCTAATTAAGTGCCGACCGTGTTTTGATAACTGACTTGCGAAAGTATTTATTGTACTGTTGCACTGAATTATAAGCTGGACTCCTTTGTATTATCACGTTAATTATGTCTTTTGACTCGAATAAAGGAGGAGGAATAAAAGAAAAGTTAAAAGGCACGAAAATCCTACAAACTTAAAATCTAGCAACCCCGGTCCTATGTCAGGTGAACTCACTTTGTTTCATCAATGGAACACTGTTATTAATGTTATTGTGTATCTAACATTAACTACCATTAAATTAATGGATTCTTTCATAATTGTGAACAAAGAAAGCAAATCAACCAAGCAAAATTAATACTTCGTAAAATAAAGATCTTGATTTCACAGATACAGACAATTGTGGGCAAGTGAGTTTCAGAGAATTGTTGAACTTGCACTTAGAGATATCCTCAAGGATGATAAGAAGGTCCAATGAAATTACGGCATCAGTACTGTACTAATTGAACAATACAAAAATTGGATTCTGATGTAGACTATTGTCTCACGAAATAAATGTCGCTAGTTTTTTTTTAAAAAGGAATCTTGTTAAGTGGTGTATCAACAGTTGTTTTGTTCCCTACTCTGGGAACTCCCGATTTGGCAGGATACTATTAAACACCACCACAAGAACCAGACTCTTCAAGAAAACAAAAAGCAGTGACATAATAGACCGATCTTTTTTGATACACATGATGATTGTTGAAAACAGATGGAATGATCTTTCACATGTTGGACATTTCGAAAAAAAAATGTTATTTAAACAGAATAATTAACAACTTCATTAGAAAAAGTTTGTTATTAAAAATTATTATCAATGTGATCATTGTAAAATGAGGAATCAGTTGTTAAACAGCCCAGTACCCTAACACCGCCTCCTCCCCTCCAGTTTTCTCAATGTCAAAGTGAATTTTTTCATTCTTTAGAGGTCCCTTGTTAACTTGCCCTCACTTATTCAAGACAGTTATGGTTTTATGTTATTCAAGAAAGACACAAAGTTATGGTTTTATGTTATTCAAGTAAGACACAAAGTTATGGTTTTATGTTATTCAAGAAAGACACAAAGTTATGGTTTTATGTTATTCAAGTAAGACACAAAGTTATGGTTTTATGTTATTCAAGTAAGACACAAAGTTATGGTTTTATGTTATTCAAGTAAGACACAAAGTTATGGTTTTATGTTATTCAAGTAAGACAAAGTTATGGTTTTATGTTATTCAAGAAAGACACAAAGTTATGGTTTTATGTTATTCAAGAAAGACACAAAGTTATGGTTTTATGTTATTCAAGTAAGACACAAAGTTATGGTTTTATGTTATTCAAGTAAGACACAAAGTTATGGTTTTATGTTATTCAAGTAAGACAAAGTTATGGTTTTATGTTATTCAAGTAAGACAAAGTTATGGTTTTATGTTATTCAAGTAAGACACAAAGTTATGGTTTTATGTTATTCAAGAAAGACAAAGTTATGGTTTTATGTTATTCAAGTAAGACACAAAGTTATGGTTTTATGTTATTCAAGTAAGACACAAAGTTATGGTTTATGTTATTCAAGTAAGACACAAAGTTATGGTTTTATGTTATTCAAGTAAGACACAAAGTTATGGTTTTATGTTATTCAAGTAAGACACAAAGTTATGGTTTTATGTTATTCAAGTAAGACACAAAGTTATGGTTTATGTTATTCAAGTAAGACAAAGTTATGGTTTTACTTTATTCAAGTAAGACAAAGTTATGGTTTTATGTTATTCAAGAAAGACAAAGTTATGGTTTTATGTTATTCAAGTAAGACAAAGTTATGATTTTATGTTATTCAAGTAAGACAAAGTTATGGTTTTATTTTATTCAAGTAAGACAAAGTTATGGTTTTATGTTATTCAAGTAAGACAAAGTTATGGTTTTATGTTATTCAAGTAAGACACAAAGTTATGGTTTTATGTTATTCAAGTAAGACACAAAGTTATGGTTTTATGTTATTCAAGTAAGACACAAAGTTATGGTTTTATGTTATTCAAGTAAGACACAAAGTTATGGTTTATGTTATTCAAGTAAGACAAAGTTATGGTTTTATTTTATTCAAGTAAGACACAAAGTTATGGTTTTATGTTATTCAAGAAAGACAAAGTTATGGTTTTATGTTATTCAAGTAAGACAAAGTTATGGTTTTATGTTATTCAAGTAAGAAAAAGTTATGGTTTTATGTTATTCAAGTTAGACAAAGTTATGGTTTTATTTTATTCAAATAAGACAAAGTTATGGTTTTATTTTATTCAAGTAAGACAAAGTTATGGTTTTATGTTATTCAAGTAAGACAGAGTTCAGGTGTTATGTTATTCTAGTAAGAGACAGAGTTCAGGTGTTATGTTATTCAAGTAAGACAGAGTTCAGGTGTTATGTTATTCAAGTAAGACATAGAGTTCAGGTGTTTTATGTCATTCATGTAAGACATTGAGTTACGGTTTTATGTCATTCAGGTAAGACATTGAGTTCAGGTTTTATGTTATTCATGTAAGATGTTGATTTAAGATTTTATGTTATTCAGGTAAGACATTGAGTTAAGGTTTTATTTTATTCATGTAAGACATTGATTTAGAGTTTTATGTTATTCAGATAAGACATTGAGTTAAGGTTTTATGTCATTCATGTAAGACATTGAGTTAAGGTTTTATGTCATTCATGTAAGACATTGAGTTAAGGTTTTATGTTATTCATGTAAGACATTGAGTTAAGGTTTTATGTTATTCATGTAAGACATTGAGTTAAGGTTTTATGTTATTCATGTAAGACATTGAGTTAAGGTTTTATGTTATTCATGTAAGACATTGAGTTAAGGTTTTATGTTATTCATGTAAGACATTGAGTTAAGGTTTTATGTTATTCATGTAAGACATTGAGTTAAGGTTTTATGTTATTCATGTAAGACATTGAGTTAAGGTTTTATGTTCTAGGTCAAAAGAGTCCTGCAGCTTTGAATTGACCCCTCAGTTAGATTGTTTTAAATTTGACATTACTTGCCAGTATGATAAGCAATCTCTTGTTTGAATACTTGAACAATGTGGTGTGCAGACACATATGCATGTGCTCTCGTGCATTTATGGAGGTTGCTTCAAAATGGCTTTAAAATCTTTTCAATTCCGTTCTTTTTTTTTTAGTGCAATTACTATGGAAAGAAATAATAAAATTACTTGTGCATTTTTCCAAATTGTCAAAATTGCAAAACAAAAATAAAACATGAACTGCAGCAGCAAACACTTGTCATTTCATGGGTTCCTAGGGCCAGTAAAGTAGTCAGAAATTTTGTAGATAGGGTGATGTAAAGTCATTTCATGGGTTCCTAGGACCAGCTCAGTAGTCCGACATATTGCAGACATTTTAGGAATGAAATATACTTGATGTAATGTCATGGGTTCCTAGGGCCAGGTCAATAGTCAGATCTCTTGCAGACATGGTAGGAATGAAATATACTTGATGTAATGTCATCCATTGGGTTCCTAGGGCCAGCTTAGTAGTCCGACATATTGCAGACATTTTAGGAATGAAATATACTTGATGTAATGTCATCCATTGGGTTCCTGGGGCCAGGTCAATAGTCAGATCTCTTGCAGACATGGTAGGAATGAAATATACTTGATGTAATGTCATTGGGTTCCTAGGGCCAGGTCAATAGTCAGATCTCTTGCAGACATGGTAGGAATGAAATATACTTGAGTTATTGGCATCCCATAGATTCCTAGGGCCATTTTAGTTGGAAGAATTCTTGCAGGTATGTTGGAATGAAATGTGGGATATGCTTTTGACTCTGGCAGCTCTGCAGGTCAAAATGTAGTGTTACATTCAAATGGCAATATTAACCATATACATGTATTTGTAAACAGATTTGTCTGACTTGGTTAGTCATGGTAACTGCATACACAGTCTTAAAGAAATAAATGGATAATTCTTATGTCACAGTGCATTTGAGAATGTCATTTAAACTTTATACTTAATTTTAGCAGGCAAGATCCTAAATTGAAATGGCATGAAAGGTCAAAGGTCAATAATTTGAATTTTTTAATTTTCTTATTTGCACATTTGGAAGAAGAATATAATCTCAATAAGCAGCTAATAGAGTATTTATTGACTCCCATGTTTCTCATAGTAAGCAAACATTAGAGTATTGGATGATTCCCATACTTTTTTTACATAGTAAGCAAACACTAGAGAACTGGATGATTCCCATACTTCATAGTAAGCAAACACTAGAGAACTGGATGATTCCCATACTTTACATAGTAAGCAAACATTAGAGTATTATCCTTCCCAGGCTTCTCTTTAAAATAATGCCTTATTTCACTTTGGTAATTTTTTTAAAATTATGTGAAGGAGAGGTGTTTCCTCTCATAAAAGTAGTCATTTGTGTTTGGATTTATTCATTTGCACTAAATATAATTAAGGGAAATGGATTAACATTAGTGTCTGTATAACGCAAGGTCTGGTTCAGTTAATATGTTCATTTGTCTTTATTAGTCAATGCAATTTATTAATCTAATTGACTTTCAATTCCAAAAAGAAATGGTGTTTCATTGTAATATTTTCCCTTGTCAGATTTTCCAAATATTTCAACAGATTTAAAAAAATCAGAAACATCTGCATGCATTTATAAACTTCAAAAGTTATGATGCTCTAACCAATTATTGGTGTTTTAGTATCTGCCAGTTTCACATAAATTTTGCAGTTTTAATTAGTGCTGTGTATTTTTATTAAAAGCATCTGGGTTTACAAACTTCCATACTTATCACTAAGCTGTAGCCTCTCTTTCTCATGCCTCTGACAACCTACATCCTGTAAACCTATCAACAAATTCGTATTTAAAGGAAGATGTTTTCAGCAAGTCTTTTTTATACACTGACTACTAAATTCAACCAGCATTGGCTCTTACCTGTTTACATGTGCATAGAACTATTAAAGAGGAGTAAACAAGTCTTGGAATTTCATGCTTCAGAGTGTCTTAAATGTGAGTCATGCCAAAGTTCTGTCTGATTCAGTGTGTTGCAGATACTTTAGGATGTTAACATTGGAGGCCTTACTTATCCCAGCAAACAACAGAATTGCTGAACTCAGCAAATTTCTCTTCAAATATTTCTCACTATCATAGATTAAAACTTGTCCAATTTATTTCTGCTCTGATCTTGGCATTTGTTAATAAAGGCAGTTCAGAAAAAGATTTTATGTAGATGCATTTTTCAGTCATGAAATACATCAAAGTAAGTTTATTATGCCCAAGGTCAGTCTGCATTACTTTTTACTGAAATTATAGGGGTAAAATTTTGTACTTGATTCATACAAGAGTTTTGTAGTATTTTTCCTGTAACTTTTTTATAACCCTACTGGTTATGGTCCAGAAGAGCTTAGTGGATTCCTTGTCTTCCATCATCCATCTGGCATCCATCACGATTTTAGTACAAGTTTGTTACTGCTCCTCTTCTTAAATTACTTTGGGGATGTCTGTGAAAAATTTTGCTGCTATCCAATATGACTGCCATAGAAGCCATCTTGAAAATCTTGTTATCGCTACTCCTAATAAATGGGATTCTCATTAATATTGGGTTTTCACTAAAAGATTTTGTATGATGTCTAGTTAAATGAAAATGTTGGCACTTGCACATGCAATATGAGGACACAGTTGACCATCTTGAAAATCTTGTTATCACTAATCTTCATAAATCGATGGCCATGAGGTTGTACTAAAAGACTTTTTATGATGCCTATTTGATGTGCCACTCAGAAATAATTTGGCAAGCACAGTGGCCATATTGAAATATTAGCATCACTACTTCACCTGAATGAATGATAATATCAGCATTTGGTTTTCAAAAAAAAACTTCAAATTGTGTCTAGATGGTCCTCAATAAAACAAAAAGTGCAGATCTGTCTTCTAACATAGCAATCACAATGGTCATTGTCAGCTTTGTGTTTTCATTATGATATCTACTTGGTTCTTATGGAAACTCTGCCAGTCTAAAATGTTAGAATACGGCCGAGTTTTACCAAAGACGTATAATAAAGGGCACTCAACTTTAAGAGGTTAGTGTTTGAACTGATTGGCCTGGTGTTTGGATAATCCAAATCACACCGACCCCCACCTACCCACCCACCCACAGCATAAACATCATGATGGCCACATTACTTCTCCAAAACAAAGATATATCTATATGCACTTTTCACGAAAGGACTTGTGATGATACTTGATTGGTCCTAAATGACAGGTCCCAGTATAATATTCAGTTATGTCCACCACAGTAGCTCATTTGAAAATCTTTTGAAGACTGAAGAATATCAGATGCAGTTTCAACATACTAGAATTTAAAAGATGAAAAGATCTTGTCTTGAATTTTTTTTGCGCCAGTAGAGTCAGTCTCTTTCTGGGACTAGTTTTTTAAATTTTATTGTCTACGCCCCTGCCCCCGCCCCTCCCCACGCCCCCCCCCCCTTTTGTTTTGGTGATTGGGAGATCTCCCTTTTAGATAAATTCTGGGCATCATCTTTGTAGATTGATGTTTGTATTAGCATGTCATTTTAACCCAAATACTGTCTGTGAGATATGGACGCCCCCCCCTCCCCCCGTATTAAAATGGGGATATGGCTGTCATTGATGCTATCTTAGATCTGTTACTGTTACTCCTTCCACACAGGAAGTCAATGCTTACTCTATCAGTAATTCATGTATTTTGTCTTCCATCGTTTAAACAATTCAGCCATTTATATATTTAAAAATTTAACGCAACAAATACTTTATAAACATTTCTTCAGTTTAGTCTTCCAGATGAAAGTAGCTTCATCTCTGTCCACATAGTAAAATAGACAGGTGACTTTTAGTGGTGAAGAAAAATGTTCTCGGTTTTGTTTTTTTATGATAGACAATTCTGTCAAAGTTGCAGGGTACAAGACTTGCAGGATTAATGGAAGTCATAAATGTTTTAAAGCAGGTACTATACTTGATTTTTATTTTGGGTTCCATTGAAAAAACATTGAGAAAGTTCAGGATTGCTCTCCATTTGCAATGATTGTGAAAATCTGTATATATGCATGACAGTCTGAATACAAGTACATTTAATTGTAGTTTCAGTATATTCCTGAATGTCTTTCATTAATGTGTGCATGCATTTATGCATAATACATGTTTTCTTAATCACTTATCTGGCAGACTGTCAAGTTCAGATTTTATTTATGTCACTTCAGCAGACTTTGAATCAAAATATTAAGAAAATATCTGGATTTGTGTAGTGTTGTTAAATTCTCCTCTTAGATGCATAGCAAATTGTCAGTGTTTTCCAGTCCAACACTTCATTTCTTTGTAAGTACTATGAAATATAAATAAGTACTATGAAATATGAATAAGTACTATGAAATATGAATAAGTACTATGAAATATGAATAAGTATGTAGATCACACATTAACTGTATGTAATGTGTAATAGTTGGCATATATAACTTTCACAGCATAGGAGAGAATTTAGAAAAAAAAAATCACCCAGAAATCAAACACAAAATGTTTTTAGCATTGTCACTTTGATATAAATAGACATTACACCTTTACCATACATGATAAAATTTCTATACATCACACCAGTGGTACAAGATTTTTTTAAAACATATTTATTAAATGTTTATTTAATGTCACTGAAATAGCTTTAAAATTTAAGCCATGGACTACATGTTCAGAGGAAGAAGCTAAAACAAAGCAGCAGCATAAGTCAATTAATTAATGATTTCACCACAAATTTATGTTACCTTCACATTAATTGTCCTTGATAGCAGAACAAAGTGAAAAGGGTGTGTTATTGGCATGAAATCAGTTGTTTCCTCATCCCAAAGAATACAGCACAAACTGACAAGGAAGCAGGAGATCTTGGCACAGTACTATCTCTTTGAGATTTCTCAAAACCCTTGTTAGTTACAGGTGATTTGGTGAAGAGTTACTCTGTCTATTGTTAGATACTGTATGTAGTTGTTGTTGTTGTTGTTGTTGTAGGGTTTAATGCCATTTTTCACCACACGGTAGGCTGGTGTTGATGGTGGTGGAAGAACCCAAGAAAACCCACAGAAAGAACAATGCATGACCCACGAGAAGCTATTGGCAAGCTTTGTCACATACCCACATTGGTCAAATCTGAGACTCAAACCCACGGGGCCCCTGTAGTTGTTGTATATGGGCAGTATACTTACCTGTACCTACAAAATTATTTTGAAAAAATAAAAATTGGCTGCATTGGGTTTAAAATTAGTTACTACATTAGTTTCAAGTCTTCAGCTAGCTTTCCATAGGCTTGATTATATTTATTAGCAAACCACAATTACAGAATGCCAGAAGAAGAAAAAATGTTGTTTTTTTTTTAAATTTCAACTTCTAGAGATCATAAATGCTGCATATATCTCTTAAATTCTTGGGTTTTTTTTCTCAGTAGTCCCAGGTAAAGGAAAATGCATACTGCATCAAAACAAACTGATTGGAATAACACCATATATATATATATATATATATATATATATATATATATATATATATATATATATATATATATATATATATATATATCCAATGAAAACATTCAAGGACTTTTAAATTTTATTTTATTTTCAATTTGAAAATTATTCAAAGAAAATCTGTTTGCTCAATTAAACTATGGGGTCTAATTTATTTCCTTTTAAATGGCACATAGATGGAGTTTGATTTGAAATAAATACCAGCATACAAAAGGTCTGTCTGAGTTCTTTATAGCTGTTGTCAAGAACATTAATTCTTACTCTCAAAGTGATAATCATTATCTTGCCCAAGATGCCTCACCTTGAGAGCAAATAATGGATGAACATGCAGAAGTAGTTGTATAAAATGTAAGAGATCAATCCTCAGGTTTTGGCATTAATATAAAGCCATGTTAATGTGGCAGTAGAAAGATTAGGTAAAAGTAGGCAGCATTGTCTTGGCATAAGGAATAGCAGCTGGTCTGTATCCCTCAAAGTTATGTCTGTCTACTTTGCTAGGAATCACTCTAGGCATCTCTCAAATGTTGAAGAATGTACATAGGAAAAAGAGAGAACCATACTGCAGAAAGGCTGGTTCCTGGTAAATAGCAGTTGATTGTGTAACTTAATATATTCTGACTTGTGTCTGTTGTCCAGTCAGCTTTGATAATGATTGATGTAAAAATATAATTGATAATATCAGGTTATCATAAAATTCGTGTTCAATATACTTGCATAACCATCCAGCTTTATAAAAGGTTGTAGAATCCAATGGACTATTTTTGATTTGTTGAAGAGACATGACAAATTCATTGAAACAGGTTCTCTGTTGTAAAAGTTCTAAATATAAACCAATGCATTATACATGGAGGCCAGATTTAATATGATCTTTAACAAATACCATTAAAATGTCAATCAAACTGTTAAAGGTAGATATTTATTAACACCTAGGTACTGTGCTTTGTTTGGGATACATAATGCCAGAGGCTAAATGCTTTTGTTGGGAATAATGGGAGAATCTTGTTAATTGATGAGAACAAATTAATATATGTATGTAATATAGGGATCATCATTCGATGTTTATGTATGGCTATATGCAACATATATCTTCCCAAGTATAAATCACCCACAGCTTCAAACTGTGTTAGAACAGATCTGCCCTGGTATAACTACATCAACATTACACTGTTATTGTAATAATAAATTGATGATCTAGCACATTTTATAATGACAGCTGGGTTTATGCTGGCAAACTGCTAGTGATCAATAAGGCAGTCAGAAGTATAGGTAATAAATCTAAGAGTGGTCATTATTTCATTTGCAAAGAGCTGGTGTTATTACTCATACAGAGAGATATCTTGTTGGAACCCAACAAAGGAGATCTGAAGCAAACCATCCTCATATAATACAATGAAAGATGTGTTAACTGTTACCATTTCTGGAAAAAAATGAATCCGTTCTTTCTTAAATAGTTTTGGAAAAGCTTTGATGTTCAAACTGTACCCCATGATATATCGTTTAACAGTATAATTACCAAGTTGTTTTTAAGAGTAAAAATGTTTTCCACTTGAAACACATTTGAGTTTTTCTAAACAATAGTTTTTCCTTCCATTGCAGGATTTGTCCTACAAGGATCGTCATTGGCATGAATTTTGTTTCAAGTGTATTGAATGTTCCAAGACCCTAGTTGATCAGCCTTTTGCACCAAAGAATGAAAAGATCTACTGTGCCGATTGCCATGACAACTTGTTTGCTGCCCGGTGTGATGGCTGCCATGAGCCATTCAGAGGAGGTAAGAAAATAAGATTAGCCATGAAAAATGTTGTTTAAAACCTGAAGATTTGAATACAAATATTTTCATCTACAAGGGAGATTGCACTGAAGTTTGAAGGTTGGGTATTTGTAATGCTGTCTATATATGAACTTGTCAGAGATTTTATTTGCAATCATTTCATCCTTCTTGTGTCCATTTTCCTTACAACATGAACTCCATCAATTGAGAGAGAGATGATTCAGACATGAAGTACAATAGAATGAATATAGAGGAGATTGGTAAGTTTCATCTGCATCTCTCAATGGCTTGTGAATGTAACCTAAACTCCATTTAAGGCAAGGGTCATCATATTTGGATCAGGAAGGTTTAGATCCTGGATGCACACAACTGGTCAAAAGGTCAAACTTTTATGATTAATTAGAAATGTGCAGTTTTGCAGTGGCTTTCCTTTCTATTTGTTGTTATCATTAGTTACTCATTGGTATGTACAATACTGTACTCACCTTTGATTCAAATTCATGCTCAACAAAGAGGATATGGTACAGAGTCCTGTACAAGATTAATGTCATACGATATCACCGATTAGCATCATAATTTTAAGTCATGAAGATAGAATGTGAAGGCATATTATTCAATATTCCATTTCATTCAGAAGTACAGTTGGTAAAGTGACCACTGTGTTATTATTCTCAATAAGATTATCATTAGACAACTGAAATTTGGGAGACAGGACACACTTTATTTGCTGTTTACTTTTTTATTAGTTTGACACAAATCATCTGAAATGGGCAAAACAGCCATTGTTCATATGTAATTTAACAACACTAATTTGCATGCCTTGCAAAGCATTCTAATCATCTAGCTATTTAGTACATTTCTTAAAAAGTAAACACTGAATTTTTTCCCCATTATTTTTTAGGGATGAAGAAATTTGAGTACAAAGGCAAACAATGGCATGAGCAGTGTTTCTGCTGTATGGTCTGCAAACAACCAATCAGCAATAAGAGTTTTATTCCACGTGACCAGGAAGTGGTCTGTGTCCCCTGCTATGAGGATAAATTTGCGCAGAGATGCAGCAAATGTAACGAGGTAAGATTTATGAATCAGTCTGAGGTCAGATTTATGAATCAGCCAGGTATGCAGCAAGTAGTTAAAGACTTTGAAACAAAAGAAATAATAAACATCAGTTTTCTGTTATAAATCATGACAATACATTACTGCTGCCTTTGTTACATACTGAATTGCATTACACTGAGAGCTGCAATATCAATAAACTATTATATACTGGGAATAGTGCAATATACTGAACATTGGTATAGCAGGGAGTATCAAAATTTGTATTAAAAAATTGAGTTGGAAAAGAAGATGCAGATATAAATCTTAAGTTTCACTTTGTTTTCTTCAACCCTTATGCATTGGTATGATTTCAGTCATGATGTCCATAGAAGTACTGAATCTGGTTCTAATGAGGCATGATATAACAAAGAACTGTACAACCATTTTGCAAGGACTTTTAATAAATGACATGATATAGTTTATTCATCAAATACATTATCTAACCATACGATGTTAGGAGTACATATACTATGTTGCAGATTTAACCCTTATGCTAAAAGTTATTCATACTACACCTTTTGTTTCATCAGCGATTTATGTGAAATTAAATTGAGTACCTGTTGATTTGATGCAGATATGTCATATTCTTTAAGTTTGCTAGGTCTGCTGTAAGTGGTTAACTATGCCATGAGGGCACAGTGAATTCCAATTTTTTTAATAGGCAGTTGACTCTGACCCTACACCCCAGCATAAATGTCCAAATACAGTAAAACCTGTCTTGAAAGACCACTGTTAATGTGAGACCACCTGTCTTGAGAGACCATATTGTCAATGCACACATTTAATGATTATATAGTGTTATGACCTGTTATGAGAGACCATAATTGTATGGCAGAAGGGTTGGTCTTTCAAGACAGGTTCTACTGTATTACAATAGAGTGGGAAGGGTCAGAGACTTGGATTATTAAACGAGAGATACCACTAGTATAGCATTATACCTCCTGTAAGGTAGAAACCACCTTGCTTTCAAGCCAACATGTTGGCTTGTTTGCATGACAAATTAAAATCAAATATGAAGTGTTTAAACATTATACAGGTAATATAACTTTATATATACCTTGCATTACTCATTAAAATAACAAAGTTTAATTTGTTTACTTGGAGTGATTAAAGCTGATACTCTCAAGTGACCCCAATGGGCAGGAAGAAAGCACTTCTTGGTTAAAAAAACACATGACTGCTCACTGCATAAGACAGGTGACCACTGATTACAGGATACTTGTATAGGAAATTTGCTGGATGGGGAATTTAAATGTCTTTTGTAACCAGCTGATCACTAAACTCTGGTGTCCATTAGGACGGGTTTGACTGTAATTCTTTTAAGTTTTCTGACTTCAGGAATGTATATTCTTATATTGTATTACTATATCTTGCTCTGTTATTGTTTATAGGTGAATATATTGCACTTCATTTGACTATGTTAGTCATATGATTGGCTGATTGATGTACATACAATTGATCTCAGTACTCATTTTATTGTTTATAGGTGAATATATTGCACTTCATGTTAGTCATATGATAGGCTGATTGATGTACATACAATTGATCTCAGTACTCATTTTTCTAAGATCATTTCAGTAATCATTTTTCATTAATCTTAATTCATAGCATCTACTTTAATGTTCACTCAGCCCAATTCCTGATTGATTTCACCTTTTTATCATATTGTCTTGCTGTCTTTTATTACAAGTACATGTAGTAACAAAAATGGGTGCAGGATTAATTAATGTGGAGTGTACTAAATATAAGTTGGTAGAAGATAATTAACCCATGTTTACATGGGGTCATTAAAACCATCTTTGCAATGTTTGCATTCACTGGTTTGAATAGAGATAACCATCACAGCAGAGTAATTGATCCTGGCAAAAAGAGAGGTGAGTCATTGACATAACAAAGATGCAAACACCATCAGTATTTCTGCCTGTTGAGTTACTCAAGGCAAAAAGATCCTCAGTTTAGAAAAAGATAGGTAAATTTTACAATTTTTGACCTTCCACACAGCTACAGCCCCAACATTGTCTCCAGTACCTGGTCACACAAAGCTCGGCACTGGTTCTGTCATGTACATGCAGTGTAAACAGCACCAGGTCAGGTAATCCAGTCTTCATCAATATCCAATGACAGACCCATGGTAGTATTGCTGAATGGCACCTGGCAGGTCCATCCAAAGTTCTGGCTCCATCACAACCAGATAGCACCTAAGGATACTTTCCATTCCCAAACACTCAGTACTCTTGATAACCATGTAATACAGATCCCAGTGATGGCTGAATCATTACTTTTTACACCTGGCCACACTCGTGTCAGCCTCAGATGCTAGAAGGTATTAGGTTTGATCCCTGGCTGAGATACCAGAGACTTATAAAAATGGTACTCACAACTGGCTTGCTTGGTGCTCAGCATTGAGAGGTTAGTGTTAGGACTGGTCAGCCTGGTGTCAGGAAAATATGTTTGGGTTGAACATTATGCCCCAGTGCTAGATAGCAGTATAAACTGCCACAGTACAGGCATCATAGTGATGTGACTGAAATTTTTGTAAAGCTACATTAAAAATCCAAATTACACTTGTACACCATATAATCCAAATTACAGGATATATAAGGTCTTCTCTCAACAAATGTAAGGACCTCGTGGCTGGTACAGGAAATTTTGATCAAGAAAGACACCAGTACAACTGGAATGGGTATCCTTCGTCTGTAACTCCTTTCAAGAATTGAGTTGGATATGGTCTGTTAATGAGTGCTCATACACTAAAGGCTTTCTCACTTCCCTGACAGAGTTATTACCACCACAAAAACAACCAGTCTGCACAGATTGCTCCATTTATCCCTCAGCCTTCATTTGAATCAGCTTTTACAGCGGTTGACAACTTATGGACCTTCTTGTAATGTACAGAATACCTGTAACTTACTTGGCAATTGTTCAGATGCAGTATTTACATCCTATACATTTATGCATAGTATAATATATTTGCTGCAAAAATCAACAAATTATTGTGACTTAATTACATTGTGAGCACTGACATGCACATGAATTAACTTCAGAACCAATAGTATTGGAGAACAAATTCATGTGACAATAAATATTGTAAAATTATTGAAGTAAAGTTGAATTTTTTTAGTAAGTTTATTAGTTTTCAAATGATTATTTAGGTTTATTAGTTTTCAAATGATTATTTAGGTTTATTAGTTTTCAAATGATTATTTTGGTTTTTTAGTTTTCAAATGATTATTTTGGTTTATTAGTTTTCAAATGATTATTTAGGTTTATTAGTTTTCAAATGATTATTTAGGTTTATTAGTTTTCAAATGATTATTTTGGTTTATTAGTTCTCAAATGATTATTTTGGTTTATTAGTTTTCAAACGATTATTTTTGTTTTGTTAGTTTTCAAATGATTATTTTGGTTTATTAGTTTTCAAATGATTATTTTGGTTTATTAGTTTTCAAATGATTATTTTGGTTATTAGTTTTCAAATGATTATTTTGGTTTTTTAGTTTTCAAATGATTATTTTGGTTTATTAGTTTTCAAATGATTATTTTGGTTTATTAGTTTTCAAATGATTATTTTGGTTTATTTTATGATGATACATTGTACCAGGAGCAGTCTTTTATGAGTGAAAATGCATTTTTGGCTGGGAGCATTTGGCACCCCAGATCAGGGTCACAGCCCATGAGACCTCATTGAGGTAGGACCCCAAAACCAACTTAAAAAGTTTCAGCTTTTTTAATGGAAGACCAAAGTCATGTTTGATTAATTCCTGATTCTTGAATGTTCTGCACTTTATTCCTCACCACAAAACAAAGACAAAAATGTTTGATTGCTATGGTACCCAAATACTTAACTGAGTCAAGACAAGAGAATGTCAGGTCTTAGCATTACCGATGCAGGATATGTGTCATGTTTGCCAACACCATAGCAGCACATTCAATCCAGTTTATACTGGAAAATATTTCTTGCTTGACCACATCCAAAACTGTCCATGTAATTTAAAGTTGATTTGCTGTGTACATTTCTCAGCTCACTTATGTTGTGATCATAAAAGATTCATCCTTCTCAAGGCGTGTGTAATTAGATTTTGCTGCAGATTTATAATAAAAACACAATTTTATAAAGAAGGAAAACAACATTGTGACTGGGCTTTATAAATTCTTTATAACTTCTGCTTGATGTCATTGTTTTTATTGTTTAGTTTAATATGCTGTGCAAAAGAGATCTGTATTTCATAGTTAAAGTCACTTTAGTTTAATTTGTTTTCTCCATTATAATTAATGTTTACAATGACAGGTGGTTGCAACTAATAGTTTCATATTGGCAAGCTGTTTAATTATTGATTACACTCGGGTTAACACTCGTGGTGTTACAGCAAGTCGAATGCTGTTGTGAATCGTCTTTTTTAGCATAAGAGGGAGGGTGGTATTGAATGTACTCCCAAACATATTTTTCTCCAAAAATTACTTTTATAAAGATGGTCTCAGAGTTTACATACATGTACAGAAAAGGTCATTGATAAGTTACTGTTTTTCCTTATCATAAGCATTTTTAAACATTCCCATCAGCATTTTTTAAAATACTTATTTCACTACAGAAAACTGGTATAGCAGAATGCAGGCCTTCTGCATGTTTTGTTTAGTACAGTACTTTATTTCATTATTACCCAGTATAGAAAATATTCTACTAGATCTTTACTCAGGTGATTTCCAATTGTATTGTATCAATTGCAGGTGATCAATAAGGGAGGTGTGGCATACAAGAACATGCCATGGCATCGTGAATGTTTCACCTGCACCAACTGCAATAAAGAGCTAGCTAAGGAGAAGTTTACATCTCGGGATGAAAAACCATTCTGTGCAGACTGCTATGCGGATTTGTTTGCAAAGAAGTGCTGCAGATGCGCTAAGGCAATAACAGGTGTGTGATTTTTATTGATTCTGGAAAACATCAGATGGTGCCATTTGGCTTGCATGAACATTTTTATAATATAAGATCTATTGGTCATAGACTAGGAGAACTTATGAAAATATCCTGTCATCTTCCATTCATTACCATTATCACAATTCATTCTCTACTACCTAGAGAATTGAAATGTTTCTACCAGACTTTACAGACACATTCATCCTAAGATCTAGTTGATCCTTAAATAAGAATGGAACCCCTGACATAAAAATGGCAACCATTTTTGAAAATCTTGTCATTACTTTCCTAAACAGATGTTTGTATTGACACAGTGTTTTTACTTAAAGACTGTATATTCACCATTGTTGCCATCCTTCATGGATAATCATATTGACATAGTATTCACTAGAAAGCTTCTTATTATGTCAAGTTTGTCCTAATTGATAACATTGCCAATTTAACATCCAGTATGGCTGTTATAGAGGCCATCTTGTAAAAACAGTTATTGCAGCCTCTCATGAATGGACTATCATCATGGTGTTTTCACTAACAAATGTATGATGTCTAGTTGTCCTAAATGAATATGGTTCCATTCTGACAATATGTTATCCTTAATCCTTCTGAACTGATTATTGTTTTGAAATGGGATTTAAACTTCTAAAAAATTTTGAAATATCTAGTTGGTCCTAATTTAAATGATGTTGATTGATCATCCAGTATAACTGCCATGTAGGTCATCTTGAAACATTTATTTCACTACAGCCTTAGAATGGTTAGTCATATTGAAATTGGGAGACTTCTTGATGTCTAGCAAGTCTAAAAGAATACAGTGCAAATCTGACATCCAGTTTGGATGCCATGGTGGCCATCATGAAATATTTGTTGTTCCTACTTCTGATTGGATGGTTATGAATCTTCATCACTGCTTCTAAGGATCTGGAGTTTTTACTAAAAGGCCTCTTGTGATGTCTGATTTGACCTGTATTAAAATATGCATTGCCAATTTGACATGCAGTATGGCTGCCATGGCATCCATCATGAAAAGCTTGATATTTTTACTTCTCCAGAATGGATGATTATATTACTAAAATGTTATTATGAGGTCTAGTTCCCATGGCTTTAGGCATTTAATCTTGAAAATATATTTTCTGTGGGTTTTCACTAAAGGTGTCATGATGGTCCTGAACGTAAATAGTACAGATCTGATATCCAATGGTAGCCATCTTGAAAATCTTTTCCTGCTGAATGTATTGACATATAACTTCCATTAAAATATTTATGATGGTACATTATCATGGTGCCAATCAAACACCCATCATGGCAGTAAAATATTGTTTACCATTACCTTTATTGTGTCCATAACTACACAGTCTTCTCTAAAACATTTCTTATTATGATGGTGATCTGATGTACATTAAAGCCAGTTAGATGGGAATCTTGAAAATCATTATGGTAACTGCTCCAAAATGGGTAGTTGTAGCAACAGGGTTTTCTCTAGCAGAATTAAGATGTCTTGTTGGTCCAAAATTAAAAAGATAATAATATGGTTATCAAATATGGTTGAAAATCGTCTCACTTATCCTTTTAAATAGAAAGTCATTTTGACATGGCATTTTCAGCTCTTATGTTGTTATGATGCAAATTGACTTTCCACCATGATTGCCATCTTGAAATATTATCCTTACTCCTCCGACATGGAAGATTAGATCAACACAGCATTTTCACCGTTTAACTTATGATACCCAGTCGATCCTAAATTAAAATATTGTCAGTCATACATACAATATGGATGCCACAATGACTGTTGTTGTAGGGTTTAACGCTATTTTCCAACACAAGATAGGCTATACATGGCAGCCAGTATAACTGGTGGAGAAAGAACCCTGGAAAACCCAGAGAAGAACCACCAACACATGAGAAGCTACTGGCAGGCTTTCTCACATACCGATGTTAGCCAAGCCTGACACTCGAACCCATGCAGACAGAGGTGAGGTGGCAGTGATCTATAATGGTGAGCACTTTAGACCACTTGGTGCCACAATGACTGTCTTTAAAATCTTGTTTTCACTGCTCCCTCCAAAAATGGATGGTCAGAGCAGCTAATCTGAAAATCTTGTTATTGATAAAATATCTGAGATGGTTTAAACACTCAGCTGTTAAAAGGAAGAAATAATAAAGCTTCAATCCCATTGAGAGATTCATTTTGGCTAAAAGCATTGACCATCCCTTTTGATCCATGTTATTTATTGAAAAATAAAATGTCCTTAAACATTTAGAATTCGTGGCAGAAAAGAATGTCCCTTTTTTAATAAAATGATTGATGCCAAATTTAATTCTTCAGATTTCTAAACAAAATATACTCTCAGTTTCTGGTTTTGTAATAATGTCTTCATATTTATAGTAACCTTTTTGGCAAGGATTTCCACAAATATATTTAATATTATGAAATTGTATACAATAATAAGTAATTTTTTTTGCAGGGTTTGGAGGTACAAAGTTCATCTCCTTTGAGGATCGTCACTGGCATAGCGAATGTTTCGTCTGCTACAAGTGTCAGCAGAACATGGTCGGTCAAGGTTTCCTGATGAATGAGGGAGATATACTCTGCCCTCCCTGTGGCAGAAATTAAAGGATCTCTCAAATGAAATTTTATCTTAAATTAATCTCACAAATGTATGTTTATTACTTATTTGCAAAGTATGATATTTACTAGTCTTCCAAAGTTAACTGTCAAATATGGACAGTTCAAGCTTATCAAGTTGTCTTCATTAAAAGTTGTAAGCTGCAATTCATATATATATATATATATATATATATATATATATATAGCTTTTAACATTGGACTAGCATCTGTCTAACATGATTACTTCCCACATAAGAATTCAAAACAGCTGTAATTTGTTTGGTCAGTGGACTGATATAAGACCAAGTATATAGGTTTAATGCCAGGTCAAATAGTCACTGGTCAAGGTCATGGAGATTACATTAGTTGCAAATATTGTCTGCAATAGATGTGATCCCCTTTGTTTTAAAGCATACATTCAGAACACAGATACCCCCCCCCCACTTTGATAGTGAAATCTAGTTTTAAAGGATGCCTTACAGTGTCAAATAAATTGGATTGTGTAAGCCAGATACGTATATTGAAAAGACTGACATTTTGTATAAGCTAGGTACGTATATTGAAAAGACTCTGTGGCATTTTGTGTAAGCTAGATACGTATATTGAAAAGACTCCGTGGCATTTTGTGTAAGCTAGATATGTATATTGAAAAGACTGGCATTTTGTGTAAGCTAGATACGTATATTGAAAAGACTGTGGCATTTTGTGTAAGCTAGATATGTATATTGAAAAGACTGGCATTTTGTGTAAGCTAGATACATATATTGAAAAGACTGGCATTTTGTGTAAGCTAGATACGTATATTGAAAAGACTCGGTGGCATTTTGTGCAAGCTAGAGATGTATATTGAAAAGACTGTGGCATTTTGTGTAAGCTAGATACGTATATTGAAAAGACTGTGGCATTTTGTGTAAGCTAGATACGTATATTGAAAAGACTGTGGCATTTTGTGCAGTGTTTAGTAGTATTTCATGTATTATCTTTTGTTGAACCACTTTTGGTCATAGGAACATATCCGCATAGCTACGATTATCATAATACAACTTGTACTAGTAATTCAATTTTAATATTGTACATTTTGTTCCTGTTTGAGGTCCAAGAGTTTTACAAACAAACATTTGGGTACAAGCTTAATGTTATGTAATGATCAGAATTACACCTCAGATTATTACATTTCAAAACTGATGCTGTGATGATAATTGATTTTTTAATATTGTTGACATGTTTACATTTGTTCTACAAAGTATATTATTATGGTATATTATTATGAGTTGTATAATGATAATTGTGCCCTTTTTATAAAATATATGTATCAATGAAGTAAATAATAATCATAAAACAACTGCTTCACTTACCAGTCATTTGGACAGTTTTACTGGAGTGAGGGGGCAAGAGGGGCTGATGTATTTATTTAATGGGTAGGAGGTGGATTTGTCAAAATGAATAAGGCTGCTTCAACATGTAAAATTAACATTACTGTAGCCACCCAGACTGCCCTAGTTTGACATCCTTGACCAAAGAGACATCGAACCTATAAAATACTTTAACTTGCGAGGAGATATATTTTTAAGAAATGTAATTTGTAAGTTATTGATAGTCCCTTGTATGGTACACATAATAATTGAATGAAAAGATATTTTTATTGAAGATAAATCTTTACTTTGCATGACCAATTTCAGTCATCATTGTTTATACATCAATTTCTTTTTTAAAATGAATGACATGAAGGATGCTCAAGTCTTTTATAGAAAGTTGTCCTTTATATGAAGTGACCCCCAAATGTTTTTCCAACTAATGCAGTTTAGAATCAGTAATCATCGATGTTTAGGCATAACATGGTAACAGCAATGATGTGAAAGCACTACATGTTTAGAACAGACAATCAGGAACTTGAAGACATATTTATGAAAAACAAACACAATTGTGAAGTATGACACATTTAGAGCAAACAATAATATAAAAGCATGACATGTTTACAGTGAACAAATATACTGATGTGAAAGCATATGTTTAATGCAGACATTAATGTGAGACCATAACATGTCTAGTACAGACATGTTTAGAGCAGAGAAACTGGTAAAAAGGCATGAGATGTTTAGAGCAGTCAAACACTGATGAGAGCATGACATGTTTAGAGCAGACAAACTGGTGAAAAGGCATGACATGTTTAGAGCAAACACTGACGAGAGCATGACATGTTTAGAGCACTCAAACACTGATGAGAGCATGACATGTTTAGACCAAAGAATCTTTTACATGACCGTTTTGTAACCAGTTTAGTATTCTTTATTGGCAGTGAGCAAATATGTTGAAACAAAATGTGTCCACTTTCCATGTTAGACAGAGTAGCGTGTATAGGAGTTTTGTATGAATTTTCTTTACAATTCTGACAGTTTACTTAATATAGATGTATCATTTATGGCAGACTTTTACGTCAGTGCTTTTTGTAAGTATTTGTTATATTTATCTGAATTCTTGAAGCAATGCTTACATTTCAAGCTCCATTTTTGATGTAGACTGTATTTGTTTTTGTGTTCTGCTTGTGCTTGAATGAAAATTGTAAATTTTGTACATTGATTGTTACTGTCAAAGGGATTGTTTTCATGAGAATATATGACGCAAATATCATAGTTGTATTAAAAGAATACATTATTTTGCATGATTCTAAAGATATCATTTTTATCTTTGGTATAGGCAGAATGCCACTTCTTGTATATGCTCTTGAAGTTATTGTAACAGTGAAACAATCAACCATATAAATTTGATTTTATTTAAATGCTGTGAGAATCTGTTCTGCCTTGGAATAGTAGGTGACAAAACAATAATTTTTATGTTTAATGCTTTGGGAGCAATGTGCTAGAGATATTGTTGGGGGGGGGGGGGTGATGCCATAAGTGATTTCTGAAATATTTATGAGGCCCATATGTCATCCCCCAGTCTTTTCTCTTGAATTTAAGTCACGAGGTTATGGTGTTGTATTTGTGACCAGAAGGGTACAGGTTTAGTTCCTTCTGTTAGCACGATCAGCTAGTGTCCTTGGGTAAGGATCTTCACACTACCTACATTGGCACATGAACTTCAGAGTGCTGATGTGCTGTAAAACCAACCCAGACTTTGTGAACTTGATTGAGATCATTATGTGCTAATGATTAACATAACAAAGTGAGAAAACTCAATAATGTAGGTTGGAAAACTGCACTCTCTGCTAATTGATATGCCTATAAATGAAATAAACTCATAGTTTCATTGTACTTCTCAACACTTGTATTTAGTCAGAGATAAGACAGTTTTCTGAAACCTCATTTTAATAAAAAAAAAAACTAAATTCTGGAGAAGATAATGGGTTGGTGTTATAGGGTTTAACACCATTTTTCAGCACACAATATACAGGGCAGCTAGTTTCAATGGTGGAGGAAGAACCCTGGGAACCCCAGAAAGAACCACCAACCCACAAGAAGCTACTGGCAAGCTTTCTCACATACCCACATTGGCCGAATCTGAGACTCGAACCTACACTGATAGAAGTGAGATGGCAGTGATCCATAACGGTGAGCGCTTTAGACCACTCAGAGCCCCAAGATGATTGGCAAAGATGTTCATAACTATGTCAACTTTTCTAATAATTAATAATATGATGACTTTGTATAGCGCCTAATCTTTCAAAGCACTTTACAACAACAACAAAATCCACCATGAAATTATAAAACATGCTGAAAATATTTAAGGTAGGAAATATTATTAGGTCTATAAGTAAAAAAAAATTGAGTTTTAAGAGCCCTCTTGAAAGGAGTTTTTGTGTCTAATTTCAGTGTTAAATAAATTAGTTAATGCCATGTTTTTCTTGAAAATTTATACAGGAATAAAAGTATTATAAAGTTAAATAAAAATAAAATTATTATAAAGTTAAATTTGTATTGCAATTATAATATATGTTAAAAAAGTCGGCTTCAAGAAATATTGCTGTAAAGAAAAAAGCTTTCAGTTGGCTTTCTGCCATTTACAATGAATAAGCTTGTTTATTCAGCTGTATGTACATCTTGTCTTTGTTATTAACCCATGTTGTTAAAAAAAATTTAGAATCTTGATTAAAATGATATTTTTCACAGACCCACAATATATGGAGATCTGAAGAATATCAGTGGTCATGCTCTGGACATTTTACACCCATTATGTTGCAGGACTCTGAAAGTATGTCGAGAGAACCAACACATACTACCATTCAATTTAAATACCTAAGTACACCGAATGATAAAGTTGTTTGAAAGGACCTTCTTCATTATGGAAATTAGTGAGGTCATTAGAACATAACTTGGATGGGTGTCTGGGTGATCCTAATATAATGCAGTTGTGATTTTAATTAGACTGACATGTTTTTTTATTGTTATATGAATTTCTCATTATAATTGTATTATTTTTCACTGAGTGTTTTCTCTACTGTAGCATCAGATAGTCTGACAGTACAATAGTGACATTGTTTGAGTCGATAATTATTTCCTTGATATTTATTAAAGCTTTCTAAAAATGTCATGCAGTTTTTAGTTTCTTAATTTATACATGCACAAGTTGAAGTTTTATTCCATAGTAATATATCTGATTGCAAAAATTATCTCCCTCCGCAGGGTGTGTGTGACAGACGTCAACTGATTCCTTGGTAAAAGTTGCTCACTACAATTTTGCTCTTTGCATAAGAGTTTTAATTCAAAGAAAAATAATTCTCAAAGTTTTCTTCACTAGTTATCCTAGCTGTTTAAAAAAAAGGTGTATTATCTTTTGTATTGTTAGAATAACTTTTAATTCCCTTTAATTTGGTTTACGATTGATTCGATTTAATTTTGGTAAAGTATACAGCTTGGCCTTAAACAAAAAAAATGCAAAATCAAAGAAACAATAACCCCATAATTGTTTTCTCTTTTTCCTTCAATAACTGCTAAAATTAATGTACTTTGGACTAGTTCATGCTTCGGGGGGGGGGGGGGGTTAGCACATGAGAGTGGCCATTTGGATCAGCAGTATGCTTAGATCATGCACAACATCGATAGAAATTTCAGCTACAGTACATGAAAGTAATATGGAGGCATACCAAAATTATCTCTTATTGTTCATATTGCAAATGCAAACCACTTTACACCCTGTCAGAAGTTCATAATATATATGATATTATATGGATATATGATGATGGTAGCCAAAAGGTGTCATTCTTCAATCAACTATTGCACAACAGATTCCACATCACCTGTTTGTGACTAAAACATTTAGGTGGCTGTACAAGAGCATGTCCAAAACAGTAGGGCAAAGAGGGTGTCCAGGGAGGGGGTAACACCTCTGGCTGGCTCAGTTGTACTCCTTTGGGGGTAGCTCACCAACCTTTGGTCCCAACTTGGCACTCAGCTCTGACCTATGTTTCTCAAAGAAGTTGTGGCATGCGCAGTGGCCACATCCTGGAAAATGGCCTCAACTGGCCCGCTAAACCAGGCTGAGGGTAACCGACAGGTCTTAAACCGTTGGCGAGTTAGGCTTTGTCTACATAGCATGTGAGGACTGGATTCGGCAGCCTGTGTGGAGGATTCACCAACTGGTCAATGGCCATATAGGCGATTCCCAGCAGAGCACTGTGGAGCGCTATGAGCATCACAAGACATGTAGGATGACCTGTTCATCTACTGCATTCTTCAGCCATCTCGACATTGTTGTGCTGCTGGACCCAGATGGTTTTGGGCGAGAGAATGAGGTTGATGAACTGCGCAACTCTTTGTCACTTAAAGCAAAGTCACTGCGCAAGTCATTCTTGTCATCCACCCATCCTATTTCATCACCCACTAAAGTCTTGTAATGACAGGCAAGCAACGAAACGGCAGGTGCGGGTAAACTGGCAGCCGTAGCTGCAAACAGGTGGCTCAGGCCATTAGGGTCATTCTCCACTGACATGGAGCAGCAGTGGAGTCTGGCAGCCCCCTGAGTGACTGAGCAGCCCTCTTCAGGAATGCACTGCTCAACTCCAAGGCATGAGGAAGTGCTAGACAACGTGCCCTTAACATTGCCTGCTCTAAACTTCCCTAGCCAGCATACCGCTGCTGGCAGGGACCCTACTTCAGCGGTAAAAATACAAAGAAAATGAGGATTGTTCTTCTTACACTTGGTACATGGAATGTTCACAGCTGAATGGAGAGGCAATGTGGGAAGACTCCAGAGGAGAACTGCCCTAGCTGGAAAGGAACTCGCCAGACAAATGTACATTGTTGACTTGAGCGAGACCCGGCTTACAGCAGAAGGCAAACTCTGTGAAAGGGGCTCTGGATACACTTTCTTTTGGAGCAGCAGAGGAAGTGAAGTGTGCCATAAGGCTGGTGTAGGCTTTGCAGTGAAGACAACACTGATTTGCAAATTGGCTGGACCTCCCAAGGGAGTAAACAACAGACTCATGACCATGAAACTCCCCTTGTTGTCTGGAAGAAAGCACCTTACCATTGTCAGTTGCTATGCTCCAACAATGACCAACCCAAACAAATTGAAGGTAAAGTTCTATGATGAACTTCACTCCGTCATTGCTGAAGTTCCAATGGCAGATAAACTCATCATCTTGGCAATTTCAGTGCAAGAGTAGGCTGTGATCATGTTGCCCTTGATGTAGTACAAGGAAAGCATGAAGTGGGTCAAAGTAACAGCAACAGTCTTCTTTTCCTCCAGACTTGTACCAAGCATGAACTGCTGATCACCAATAGTCTTCCGCCTCCCTACATGTAACCGGACGTCATGGATGCACCCACACTGTAGGCACTGGCATCTCATCGACTATGTCATTGCCAGGAAGAGGGACAGGCAGGATGTGTGTGTGTGACCAAGTCCTTGTGCGGCGCTGACTGCTGGACAGACCCCCCCCCCCCACCTCATCATCACCAAGCTCAACTTCCGAATTAAGCTCACAGGGATAGAAGACTCCTAAATGAATGAACATCACCAAACTGAAATACACCAGTACCAAAACAGTCTCTTGTGGATGCCCTGGAAGAACCTCTTAAATCCATCCCTCTTGACATTCAGAATGTGCAGACCAACTGGGTGGCATTCAGAGAGCTGGTCTACAGCACAGCTTCGGAAATCCTAGGACCTTCAACCATAAAGAATCAAGACTGGTTAGATCAGAAGTTCCACGAAATAAAGCAGTTGCTGGATGGATGAGAAACACTGCCTCCTTCAAATTTACCCCAACAACCTATAGGAAAGATTCGTAGAAGAACATACTACGCATAACTGTACAGCAGAAGCTCCGTCAGATGCGAGACACATGGCTGAACAACAAAGCTGACTAGATCCAGTGCTACGCAGACCAGCATGACATGAAGAACTTCTACAATGCCCCGAAAGAAGTGTATGGACCTACATCCTCTGGATCATCCTCCCTTTTTCAGCGCAGACAGGAACACAATAATTACTGACAAAGAGAGGATTCTTCAACAATGGGCTGAACACTTTGACAGTGTCTTGAATTGCCCTTCATCCATCAATGATGAAGCCATCAATTGTCAATTACCCATCAACAAAGCACTGGATGACCCTCCAACCTTGCTGGAGACACAGCAATATGTCTGCTCTCCAGTGGCAAAGCACCTAGTGCAGACTCCATCCCAGCTAAAGTCTACAAGGAAGGTGGCAGAAAGGCTACACCAACTGTTTTTACTGATGTGGCAGCAAGAGACAATCCCCCAAGAATTAATGGATGCTTACATAATCCACCTGTATAAGTGCAAAGGAAACCACCAGACCTGTGACATTCACCGGAGTATATCCTTACTTTCAATTGCAGGAAAGATACTCGACAGAATCCTACTGAACTGAATCACTACACACCTTGACAAGGAAACTACTGCCAGAAATCCAGTATGGATTTCAAAAAGAACATGGGACCCTCGACATGGTGTTTGCTGCGAAGCAGCTAGAAAATTTATATCCATGGTACAACATTTCCATGATGGCATGCAGGCACGAGTCCAGAACAATGGAGAGACGTCTGAGCCATTCCCAGTAACCAATGGCGTCAAGCAGGGTTGTGTTCTGGCACCGACACTGTTCAGTCTATTGTTCTCCACCATGCTGACTTGTGCTTTCAGAAATGGAGGTTGTAGTTGGCATCAGGTACCATACAGACAGAAAAATATATTCAATCCCAGGAGGCTTCAAGCAAAAACTAAGGTCATGAGATACCTCAGGGATTTCTAACTTGCTGATTGCTCAGAAGCCAACCTGCTATGCAGCATTGACAAGTTCTCCAGCTCCTGCACAAGCTTTGGTCTCACCATCAGTACCAAGAAGTTTGAAGTCCTGCATCAGCCAGCCCCTAGAAAGCCCTATGTTGAGCCCAACATCACTGTAAATGGCCAAAAACTCAACGTAGTGAACCGCTTCACCTATCATGGCAGCACACTGTCACAGAGCATCACTACTGACGACAAGGTGTACCTTCGCATTGCCAGAGCCAGCGCAACATTCAGCCAATTGTATGCAAATGTCTGGAATAAAAGAAGCATCAGCTTGAGACCAAACTAAAGGACTACAGGGCAGTTGTGCTCCCCACACTATTTTACACATGTGAAACATGGATGGTGTACCAACGCCATGCCAGGAAGCTGAACCAATTTCACACCACAATCTCAACATTAAGTGGCAAAACAAGGTTCCAGATACTGAGGTACTTACCCAAGCATGTCTGCCCAGCATCCACACCATCCTGATGCAGTGCGAGCTATGCTGGACGGGACATGTTGTACGCATGCCAGACCACTGGCTGCCTACAGCAAGGACAGCGATCCCATGGAGGTCAGAAGAAATGCTTCAAAGACAATCTGAAAGCTTCATTGAAAGCTTTCAACATAAACCCTGATTCATGGGAGAAAACAGTAAATGATGAGTAACTTGGCATTCCTCTGTGCACAAGGCTCCAAGTTGCGCAAATTTAGAAGGACAACAGCTGCAGACCTGGAGAGGCAAGCCAGAAAAGCATGTACCATCAATCTTCCTGGAGATGTCCCACTCATCCCCTGTCCCTTATGCAAACAAACATTCCATGCAAGGGTTGGCCTCATCAGCCACCTGCGCACGCACAGAACAGAACATGCACCTCCAACCCTCGGATGACTAGAGAAGTCCTCATTGAATCAACAGATGAGCAACTTTTAGGGCAAAGAGAATTTACCATAGAACAGATACAATTTCACTTGACATTTTGCATTTGCAAATCCCAAAGATTTATATAAACTTTCACCAAAATATGTCAACCATTATGATTTGACTACAAGTTTTACTAAAATGACCCTTAAATTTGGGACTTTTGGAATAATAACAAAATACCAAAAAATCCAGATATTGAATCATCTGGATCCAGATTTTCACATCAAATTCAGTGGAGTTAGGGAACCAAACTGACTTTAAAGGAGTACCTATGATGTTTTAATCATCTCATGTTTTTCATGCAAAATGCCTTCATGATGTAGCTTTATTGTCATTGTTGTTGTTGGGTTTAATGCCATGTTTCAGCATAAGATAAGCTATACATGGCAGTCAGTATTAATGGTGAAGGAAGAAACTGGGAAAACACCAGAAAGAACCACTGACCCATGAGAAGCTACTGGCAAGCTTTCTCACATACCCACAATGGCCGATTCCGAGACTCACACCCACGCAAACAGGTGTGATAGCAGTGATCTGTAACGGAGAGCGCTTTAGAGTACTTGACCACTCGGGGCCCCATGCTTTAATGTAACTTTATATATAAATGTCATCCATCAAACAAAACCATATCCAAAACAAAACAGACAATCAATCTCTGAAAGCTTCAACAGCACAGAACTCACGAAAGGAATATTCAGATTATATGCCATGCTTAGAAAAAAGCTAACATCGTAATTTATTGGCAGTGTGTCTTGTTGATTGAAGTACTGCTCATGGAGTTCAGATAATTGCCAGAGCAACTGCATGGAATTAAATACAACAAAGATCACACTGAGGTGAAACCTAGAAAGCCATTAACCCCTATCAATTACAAAATATGCCACAGGGAACACTTGCAACTTTCATGATCACAATATGTGCCCCACCAACTAGTTACTATTACAATACACATGCCACAGTTATTACTCATTACAGTTATATACACATTATCTGACACAGGGACTAGTCATTATTATGCCCACAGTATTTGTCCCACAGATTAGTTGCTATGTTTACAGTGCATACTCATCAGATTTATGTACATATTGTGAACTTTGGTGTCTAGTCACTACTTTCATGTCCACAGAATATGTTACAGGGATTAGTCACTTCTTTCATCTCCACAGTATATGTCACAGGGATTAGTCACTTCTTTCATCTCCAAAGTATATGTCACAGGGATTAGTCACTTCTTTCATCTCCAAAGTATATGTCACAGGGATTAGTCACTTCTTTCATCTCCAAAGTATATGTCACAGGGATTAGTCACTTCTTTCATCTCCACAGTATATGTCACAGGGATTAGTCACTTCTTTCATCTCCAAACTATATGTCACAGGGATTAGTCACTTCTTTCATCTCCACAGTATATGTCACAGGGATTAGTCACTTCTTTCATCTCCACAGTATATGTCACAGGGATTAGTCACTTCTTTCATCTCCAAAGTATATGTCACAGCAGTGATGAGGTTAAGTGAAGAATTAGAAAAAACAATAATTTTTGTGTCAGTGGTGAGCATGAAAATATCCTGCACACAATCCTAGAAGACTGTATTAATTAATGAACAAGAAACGCTGTGACAAAATAAAAACTGTCCTCTTTTAATTAAAAACTATCACACAAAAATACTGAATACTTGTTTTTCTCAACAATGGTACTAACGTGTATGGTGACTTGAAGGGTATTAATAACAATCAATAAAATTAGATCTGTTACTGTAGTACATATACTATTGGTGACTTTATTCAAGAAATTAAGTAATATATTGAATATCATGTTTTAAAAAAAACTCTGTTCTAATACAGAAGAATACATATGATTCTGTATTGGTGCAGTACAGACCTGACCCTATTTTTACCCACTTTCTCTTCTGATTAGGATTTTAGTTAATAACAATGTATGTGTTCGTTGTGAAGACAGTGGAAAAGATGCAAAATCAGTTGTTTCAAAACTGAACAAACACAAACTTTTTTATTCTTGAAAAGAGCTGAGGTATTCATCAAATTTATGGAAATTCTCAAACATTTCTGAAATTAAACACTTTTGTATCAAGAAAATTAAAAATGATGTGATCTTTTAATCTGTGATGCTCGATGAATGTCAATGAAAATTCAACGTAAGTGAACCAAGCAATATGAAAGATATTTAAGAATCTCAGTTTGAGAGAAAAAGTTTGAAATGTTTAGTGAAACTGGAACCTGATGAGTTTCATTGAGCCATTTGACAGTAACTGAACATATACCAGGAACTAATATCTGTCAAATTTATTAATTTGTCCAGGAAATCATGTAGGTTAAAAAAAACTGCTAGTTCCAATGTGATTTTGAAAGTAGTTTCTCCATTAGAAAGTCCTGGTATCTTGTAATGGTAACCATTTTCAATACTCTGTAGCTAATCAGATCTCATGTTATCTAGTCCTGGTTATTAACGTTTGTGAAAAGAAAAGCAAAAAATGACCAGGTACATTTTTGCTTAAATCCTGCGATGCAGACTGAAATTTCATTTTAACTGAGTTATATTTAGAATTTCTTGCCACAACTGAACAGATAGGGTAGAAACTATTTCTTTCTTTTTCGTTTCTTTTCTTTTCTTGTTCTCCCCGTTTTTCTAGCCTCTGGTTACAGGACAAGCATAAAAGTCAAGCACTGAATAGTTCAAGAATGCACATGAAATATTTAGCAGCTAATGCAATGATTGTTTAGTGGGAGGGGAATGAATTTTCCCATCTGTTCAAAATATTCACTATTAAATGTACAAAATGCCAAAATTAATGGTACATTTTCAACCTCCTCTCTCCTTCATGTCTTGTTATTTTGGTATGGATCAATGTAGTAGTATGTCACTATGGTAACACGAAATTGAATATTGCACTGTTCCCATAGAAATTGTGCATGTTGTCAATATCTGACAGACTGATCCAATCAATATTCATCTTCCAGGTTTCTTGTTTCTGAAGTAATTTGGGGCTGTTTCATATAACCAGTCTGCATCAATTACACATAGGTCCCTGAAAGTGAAAGAAAACTTTAAGAATGAAAAATGTTTCAAACAATGGCAAAAGAAGTAATTATTCATGCATACATGGATCAAATTTCAGTCAAAAACAAATATACCACTGATATGACTTTTACCTGTCATTAAATTTGAAGCACACTGTGTCAGAATATCTAGTATACGAAAATCCTCAGCTCAACTTTAAGTAGGGTCACCCAACCCACAAAGAAATTAAACTGTTTACATTTTGACCCCTGCATCACTTGGGATCTTGCATGCTTTCACATGACCTGTGTGCCACATGATTATATTAGAACACTGACAGTATCACACAAATTAACAATGTGCAATATCACTTCCTACTAACTGGGAGCCAGCGTAGCTCAGTAGAGTGTTGGATTCATAATCCAAATGTCATGGGTTCAACACCTGCTCAAGCCAGACAATATTTCTGCCTTAGTGTATCCTTGGGGAAAAGCATTTAGCATGAAATGACCAAAAATAAAATGCTGAAATACCATTAAATAGCAATCAACCAAATTTGACTATTGAAACACCATTAAAACAAACTGACCAGTAAAGAGTGTGGAAATACCATTAAATACCAATCAGCCAATATAGTGCTGAAATACCATTAAATAAGACAACCAAAACAGAGTGCTTAAAAAACATTAAATACCAATCAATGAACAAAGAGTGATGAAATATTATAAGTAATCAACCAACAAAGAGTGCTGAAATCCCATTAAATACCAATCAAACATATTAGAGTGCTGAAATCCCATTAAATACCAATCAAAATAGTGCTGGAATACCACTATATACCAAATAACTGTTAACAAAGAGTGCTGAAATATCATTAAATACCAATCAACCAACAAAGAGTACTGAAATACTGGTAAATACCAATGAACTGTATTAGAGTGCTGAAATCCCATTAAATACCAATCAATCAAAATAGTGCTGAAATATCACTATATACCACTTAACTGTTTACACAGAGTATTTAAATACCATTAAACACCAACCAATCAACACAGAATGCTAAAATACCATTAAATACCAATAAACCAGCTAAGAATGATAAAATACTATTGAATACCAATCTACCCAAATCTACTGACAAGAAAGGCATCAATGATCACCAAGTGTTCAAAATACTCTAGAGTTTTGCAGACAGAATTTGTAGTGAACTGTCCTGTAAAGTACAACACACATATATAAAGAAATGACTGTTACATCTAGTCTGCTGTTTTCATCTCTCATTTTATGCATAAGACCAAGTCAGCTTACAGTAAGGTCCCACTTCCATTATGTGTTATGTGTCTACCAGCATCTGATATTTTCATATCCATATCCAACACCATTAAATCAATTTCATCTAGTCTTGTCATACATCTTACTGGCATTTATGCCTTTCACATTTGTATAAATGATACCAATCTATCATAAAATAAGGCCATTATTACTAAAATGGTATTTTTAAATAGATTTCTTCCAGAAACTGCTAAACACCATTTTACCAAATATAAAAAAGCATTCTGGAAGGCCTTCCAAATATAAATAAATGACACTGATCCAACATCAAATAGTGCCACTGTTACTAAAACTAGAAGGTAATAACTTTCACAACTGGTTTTTTTGTTGATAACAGTGATCTTGACTTTGAAGCTATTTCCTTGGACTAAGTGGAAGACATGTACTGAAATCTGTTCACTTTAACTAAGGTTATCATTTAAGAACCTTACCATGTGTAACCCTTGGAAGTTCTTACCTACCGTGTCTAACATCTGTAAATATTTAGCTTGTGGAACACTTGGAACTTCTTACCTCATGTAACACTTGGAACTTCCTACCTCATGTAACACTTTAAACTTCTTACTTCATGTAACACTTGGAACCCCTTACCTCTTGTAACACAGGGAACTTCCTACCTCATGTAACACTTGGAACTTCCTACCCAATGTAACACTTGGAACTTCTTACTTCATATAACACTTGAAACTTCTTTCTTCATGTAACACTTGAAACTTCTTACTTCATGTAACACTTGGAACCCCTTACCTCATGTAACACATGGAACTTCCTACCTCATAACTTCCTACCTCATGTAACACTTGGAACTTCTTACTTCATGTAACACTTGAAACTTTTTATTTCATGTAACACTTGAAACTTCTTACTTCAAGTAACACTTGAAACTTGTACTTCATGTAACACTTGGAACCCCTTACCATATGTAGTACATGGAACTTCCTACCTCATGTAACACTTGGAACTTCCTACCCAATGTAACACTTGGAACTTCTTACTTCATATAACACTTGAAACTTCTTTCTTCATGTAACACTTGAAACTTCTTACTTCATGTAACACTTGGAACCCCTTACCTCATGTAACACATGGAACTTCCTACCTCATAACTTCCTACCTCATGTAACACTTGGAACTTCTTACTTCATGTAACACTTGAAACTTTTTATTTCATGTAACACTTGAAACTTCTTACTTCAAGTAACACTTGAAACTTGTACTTCATGTAACACTTGGAACCCCTTACCATATGTAGTACATGGAACTTCCTACCTCATGTAACACATGGAACTTCCTACCTCTTGTAACACTTGAACTTCTTACCTCAAGTAACACGTGGAACATCCTACCTAATGCTACACTGGGAACTTCCTACCTCATGTAACACTTAAAACTTCTTACTTTATGTAACACTTGGAACCCCTTACCTCATGTAACACTTGGAAGTCTGTGTCAGCTCATTGTACAACACATAGCCAGGTCTACACCTGAACAACACAGAGGAGGGGTGTATTGAAACAACCTTTCTTGTTGATAGCTACAAATGATACATAGAAATGTCATGAGAATACTGAAAATATGAAATTACATACTAAATTAGCAGAAAGAACAAGTCTGAAATAGCAGTGATACTTCGAGGTTGATAGGTTAAAATTTATCCATTTGCCAGATTAAATCAGTTCCATCCCTAAACTCAAAACAAGAAATACTAGCCAAAATGTTTTAGGAATCACAGCTAAATCCATTTTTTCTTGTTAAATGTACAATCTAAACACCATCTCTGATATTCTTAAAAATCAAGCTTCAACTTTGGTGTGTGTGTGATTTGGATTTTTATCATAGCTTTAAAACAATTTTTCAGTCATATCGCTATGATGTCTGCAGTGTGACAGTTTATAATGATGTTGAGCACTGAGGCATCATGCCACAGACATGAAGCATGATGTCACATTATTATGACATCAGGCTGACCAGTCCTAACACTAACCTCTTAATGCTGAGCGCCTAGCAAGGCAGCTGTTAGTACCATTTTTGTAAGCCTTTGATATGACTCAAACTTTTCATCCAATCATCGTATAAAGTTTTTAACTGACACAAAATGTTAATACAACCATCCATTCAGAATAAGTAGTAATAAGACTTTCAAATTACAAAATATCTGAGTGGATGTCCAAAATAAACATCACAAGTCTTTAATTGAATATCCCATATCAATACAACCACCGATTCAAAAGTCGATGTCATGGTTACTATACTAGATGTTTGATGAGCACAATTTTAAGTTAAAAACCCATTACAATAAGACCATATGCTCAGGAGGAATAGCAATAATGAGAGTTTAAAGATGGCCACTGTGATGGCAACATCAATTTCTGTTCATGGCATTCAAATGTCTGCGACAAATAAGCAGCTTGTTCACCTCAGAAAAGTATCCAGAGCATAGAAAACAATTTCTGAAGTAAAACATGCTTCTTTGATATAAATCATGATTCTTCAATAATACAATGTCAATCACAATAGATTATGAGTACTTACAGTTCTTCAATAATACACTGTCAATCACAATAGATTATGAGTACTTAAAGTTCTTCAATAATACACTGTCAATCACAATAGATTATGAGTACTTACAGTTCTTCAATAATACACTGTCAATCACAATAGATTATGAGTACTTACAGTCTTGAAGCCATTCTTTCTAAATGAAAAACATTCATGGTTTTTTTAGACATTATTTAAGAAACATATTTTTGTTTAAAAATTTGTTTGTTTCTTCAAATGGATTACAGAATTAAAATATAATAGATAATCAATTATATCTCCTTACCATGGAATTTGCCATGGTACTGGTCTTCTATAGTCTGAATATACCTACCTATTTGTTTTTACCCCCTATTGATTTCAATAACAGAAACCTTTATTGTGATAAAAATGGACATAAATTTATAATCTGAATATGACCAGAGTGACCCTAACACTGGCATTCTCTGTGCTTTTCATGTTTAATACACCCCAGGCAAGTCTCTTTTCCTCAGACAACATTGTGATGTAGTTCATCCTATTCTATAAATTACTATAATGTTGAGTTAAATCTCTTTGCATACATGAACATAGGATTTACACTACTTCTTAAATCCATTTCAAAAGCAAATCTGTAGTTGCCATTTTATTCATGCTAGATTTGACATTGTAAATATCAGAAGCAGATTACATAGTATTTTCTATGTGCATGCATGCACCCCTTCATTGAAAAAAGACTTGTCCAGGAAATGCGAAAACTGGTCAGCATGTTATCTTTAACACTGAAAACTTCCATTTGTAGTGAAACGGGCAGAGGATAATGGTGTTAGGACCCCCTCTGGATATAATCAGGCTTGAAATATTAAATCAATAAATCCAGCCCTGACTGATTTCCAAATTACATCCAGCAATATATGTGCAGCGACAATGATAAAATAAAAATTATTGTAGGTTCAAGCATGCTAGTGCATACAATTTAATATTCACCAGATTCTTCAGTTAATTTCTTCTGGAAATAATTTTCAGCCAATGAGAAACCTTATTTTAAATATAGTTTTAATATACCATCACATGCTGACTGGTACCATAGCTCATAAAATGATTAGTTGCTTGTGACCTAAATGATGGAATCCTATATCTACGTGAAGACCACATTCATCTCACTGACTGCCATCTGATGACATTTTAACATTTTTAATACCAAAAGAACAAAAAAAAATGTCATTGACTGAATCTGCATGGTTGTGGAAGGACTCCTAATTCTGACTAGACAATTTCTCCTAAGAAATTCAACAGATTTATGACTCATTTCTAAGAGTCGGACTGAATCTAATGGTCTGATTCTAACAGTAGGACTGAATCTAACAGTCTGATTCTAAGTCTGACTGAATCTAACAGTCTGATTCTAAGTCTGACTGAATCTAATAGTCTGATTCTAAGTCTGACTGAATCTAACAGTCTGATTCTAACAGTAGGACTGAATCTAACAGTCTGATTCTAAGTCTGACTGAATCTAACAGTCTGATTCTAAGTCTGACTGAATCTAATAGTCTGATTCTAAGTCTGACTGAATCTAATGGTCTGATTCTAACAGTAGGACTGAATTTAATAGTCTGATTCTAAGTCTGACTGAATCTAATAGTCTGATTCTAAGTCTGACTGAATCTAATAGTCTGATTCTAATAGTCTTACTGAATCTAATGGTCTGATTCTAAGTCGGTCTGAATCTAATAGTCTGATTCTAAGTCTGACTGAATCTAATAGTCTGATTCTAAGTCTGACTGAATCTAATAGTCTGATTCTAAGTTTGACTGAGTCTAATGGTCTGATTCTAACAGTCTTACTGAATCTAATAGTCTGATTCTAACAATCTGACTGAATCTAATATTCTTACTCATTCCAATAGTCTGACTCATTCTAATAGTCTGAGTCTGACTCATTCTAATAGTATTACTCATTCTAATTGTCTGACTCTAATAGTCTGACTCATTCTAATAGTATTACTCATTCTAAGTCTGATTCATTCTAATAGTATGACTCATTCTAATAGTCTGACTCATTATAATTAGTATTACTCATTCTAATAGTCTTACTCATTCTAATAGTATTACTCATTCTAATTGTCTGACTCTAATAGTCTGACTCATTCTAATAGTATTACTCATTCTAAGTCTGATTCATTCTAATAGTATTACTCATTCTAATAGTCTTACTCATTCTAATAATCTGACTCATTCTAATAGTATTACTCATTCTAATTGTCTGACTCTAATAGTCTGACTCATTCTAATAGTATTACTCATTCTCAGTCTGATTCATTCTAATAGTATTACTCATTCTAATAGTCTTACTCATTCTAATAATCTGACTCATTCTAATAGTATTACTCATTCTAAAGGTATTACTCATTCTAATAGTTTATCAGATGGATCTGTACAGTGCAGTATTATTACTTACAGTAACATATTCTCCCTCTCTCTGCAACTCAGCTGCACTCATGAAGTATCCAGCAGTCAAGCACTTTCTGTAAAGGAGGATCAGATTCTTGCTGTGCTTATGTGAACTGCATTCTGTGCAAATGTGTGCATCCTTAAGGTTGTGCAAGTAGATAACACCCATGGTTTAATCTAGTGGTCAAAATTTGCAACTAGATTCACTTTCTCCACCCATTATTTGCCTTTTTAATGCAAGTGAGTGATGATGCTCACATTGGAGATTACCAACAATGAAATATAGTTTAAGTCATAGCATCTTCAAATTTTGTATCATTACCTTTACACATTTTTAACTAACCTTTTTCATCAGCACCATATAGCCAGTATTGTGCTGATATGCCGATAAACCCTAATACATACATACCTACCTAAAAATGTATGACTGAAACACTGAGGTTCCTAAACACCTCATCCCACTATTTGACATTCATTGTACAATCTGTAACATAAATATCAAAAAGAGGGGAAGGTTTACTGTCTGGATGTGGATTTTTCTAAAGCATTGCTTCAAAAGTCATAAGTGGGAAATTATCTATTTCAAATTCAGTGTAAATATATGGTGACACATACATGGATCACTGACAATATGATCACTGAAATTTTTTCATTGCATAACAAGTTCTGGTAGTGTTATAGTACAAGGGTTAGCAACCTATTTTACACAACGTGCCACTTTTTCCGGATTAATTACAAAATGAACAAGCATATGCCACCAGTAAGAGAGCAACACTGTTAAAATCGATATTTTTGGCTGCCCTTTGTATGTCACATAAAACCTCTTGATGTGCCACCTTGTGGCATGCATGCCGTAGTTGCTGACCCTGTTCTACCAACTACCAATTATGCCATGACATCATCACCAGTATACATATCTGTGCAATTTACAATGAAATAAAAAAAAAAAAGAGTAAGAAATAAATTTTGCTGACAAGTACTTTGTAAGTATATTTTAATATTTATTGCAATTAATGTTATATTTTTATTTATCATAAACTATGCATTTTTTAAATTTTATTCTTGAGCAAATAAGATTTTTAAATGAGCCACTGTGGTAGCCATATTGGTTGCAAGATTGGCACCATTTTCATTTAGGACAAACTAAACACTGTTAGAGGATTTTTGGTGAAAAACCCAAGCCAATATGATCCATTCAGGAGAATTAGTTACAAGATTTCAATATGTCCATTGTGACAGTCATATTGGATGTTTGCAAGACACCATTATCATTTAGGACCAATCAGATACCATTTCAAGACTTCTAGTGAAAACCCTAGTCAGACTTTAGGAGGAGTGGTAAAAAGATATTCAATGGGATGTTAAACCAGCATCATTTTCATTCAGGACTAACTAGATACCATATCAAGACTTCTAGTGAAAACCCTAGTTAGACTTTAGGAGGAGTTGTAACAAGATATTTGGGATGTTTTAACAGCATCATTTTCATTCAGGACTAACTAGATATAAAAGTCTTCTAATAAAATAAATCACACACAAAATTCAAAATGGCTGCGATACCACCATTTTAATTCTTGACCAGTTAGATATCACAATTAGTCTTCAAATGAAAAAGACAAACTTGAATCCGATTTTCTATCTAAGACGATTAGCAGTAAGACAGCCAAAGTGGGTGTCATATTTGACATCACACTGGCACATTTTTACAACCAACTAGACACCATAAGTAATCCAGTCAAGACCCTGTGCTTATATTACTCTCCCATCTGAAAGCACATCAATAACAAGATTTTCAATATGGCTGCTGTGGTGGCCATATTGGATGTCAAACCAACACCATTTTCATCTAGGACCAAGTAGACATCATAAGTCTTTTAGCAAAAGTGCCTTGTTGGGTCATAACCATCCATTCAGAAGGTATATAATAAAACAATTTTCAAGATGGCTGATCTGGCACCAACACCTAGACTGTGTGATGTTTGTGTGTGTGGTAAGCTTCATGACAAGATTCCAAATAGTTTAGGAGTAGTGAAAACAAATTTGTGTAACAATGACAGACAGACATCAGATGATAAATGATGAATGACAAACAAACAATGGACAACAGGCTATCACACAATCTATTCAAGTCATGAAGAGATATCTATAAAAAAGTTATATATATATATATATGATAGTTAAAATGCAAATGGAAAATACATGGAATGCAGAAGGGATGTAAATAAAATGCAAACGTGGTCAGAATGCAAATGGAAAATACATGGAATGCAGAAGGAATGTAAATAAAATGCAAACAAAATACAGATTTTGTAAATAACCCACTTCTCGGTTTGTATTTTTTGTCAAGCTCTAATGTAAAATATTCATCATAAATATATGTCGATATTTCTTACCTCAGCATTTTATCAGTATCAGAATTTACCTTTCAAAAGAATCCTTGTTTTTACCAATACACTGTGATGGTCTTTAATTTTGAAAACACAGGTAAAGCATTATGTTGTAGGTCATACAAAAATACATTTATAAATGTTGCAATTCAATATATATTTGCAAATTAAAATTAATTTTTATATTTCCCTCATTCTCCCTGAAACTCTCTATTTTATATAAAGGGAAAAGTCAATATTTACTTTTTTATATCTAAACCTAGTATAAGCCCTGTCACTGAATGTGTCTATCATCTAATCCCATCAGATGACTGAATGTGTCTATCATCTAATCCCATCAGATGACTGAATGTGTCTATCATCTAATCCCATCAGATGACTGAATGTGTCTATCATCTAATCCCATCAGATGACTGAATGTGTCTATCATCTAATCCCATCAGATGACTGAATGTGTCTATCATCTAATCCCATCAGATGACTGAATGTGTCTATCATCTAATCCCATCAGATGACTGAATGTGTCTATCATCTAATCCCATCAGATGACTAAATGTGTCTATCATCTAATCCCATCAGATGACTGAATGTGTCTATCATCTAATCCCATCAGATGACTGAATGTGTCTATCATCTAATCCCATCAGATGACTGAATGTGTCTATCATCTAATCCCATCAGATGACTGAATGTGTCTATCATCTAATCCCATCAGATGACTTACTATTGTTTAGTCATGTCTGGGTTGAGCTCAAGGCTCATAGCTTCTTAATCTCATGCACAAACCCTTCAGCTATGAAATGTTTTGAGCCCAAATTTTGAATTTTGACTTAGAATTCATAAAGTTTACTTTCATTAGTTTACATAAGAAAGCTGCAATTACCAACTTTAAGAATTCATAAAATATTTTTACAGTATCACCAGAGTTTAAAATGAATCGAGTTCAAGATAGTTTGTGACTCTAGGGTTTGTGTTGGAGATGGAAAATACAGAATAAAGGTTTCACTTAACATTTTAATCAATAAATTTTTACACAAGTACCAGTTAAAGCAGGGGAGTTAACTTTCAATAGACAGTTTGAAGGCAATATCAAGACAATAATTTACATGCTTTGGTCTGTTAAATTAAAATAACACTGGCACACTGGAAAGGTAGTGAAAATGCAATATATTTGCTATATTTGATGTCGTTATTCTTATTTCTAATGATGGTTAACATCTCATCTCTTACTGTGTCTCCTATTGTACACATGTACACAATACTGAGTTTAGATGATTGCTTAAGTTTACTCCAAAGGACAGTACATGAGACACAATCATTAAAAACAAAATCCCATCAATTAGTCAGTTTGAAAAAGACATGCAATAACCAACAAAAGAGGACATAAATATGGCTCTGTCCTGAACTAAGCAACTTTTGATAACGAGTTACCCACCTAATTGGAACAGTGTCCCTGCCACATGACTGTATTGGCAACTCCTGTCTTTCACATATCTCCTTAAGCTGTCGTCTCACCTCTTGTGCTGTCTTCATGTTTCTCATGTCTATGAAGTTTTCATTACACCATTGCTAGAAAGATACAACAAACTGAATCTGAGTTACTGTAAAGATATCAAACTCAAGGTGTTCTCTAAAATGTAGTTTTCCACCTCAAACTCAAGGGGTTCTGTCCAATATGTAACTGTGAGGGGGCGCTAATTTCAATTATGTAATACTTACAAGCTAAATTTGCATTGCTACTCTTTTCTATGATGGTAAGTCCCCAGTCCAAGCTAAATATTCCCTCCTCAAATTTGTAACTGGAGGGCCAGAAAAGACTAGAACACAACCCTACTAATCTGATTCCTTATTAATATCCAAAATACAGAATACCTTCTTTTAACTTGGCTCAGACTACACGACATCAGATGCAGGAGGGAATCTTTGCAATAGTAGCAGGCAAGTATTACATAATTAAAATTACTTCCCAATAAAACTACATTTTAATAGCAGTAATACATTACAACTACAACTGCAATGCTGAATTTACCAGTTAGGAGGGGGACTAATGACCTGGAAAACATTTCATTCCTAGAGATTAACACAGCTACTTGTATCTGATAAATCAAGGTCAATACTGTATTTTACTAATTAAATATTAGCTTTTACATGTGTTTGTTTTGATTTTTAAATCTTTTGAAGTAAGAATTATAAATCATTTTTTTTATTGTTCAATGCACACGTTTGATAAGATGCTGTATCTGATAGCTGTAATTTTATACTCGCTGCCTTAAATCAATATGTGAGGTAAATAAGGATAGAGAGAAAATATAGAAAAAACAAAAGGTATTCAAACAAAATTAATACTAAAATTGAATGAAAAAAATAATACAAAATAACAGTATCTAAAAACTAAATTAATATTTATTCAAGTCGATCCTTCATTCGAGTACAACTGTTGTTTAAACAGCAGAGGTTCTACTGCATCATTAGCTGCCTGGTAAGCAAGTGCATGCACCAGGTTTGCAGCTTCTGATGGGTTAGGAAGTGCAAGAACTGGGATCTAAGATCAATATTATCACTCTTAAGTCACTGTGTTAATGCCATTATAGTCATAATGGACAATGGTTTAAATAAGAGATTATTCATATGTACTTAAATAACTGATTGGTCTGAACACTCAAACAAAAACATGGCAATCTTGACAGGTGTTTTATTTGTGCTCATATAGATGGAAGTATTCTTTCAGTGTTGTTAGCTGTTTTTTGTTTAGCTGTGTTAAATCCATGAAATGAAATACCCACAAACCAAATCAAAGTTACCAAAGAACTGAAAACAACCCTTTTTTGAAAAACAAGGCATTGATGTTAAGTTTTGCAGGATGGGTGCTTCAAGGGTAAGGTTCTTGAAGCATTGTGTGTTTGTGTGATTTAGATTCTTAATGTAGCTTTAACAATTTTTCAGTAATATCACTATGCTGTCTGCAGTGTGACAGTTTATAGTGATGTCTATAGTGATGTCTAGCACTGGGGCATCATGCTGCAGACATGTAGCATAATAATCCACCCAGTCACATTATCTTGACACCAGGCTGACCAGTCCTAACACTAAACTATTAAGTCTTTGACTCATCTGGGGTTCAAACCCACAACCTGCATCCAAGGTGGATGCTCTAACCACTTAGGCCACTGGAGTGGCTGGTTCTCAAAGGCAGCTGTACTCAATGGTACATGGTTGAGGGTGTGTCAAAGAACACATGAAAAGGTTCCAGTAAGGCATTATTGAGTATGAAATAGTGCTTTCTAAAGCTCAAATACCTGAAAAGATCAGACAGATGAAGATCTAACACAATGGCATAACATCTAGCAAACTTGAGAGTATTAAAATGGACTGAATGTTCTTTAAAGGTTTGCCTATTTTTAATAACAGTGGCCATATGTGATGGCAGATGGGACAACAAATTAAGTTTGAACTTCAGATGATGTTTAAATAATGTTTTAGCTTTCATAAACTGTGGCTGAAAAGGCTGTGGTAATGGCAATATACACCATACAAACTGTGTACTGCAGATAGCTTGCACGATTTTACAAATGTCAACAAATAAAAGATAATGTCTACTCTTATCCAAGTGATTAATCAAAACAGAAAAAACCCAATGAAGCCATTGATTCAACTTTGATCTAGAATTGGTTTACACTTCACACATAATAAAATGAATATGAATTTTAAGCAAATAATAATCATAACATTTGCTTTTCCAACTCTGAATAATCATAACATTTTGCTTTTCCACCTTGAAATTGGTAGAAAGAAGCTGTACATGTAGCTAGGCTGCTCAGTGTGAAATGGCCTGTTTGCAGGATGCATAACTTCAACCATGCTTGTTTTAGTTTATAAATATGTTGCAATTAATGTTTGTCATTTATTTTGTAAAAAAAAAGGTTAAGGTGATGATAGAAATTAGGAAGTTTCTGCAACTTTGTCTACACATTAGAAGATCAAAATATTCCATGAGTCAGAATAAAGATTAAATGTAAAACAAGAAAAGCTATCCTTCACCAGTGTTCTACACAGCAAAACATGATTATATACACTACCAGTGCAGGTGAGAGAACAAATACTTTGAGCAAAAGATTTGTTGAGAACTGTGAGGTAGATAAACATACAACATTAATAAATATATCTAGTATCACCTTTGTAAGCGTTATTATCCATTTCTAATGTAAAGAAACTTTTTCTTTCTTTCTTCTTATGGAAGAAGTATTAGCAAAAGTCAAACAATAGGCCCCAGTAGGCTTTAAATTGCTTATATATAACTCATAACATAACAATCATTTCACTCAGCAGGCTTATTTTAAGAACATATACTATATAAACTATTTCTCTGTTGAATTGATGCAAGATCCTGATGATGTAAGCAAATTATTTTAAGTCTGATGAAAACTGGATCAGCCAATCTGATGCAAGATTACCTCATTAGTGTGTGTGGACCTCACTCATTACCAAACTAATCTAAGACCTTAACGATATAAACATAAATCACAATTTATCAGAAATATGTCCTACATTGTGCAGCAACATGGTTAACTTATCACATGCAAGATCACCTAATTATTGTGTGCAGATCATGCTAATTATTGTGTGCAGATCATGCTAATTATTGTGTGCAGATCATGCTAATTATTGTGATTCTAATTATTGTGTGCAGATCATGCTAATTATTGTGTGCAGGTCATGCTAATTATTGTGTGCAGATCATGCTAATTATTGTGTGCAGATCATGCTAATTATTATGATGCTAATTATTGTGTGCAGGTCATGCTAATTTTTTTTATTGTCATGCTAATTATTGTGTGCAGGTCATGCTAATTATTTTTTCCTTGTCATGCTAATTATTGTGTGCAGGTGATGCTAATTATTTTTTTCTTGTCATGCTAATTATTGTGTGCAGGCCATGCTAATTATTGTGTGCAAATTATTGTGTACAGATCATGCTAATTATTGTGTGCAGATTTTGCTAATTAGTATGTGCAGATCATGCTAATTATTGAACTCCAAGATTTGGATGATATGAACCCACACTCGATCTTTGATTTAAATTGGATCAGAAATATGGACCACATATTGGTCAACAAGTAAGCATTACTGGAAAGATGATGTATGACAGATGCAGATAATAAACAGGTCAACATCATGAAATTAAAATTACTGAAATCTAATTGGTCTAATATATTAGCACACTGAGGCTGATTTGCTTGCTATATATCACTTACTTTATTGCCATTAACACTCTTGAATGCTCGGTAGATATTCAAAAAGGTGATATGGTCCCCATCACTGGAAATAAACTTTTGTCTAACTTTCATGGCTTGCTCTCGCTGTGAAAAAAAAGGCTGAATCATCATCACTTTTATCATCATCAATATCACTACCAAGATGAACAAAACCATCACCCTCATCATTGTTGCTTTTATCATTTGTTACCATTATCATTGTTCTTGCATGGAGAGGTTTCTCCAATAGGAAGCATACCATAATAACAATTGTTCTTTTTCTTCATGACCGCTCCGGTGGCCTAGTGGTTAGAGCGTCAGCTGTGGAAGCGGGAGGTCATGGGTTCGATCCCCAGCTGAGTCATTCCAAAGACTTACAAAAATGGTACTAACAGCTGCCTCGCTTGACACTCAGCATTAAGAGGTTAGTGTTAGGACTGGTCGGCCTGGTGTGTCAGGATAATGTGACTGGGTGGGAAATCATGCTACATGTCTGCGGCATGATGCCCCAGTGATAGACATCACTATAAATTGCCTCACTGCAGACATCATAGCGATATGACTGAAAAATTGTTAAAGCTACGTTAAAAATCCTAATCAAACAAACAAACTTTTTTTTCATGAAAAGAAATAAACTCCATGACATGCAGATGCTTGGCCTAAATAATCTGACATAGAAATACAATACCAATAAGAAATCAACTCCATGACATGCAGATGCTTGGCCTAAATAATCTGACACAGAATTACAATACCAACAAGAAATCAACTCCAACTCCATGACATGCAGATGCTTGGCCTAAATAATCTGACACAATTACAATACCAACAAGAAATCAACTCCATGACATGCAGATGCTTGGCTTAAATAATCTGACACAGAAATACAATATGAATAGGAAATCAACTCCATGACACAGAAATATAATCCTGTTAAGACAACAATCCAGTATTTGAGAATTTTACAATTTTAATATTCAACTGTCACAAAAAATTGTTCCTTAATAGCAATGTGTCAGCAAATGGATATGCAACAGGCGAAACTCCATTTGCATCATTCAATGCTCAAAACACAAGACAGTTATCCATAATGTAAGACGCTTCTAAACATTATGTCAAAAATAAAATTGTAATTGTCTTAGACACGATGTCAGAGGGAGAAACGTAACATCACAATGGCATCATAAAGTCAGTATATTGTTAACTTTAATGCCACAAATTCTGAGCTGTGACCGATTCAAATTTGTTTCTGTCTTATTGACTTTAACAATGTAGCAACTTCTCATGACACTGACTTTTACAGGTGAGGAGTTTACAAATATGGCCAGATTAAAAATAACACATGATGCAATAAATACAACTATTTTGCCACCTGCAGTTCTCTTTCCTTTAAAAGCTTGTAAAAATGTACAAAACATTTATTAAACATTTTTGAGCCATTCATGATTTAGGTACCACAGACAAATTGTATTACACTACAGTAAAACCTGTTATGAGACTGCCCCTTCTGCCAACCAAAAGCAGTCTCTCAAGACAGGTGGTCTCTCAAAAGAGGTGTGTGAAAATTTACTGGTTTTCAGAGTCAATAGTTAGCATTGTTGAAAAATAAATAATACTCCTACTCACTTTACATGTATCATATCCTTTATTCATAAATCTTGTTAAATATTGCATGCATTCCTCTCAAAATATCTTTATATAATAAAGAATATACATCTATCAAACAACGAGAATAAAATGTATATTTCACCATCACATTAATATATTCAAAAAATGAACAGTTAGATATGATGTATATATCTTATTCTATACACTTTTTCACATGCTTTTTAATAAATCCATTATACTTCTTTGTTGACAAGTTTTACTCAGCTGTTTGGTCTGAACATGTATCTCCATTTTTGAGCAAAGAAGCAAAATTTTGTCTTTGATTACATTTTGAACTTGCATTTTACCGACACTTAAGCTGACTGCTATTTTGTGATGTGGTCTCCCCTTTTTCATTTCTTTCAATGACATTAATCCTTTCCTCCAGTGTTAAATATTTTCTATTTTAACAGCGAAGGTTCTGCCATTGTTATTAGTGTTGACGTTATAAAGACTATCGGTTTTGATCAGGTTTTGGGGAAATGTGGAATAAATACATATTATGTACCAATGAATGAAACCAAAAGACATAAACAGTACATTTATTCTGAGACGAAGTTTAAATCAACAGCGTAATAGCTTGATAAACAAAGGTTGCGACCATCTGCACCCAGGTAAACAGAGGGTGGCTTGGTGAAACACTAACAAAAGAAATAAAAAATAATTTTTAAAAAATCCGGAAATGATTCTCACTTACTATTATTAAAGACAATGAGCTTGTCCACCCTCCAGGCATTATGGATTAACTGGAAAGACAAACGATGTACTCAAACCTACACTGAAGCCCTTTCAAACGATTTTTCACTGGGACATAAGGACTACCGGCATTTTGTGAGTTTTCATAAAGATAAAGAAAAAACACAAACCTCTAAATGGACTGTGTATATCCATCATTACTCATTTTGATGTTACTCATACTGGCTATTCACATGACTTTGGCATTACAATGACGGTTAGTGACATGTACTTTAGTATGGTTTACTGCAGTTTACAAATGACACCATACGCTGGAGTTGTAAATTTCATAAAACTGGTAGCAAGACAAATTCTTTTTAAATACTTTATTAGAGCAATCTCTTTGTTACGAAGGATTAAATGATGGTTAGAGGTGTTTATCTCAATATATGGTTGTTCAACTATAGTGTTAATTATCTGCACTTTGTTGCATACTACATTTATCCTGAGCTCTAGTGTTTACAAAGGATTAAGTTACAGTCAGTGGTGTCAATCTTTTTTTCTTTTTTTTGGCGATGGGGTCGTTCATAGCAGTGTCAAAATGCATATTTTGCCAAGAAATCGCAGTCGCTGGTCACGTTCAGCAGGTGGTTGTTCATAACAGAGCATTTATATAGTAAAATCGACCCGTGCATTACGATTGTGGTCGGAAATGACAGGTGGTCGCTCATAGCAGATGTCGCTCAAGACAGGTTTTACTGTATTTTCTTAAGCCTGTTTTGAAGTCTCTATGTGTTCCAACTTCTATCTACTCTACCAGTCATCATATTACCTTGTTTGGAGGGGTGTAGAGAACAGAATCCACAGACAATACAGACACAATGGTCAAAATCTCCTCCCTGAAATTAAACAAAATACCCAAAATTAGTCAACACAAGTTTTTGAAAGCAAAACTGTTAACAATGAGTGCATCACAAAGAGCTCCACTCTCTACAAATTGATTCGTAGGGCTTTACACAGTCAAAGTTATGCAAAGATGGACATTCATGGATGGTAACTCTTCTAAATGATGACATGGAATACTTTGAATCCAACTCCTTTCATGTCTCATCAATACAGGCAACAACCCATGTAAAATATTTTAAAGTTCATAGATGAGGGGTGGGGTACTAATTGTAATTATGTAATACCTGCCATCATTTATATTACCATCTCTTTTCATGCTGTTAGTCCCGAGTCCAATGTGAATATTCCCTACTCCATTTAGTAATTGAAGGTCTAAAATGAAATAAAACAAGATCCCAGTCTGATTCTTGTATCATTGATTTCATTTCGAATACGATTCATGTTTTGACTCGGATAGAGACTGATGGAATCAGAGCATTGAAGGAGGAGTGAATTAAAAAATAACAGCAGTTAAGTATTACATAATATAAATAAATTTTACCTTCCCAAAAATTACATTTTGAAAGCAGCAATACAATACCTGCTATTAATGCATTGGTAAATTTACTAACATAATGGCAGGCTGATGACCTATATATAAGCTGTCAAAATGAACTTACCATCTGTTGTAGTTGGTTGCTACACTGCATGCTGGGGGATGGCTTGACAATTCTGATAAGCTGATACAACCCGACCTAATGCACATATGCCTTTGTTCTTGTGAGACATGGATAGAAGGCAGAACAAAGAATGATTTGAGTGAGACTACCAGAAAACATACTATATGATGGCTATGGCATCGGCCAGTAAAGAATTATTAAAGACAGGCCCAAGATGCAGAAACAGCCCTAACCTTGTGGGCTTTGATTCTCAGTGAGACAATATGCTCCTATGACAGTATAATCCCACCTCAAGATGGTGGCTGCCAAATTATAAAATCACCTTTGAATGGGAAGAAGAGACAGATGAGATTAATTAATTTTCTTTAGATTAGGCCAATCAGAAGCATAAATAACCCTAAAAGAACAGAGAAGGACATCCTGATCATCCCCAGCAAAAGTGTAACTGAAAAAAGGAATATTAAAAAAGGATTAAAGACTACTGAAGGCAGCTGATTTTGGCCAGAAACCCAGGCTGGTAAAGACAATTGACATATTCATAATTACCAACTGAAGGCAGCTGATTTTGGCCAGAAACCTAGGCTGGTAAAGACAACTGACATATTCATAATTACCATTGAATCATCAACTCTTTTCTACTGATAAGGCATGAATTTCCCCTTTTCTCCCTGCTGATGCTAAGGAGAGAAAACTTTCTGAAGGCTGATGTTCTCAAAATCATATCATTATAGATGTTGTAAATTGCTTTAGAGTTTCTAAAGATTAGGCACTATACAAAGTCCACATTATTATGATTATTATTTATTAATGCTCAACAGTGTACTAGTTAATATTGAAAAGTAAAATCTCTTCTTTTGTCTCGATCACAGTATCTGAATATCCATTTGTTTTCTATTTAAGTCTCTGTTAAGGGTCTCATCATGCAATATTACAAATCCATCTGAATTATTCTTTTTTTTCAACAGATCATAAAAGTATGGACCCAGGACAAATGTGCTTATATACAACATCTTATCTGAACCTCAGCTCACTTTCTTATTGAATTCGCTATCTGGAAACATTTGCACAAACAGTTCTGCAATAGTAGTGGAATATTTGAAAGAATCATGTGTGAAACCACTGTTAGAGCACCAAGAACCTCTGCATTTAAAGTGTCATCAGTAGTGACACACTGCAGATTAAAATTTTAACCGGATGTAAGAAGATAAGCAAAATATAGATTGAGATAGTGGCCCATATTCACTGCTATTTTTGATGATTGTTTATTGCAAGGTATAATTTGAGATGCAGGTGGTGATGATAATGTTATTATCACAAAGAGTTTCTTTGACAAGATTTAATCACTTCACATGTCTTGAACAATGAAGCATCAATGACACATTTTGCCTCTCCATACATTTCTCTCTTGTGTATTGCCAATTTCATATGTGATGTCAAGGCGGGCTAACCCATACTGGAAATGTTGATATACTTTAAAAAGAAGAGTAGAAACATTACCAATGAATACCAAATACTGCATGTAATATCAGAGACATTACCAATGAATACCAAATACTGCATGTAATATCAGAGACATTACCAATGAATACCAAATACTGCATGTAATATCAGAGACATTACCAATGAATACCAAATACTGCATGTAATATCAGAGACATTACCAATGAATACCAAATACTGCATGTAACAATAGAAACATTACCAATGAATACCAAATACTGCATGTAACAGCAGAGATATACCAATAAATACCAAATACTGTATGTAACAGCAGAGACATTACCACTGAACACCAAATACTGCATGTAATATCAGAGACATTACCAATGAATACCAAATACTGCATGTAATATCAGAGACATTACCAATGAATACCAAATACTGCATGTAACAATAGAAACATTACCAATGAATACCAAATACTGCATGTAACAGCAGAGATATACCAATAAATACCAAATACTGTATGTAACAGCAGAGACATTACCACTGAACACCAAATACTGCATGTAATATCAGAGACATTACCAATGAATACCAAATACTGCATGTAACAGCAGAGACATTACCAATAAATATCAAATACTGCATGTAACAATAGAAACATTACCAATGAATACCAAATACTGCATGTAATATCAGAGACATTACCAATGAATACCAAATACTGCATGTAACAGCAGAGACATTACCAATAAATATCAAATATTGCATATAACAGCAGAGACATTACCAATAAATATATATCAAATATTGTATATAACAGCAGAGACATTACCAATAAATATCAAATATTGTATATAACAGCAGAGACATTACCAATAAATATCAAATGCTGTATGTAGTATCAAATACATTATTACTGAATACCAAATACTGCATGTAACAGCAGAGATATACCAATAAATACCAAATACTGTATGTAACAGCAGAGACATTACCACTGAACACCAAATACTGCATGTAATATCAGAGACATTACCAATGAATACCAAATACTGCATGTAACAGCAGAGACATTACCAATAAATATCAAATACTGCATGTAACAATAGAAACATTACCAATGAATACCAAATACTGCATGTAACAGCAGAGACATTACCAATAAATATCAAATACTGCATGTAACAATAGAAACATTACCAATGAATACCAAATACTGCATGTAACAGCAGAGACATTACCAATAAATATCAAATACTGCATGTAACAATAGAAACATTACCAATGAATACCAAATACTGCATGTAACAGCAGAGACATTACCAATAAATATCAAATATTGCATATAACAGCAGAGACATTACCAATAAATATCAAATATTGTATATAACAGCAGAGACATTACCAATAAATATATATCAAATATTGCATATAACAACAGAGACATTACCAATGAATACCAAATACTGCATGTAACAGCAGAGACATTACCAATAAATATCAAATATTGCATATAACAGCAGAGACATTACCAATAAATATATATCAAATATTGTATATAACAGCAGAGACATTACCAATAAATATCAAATGCTGTATGTAGTATCAAATACATTATTACTGAATACCAAATACTGCATGTAACAGCAGAGATATACCAATAAATACCAAATACTGTATGTAACAGCAGAGACATTACCACTGAACACCAAATACTGCATGTAATATCAGAGACATTACCAATGAACACCAAATACTGCCTGTAACGGCAGAGACATTACCAATAAATATCAAATACTGTATGTAACAGTAGAGATATTACCACTGAATACTAAATACTGCATGTAATATCAGAGACATTACCAATGAATACCAAATACGGCCTGTAACAGCAGAGACATTACCACTGAATACAAAATACTGCATGTAACAGCAGAGACATTACCACTGAATACTAAATACTGCATGCAATATCAGATATTGCTTGTAATGGCAGAGACATTACCATTGAACACCAAATAAAAATGTAATATCAGAGATATTACCACTGAACACCAAATACTGCATGTAATATCACAGATGTTACCAGTGAATACCAAATACAGCATGCAACTGCAGAGACATTACCAATAAATATCAAATACTATATCTAACAGCAGAGACATTACCACTGAATACCAAATACTGCCTGTAACTGCAGAGACATTACCACTGAATACCAAATACAGCATATCTATCATAATATAATTTCCTTATACGCATCTGGTAAGATGTTTTTAATAAATAAATCAATGAAATCATCTTATTGCACAATTGCAAAGTGTCAAGAGTTTAATTATGGCAGTTGATCTAGAAGTCAAGCATGATCCGATTTAGCTTTGTCAATATTTATGAATGTTGTAAGTTCTGTTATGCTAACAGCAAAATGATTGTACACATTTTCATTTTGATGGAAGGATTTATTAGTTTATGGGGAACTGCACATTCACTATCACTGCATAGAATATGATTCAGACTACTAATTATCACTTTCAGAAAAATTCAGCGATAATGTGATACAAATCTGTCCTTCTACATGTAGTATCATTAAACTCTTCATACAATGCTTGAAACATGGTTGCTTAGTGGTTAGCATACCAGACTTGTGACCAAAAGAGTGCAGGTTAAAAAATCCTACAATCAGACCAGTCTAATATAGCTACTGAGATGTGTCTAGACAAAGCAATTTACTCCAATTTCCTCTGCACTAAATAACCTGCTCATGTTGATGAGATGTAAAACACTGAACCAAACCAAATGCTACAATGAAAAAACTAGACACATGGAACTCCTGCAGATGATGATTTTGTCAATACTTTTAGAATTCTAATTTCATTCCTGATGTGATTTTACATCAACTTCAAAGAAGAAGGAGTTTGTTGCATTGCATGTTTGTAAAATGCATAATCAAAGACCAAAGTGTCAACACGTATCAGACAGGGACACATGGGAACTGGAAGGGGCCTTTTAATTATGAGATAGGAAAGATAATCATGATGGTATTTAGGAAGCATTTCTTTCCTTAGGTACTAGTATTATCTTCTATACAGCATATAGGAGGGAAAGATTTTTTTCTGAGAGCTTGATTCTGGAATTAACAGAAATTAAATTTCTTACATATATGTGATCTGGTAATGTATGGTACTGAAAATTCCAGTGTTGGGAACTACACTATCAAGTGCACAAAATATTTGTAAGGGAATACATTAACGTTTAATCTATAATAAATGTTCTACACAATGCAATAAATTTTTTATGCAAATGTAAAGTGCTAATCAACTCTAGTGTCATCATTAACTAGAAAATATAAGACTGAATACCTGTAGCCATTGTAAGATAATGAATGACTGTAACCACTGTAAGATGCTGAATGCCAGTAACCGTTGTAAGATACTGAATGCATGTAACCACTGTAAGACACTGAATACATGTAACCACTGTAAGATAATGAATGCCAGTAACCATTGTATGACACTGAATGCATGTAACCATTGTATGACACTGAATACATGTAACCACTGTAAGACACTGAATACATGTAACCACTGAATGCCAGTAACCATTGTATGACACTGAATGCCTGTAACCACTGTAAGACACTGAATACATGTAACCACTGTAAGATACTGAATGCCAGTAACCATTGTATGACACTGAATGCATGTAACCATTGTATGACACTGAATACATGTAACCACTGTAAAATACTGAATGCCAGTAACCATTGTATGACACTGAATGCATGTAACCATTGTATGACACTGAATACATGTAACCACTGTAAGACACTGAATACATGTAACCACTGTAAGATACTGAATGCCAGTAACCATTGTATGACACTGAATGCATGTAACCATTGTATGACACTGAATGCCTGTAACCACTGTAAAATACTGAATGCATGTAACCACTGTAAGGCACTGAATACATGTAACCACTTTAAGATACTGAATGCCAGTAACCAATGTTGGACACTGAATGCCTGTAACCACTGTAAGACACTGAATGCATGCAGCCACTGTAAGACACTAATGCCTGTAACAACTGTAAGACACTGAATGCCTGTAACAACTGTAATACATTTAATGCCTGCAATCACTGTATGACACTGAATACCTGTAACCACTGTAATTTAATGAATACCTGTAACCATTGTAAGACACTGAATGGCAGTAACCCTTTGAAGATGCATTTTTATAGTACTCACAAGCAATGAAAATCTTTGGCAGTGAGAATAACTTTAGATAGTCTTGGATCCAGGGGGAATGCTGCCATCTGACGACCAAGTGGAGTTAACTGCAAAGGAAAACAAATGTGTAATTACAAAATAACAAATGCATCATATGAAAAAATGTTTCAGATATTCAATGTAATCCATAACCATTTTTTCTTATAATGAAAACCAACTTCAATATTTTCCTAAACAACTGTTGTACACACATTGTCAAGAAAGCTGCCTAGTCATATAATTAAAATGCCACTCTCACTTAAGCAAAAAACTACTTTTGAAAGGAATTCCTTCAGTTTTTAGTTAACTCATTTGTTTCCCAGACAAACTACATATAGTATGACATTTCTGATGGCTGACTGCTTATTTTAGACCACATACCTGTCATTATCACTTTGTCATCAAATCAGGCATTATCTTATATTAATGTTCTCAAAGTTTAAACCAATCTAATATTGTAACATGATAAGAGTTTCAAATTAGCCACTGTGACAGCCAAATTGGATGATATGATCAGAAGCATTTTACTTCGGACAATTAAGATACAATCAGAAGACAGTAGGTGAAAAGCCCATGTTGATATGACCAACTATTCAGTAGAATGTGTAACAAAATATGTCACTAATAATATGTTCAATGTGCCATCTGGGACCAAAATGGTACCATTTTCATTCAATACCAACTAGGTAACATAATTAGAAAGATGGCTATATTGGATGTTTGATTTGAACCATTTTCATTTTTATAGCAACTAAACAACATATGAAGTCTTCTAATGAAAACCCAATATTAATATTACTTTCTGCCAAGGGGGATAATCCATGAGATTTTCTAGGTACCACTATGGAGTCCATACTGAATATAAGAATGGAACAATTTTAATTTAAGACCAACCTGACACTTTAAGAAGTCTTCCAGTGAAAAGTTGGTGCTGATAACATTATCCATTCAGGAGGAGTAGCAATCAGGGCTGTTATGGTGGCCATATTGGATGTCAAATTGTAAAATGGCTCGTAGTGAAAGACCATGTATAATAGACATTCTATTCAGGTGGAGTAGTAAAAATATTTTTAAGATGGCCACTGATGACTATTATGGATGTCGGCACCATTTTCATTTAGGACCAATTAAATATCATAAGATGTATTTAATTCATATTTCATGTTTATATGACTATTGGATGTCTGGTTGGTACCATCTTCATTTAGGACCAATTAAACATCATAAGATGTATTTAATTAATATTTCATGTTTATATAACTTTCCATTCAGAAGGAGTAGAATGACAAGATTTGCAAGCAGCCATATTGGATGTTAGATTGGCACCATTGTCATTTAGGACCATACAAGAAGTATTTTAGTAAAAAACAAATTTTAAAAAGACCATCCATTCAGGATTAATAAAAATAACAAGTTTTTCAAGAAAACTGCTGTGGCTAGATATTGAGATGAATGTATCATCCAAGTAGTTTACGTATAGCAATAATAAACTTGAGCAAACAGATGGAGAGACATCAAAAGATGTCAAACAACAGCCTAACCCATAAAATCTGGTCTTGAATTTAAAAATACATTCACTACATCATTTGGCTTTTTTCCCCACTAGAATGAATGTCTAAGCTTAAGTGCAGGGAAGGGGGCATGGAAGGGTGTAACAATATTATCATTAGGAAAATATGAAAGAAACTTTCAAATCTAAAAATGGGTTCTTTGATCAAATATGTTACGCAATCATAGTATATTAGGAGAATAGGGGGAGAAAAAAAAAAGATTAGAAGTTACATCCCTTACCCTGGCTCTAACCCCAGACATCAAGATATGTGATACAGCTTCAAGTTTCATGTGAGATGTGGACCAGGGTTAGCATATAATTTCTGCATGGATGTAGTTTAGAGAAAATAGTTTAAATCCTTCAAATCTAGTGAAAATAAAGTAATCTGTATTGTTTCAAAGCTGCTGAATGACCTATCAATACATCCTACTGTTCCACCAGGTTAAACAGTTTTCTTAAGGATGAAAAGCTAACGCCATCTTATGATTTGATGATATCAGTTATTTTGACTAAAATATTACGGCAAATGCCCTAATGTGATGAGCCAAAATGCGAAAGAAATTCAACTTTATGTGGGTTTAAGTTCGTTGTAGACTGAACAGACAACAAAGCCTAAGCAGAAATGACATCCATTCCTCCTCTGAGTGGTAAGGACCAGCAAGATCTACCATTTCTGATTCGTTCAGCTTACTTCAGATACATTTAAAGAGCCCTCATTGATTAAAAAAAAAAAAAAAAAAACACAGAATGAAGGACCAAAAGAAGGCAGTGCAATCAAGACAAAGGGTTGATTCCCATTTAATAAGGCACCTGTTCTTGCTGATGAAAATCAGGGAACAACATGTGATAAATCAAACCTTCTTGGTGGGAATTGCTGCTGTAGCCAAGTTGACTTAAAAGCTGGTCTGGTACAAGAGTTGAACAATGAAGGATCTGGTGAAAACATTTAAATGGTGTGTTAATTAACCTTGCCAGAACTCATGAAATATACCATCACAGAAAAAAGACCAAAGCCTTTGGCCAAGGCATGTCAAAATTCACAAGAAGGGTTGTGTCTTTGTTGTGGCTGATAACCTCCCATCCATGAAGACAAAATGTATAGGATGTTGGAATGGTAGCCCTTCATTGTGATGAATGATAACTTCTACTCAAATTGCAATTAAGTCAGGTATTTGTGGTACTGGGGATTTATAGGACAGCTGAGCTCTGCTCACACCATTAGGAAAAAACTCTCCATTTTCCTTGTACAAATTCTGGCTCAAAGAGTTTTTTTTCCTCCTGAGACCATGTTTGAAATGAAACAGATGTATTGGTACAGCATCATTGGTTGTAGATGAAAACCTGCATTTGTGTTTGTATAACAGACTGAAGACATACCAACATCAAATTCACTATTACAGCTAAAACAATTGTGAGAAATGAGCATCAAACATAAAATTTAACTAAGGTCATTATGTCTGACATGCTATTTAAATTAGGGAGAAGTATCGATCAAGATACATATCCATATTTCATGATTTTAAATTGGATAGTATGCATAAAGCATGCCTGGAATCTATCATGAGCTAAATACAACAACTTATATATACAGTCCTACTCATTTTATGTCGACATCCTCAGGCCCAAGGAAATATTGTTGACATAGGTGGATGTCGAGATAAGTGTTGGGGGGGGGGGGGGGGGGGTCTGAAAAAAAGTTTCAAATTAAATATCAGTAAGAAGTGACCTATCATCAGTGAGTAGCATTTACACTTTGAGAAACAAAATGAAAGTTTTTAGTGCATGAAGATAAAAACCAGTGTGAAATAAACTTGTATATTGACAAATTACATTTTGGTTATCTTTGTGTAATAAAATCCACAATAAAATATTGCATCGGTCACCTCCTGATATGAAAAACATTATGATATTCAATGTCGGCATTAGCACATGGTTGCATAGATTTTGGTCTGACAGTCTGTTTCTATCTTATTGAGGCTATTCACAGGGAAATGAAAACCTGTCAACAAGTTGGTTTAAACAGAACATGAATTCTCCACAAATCCTTTTGTATCTGATGTTATGACAAACTTTAAAGCTACTTAACCAACCACTTGTTGCAGCAAAGTTCTCCACACCAACTGTTTTCGCAAATTCTTTCACATTTTTATTATTATATCATGATCTATGGATAAGGTGGAATGTGCAATGCGGGTTTCATTGAATCATTTTGCCATGGCTTCCTCCACATCTTCAAATTTAGCAGTCTTCTGCTTCTTCCTTTTGTGAGAGCAGTTACCTTCAATGTAGTCTTTCTTTATAGAATCAGCAGCCTTCATCCATCCTGACAGGGTGTTATGTTTAAGCAAAATGTTTCACAAACATAATTGCGAGATGCTCTGCCTTCAACTTCCTTAGCAGTCAGTTATTTAGTTTCCAGAGACTGTACATTTCATCTATGCTTTACACTGCTGTTGGTAGCCATCATAAATGTAAATTAAGTTAAAAACAAAACTTTCACAGTGCAAGAAACTTGTTTTAATCATTGATCACTTAAGAAAATGCAAGAATCTATTAGATTTCATTGCTATAACTTAAGTCGCAATGAGAGGCCAATCAAGACAAAGGGTTGATTCCCATTTAATAAGGCACCTGTTCTTGCTGATGAAAATCAGGGAACAACATGTGATAAATCAAACCTTCTTGGTGGGAATTGCTGCTGTAGCCAAGTTGAATTAAAAGCTGGTCTGGTACAAGAGTTGAACAATGAAGGATCTGGTGAAAACATTTAAATGGTGTGTTAATTAACCTTGCCAGAACTCATGAAAGATACCATCACAGAAAAAAGACCAAAGCCTTTGGCCAAGGCATGTCAAAATTCACAAGAAGGGTTGTGTCTTTGTTGTGGCTGATAACCTCCCATCCATGAAGACAAAATGTATAGGATGTTGGAATGGTAGCCCTTAATTGTGATGAATGATAACTTCTACTCAAATTGCAATTAAGTCAGGTATTTGTGGTACTGGGGATTTATAGGACAGCTGAGCTCTGCTCACACCATTAGGAAAAAACTCTCCATTTTCCTTGTACAAATTCTGGCTCAAAGAGTTTTTTTTCCTCCTGAGACCATGTTTGAAATGAAACAGATGTATTGGTACAGCATCATTGGTTGTAGATGAAAACCTGCATTTGTGTTTGTATAATAGACTGAAGACATACCAACATCAAATTCACTATTACAGCTAAAACAATTGTGAGAAATGAGCATCAAACATAAAATTTAACTAAGGTCATTATGTCTGACATGCTATTTAAATTAGGGAGAAGTATCGATCAAGATACATATCCATATTTCATGATTTTAAATTGGATAGTATGCATAACGCATGCCTGGAATCTATCATGAGCTAAATACAACAACTTATATATACAGTCCTACTCATTTTATGTCGACATCCTCAGGCCCAAGGAAATATTGTTGACATAGGTGGATGTCGAGATAAGTGTTGGGGGGGGGGGGTCTGAAAAAAAGTTTCAAATTAAATATCAGTAAGAAGTGACCTATCATCAGTGAGTAGCATTTACACTTTGAGAAACAAAATGAAAGTTTTTAGTGCATGAAGATAAAAACCAGTGTGAAATAAACTTGTATATTGACAAATTACATTTTGGTTATCTTTGTGTAATAAAATCCACAATAAAATATTGCATCGGTCACCTCCTGATATGAAAAACATTATGATATTCAATGTCGGCATTAGCACATGGTTGCATAGATTTTGGTCTGACAGTCTGTTTCTATCTTATTGAGGCTATTCACAGGGAAATGAAAACCTGTCAACAAGTTGGTTTAAACAGAACATGAATTCTCCACAAATCCTTTTGTATCTGATGTTATGACAAACTTTAAAGCTACTTAACCAACCACTTGTTGCAGCAAAGTTCTCCACACCAACTGTTTTCGCAAATTCTTTCACATTTTTATTATTATATCATGATCTATGGATAAGGTGGAATGTGCAATGCGGGTTTCATTGAATCATTTTGCCATGGCTTCCTCCACATCTTCAAATTTAGCAGTCTTCTGCTTCTTCCTTTTGTGAGAGCAGTTACCTTCAATGTAGTCTTTCTTTATAGAATCAGCAGCCTTCATCCATCCTGACAGGGTGTTATGTTTAAGCAAAATGTTTCACAAACATAATTGCGAGATGCTCTGCCTTCAACTTCCTTAGCAGTCAGTTATTTAGTTTCCAGAGACTGTACATTTCATCTATGCTTTACACTGCTGTTGGTAGCCATCATAAATGTAAATTAAGTTAAAAACAAAACTTTCACAGTGCAAGAAACTTGTTTTAATCATTGATCACTTAAGAAAATGCAAGAATCTATTAGATTTCATTGCTATAACTTAAGTCGCAATGAGAGGCCAACTTTATAGGACCAAATAAAATCCTGTTGTTAGTTTTTTTCTGACCGCGACATTAAAGCATGTCAGCAAAATCAACTAAATGTTGAATAAAGTCCAGGTTTGAACTGGCCGCTTGCCAACATAAATGATTAGGCAAGAAAATTAAAGCCTGCCAGCAAGATCTAATTGTTGAACAAAGTATGGGTTGGAACTGGCAGCTGGTCAACATAAATGAATAGAAAACAAATGATTTGTTCAAACTGGGACCAAAGGCTTCTGTTGACATGTGTGTTTATTTTTTTATCTCGACATCGATATAAGCTTTACAATTTTGGTAGTAATAGTAGACCGAGGGACTGGGGCTTTGCTTTTTTGTTGAAATAGGCAGCTTATCAACATAAGTGATGTTGATATGAGTACACCACTTGCTCGCTACCTTGCACCCTGATAACTCACAAACCCACCTATAACATGGTGTCCGGCGTTAATCCCAATTTTTCCCCAAAGAAAATATATTTTAAATCTTTCAAAATATGCTGAACATAAAAAAAATTATGATAAGAATTGGTAAATTAAACCTTTATACATTTCTCGTTTTATCATCAAAAATGGTGTTTAATGCCTATAAAGATAGATTCCATATTGTAAAATTTTCAAGTTCTAAATAAGATATCACATATTATGTTAGGATTTATTTGTTGATAAATAGTCATCAATATACTGTAAATAAACAGTCTGGTGAAATAACGATCAATGAAAATGTCTGGTAAATGATAACACGTGGCAGAGAAATCAGGGAATAACACAAACAATTAACTGATTGTTTTCCAAAGTGTTTTCAAAAAAGTGTATTGACAATTGTCAAGTGTATCACAACCGTAATTTTTATTATTGTGTTAAAATTTGTAGACCCATTAAATTTATGGTAATAATTAACACTTGTTTTTGTTTTTCATTTTACTTCTACCACAATCAAATCTATCGATCGATCAATCGACATTGTTTCTCAAGAAGAGAGTTGATCTTTTGTATTAAAATATATGTCTAATTATGATCAAAATATAAAACTAGAATGTATCCAACACAAAAATTAGTGATATAGTACCTAATGACATAAGCAACACAGCCCAAGATCAATTCATCTGTGACACTAAATCTCTGAGGTAAAAACTCGAGAATGTTTTACTCTGCATGCCATCAAACAGCTTCTACAATGTCTTGGATAAAAAAAATTGTGTTCGAAAGTGAGACTTGCAGAAATGACTCTAATCTCATGAACTGTAATCCTCATGAGACATTTCTGATCTTGAGAGATCTCACAATACACCAAGCATATAACCCACTTCAACCACAAAGCAAGGTCTTGATTGTTTTCACACCTTGACTTCGAGGAAGTGCTATTTGCGCATGTCACAACTTGTCTCTGTGTGTCTCAAGTAGTGCTTGAGGGTGCAGAAGTCAGGCTACTCTGATCTGGTGAGATGTCAGAGTACACCAAGCATATGACCCCCTACAGCCAGGAATAAAGGGAGTGAAGTGTGATATCCTGTGTTCTGTCTCACAGAGATTGCTTGAAACTTCAAAGCATTAAGCCACATAAGAGAGGTATTGCTCATGCCATGACTTGTCTCTGTGTGTCTTACTTAGTGTTTGAGGATGTAGACAGGATCTTGCATGGCTGCCTCTCTAGTCTTATCTATAAGAAAGAGAGGACAAATAACGACTCATCGGTTACCTATGGACAGCAACTGATTTTTGGCAGAAGAAGAAATGTAGCTCATAGTGAGTCCTTTGTCTTAAATGCATGCTACTAAAAGAGAAATATCCAGTTTCATGATTTGAGCATAAACAGTCTGAGAAGTAAACTTAAAACAATATTACTTAAGTCAGTGAAGCATAAAATATAGGTCATAGTGATCCACTCCTGTGTTGAATGTATAGTACTCAACATAATGCATCACTTCACAAATTTTCATGAATCTAGGTACAAAAGTATATACACAGGATACAAAAAACCTAGCTGGTGATGAGCTAAATGCAAAAAAATATCATCCAGTCAAATGAGAAATGTAGATCACAGTGACTTTTCTTTTTGGTAAAGGTGTGACATTAATGAAATACTCATAATCATATAGTTTGATTATTCTGTCATTAGCTGTGCTCGAAAAAAAAAAATGTGTGTTATCCTGTGATTTTCAAAATCAAGCAAAATTTAGGTCACAATGACCTTCATTTGAGATGAGGATAGAGTATTCCTCCAGCTGCATCCCTTCACCAAGTTTCATGATTCCATGTATAACTGTATTTATACAGTCAAAAAATAACCTGATCTAAATGTAAATACTCAACCAAGAATGTATAAATAATGTACACATTTGTACCAATTTAGCTCCCTCAGTCCCCTCCTGTGAGGTAGGTGCTAAGAAACAATCTAAATTATTGCCTAGTACCTAGAAATATTAATGGTTGACATTCAGTGAGGGTGTACATATGCATAAACTTTTATCTCTGCTGGGTAGCACAACAGTTTATCTCTGCTTTCATGATAAGGGTGTCAAAAATTTACCTACATCAACCCATCTTATTATATTAAACATATGGCAATTTTAAAAAGCCTGAAAAATGAAAGCATAAGAAATTAACTTCTATACAAAACTTATAAAAGGTTCAAGTGGGGCTGAAATAACTCATCTAAAATACCAATGTAGTAACACCATACCAGATAGATGGTGTTGAACGGTCTAATGCCAATTGGTCTCCATTAAATGTTATTAAAATTGTTCAAGCACAAATTTTCAAAATGCAGACTCCAAAATGTTCTCCATCCAATCTCCAATCAAACTCTGCTGCGCAGTTTTTACAATTGGGCAGTTTTTTAGAATTCATTTTCACAATATTTTCCTGCTCTTTGAAACAACAGCTATATCTGATTTTTAGACTGGCATCATTTGCCATTAAGATCAACATCAGCTGCATGCACTTGAAAAGATCATGATGACAAGATGCTCTTCATCAACTTTGGTTTGACTAGTCAATTAGGTTTAAAAAATTGCTGAAGAGAATTTGTATGGTTTTGTTTTGTTTTGGTTTTGGTTGGTTTGGTTACCACAGCAACACAGGTAGAGTATTTAGACAATCAGAATAAAGCACCTTGCCCAAGGACACAATACAGTTGCTGGCCTGGAGTGAGTTAATGGAAAGATTGAGTCCAGCACACTAATCACTGAGCCACCATGGCTCATGCCTCCATATGGATAATATAAGACACACAGCAGAAACAGATCCATACACCTGCCTTTAAAGCATGGCAGCTAAACCTATGTTCGTGAGACAGAAAGCTTGAAATGGCGCTGCTTGCATGCCATGCATGGTTTACCTTATATCTCTCCCCTTTTTCTACAGCTGACAACAACTCAAGTTGCTCCAAGGCTTTTTTAACAGCCTGAAAGGTAAAAGAAACAAATGATGAATAATACATTATTGCATAATACTGAGCATTAAAAAAAGGGTAAATACTTCAGCCTATCAGTATACATTTGGAAGTACAAAACAGCAAATACACATTCAAAATGTTACTGCAAAATGATGATATCTGTAATAAAAACATAATTATTTAATCTACATATTAACTTGTGTACTCAATCTCAAACATTCAGTTGCTCTCAGGTGTGGGAAACAAGAAAAATACATTTATCATGTGGAACAAAAACTTATAATTTTAGAATCTCTGACCTTGACCTTTAATCTCTGAACTTGTGAATTAAGAGACATGCCTTCACACAAGTGTAGGTCACCTGTTTGGTGAAAACTGGATCAGATAAACTTGACTTAACAAGCAAAAACCCAGCAAATTGAGTAGATCGGTTTGGTATTAGAATGTTGTCACAGAATCTGATGAAATAATGACAGAAGTTAAAATTATAGCTGACATTGTCTACATCATGATATACATAAACTACTCATTTAAGTCAGTCTGATATCATATTCTTAAGTCATTCTGTTATCACCCACTTAAGTCAGTCTGATAACACCCATTTAAGTCAGTCTGATATCAACCATTTAAATCAGCCTGAAATCACCCATTTAAGTCAGACTGATATCACCCATTTAAGTCAGACTGATATCACCCATTTAAGTCAGACTGATATCACCCATTTAAGTCAGACTGATATCACCCATTTCAGTCAGACTGATATCACCCATTTAAGTCAGACTGATATCACCCATTTAAGTCAGACTGATATCTTAAAAAGCACCAAGTTTTCCTTGATCAGCAGAAGAAAGGACTGCATGTCTACTTTCTTGCCAAAATGATGCCTCCATAAACAAACATTTCTGCATGGAACGTTTGCTTAGCAAAGATGGAAAACAGTACATAGTCCTAAATATTGATGCATTAATTCAATTTACATGGTATTCTGTTCAAAATTCATTCAGAAATAATTGGAGTGTCACAACTATTTCCAAGATCATGGGTTTTTCCTGCAGATTCTAGTCATGATGGATACCAGATTTTATTCATTTTTATTCATACATACTCGTTACATTTCAAGGTTAAATAACACTTTCATACTGGATCTAGGATGATTTCGTAAGAATAAAAAGAAGAGAATTATCATATGCAATCAATATGAGATAAAAGATCACATTCTTCTATATATAAAAAACAACAAAAACCTGTGATCTGCAGAAATAACAGAAAATTGTAAAAATCACTCAGCTTGGATTAACTAGAATAGAAACATGATGTAATGAAATTAACAGAAAAGTGTTAAAAAATCACTCAGCTTACATTAACATTAACAGATATGTTAATAATAAAAATAATAGAAAATTGTTAAAAATAACTCAGTTTAAATTAACTGTATTAGAGAGATGATGTAATGAAAATAATTGAACATGGTTTTAAAAAATCGCTCCACTTACTCTAACTGTATTAGAGATGATGTAATGAAATAACAGAAAATGGTTAAAAATTGCATCAGCTTAAATTTACTGTAAGAGATAGTGAGATGATGTAATACAAAAACAGAAAATGGTTAAATATAAATCAGCTTACATTAACTGTAATAGAGATGATGTCATGAATATAACAGAAAAATGGATAAAAAAACACCCAGCTTATGATATATCTCATCTTGTTTGTATATTATACTACATTTGATTAAATATCATAAAACAGATAGTAATACACGAGTCCCAAACCTCTGGAGAAGGTTTATCCATAAAATCAAATCCTGCCACATCTGTGATATGCATGGCCAACAGCTGTAACACAACACTGGCCAGGTTACATCTGTAATGGTACAACAAATAAAATTTAACAGAATGCTCTCACTTACAAGTCTGAATTCATCATCATTTTTTAAATATTAGTTTAACAATGTTGTTCCATGTGATTTCTCAGTTCAAAACTTTCACAACCAACTTTACTAGAATAGTGAACTGGGAGACCAATGTAGAAGTATCAGACCATATTTGACCTATTGACATCACAACTATTTGCAACAAGGTAAATCTGATAGCACAGACTACTGACACAAATTTGTTAATATTAATAAATCATATCGTATGGTCCAGCAATCACGATCTATATACTTCTTAACCTACACTTTGATTCCTTGGTAACATAAAATATTTTGAATGTGAAATATTCTATGTAGGAAAAGGCACCTCTATGCAACTTGCCTGACACCATATTTGGTCAAAATACACTGAATGGTTTGAGACTTATGCTATAGTAATAAAAATGTACCTTTACACAAAGATAGACTTAGTGACAGCTATCATGTGTTTTCTAATTTAGGTTTTGCTATACAGTCTATATTCATATTTTGAATAATAAAATGTTCTTCTAAATGAAGACAGCACAACCAACAGTCATGTAACACATTACAACAATATGCAAATGAGAAGACAAAATTATTTTCTCTTACATAGAGAAAATCTGAGCAAATCTAGTGAAAACACTAAACCAATGAACAAGAGATTATACTGACACTGAATGGGTCTGGTGATCATCTGGGATGCAGCAAATGGAATCACCAGATTTAATTCCCATCTCTATAATGCCACATCAAAGAGATAAAAAGATTCCCAAGAGACTGATGCTCTAATGGGTGAAAAAAATTTCCAGGAATTCAAGATAAGGCCATTTCTTAATTTTATCTAGTGTTGTAACCATCTCTTAAATTCTTCAGCAATAACATGATTTTCAAATTAGTTGCTGTGGTGGACACACTAGATGTCAACTAGGCTATATTTGAGTCTGGGCTCAACAAGACATAAAAGTCTTCTGGTGGAAACTTAATGTTCATATGACTTTCCACTTTGGCAGAGCAACAGCAATTAACAGTGATTGTACTACCTATGAATGTTGACCCAGAGTAGCTTCATCTGGCGCACTCTAGAATGTTCTGTCTGGCAGATCAAGTAGCTGAGCAGACCATAACTTTCTGCAATGAGCCATTGTTGATGTGTGTTGGTTGAACAGGAGGGGGAGAGGTAATTGGATGGATCAATTCAATGGACCCACATAGAGACAATGATTTAATTTATAGGATGGTTTACAGTCAACATAATGTAGTTTGAGGACAGAACAAGCATGTAATTTATGATTTGATTGAATAGAGCACTGAACTAAATTTGCTGATAATAAAATATAACAATAATATTAATAACAATGATAACAGTATTTGGTGCATTGTTAAGAGATCCCAGTTTGAAAGTTGAACCAGCATACAGTGGTCACCTCATATGTAATAGTTTGGCCTTTATTAATTAGTCTATACCAGGGGTCACCAACACAGTGCCCGCGGGCACCAGGTCGTCCCCAAAGACCACACGAGTCGCCCGCAGGCCTGTTCTAAAAATAGCACAACTCAGCTGCGTATAAAATTGTAATTTATTCTGTTGCTATTCTTTTTTTTAATCACACTTGCATTTATAGATTTAAAAAATGACAATATCTTAAAAATATGTTTCTTATACATTAAGTTTAGATAAGTTTAGGTGAACTCTGACGTACTCCACTTCGAAGGTCAATATTGTGCGTGTGACAATACAGTGCTCATGGAGAGTAAGCTAGCGGGCACAGCGAAGATTGGCGCTGAACGCAGTTTCTTACCCCAAAAACATGGCAGAAAAGAGAAAGGAAACCTATCACTTTCACAACGAATGGGAGTCGGAGTTCTTTTTTACGACTGTGAAAGAAACATGCGTGTCTTATATGCGGAGCGACTGTGGCAACGGCAAAGCGGCACAATGTGGAGAGACACTTTACTACGAATCACAAAAACTACAATGCTAACTACCCACCGGGAATCGCACTACGGGCAGAAAAAAGCCCTTGAGTTAAAAACAGCTTTGGGTAAGCGACAGGCTTTTTTCACAAGGCCGGCGAAAAAGTCACAAAAAGCAGCCGAAGCCTCTTTTAGAGCTACGCATTTCCTGATCAAGAAGAAGAAGGCATTTTCAGATGGAGAAGTTGTCAAAGAAGCAATGATGATAATTGCTAACACTGTACTTAAAGACGAGAAATATGGAACCGATGTAATCGCCACTCTCTCCGATGTCCAACTGGGGGCATCTACGATGGCTAGACGAGTGTCAGCTTTGTCCAGTAACTTGGTCGATCAGCTGGACCGGGATCTGGCGAGGTGCAGGTGGTTTAGCATCCAGTGCGACGAGTCCGTGGACAGCAGTAGTACAGCGCTGCTGCTGATAGTTTTTATCCGGATGTGTTTGAAGATTTCTCCACAAGAGAAGAACTCCTGACACTACTGCCCATATAGACAACTACGAGGGGAGTTGACATTTATAACACAGTGAAGGAGTTTTTCGTGCAGAAAAAGGTACCATTGGAAAAGCTGGTAGCGGTGACCACAGATGGGGCTCCTGCTATGATTGGCCGACATGCATGTTTCATCGCTCACTGTAAAGGTGACCCAGACTTCCCAAAATTTCTGCAGTACCACTGCATCATTCACCAGCAGGGATTGTGTGCCAAAGTGATCGGCTTTGGGCACGTGATGACTCCTGTTGTGAAAATCATAAACAATATCCGCTTCAAAGCAAAACAGCACAGGATTTTCAAAGTGCTATTGGAGGAGATGATAGCTGAATATGGTGACCTGCTACTACACACAGAAATCAGATGGCTCAGCAGAGGACGAGTTTTACTTCGTTTTTTTTGTCACCTTTTGGTGAAAGCAAATTTTGTAGTAAATTATGTTTCTCCGAGAATACTTAACCGATCACATTACTTTAGGGATATTACCCTGCTACCTCGCGAATCCAGCCCTACCAAAAGACGAAAATTCGTCTTTCCTGTCTATGTCATATAGACAAAGGGCAATAACTCTTGCCCCTTACCTCCCCTTGCTACCCGCTAGGTGTCGCTTCTTTAGTTTTTAAGCTGAGCGGTATATAAAACACGAGGATGCTCGCATGGCGGGTTGGTTGGGAGGGTTTCTTAGTAATGTGATCGGGTAAGTATTCTCGAAGAAACATAATTTACTACAAAATTTGCTTTCTCCTTTGAATACGTTCCCCGATCACATTACTTTAGGAGAATAAGTAATAGGAGGAGGGAATGCGGAGCATTCGACCTCCACCCCGGGTATCCTCTAGGGAATGATGGCTGGATTCCCCATGTGAATGATAACCCGGTCTCCTAATTTTCAATCAGCAACACAGCCCAGGGTCACGTGATATGTGACCCCTTTATACGGTTAAGAAGATAGTTATTGAAATCTTCTTACCTACGAAAATTTATCTGGCGAATACAGCGAAGCTAATAGGCTGTGCTGATTGTTGCACATGGGTCTGGTGGGCGTCTGGGCTGCCAACACCGGACCTACTAGAATCAATGTTTGCCTCTGCGAGTACAAACTTGAAGATAAAACTGTAGAAGGTTGACTCTGCATGTCAGCCAACAGCTTCTATAAGGTGACTGATTTGCGAATCCTCAGAGTACGCCGAGCGTATAACCCACTTCAGCCATGAAGCAAGGGCTTGAATGGTGATATCTCATGTCCCAGCTATCACCAGAAGAAAGAGGTGCTTGTATGTGACCTGACTCACCTCTATGCATTGAAATGGTGCTAGAGTGCACAAACAGGATCTTACATGGCTGTTGATCCTGACTTATCTATAAAGAAAGCGAGCTAATGACGACTCGTTGATCGCCAATGTATGGTAATCTATTTTGGACTATGAAGCCTGGCTGCGTCAAGAGGACCATCAAACCCTCTGTTGTTTCGGGTCACTAGAAAGGACATATAACTCGCTCACCCTGCATGCTGAAGCTAAGACTATCAAGAAACCCAATTTGTATGATAGTAGCTTTAACTAATCGTGGGTTAAAGACTCAATACTGTCTGAATTGAGTCATGTTAAAACCCAGGACAGATTCCATTTGGAAACAGGGTGAGGGATATAAGTCGATTGAATTTTTAAAGTGTCTAAAAGATCTGACAAATCTTTGTCATGGCTGATAGCACATGTACCAGAATAGCGGAATGTGTATAATATCATGGAGCGGTAGCATTTGATAATAACTGGAGCCAGCTGTTTCTCCTCGAAAAGCCAGAGAAAAGTTGGCCAGTTGAGGGATTGTGACACTCAGAGGAACAATGTGAATGATATGGTACCAGTCCCTGAAAACATGCCACTTGCCCTCGTAAACCTTCAGAGTAGAGGGCCCTCTTGCTCTCGATTTTCTCTCCGCAATCAAAGATATAAATTGTTTGTCTTGCAAGGCTGTCTGGACAAGAGCCAAGCTTGAACATAAAGACGGTCCAGACAGGGGTGGAACACCCCTGGCCACGGCTACTTGCGAATACTTGTGCTGACTGTAATCTTCCTGGGTAGATCTATCTCCTAGATTGAGTAGATCGGAGACCCAGGAGTTGTTCCATCTGAGAGGGGCAATCAGAACCATCTGACAGTTCTGACCCCTTAACTTCTGGATTAATTTCAGTACCAAGACCGTGGGAGGGTAGGAGAATGACCACAACCCTTCCCAGCTGATTGATCGAGCATCCACGACCCAAGCTTCTGGGTCTGGAACCTGTGAGATGAAAGGTGGACAACTTGTGATTCCACCTTGTTGCAAAAGATCAATCATCGGACGTCCCCAAAGTGTGTCAATTGGAAGAAAGTCCGATTGATGGAGTGACCATTCTGTGTGAATGACTAGATAGAGTGTCAGACAAGACATTGAGTCTGCCAAGAATGTGTCAGAATTGTACATTGAGGTGGAGATTGTCGAACCAATGTAGAAACTGCCAGCTCAGATTGCACAGGTCTGGTGATTGGTGTCCCCATGTTTTGAGGCAAGGCACCACCACAAAGTTGTCTGACATAATGAGGGCAGTTTGTAATAAGAGTTGATCCTGCCCGAAATGAAAGGCGTTGATGACAGTCGTTATTTCTGAAAGGTTGATGTGGAAAGGGCTCGCCCCTGGCACCCACGTGCCGCTGACAGTATCGAAGTCCGGCAACAGGTGGGCACCCCAACCGTAGGTACTAGTGGCGGAACATACCGTTATCCCCGCTTGGGGTATCTCCAGAGTAATCCCTGTGGACAGCCCACAGGGGTTGTGCCACTGACTCAAGAATGATCGTATCTCTGGCGTGAGCATGACTGTGTGATCGAAGGGACTTGAAAAGGGCGAAATTACGCTAGCAACGTCCTTTGTAAAGGGCGCATAAAAGGACGGCTGAGCGGAATCAAGTCTGCTGCCGCATTGAATAATCCGAGGATCTGCAACTCTCTTGCTAAATGCGCATCCTGTTGGAAATGGACTCTACGAGTGCAATTATCTGGATGATCGCAAACTCGAGGAAGCCTTACCAGATTCAGATCGGGAGAAACTCCACCCCAGATGGACCTAAAATCCGGATTGGACAGAGATCAGACTTTATCCAGTTCACGAGAAAGCCTATATGATGTAAAGTGATATAAGATCGTTTCTGCCTTTGAGCAGAGTAGAACTTGACAGATGTTTCTGGAGGATGTCGTCACAATATACTGCCGACGCCATAGATGAAGTTGAGCGGAACAGGGTGACGACGTAATCCATAACCTTGGTACTAGCCCAAGGGCTTAAGTTGAGGCCAAAAGGTATGACCTGGAACTGATAAACCGAGTCCCGACAAGCACAACAGAGAAATGTCCGCTACTCGTGGGATAGGGACGTGAAATGTGCGTCGGTCATATCTAGACTGACAGCATACCCGTCGGATGGTTTGATCATGCCATCGCCACATTGACTTTCAGGGTGGTTGAGGTGGCTCAGGTCGACGAACGGCCTCTGGATAAGAAACAGCCATGAATAAAACCCCAGCTATTGCAGGTTTAAGATATATATATATATATATAAAGGCATCCTTCTCCCGGTCTGACGATACATCCATGAAGAGGGGATAGGAGGACAGAGGAGGGGATGGATAAATGAAGTCCCAAGTCCCTCCGAAATGACCTGAATCACCCAAATGTTTTAAGGTAATAAAGTGGTCCAGTGGTCCTGAAATTGCAGGTGGCGGCTGCCCACAGGTAGGCAGTCCACTGGTGGTGGGCAGGGTATGTCAACGTCTAGAGTTAGGAGGCGTGAAGGCGGAGAAACTTTGGTTCTTGCCGCCTCTGTATGGTTGCCGTCTAGCTTGATTAGACTGTTGACTCCCAGCATTGGGTTGGGATCTATATTACACATTTGATTATAAGGATCCCTTTTACCCTGTCCGCCCATCATCCCTCCGCTGTGTCAGGGGATGATTGTTTCGAAACGCCTGCGAAAGTTGGGCGACGAGTTGGAGGGGCAGTTCCTGAGCTGCCTGCCTCCAAACTTTTTCAATTTTCCCCCAAAGTGTAAAGGTGTCCCAAACTGAGACATCCGTAAAATCCGAGTACGATGGGGCCTGCGTGACGTGGACCACCTACAGACGTCACGTCGTATCAGGTCGAAGTTGGCAGAAGCAGTCAACGCATTGGTCATAGAATGGTGAGCTGCCCTGTTAACAACTCTAGCAATCCAGGCCTTCACTTCACAAGCGTGGTCATGGCTGGATTTGCCTAGGGAGTTGGAATAAAAAATGGCTAGTGAAGTCAAGTCTAACAATGAAGACGTATCGACTACGTTTCGGACTAGCTTTGACGTGGCATTTGAGATCAGTACTGAAGGCGTCTGATGGAGTTTCGTACCAGCTACACTAGAACGTCGCTGGAAGTTAGCTTCCTGAATTTGTTTTTTTTTTTTTTTTTTTTTTTCCGACTGGCAAAGAAGCAGGAAAGACATCGTCTCTTCCTCCTCATTCAAGATCTACAGGTGCCTGAATTGTGTAGTCTTGAGTGGCAGTAGGAGGTTTTGGGCATTCTGAAGTTCCCAACAACCTATAAATCTTTTATTCTGCGGCCGTGGCGCTAAGCTCAGTCCGGTCCATGACCTGATCTGTGGATGGCTGAAAGTGTTTCGTCACACTCACTGTGTGCTGAGTCGTGTTCTGGTCAACTCAAGCATCCATTCGCAGCAGAATTGTCATCATTTTTAATATAAATCTCCATAATGCTTGTGCAGTGCGGCCAGCACTGCGCGCCCATCTACCATTCGCTCAGAGGGAATGTTGGTTCTGGTACAGCTTGCATATCTGTACAGCATACCAGGTGACCTAGATGACGCAATTCTGTCATAATTGACACTTTCACTAAATCTCCCTTGTGGAGAAGCCGTGAACATATGGACGGCTGGCATTAACGGCTGATTGAACTGGCGAATGGTCGGCCTGAAAGTCCTGTTCTGGTAAAGCTGCCATATCTGGGTAGCGCATACCAAGTGGCATAAATAACTCAATTCCGTCATCTCTGATAATGTCACTAATTCTCCCTTGTTTTAAAATCACACTGTCACGTATCTGACGTGACGGGAGGTGTACACCAGCAATACCGACTGATTTGTCTGGTATATGGTCGGCCGGAATGTCGGCGAAGGTCCGGCTATGACCGGCACCTGCCTCTCGAATGGTCTGATTGGACGGAGATTCATCTATAACATCTCTCTCATGGTAGTGATATGTAACCAGTAGTACAGATTGACTGACGAGTACATCACTATAATCTCCGTAAATCCGATGTACAGCCGGTGCGGTTGATGCCGGCTGGAAGACCGGTGCCATTTGGGCTGAACGGTTGTTGCTGGATGGACGGCCGGTGCAGATTGATGCCGGCTGGAAGGTTGGCTGGACGACCGGTGCCATTTGGGCTGAAGGGTCGTTGCGGGATGGACGGCCGGTGCCGGTTGATGCCGGCTGGAAAGTCGGCTGGACGACCGGTGCCATTTGGGCTGAATGGTCGTTGCCGGATGGACGGCTGGTGCCGGTTGATGCCGGCTGGAAGGTCGGCTGGACGACCAGTGCCATTTGGGTTGAACGGTCGTTGCCGGGTGGACGGCCGGTGCCTGTTGACGCAGGCTGGAAGGTCGGCTGGTCGGCCGGTGCCATTTGGGCTGAACGGCCGGTGCCTGTTGATGCAAGCTGGAAGGTCGGCTGGCAGTCCGGTGCCATTTGGGCTGAATGGACGGTGCCGGATGGACGGCTAGTGCCGGTTGGTGCCTGCTGAAGTGCCGGCTGAACTGACGGTGTCGGCTGGACGAACGGCTGGACGGCCGGTGAAAGTGCATACTAAAATGGAACCAATTGATCCAGCATAGACTCCATGCGTCCGGACTTACAGGCCCGAAAGCCATGCACGGACCTGCGGTGAAATTTACACCCACTGGGCAGCCTAAACCATGTCAACATAATTTCCTCCATTTCCACATTGCCAACACCCATTTTGCCATTCATGCCTTCGTTGTCGACTTTGCTACTGAAACGACAAAAGAAGAGAACAAAGCACAAATTAAAAAATTCAGCATATTATTAATTCGATAATACTATAACCGTTACTAACGGAGTAGTCAAATTATTCCGTGCCATGTTAACTCTTAATGACAACACTAGTTATCGCCATGAGGGTGTTGCAATGGTTCGTTCAAGACGAAGTCTACTGAAACGAAAAAGATGATAAAGAAAGCACAATTAGCAATTCAGCACGCTTTTTTTTTTTTTTTTTCATTAAGTCGCTATTACCATAACCGTGACTAACGGAGGAAGCGAAATGATTTAGTGTTGCGTGAACTCGTGACTACAACACGAATTCCGCCATTAAATAGTCGCAACTGGTCGTTCAGAGACTAAGTCTACTGAAACGAAAAAGAAGATAAACAAAGCACAAATTAACAATTCAGCATGCTATTAAGTCGCTATTCCATAACCGTAACTAACGAAGGAAGCGAAATGATTAAGTGTCACGTGAACTCGTGACTACAACAAGAAGTCCGCCATTAAATAGTCGCAACTTGGTCGTTCAAAGACTTTTTTGAAGTCTACTGAAACGACAAAGAAGGTAAATAAAGCACAAATTATCAATGCAGCACGTTATTAAGTCGCTAATATCGTAAACGTTACATACGGAATAAGCGAAATTATTGAGTGCTACATGTATTACATGCTAGTACCGCCATAAGCGTGCTTGACCACGTCGCAACCTGGTCTGAAGTCTAGAAAAAGGTGACAAAGTCACTCAAATTGGAAAATATTGTAAAAATAATGTATACAACCTGTAGAGGAATGATTATCCAACACAGTAATTCCAAATTTAACTTCGGATGGTCAGAATTTACACTAAGATGGCTTGGATTCATTGGAGGTCTAATTGTACATGTTTTCACGTACAGCGAAGCTAAAAAACTAAAGAAGCGACACCTAGCGGGTAGCAAGGGGAGGTAAGGGGCAAGAGTTATTGCCCTTTGTCTATATGACATAGACAGGAAAGACGAATTTTCGTCTTTTGGTAGGGCTGGATTCGCGAGGTAGCAGGCTAATATCCCTAAAGTAATGTGATCAGGGAACGTATTCAAAGGAGAAATCAAAGAGTTCATGCAGTCCAAAGGCGAAGACGTCTCACTGCTAGAGGACACAGAGTGGACACTTGACCTTGCATATTTGATGGACATTACTGCAAAAACTAAACCACTTGAACTGCGAGCTGCAAGGTAAAGGCAAGACTGTTGTTAATATGATAAGTGCTTTAAATGCATTTAAAGCAAAATTAACATTTTCTCTGTGGATATACAGAGAAAAAAGGTGCTGCACTTTCCCACTGTGCAGTCAGTGCTGAAAGACAATGCTTCTGCATCTGATACATTTGACAAAGTTGCAGACAAGTACTGTGATGTCATAAACAGACGTGGGCAAGAGTTTGAGAATAGGTGTTGTGATCTTGATCAGCTTGAGCCATGTGTATCATTCATTTCCAATCCTTTCATGAATGTGGACACAACAAGCTTTGCTGAGCAACTAAGTACAACGTTCAACTTGGATGCTGGACAGGTGGAGATTGAAATCATAACATTGCAAAATGACCTCCACCTCAAAGCCTACCAGGCTGCACCAAACTTTTGGTGCCTTGTTGACACAGAGAAGTACAGTGGTGTGTGTACAGCAGCTATGAAGGTTGCCAGCCTGTTTGGTTCTACCTATGTGAATCAGCATTTTATGACAATAACTTCATCAAGAACAAACACAGAACACGCCTCACTGATGCACATCTGAAAGAGTCATTCACAGTTGCAGTGTCAAGTTACACACCAGATTACAATACAATGGTAAACAGCATGCAATGCCAGTCTTCCCACTAACAAAGAAAATGATACCAGATGTCAGTGGCAACATGTCAGTGCCATCGCAAAGTTTAATTAAAATATTGAAGAATTGTTCAATTTAAAATGTGTGTTCATGACATGTAACAGTTATTATTTTGTTAAAAATACAGCAGATTTGGTCATTAGTTAAAAATGTGACAAGATTTATTTAAAAATATTTAAGTTTTTTCACTACATTACAGACATTACAATGTATATAATTGATAACTTTTTGAAACATGGTGCAACATAGTTCATGTTTAAAAGGTTTGTCAGTGGCTAGTGAAAATGGGACATTTTTCCTAAGAAATGTAATGTAAGTGATCATCTGAAAATTTAACAATTACTGAGATAAATAGAAATAAAGTGCTGAATATTGATATCTGTTTCCCACCTTGTCATTGTTAGTAATTATTGTGAGAAATCATTAACGTGATCAGAGTCTTCACATTTTTAATAATGTTTAAGGCAAACTAAGCAAATTTGTTATTTCAGAAGAGTGTATCAAACTGGTAGCCCTTCGTATGATTCAGTACCCATAAAGTAGCTCTCAGTATCAAAACGGTTGGTGACCCCTGGTCTATACTGACAAGTTTGATATACTGTTGACAGGAGAGATCAAATCTTCATCTTTCCAATAGAGCTGGATTTGAAAGACATTTGAGGAGGTTTTTTTTCCCTCAATTAATTTGATTGGGAATGCATTCATTAGAGAATTTAAGAAGTTAACAATATATAAAACACCACTTCTAGTTTACAAAGAAAAATTTCAGCACATGAGAAGAATCATGAATTAAAACACCAATCAATAATAAGTAATGACTATGCTTGAATAGAAGTCAGATCATAAGTGGATAATGCCATATTGTACACTATCTTTTTCAGGGCTACATTTTGCAGCTACCTGGAAAGTTCTAGCACCAACCTGATGAATAACCAGACAATTCTACAATCCTACTGTATTTTTTGAGACATAAATCCAGATTTTGTAGTTTCTAAAAGGTATGGCAATAGAGGACCAAAATATCTGAGCCACTAGTAGATGGAAAAACACTAGGCCTCATTACCTTTGTATTTCTGGAACAGTGGTGTTGCTGAAAGTCTCAAACTCATTCTCTGTATAAAGTCGATAACAAACGCCTGGAGATTCCCTTCCTGCCCTCCCTGTTCTCTGTAATGCTTGGTCCTTAGCTACTCTAACCACTTTCAACAGGTCAAGGCCACTATTTGGATTGTACACCCTGAACAAAGAGATGTAAAGATGTAAAATAATAGCAAATGCTTAAAGCTGTGTCAATTATGAAGTCATAAAAATACATACAAATATTCTAATATATAATGAATGTCATCATTTCCATCAATATATATTGGAATTCCATCAATGTATATTTCCCAATTTCAAGGAAGACTAATGAACCAGATATTGCCAATATAATTCATTAAAAATGAAAACCTTACAAAACCCAACATTTTCCTTTTGTGACTTGTATACATGGTGTAAACCTTGGCAGGGTTCATATAGAATTCTTAATGATAAATTCAAAGACTTCTCGCAAACTTTCAAAGACAACAAACATAGACTTCCAAGACCTGTTTTCGCTAACATTTTGTATACAGTCCTACCCATTTATGTCGACATCCTTGGGCCCAAGGAAATATTGTCAACATAGGCAGATGTCGAGATAAGTGATTGGGGGGGTCTGAAAAAAAGATACCAGTTAAATTCGTCAGCAAAGGGTGACCAGTCATCAATGAGTAGCATTTACACTTTGAGAAAACAATGGAAATTTTGAGTACAAGAAGACAGAATCAGTGTGAAATACACTTGCATATTGACAAATTACATTTTGGTTACCTCTCTTTGTGTAATAAAATCCACAATAAAATATTGCATTGGTCATATCCTGATATGAAAAACATTAAGATATTCAATGTCGGCATTAGCACATGGTTGCATAGCTGTTATTTACATGCTTTAAGTACATGTACTTAAATTGGCCTAGATTTTGGTCAGTCTGTTCCCATCTTATTGATTAATAATATACAGGAGTCTTCTGTGCGCATCAATTTGCTGGGTGGCAAACTTAAGGGCTTGCTAGTCCTACTCTGACCACCTGTTGATTGGAAAAATATGTTGATCAATTGATCATTTTACTGATATTTACAATCAGAAAATTCAGTGGTTGAAAGATCTACAGATGTTGTCAATGTAAGAGTACATCTGAAGAGCATGACCCACAAGCTAGGCGGCAAGATCAAAGACTTGACTAGCTGCAGAGTGGTGAGAAAATGTGCTGATATTTACAATGACTGATTTCAGAGGTAGAATGACCCACTGATGTACTTCATTATAAGAGTGCATCAAATGAACATCTTTAAGCTTTCATTATTGTGTTCGTTTACAGTGTAGAAAGCTAAGTAATGCATCTGACCTCAAATCAAGACATGTTGAGAGTTAGGCAAAATGCTGATTGCAAATTTGGATAAGGGTTACATGGCAAATTGACAAAGATTGTAATAAAATTCAACAGAGTGCTAGAAGCTGCTAGAACTGACATTTCACGTGGAACACTATGCATGATGCCTAACTTAGTGCTTGGAATAAGACCTTTCCTTAGCCTGATATAATTCACTATAACTCTAATGGACAAACAAGGGTAACATGTCAGTGCTGTAAAGAAGTCAGAAAATTAAACTCGATGGCAACTGCTGTTTCTACTCATCTGGAAATATAGCCATTTCAGGTCTGCCCAATTTGCTTCTGGTAGGGGACTGCAATGTTTTTCCCAAATTAGGAATCCTGAACTCCTAGTTTTAAAATCCTACCGAGACATCTGTTCAGACTTTGGAAAATACAAGAATCAATCAGATTTCATTGCTTTTAAGTCGCAGAGAGAGGCCAGCTTTATAGACACTTACAAAAGCCTGTTTTTTCTTAAATATCCGATAACGACATTAGAGCCTGACGGCAAGATCAACTAATTGTTGAATAAAGTTCAGGTCAGAACTGGCTGCTAACCGACATAATTGATTATGCAGGAAAATTAAAGCCTGGTGGCAAGATCAACTAATTGTTGAACAAAGTATGGGTCAGAACTGGCAGCTTTTCAACATAAATGATTAGAAAACAAAGGATTTATTCAAGCTGGGACTAAGGGCTTCTGTTGATATGTACATTTATTTTTCTATCTAGATGTCAACATAAGCATGACAATTTTAGTAGTAATAGTAGACCAAGGGACTGGGACTTTGTTTTTTTGTCAACATAGGTGGCTTGTCGACATAAGTGATGTCGATATAAGTGGGTAGGACTGTACAAGTTATGTTATATGAGAAAACAACAAATGCAAAACCTCTAACCTTAGGTGGGGAAATTCAAAACCTAAGATTAAACCTAGTTTAGCAGATCATTAAGGCCCTTTCACATTAATTTTTCTTTGATATAAATCTGCCATGGGTTTTTTAGTTGAAAAATATGGTAATTATAAAATTGACTCTGTATTTAATGAGGAAGCTGGCAAACCATCCCCTACCTCCATCCAGCTCCTCTCCATCTCCATCTCCCTCTCTCTCTCTCTCTCTCTCTCTCTCTCTCTCTCTCTCTCTCAAACACACACACAAACACACACTGAACTAACTACTGAATATATAAATAATTAAGGAATTGCAAAAGAAAAATCATCAGACTGGTGATAAGTTTTTGTAACTGTCATACTTACTTGGCTTTTACCATCCCTGAGTCAATTACAAACTTGATTCCCTGTATTGTCACTGAAGTCTCTGCAATGTTTGTGGCAACCACAACCTTTCTGCAGCCCTGAAAAGTACAATTCACACCATCAAAATCTGACTTTCATACTGGCTGTATGGAATATATATCTTGAGCATTATGAAAATGTTATGCAAACAAATAATTAGTTGCAACTGTTGAATTTCTTCTGTGTCTCTAATTTTAAAGTAAAAACTTGAAAGTCTTATCTGCATGCTACTTGCATGAGTCCTTTCATTGAAGGATAAGTAATTCAATAAAATGTAATACCACACATTTTAACTGGTCATGAATTCTATTTTTTGTCTGTTTTAGACAATTAACTTCATCATTTCTTAACTCAATAAAATAATTAAATACAAAATTAATATGAAATTGCATTAACACAAAATTTGTATATGTCAACTGTTAGGTCCTCAGGGAGTATCCTGCTGCAGACAAAATATGGAAGAAACAACATAAAATGTTGCTCCCACCCCTTAATATCCAAGACTGTGTTTTTATGTCACACAATAAAGACAAAAAGGTACAATTCTTTAAATACTAAATTACAATTTGAATACCACATTCCTTTATCAAGCCCAAGACCTCAGATGAAACATCATCAACGGACATCCCATCAACTCCATTAGTCACCTTTATAACATTTTGGAGTTCGCTTCTTCTTGTTGCCTTGGCATACTGCTTTGTGCCATAAAGTGCCAGAGAGAGTTTCTGATCAAGAGCTGGGTGTGAGGTTTGGATTGTCATAATGCATCATCTCGTGTCTCCACTACTCTATCAATCCATATTTTCCTTGGTCTTCCTTTGGAGTTTTCATTGAGCTTATTCTACGTACTTGAGCTTTCAAGGTATTGACAAAGACTCATTTTGCTATATGCCCATCCATCCATTCACACAGCAACTATACTATTTATGTGACACTTGTGTTCCCAAAAGCATTTATGTAACTCAAAATATTTGATTTCACTGCCTTAATGTTTCACTGAAGGATAAGTAATTTAAAAAATGTAATACTACACATTTTAACTGGTTATGAATTTTATTTTTGTGTGTTTTAGACAAATAATTTCTTTATTTCTTAAAACATTAAAGTAATTAAATACAAAATTTATCTGAAATTGCATTAACACAAAAGTTGCATAAATCAAAATCACACAAGTCCAACTAATATTAGCTAATATTCCTAAAGTTGTCTCACCTCAGGTGTGGGCTGGAATACACGCAGCTGGGCTGATGAGGGGAGAGAAGAATACAAGGGGCAGACAACTATGTTAGGTGCTCTTGTTACTTCTCTAGCAATATCCCGTATCGATTTAACTGCAGATTCTATCTCCTCCTGACCAGTCAGAAAAATAAGTACATCTTTCCTGTGAAGAGAGACAATCCTTTATCCTACAGGCTAAACCCAAGTGAGATATAAGAGTACTTTTTGCTACAATACTTTAGCACAAAAATTGTAATCTATGTATCACTGAGAACTACATGCCATAATTACAGTACTCTGAATACCTTTATTTTTACTATTAACCTGGATCTGCTGATCATGATACTCAGCAAAAGAATGAGAACCAGAACATAAACACAAAAGGCACTATTTATATTCCATACTTACTTAACTAGTCTACATGTCTAACTGTTGCCAAATGATTGTGAAGTCAACAAATTCTGCAATAAACATGACAAGTGCTCAGTCTGAGTGCTGCATTGCATCACACTCATATTTGTCTTTACAAATTTGGAATTTGCTGTTTTGTCTTTTTTCTGATCATACATGTTTTGAAGATTACGGAACCCATCTGCTCAAAACATTTGTATCCCATGTCAAGCCAAAAAAGCCTGTTTCACTTAATATCTGGCACCATTTTCTTTAAAAGTACAGACTGGTCTGCTACTAACTTGATTTATTAATGTAATGAAACAAAGCTACAAAGTAAAGAAACCTTTCTATTTTCTTGGAAATGTGTCAAATACAGTTGCTATAAATAGAAAATTTGGAAAGAACATGTAGATATATGATTGACAAATTATCTCTTTCGCTATTGTAATGCAGCAGTCTTTCTATTTAGAATATTCTCTATAATTATGATGAGTGAAATGAAAGAGATGAAAATACAAACAACAAGCACAACAACGTACTGCTTTATTTTTATTTATTTTCTTATTGTACCAGAAAGCAGAAAAGCATAATCCATATAAAGATGAGCATAAGATGTAATTCTGTGAAAAACGTGTAATGTAAGCTCTATGTTCACATTAAATTAAAATCAGTTAAATCTAATGACACTTGTATGAAGAGTGATAGTCAAATAAAAGTGTAACACTAGTCATTTTGTCAGATTTAGCTTTTGCCTGCAAAAGCAGTTAAGTGCTATATGACAAAAGTTTTGAGAAATGATTAATTTAAAACTTAATGACATAGTAAACTTTATGTCTGGTTTTTACACATGAAATAAAAATAGTCCTCATTCTGTTTTATGAAACACTATATGATTTAGGAAGCATATATATCATTGAATTAAATTTATATTATCATATTATTGTATAACAAGAAAACTGCAAAATAACAATGTAACTATATTACAAACATACAGAAGTCTTTTTAGTAGCAATTGTTATGTGCTTAGGCTCGAATAAACAGTAACATAGAAAGAGTGAAAATAACAAGCTTGTAAAACTTAATATTACTGAGTACAAATATTTTTCAGAAAAGAAAAATAAACTTATGGTTTTAAGAATCAATTCCAAAATTAATCCAAACTAATTCAAAATATTATTCACAAGAGAAATTGCAAAAGTCCTGGTAATAAAATGTCCAAATAGTTCTAAGTTCGAATTCTAGCAAAGTATCCAAGATGGAAGATGATGTCACTTGATTTAGTCAGTTCTTGTTAATAAAATCTCTAAGAGCACAACTCTTTCCCAGATAAATAATAAAATAATTCCTCTTGATCCAAACAAATTGACACAATTTCCAGTACAAGATAATTTATAATAACTCAAAAAGACACAACCTAATATTCTAACAGCCCAATTTTCTACTGAACTCGCTCAAAAACATAGTTTATATATACCTGTTTTTACGTAAACAAGGAAGGGTTACGTGATCTTCTAGAAACTATCATAACAAATTTCCGTTCAAAGAATTATGTACACACCTCATGACCCAACTAAAATAGAAAGATGTTTATACAAAAGCTCCATTTTGTCCTTGGAACCAACCAATCATTTTAAAAGCTTGTTTACAACTCTGAAACCAGGTCAGAAATGAGGTCAACACCTGGTGTTTACTCTGTAAAGTAGAGGTCACCCCCCCTTTAATGAATGAATCTTAAAACTTAAAATGCCAAATTTGAATCTAACAAACAGACAATAAAAATAAATATAAATGACTTATATCAAATATACGTAACACAATCCTTACTCTACACCCATAACTCAAGTTTCATGATTGCAGAGAAAACTTAGCCAGTGCAACCCAATCTGGAAATATCATTGTGACTTTGTTTTGTTTGAAATGTAAAGTATTTGTCATGTTGTATCTAAATCTCAAGTCAGATGGCTATTCAGGAAAGAAATTGACCTATGACCAAATGTTAGCCTAAATGTACATGCTTCATAGGCAGACAGAAGGACAGACTGACAGATGAACAGACACTCATTATCAATGCAAGGCCTGAAGCTGCTTGGCAACCAAGTAAAAATAAAAATCACCAAAGATGTATTGCACTATTAAATATTATAAACTTACTGAGCAGGTTCCTTTTTATGAATCTGGAACAGTGTGACAAGAGAGGCAAAAAGGTAGTCAGTCTGAGGCTCCACTGAATAGTATACCTGTGAGAGTTATACAGGAAATATTACTAAAGGTATATGTGATAAAAATTTATTCAATTCAAATTTAATAGCTATCATTTATAATTTAAGCATAAGTTGCAACTGAGTTATCTGACCTCTTCTTACAATATTATCTTCACATAAAAAAGATAATACATCTATACAAAGCTCCCATAACAAATACAATATTGTTTCTATTTTAGATTCTTTGGTAGTAAAATTTATTACATCTCTCTCATAATAGGACTATGCCTGAAGATACACTTCTTGCCCACTTTTAACATTTTTTTTAAAAAGGCATTGGGCAAGGTGGGGTGGGTGGAGTCAGGCTTTAAAAGAAGTCCTTTAGACTAAATCTTTTTGGTCCACTTACATGGCGGTTTGTCTTGCCAGAAGTTTTAGATATTTAGATACAGATAATACATTATTTCAAATTTATATCCTATTTTTTTTACATTTTGTAAGTAACATGATGATCAAACTGACATTTACTTTCTGTGTTTCACCCCTTCATACCCAATTTTCCACCCATTTCTATTTGAATTTTACTTCTACAACATTTCTTGTCTTGTCTCTCATAATTTACTTATCAGTCAGGGCCCTAAAGTGATAATAAACCTAACCTTACTTATTGAAAAGTTTATAAGGCAGAACCCCTCAGCTTATGACTGCAAAAAGAGGCTATCAGGTCTGATTATGCATCAAAATAAACTTGAATTACATGTGTAAAATTTAGATTTATTGCATTTGATTACAACCAAACTTCACCATACTCAATATATTGGATGACATTTTCCACTGAGTTTATCAGAGAATTTGACAGGTAACTTTGCAATTACATTTTGATGTATAGATTAAAAAATGTTTACACACTGAAACATACCTGAATAGGATACTGTCTTCCCTCCAGATACAAAACAGGTGCATTATTAAAATACTTGGAGAAATGATCTACGTCCATCGTGGCTGACATCACCACAATCTAAAAAGAGATGGCACAGTATTAGTCAGAGACATGTGAAGTTCAACTGCTGAATTTTATTTCTTTCCTAGAAGGGCTTTTCATAAATAATAGGTCCAAGTGGGCCCAATATCACTCATGTGTTCACATAATTTAACAGTTTACCATTTACACCAAGCTGGCTTACGCAGTAATGAAATATCAAAACCTAGTTAAACTATCTCCCAAACCTTTTATATCATATTGAATTTACTCAACAGCTGTGTAAAGTCCCAAACTCTATCACAATATTGTTGTCAGAGCCCATTTCATACAAAACCAGCATTTACAGATGATGATCCAATATTAACCATAGTGGTATTTGTAGAATTATAGTCAACATTTCTTTCAGTAATGAAAACCTGACATCGTCAAACATGTGTTGTCTACCAAAGCATAATAAGTTAATGAGATTATTTACCTCACCATATGAATTAAATATTGGTTCTGAACACATTAAATAAAATGTGTTTGCTTGTAAAGAATAACTTGGACATTTATGACCTAAAATGTTGGCCACATGCTGCATTAGTGAGGTGGTTGCCTAAGAGGGGTACTTTTGTACAACAACTCAATGGCTTGTAGAAAAGGTTGATTGATCTGATGCGAGATCACACTATCAAACTTTGGTCTAGATGTGTATGAGATAAACCTATATATATATATTTCAAGACTTATTGAAATGCATAAGAAATATGGACTCCAAAGCGACAACATTAACCAATCAAATGCATGATCTCCTCATTAGGATGCATGTGGGTGTTTGATTTGGACTTTTAATGTAGCTTTAACAATTTTTCAGTTATATCACTACAATGTCTGCAGTGTGGCAGTTTATAATGATGTCTAGCACTGAGGCATTATGCCCCACACAGTCACATTACCATGACACAAGCGTGGCCAGTTATATCCTAACTTTTTAACCCTGTACTCCCCAGGTATGCTTTTCTACGCTTTTGCCCCCCATCTATGCATAACTACACTTTTTCCTTTGCTCCCCACCCATCTACACATTTCTATGCATTACACAGTATATACTATGAATGTTACATCTTCCATCTTGATTGCCACAAGCGATGGTCAAAACTAAAAAATCATCTTTCCTAACATTTGATTTTAATGATGTATTTCCTAATACATGTATTAAAACATATAAACCTAAATTTAACTTTCCAATTATAAGAAGAGGGGTTTTTCCATCCAAAATGGCATCATTAGCTGACTGTAGTACCTCAATACGATGTAAATATTATGACCTTTTCAAGTTATGTAAGTTACTTATGATTTTACAAAAAATGATACTTAAGTTTACATCAGTAGCATAAATTCATAATGTCATCATGTTCTTAATGCAGAAAATCAAATTCTTAGAATGCATGTCAAATACGTCAAGTCTTCTTCCATACATGTATAATGTCTATTTAACGAATTTAAAACACGGAATCTGCCATAATTGTGGGGCATATAAAATAAAATAAAATACTAAGAATGTTTGTAATGTTATTTTTTTTCCATTGATTTTAATATGCAAAGTTTTAATCAAATCACATAAAGATGATACCGGAAGTGAAATTTTGTATTTACTAAGGGACTTCTCTGATTTTGTCATGATGATGTCATCCTTGCCTGTTGATTACAGTAATTTGTCTGGAAGTGAAAATGATTTTTCTGGATTCAGTTCCGACAAGATACGATATTTTTTAAATGATGCCTCAATGATGAAGGATCTGAAATTCTGTCATCCAATATAGACACTGAAATGTCATCAGACTGAGTGACACTGATGATGATCAGCCAACTTGGTTTGCAGATGTGTAATATATTGACAGAAGTCCATTTACTCAGCACTCAGGACCATGACATATTTTGCAGGAAACAGCATCAGAACTAGACTAGTTTAAATAATATTTTCCAGTTTAATTTTTTTTAAAGATTGCAAAGAAAACAAATCAATTTGCAGCTGAACAACATGTGGATCATGAAAACAGTGATGCAAACTGGACAAGAGACTAGTGTGCCTGAGATGTCTGCCTTTCTTGGCATATCGATTCTTCATGGGAATAATCAAAGCTCTAATTGTAGTTTTTATTGGTCAAAGGACAAGTTTCTATCCAATGAAGGAATCAAAAATGTAATGTCACACAGAAAGTTTGAAAAACTCCTCCTGTACCTATACCTGCATGATGACAACACAGATATTACTGCAAATCACCCTAATAATGACAAACTTCACAAAATACATCCAAAACTGGATGAAGTTCTGGCCATGTTTTGAGAAGACATATACATGAACATGTCTTTAATTAATAATTTATTTCAAATCTGTCACCTGTTCCTTTAACCACGATCTAAGATGTACAAAAATTGGCTTATAATAATAATTTTCATAAATGTTACTTCATCACGATTTTTTCTTCTTTTGTTTGCTCTCCATCTGAAAAACATATAGTATATCTTTTATGCATTGGAGTCAACCTATGGTTTGGGATCAACAGTCCATCTTATTTGGCATTGTTTTCATGAGTTTGACCAATCATTAATGTTGAACTGCACTGTTGTCACATTGTAATACTGAATTCAATTGCATTTCCAATGCCATGATCATAATTATTATTTGAAACTTTCAGTTGGCATCCCCTTTGCTAACTTTAGTGTGAAATGTACAAAGTTAAACATGTATGTACTCTATATAGTTCAGCTTGCTTGAGTTTTGAAGACACCATACACCATCTAGAGCAAACAGAAGTTAGTTGTATGATACAATCAAGCATCTCAATAATTCTGGAAGTAGAAATGACTAAATGTCAAAACAGAGAATGCTCACAACATAGTATTTTGTACATTTTATGATGCCCCAATGATGCATTGTTTTAAATTCTCTGTGCTATTGTGACACATATTATGTACTTCTAGCAAGCTAATCAAATTAGGTCTGCACTCATGTAAAATTATATTTCTCAAATGATCATGCTTGTACAACCAGCTTGACTAAAAATGCCTCCACCCATATGAACTGTCTTATGTGTAGTAATTCAGGTGAAAAATGCATTATGCTGTAACAAATGAAAGTATGTACAAGTGTTGAAAATGATCTTGTCTTTCCAAGTTCATCAAAAATGAAAATAGCAAGAGTACATACAACATATTAAGCAGACAGGCAACCAAACATACAGAAAAAAATGGCCAATATTGAAAAAAAAACAGAAATTACTAACATTGAACAAAACAGAAATGACTAACATTGAACATGCAGGCAGACAGAAATGACTAACACTGAACAGACATACAGACAGAAATGACTAACATTGAACAGACATACAGACAGAAATGACTAACACTGAACACACGTACAAGCAGAAATGACTAACATTGAACAGACATACAGACAGAAATGACTAACATTGATCAAACAGACATGACTAACATTGATCAGACAAACAGAAATAACTAACTGAACAGACATAAAGATAGAAATGACTAACATTGAACAGACAAACAGAAATGACTAACACTGATCAAACAGAATGACTAACATTGATCAAACAGAATGACTAACATTGATCAGACAAACAGAAATGACTAACAATGAACAGACAAACAGAAATGACTAGCATTAAACAGAAAGAAATAAATGACTAGCATTAAACAGTAAGAAATAAATGACTAACATTAAACAGAAAGAAATAAATGACTAACATTAAACGGTAAGAAATAAATGACTAACATTAAACAGTAAGAAATAAATGATTAAGATAAATTGCTTACTGCCATACTACCTCCCATCTGATTTTACAACATAACTGAATTTTACCTTGATCTGTTTTAGTCCTTGCTCAGCCCTATGCCTCTGTGCAGCCTTGACAACCCCAAATAGAACATCTGTGTGAACTGTTCTCTCATGGGCCTCATCCAATATTACTACTGAATATCTGAAACAATAATAAATGCATCTAAATTATAAAACATACATTTTCAATTCAGGATGCAAAAATGTTGTCCTGGACAACTGACATTTTCATACATCCAGAAATCCCTCAAAATTCTGAAAATTACTTTTATGAACATTTCAGGACCTTTTCAGGACAAAATTTAATACTGCCATGACAATTTTAATGTCCCCTCTTCCTTTATGAATGACTTAAAATCTCCATTAATGAGCCAATGATGCTGCAATCTCAGCAAGGGATGACCCCCATTTTCTAGATTTACCTGTTTTCTATGTTTGCATAACAAATTATTATGTAGCTATCAGCCTATCACAGCAAGGGATGACACCCATTTTCTAGGTTTACTTAAAATTATTATGTAGCTAAATGAGTAAAGGCTTAAACCTGTTTTCTGTTTACATTAAAATTATTATATAGCTAAATAAATAAGAATAAAGGATTATACCTGTGTCTACATTTAGGTAAAATTACAAACTTACAGAACCTGACTATAACCAATTCCTTATACTGATGTTAGTATGAACTCTTGTTTGTTTTTGTAGACTAAAAGAATCATGACTTGAATATTTAATTCCATGAAAGGTGTCAATATAAATCATAATTTTGCTAATTTCAATTACTTCTATTAAACAAGACCCAAACAATTTAAATTGAAAATACTCAATGATATTTTAAAGACTTTGATATATAAATATAAACTGATACAATACTTTCACAGGACTCAATATTTTGTGAGAGACTCCAAAATGTTACCAAGAATAAATGTTTAAAGTTGAGGTAAAACAATATTTCTTTAAGTCATGCTTTCAATAGGACAAAATATCAAAACAACAGTTTTCATTTTAAAGCTACAGAAAACATAGTAGATAAATGAAAATAAAAGGAAATGATTGGAAGTAATATACACAAAATCAGAATGCACTTCTTAGACTGTAAATAAACAATGATGAGATAGTTGCTGAAATACAATTAGTAATACACATTAAAAGCAAATTAATGTAGAATCAAGACAACTGAATGAAAAAAAAGCATACTTGTAATGCAAACATAATGGAGATTTGGTAACATGATCTGTTTCAGAGTCTGTAGTGGATGTGTTCCTAATGCATTTTCATTTGGTAATTACTTCATTAAGAATAGAGAGAAAATCTCTAACCTTGGATAGGGAGCCACCCACTGTAGCTTACATCAAATCCAGGAATTGAATCCATGACCACAAAGCAGCAGATGGAAAATGCAACTATTATCAAGCCCCAAATGCTTACCGTTTGATAAGCGGGTCTAAGATTGCCTCTCTCAAAAGCATTCCATCTGTCATGTACTTCAGCTTTGTTGAGTCACTTGTCACATCTTCAAATCGAACACAGTAACCAACCTGGGAAACCAAAGATATTGAAGAATAAAGTCCTGGATAATTTTGTATGCCTCATTGAATCAACATAAACTATAACTGAATTTAACACAATTAGTAAGTGAAACATATTGATCTTATTAGGTATTTGGATGGTTTTTAACAAAACAACTGGAACATACTACTTCTGTTAGTTATTTGGATGATTGCTAACAAAACAACTGAAACATATGAGGTATATTTTATCCTGCTTACCAAGGGGCCCCGAGTGGCCGAGTGGTCTAAAGCGCTCTCCGTTTCAGATCACTGCCATCTCACCTCTGTGTGGGTTCGAGTCTAAGATTCGGCTAATGTAGTTATGTGAGAAAGCTTGCCAGTAGCTTCTCATGGGTCGGTGGTTCTTTCCGGAGGGGGGGAGGGGGCCAGGGTTCTTCTTCCACCAATAATACTGGCTGCCATGTATGGCCTATCGTGTGCTGAAAAATGGTGTTAAACCCTACAACAACAAAATCCTGCTTACCTTGCCAAAATGTCACAAGATATGTAGGGTTACAATCAATATAAATTAGTAGATGTTTTGTAACTCTACAGTCCAAGGATCGTGGCTATCATGTTCAGGCTTTGAAATCTGTGATATACAGAAAAACTTAACTGAACATTCAACCATGATTTTCAAATGACCTTGACCTTACCCTGAGGATAACAGGGTCGACTGGGGAGCGTGAATATGGATAGACTGTATTTTCTGCTTCTATAGTCCATATATGACAGCTATCCCTTCACAGGTTCAAAGCTCATGACCTCAGAGAAAACACTTCTGTGAATTTGGTCAACTACTGTCAATCTAAGTCAATTTTAAAGGTTTTTTTACTTTTAGGAGCATTGTGCATACTGAATAGTAGATCAGCAGTTGAAATTGTGTGCAAAATGTAAAGGCCTCATACCAAATGGTTTCTATCAAATCTGGTGAAATTCTGTTAAGCTGGTTTTGAGATGAATCTTTTTTATAAAAATTCTCAACTGGCCTAACGCAAGCATCCCAGCAGGATGACAAATTCACAAACACATGTTCACCTCATATGAATAAGGTCTGCCATGTGTTATAACAATAACTTAAAAGGTGTGGAAATTTTCATACATACAAGAATGATCACATGTGTAAGTATATACATCACACCAAAAAGTGGCATAATTCTGGAAAAACATATTGGAGTATAACAAAAAATAAAATGCACATGTTCATCTCATGTCAACAACAGAAACATTTCAATTCAGTCCATGGAAAGATTAGGAGTGAGGGAGCTGTGCAAACAACATTTTCAGGTTATGTGTACATATCAGATGGAGAGTCAGCCTAAATACACGTGTCCCTGCCATATTCAAGCTATTAACAACATGTTAAGTCCATTTACTAATTATAAATTCTAACTACAGGCATAACAGTATATATACTGATATAATGATAACAACATCACCACTCTTGTCCAATATGTTACCTTTCTCGTTAGTTACCTCCAGCTCATTCTAAATGATTCCCTAAACCAAAACTGGGAAGTAGCAAAAATCCACCCATTTTATGTTAGAAGGGTCAGTATAAAGCAAAATCCGCACATGTTAGAAGGGTCAGTATAAAGCAAAATCCATGCATTTTATGTTAGAAGGGTCAGTATAAAGCAAAACATATGCATTTTATGTTAGAAGGGTCAGTATAAATCAAAATCTATGCATTTTATGTTACAAGGATCAGTATAAATCAAAATCTATGCATTTTAAGTTAGAAGGGTCAGCATAAAGCAAAATCCATGCATTTTATGTTACAAGGGTCACTATAAATCAAAATCTATGCATTTTATGTTACAAGGGTCAGTATAATGCAAAATCCATGCATTTTATGTTACAAGGGTCACTATAAATCAAAATCTATGCATTTTATGTTACAAGGGTCATTATAAATCAAAATCTATGCATTTTATGTTACAAGGGTCAGTATAAATCAAAATCTATGCATTTTATGATAGAAGGGTCAGTATAAATCAAAATCCATGCATTTTATGTTACAAGGGTCAGTATAAATCAAAATCCATGCATTTTATGTTACAAGAGTCATTATAAAGCAAAATCCATGCATTTTATGTTACAAGGGTCAGTATAAATCAAAATCCATGCATTTTATGATAGAAGGGTCAGTATAAATCAAAATCTATGCATTTTATGTTACAAGGGTCAGTATAAATCAAAATATATGCATTTTATGTTACAAGGGTCAGTATAAATCAAAATCCATGCATTTTATGTTACAAGGGTCAGTATAAATCAAAATCCATGCATTTTATGTTACAAGGGTCAGTATAAATCAAAATCTATGCATTTTATGTTACAAGGGTCAGTATAAATCAAAATCTGTGCATTTTATGTTACAAGGGTCAGTATAAATCAAAATCTGTGCATTTTATGTTACAAGGGTCAGTATAAATCAAAATCTATGCATTTTATGTTACAAGGGTCAGTATAAATCAAAATCTATGCATTTTATGTTACAAGGGTCAGTATAAATCAAAATCTATGCATTGTATGTTACAAGGGTCAGTATAAATCAAAAATCTATGCATTGTATGTTACAAGGGTCAGTATAAATCAAAATCTATGCATTTTATGTTACAAGGGTCAGTATAAAGCAAAATCCATGCATTTTATGTTACATGGGTCAGTATAAAGCAAAATCCATGCATTTTATGTTACAAGGGTCAGTATAAAGCAAAATCCATGCATTTTATGTTTCAAGGGTCAGTATAAAGCAAAATCCATGCATTTTATGATAGAAGGGTCCATATAAGCAGCACATGCATGTGACTGTCACTGAATGAAAAAAATATACATCTTACCAGATGTCCCAGTTCTGTTTTCTTTTCTTGGGCAACCCGTTTGGAAATTGTAATGGCTGCCACTCTCCTTGGCTTAAAGCAAGAGAATATGAATAACTTAACCATACTGTGTCCAAAAAGTTGATTAATGTAGATTACTTCTTTTTTTATTGGTATCAAATTATATTTTCTTTTTAATCAAAGGCATTGTCATAGGCACTCAAACTAGAGGCCATGAAACTTTAAATTGTTGCCTATACTCGTGGTGTACAGTAGTCCCCCTCTTATACGGCCACCCCTGCTGCACCGGGAAAGTGGCCTTATAAGACGGGTGGCCATTCCAGAGGGGGGCTAAATTTATTATAAGAAGTACATGTATATGTAATGTACGTAGTAAGAAAGCTACATACTTCAAAACATTAAATATCTTTGTCTAAATGAAACATTAATCATTAAAAGGTTCAATTTGTTATAATAACAAATTTATTTCAACTGAATATACATTACTATTTTTTCTTTCTTGGCATAAGTGTAGAATAACCGACTTTCTTCTAAAATAATGTATCCGTTAACATGATGACATTTTAATGTTTGGTAATGATTTATTCGGTTATTGCTGACTGTATGCGATTTAATTATGCAGGCAAAACTTGTGTTGAGTGTACGAAAGTCTTTGTAAAGGAAGCCATAATGTGTTGTCACGTGATTTTTCTGGTCTTTATCTGGTACCCTGTTCTTTTTTTAAGGTTCTCTGTGTGTGCCAATGTATAAAATCTATTTTTAGCATATGCTGACCCTGTTATGATTATAACAATTACGTCTGGTTATAATCATAAAAGAGAAGAACTCAACATTGGTGTTAAACCCCAAACTCATAACATTATTGAGCCCATTTCCTGTAAACATTGACTTTTATAGATAATAACATACTATAAATCTTTAGTCGACACTTTTAACAGCGACTTGACACTCAGAGACGTGTATCTACGATAGAGATAATCAAAACTGCTTACCTTACGTCAAGATTTGAATTAATTATTAGTTCTGGATACATTTGAAGAAACAAAAGTGGCCGTTCATGAGGGGGACATTTTACATTTTTTTGTACTAAAATGCTGGCCGCTGGTCGCGTTAGAGGGGTGGTTGCTCTTGAGGGGTACTTCAGAATACAAACTTGTCGGTGACAAGGAATTCTGGCCGTAAGAAGTGGGTGGCCGCTGGTCAGGGGAGCCATTCAAGAGGGGGACTACTGTATTGTCTTTAAAAGGTAGATGCATGAAATCATCCAATACATGCATTTCAAAAATAGCAAGAATTCACAGTAAATGATAGAAACATAGAAATACCATTCAAATGTCCTGTTTATAGGTTTGAGACTGAGCCATGTGGTCATTATGTAGTCATACTATTTTATAGATACTTTTAGACCAGTCATAATAGTAAGCTTCTATTAACATCCAATATCAGTAAAAGGGAAGTCAAAGCTATTTATAAAAAATCCTGACTTAGATTGAATTTATATACATCAAAATAAAACAGCTCCCCCATCTGTTTCACAAAATTTATATTTGAGGTACATGTCTACTGTTGATCAGTTTCACTTTGAGTTTCCAACTTCAGATTTAGGAAAGAAATTACAAAAAGGAACCAACACCACAACTGTTTAAATTAATTTAAACACATGCAATTCAAGTTATTACACTACCAACAAGCTTTATTGGACACATTTTAAATATGAAAAATTAAACTCACTTTTGTCCTTATTTATGGAATAATTTGAATATAAATTTAAACAGTATACTATTTACCGGAGGCCATTTCACCTATTACTGTGCACATAATACATACACAGTGAGGTCAATACTTGTGTACAGGTTATAGTTAAAACTCTTATATATCAAGTCTGATTAGGAGTTTTGTCTGGTGCTTTCTAACTAATTTGGCCATTTTATAGTCAGACCAAAAATCAGTCCAAACAAATTACAGAGACATACAATCAAAATTTTATTTTAAATTGTCCATATACATAACTGCAAACCAAACAGTACAAAAATATTGACTGTGGATAACAAAATTACTGATTTTCAGAACAATAATGATTTTTAAAACTTTATTGCACATGCAACTATTTACATCTACAACCAACAGGAAAGCTGGACAATAAATTGGTTCTTAATTTAATGCTGAAACTCTTGCACCTTCTGAGTAAGTTATCAGATACAGTCTGTTTTATAGAAGCCTTCTCGACTCCTTATCTATTCAGTCATTATTGATTCCAAGGTACCATCTTTCACTAATGAACTTTAAATTTCAATTTATTTTCAGCAACCCACAACCCCCTTTACTTATCTAAATATCTGCTTATGTAGACGATATTACATTGGCCCCGAGGATGTCAAGATAAATGGCAAGTACTGTACTATGAAATTGCCAACATTCAAAAATTGGCAACAAAAGATTAGGGTTGGTGATTTTTTGCAACAAAATATTTAAAGCCAGCTCCATCCTTGAATAGCCTTGATTTAAAATGAACCAATCATATTTTAGAACTTAATTTCCCTATACATTTACTCTAAGAATGGAACCAAGTGCCCATTATAAACAGAAAATTGCAAGAATTTTTTATTTTTAGTTTTTACAAATTTGGATCTTTAACTGGTCCAAAATACAGAAAATATGGGACACTTGTCAGCTATGCATATATTCATGCATTTATGAAGGTAAACAAATAAATTCTCAAAGAAAGTTATGAGATTATACCCACATTTATCTAAACAGGTGGACATTTAATTTGCATTGTTTGTTAGTTTATGGTTTTTTTTTTAAATTCATTATATGCTTCAGATAATTGTATTTTGAATTTGACCTTATCCAAAATTAAGTTTATTTTCTACCTCACATGAATCACTGACTTTAGTTTCGTAAACATGTTCATCTCGGAGTCAGAACGTTATAAATTCTTTATGAAATGTCAGGTCTACCTGATGTTTACCACATTTTTAAGCTTGCATTAGATAAAAGTTTTTCTTAAATACAAAAAAGCTAATTGTGACATAAGGTGAAGTAGAGGATTATATAATCTTGTTTGTCAAGAATTACTCACTTGTTCTGTATGATCTGAGCAGAACCAGTTGTTTTATTTTTGTGTCTGGTATTTCATTGAGCTGAAATTTATTTATTCAAATTATATCATTCAAGTATTCTTCTCTGGATATACTAAGTGCTCAAAACTATCATTCATGGAAAACAGAGACTTGGATTTATAGTGAAATTCAAATAATTATATGTTCTTCGATTGTATTATGGAGATTCAACAAAATACTGTTGGAACATCTCTACAACACATGCCATCACAATCACATCAACACTTGCATCGTTGGATTAATTTTGGAATACCAATAAAATATGTACTTAACTTTTATTCAGAACTTTAATCAATAGGACATGTTAGAAATTCTAGAATTACATTTTACATTTTTCACTTTGCATTCAAGGGAAAAATATTGTTTCATGAATTTTACAAAGCTAATTGGTTTTCATTCTTTTCTATTACTTACTTTAAGACCATGGTGTCATAATACAGGCACTTAAGTTTCTGCTCTATTCTACTGTCTTGAGCACTTAAGGAGCATTCATGGCTTTATTGAGTTTAAAGATATACAAGGAAAATGATACAAATTTAGTGATACTTTTAATAGTCAAACAAAGTATACTAAACACCACAAAATTCTAATTTAATTATACTTAGTTAACTTACTCATGACTGTTTGTTAATGGGTTTTTTAAAAATGCATTTCATTAAATGCGACTGTAATATAACATTGTATGTTGGACTTAATCTTGTCCAAAATTGAATTCAATTCTGCTTGACCATTTTGATTTTTTTTTTTTAAATTATTTAATTTTATGTCAACAACTAATACATAGATAAATTAGTCTCTATGTGTATGAATTTAATATCAGGATTATTATACAGGTAAACATTAAGGATTAAATAATCTGGGTTGGGTTTGGGGAATTTCCTAAGTGAATTTTACATATTACTGTGGTATAAGTAAACAAGGCTCATTTGATCAATCTAGAAGGTTATTTTCTATTAGGTAATTATTTATTTTAGAAAATGCTAATTGTGACCTGAGGTCAAGTAGAGAACTATATAATCTTTAATTGTGAGAACTTGGTCATTTGTGCTTTAACATCTAGCACCTTCAAGTTGTATAATAGGGTGACCAGTTTGGGCTGAAATTTATTTTCTTCAAATCATACCAAGTGATTATTTTCTCTGGGAATAAACATGTGCTCTAATCAAATAGTCAAAAATTATCCAAATACATTCAATGAAAATTTAAAAGAAAATTTGGTTTTCATTTCAGCTCCAATCATGATATAATGATCATTTTTCTTACCTGTGTAACTGCAATGACCGCATTTCTGTGAAGGCCAGCTTCATACAGATACTAAAATTGTACAAACAAACATGGAGACAAATCAGTTCATTTGTTCAGTTACCATATTTATCTACTTGTTCATTAACTCTTTAATCGACCATTTTACGTTTTCTTTCTCTCATCTGATTTGACTATATTTTGGCTATAACAAGCAAATAAATGCTAAATTTGAAAAGATGAAAATATATTGTATTGTCCCTATAGAGTTGAATTATAATTAGCCTCCATTGTTCAAATGAAAAACCTATTTTTTGCATCCAAAATAAAAGGTTCTACTGTCAAATGCAAGTCTTTTGAAAGCAAAAGACAAAATACTTTCTATCAGAAAGTCAATGTAAAAATGAAACCACTGCAAACATCTCTGATACCAACGATAACTAAGGCTGTCACAGCATTTTGGGAATACTGTCTCAATAATTACTTGGCATGTAATCCCAAACTCTATTTCACAATATGTACACTATAACATTATTGCTAAACATAACCTGGACTCTGCATAAGAACTAAATAATTTAGATATTTTACTTCTTAATTAAGAATCAAATGAATAGAGTATTTTGTGAAAACTGCAAAACATGAAACTTGCACTACAAGACTTAGTCATAACCATCAAGAGGATAATTATGCCTCATTGAATGCATCAAACAGTCTGGTGACCAAGACTAGTTCAGGGTCTAATGATTATATCTCTCTGAGTGAATATTCTCACATTGATCAAATACTATCATTTCATACATACATGGAATATGTAGAGCTTGAACTGATAATATAGTTTCGGCTGCTCAAAGAACCATCACACAATATGGACTGTGCTTACAGCAAAAGCAATGTACTGAAAACATTTGCTTTTAATTGTTTTGCATAATTTTGGTGCATTGACCAAAAAATATTTGAGTGTATCATCAGATCATCTGCATAATGTATGTAACTGTGATATTTATCTACAGCTCTGTAAATTGATTAAATTTTATAAAAAAAAACACTAGTTTATGCATTTAACATCATAATATTTTTATAAAACTGCTATACAAGTCTTTACAAATTGGACTTGTTTGGAACTAGTGTACATGTGCCTAACTGTATGAGCTTAATCATGGGCATGTACAGTTTTGTAAAAATGAATTACTCTAATTTAATTCCCAAAATTTACACTCTTTTTCTGGCACTGTCCTCTTCCTTATGACCCTATATGAGTAGCATGCAATGCATTAAAAAGACTAAAAACCATAATCCATAAATGCACTTTGTCCAATCACTATGCATTCAAAAGACTAAAAACCATAACCCATAAATGCACTTTGTCCAATCACTATGCATTAAAAAGACTAAAAACCATAATCCATAAATGCACCTTGTCCAATCACTATGCATTAAAAAGACTAAAAACCATAATCCATAAATGCACTTTGTCCAATCACTATACATTAAAAAGACTAAAAACCATAACCCATAAATGCACTTTGTCCAATCACTATGCATTAAAAAGACTAAAAACCATAATCCATAAATGCACTTTGTCCAATCACTATGCATTAAAAAGACTAAAAACCATAATCCATAAATGCACTTTGTCCAATCACTATGCATTAAATAGACTAAAAACCATAACCCATAAATGCACTTTGTCCAATCACTATGCATTAAATAGACTAAAAACCATAATCCATAAATGCACTTTGTCCAATCACTATGCATTAAATAGACTAAAAACCATAATCCATAAATGCACTTTGTCCAATCACTATGCATTAAATAGACTAAAAACCATAATCCATAAATGCACCTTGTCAAATCACGATGCTCATAATAATTAATAATCCAGTATGTAAATAAAATATTTCCTGTTTGTATGGATAGTGTAATGGAAACCTGTGGTATCTGTGTTGTCTTCCCACTTCCTGTTTCACCAATAACAATCACAGAGTTGTGCTGCTGGACCTCGTGAATGAGACGTCCTCTGACTGGGTGTATTGGTAGACTACGGCGCTGTTGTTGCAGCCTTTGATAACAATCATCTGAAAAGTAAATTATGTCATAACTTGATAAACAGAAGAGAGATTATTTGGTGTGGGATAAATATAAAATTATATTTCCCAGGAGAAACTTTGATTTCTTTTTTTAGTAGATAAATGATGATTAGACTCTTATTTAACAAACAAATCCCACTTTCATACAAAAAAATTCTAACGATTGATAAAATGAAACTTACCACTAGAACAAATTAAACAAGTTAGTATGAAATGGTTATTGTGTGAAAAATGTTTATGATCCTCATGAAAATAATTCAGGATTATTGCAAATGCTTTGCAGAAATATTGCAATTATTCAAATAAATCAATTATCTGAATGCCTTTTTGTCCATCCAACATATGATACCCTTGTATCCTCAAGTGCATGCATGTATTAGCATTTAAAAGTGTTTCAACACAATAACAGCTCTGTGTTGCAAATCAGAGATACAAATGTATAAATGAAGAACTGCAACAACGTTGGATGATAAATTCTTCCAAGATGAATGTAAATATCAAGTACTGCTAAAATTGATGCAAGGAAAGGAAGTTTTATTTCTGTAAAATAAATATAAAATCAAATACAAAGGTAAAAATCATCAAAAAAAAAAATAAAGGGTTACATTGTATGAACAGGTAAACTGCATTTCCTCCAAAATTCCAATTTTTTTTAAATTTTTTTTTTTTTGGGAGGGGGGTTTACTGCATCATCATATAGGTATAACGGTACCAATTGCACAAGTCCATGTGGGTGTGGCTTAAGATGTAGGGTCCATACCATTCAGACCTTAAGAACAAGACAAGCTTTGATTGGTGGATTATGTAAGAGTTGTACTTTCTGTTAGGCTTAAAAAAAAGGTTAGCCTCTTGGCAACATGTGAATTTATGCTAATTCCTAAATAGATCAAATTTTGTATTTTTTATGATTTTTTGAAAATGTAATACACATGACTGAAAATAGGTATGTTGTGACTAGATAACTCATACCCCTGTCTAGTTCCAGCAGAGTTATCTCTCTTAAATGCAATGGAGTACCTGGTTTTGTCATTGTCAAATTGACAATCTAACATTGTTCTCTATAACAGTGTGTGAGATGCATGCTAAATTAGGATAGAAAATATAGTTATCTCTCCAAATATTAGCATTGAGGTCTATGGAAAAACAATTGGTACCGTGATACCTAAAAGATACTACCAGCTTCACAGTGTATCCATAGTAACGAGTATACATATCCACCACTTCTATACTGTCATAGTGTCATTTGGTTAAACAATGGATATTTGAGATGTTTTGGTCTAATATTGACAGACTTTAACATAGAAAAAGTTGAAAATAACACATATTAGCTTTGGAATGGGGCTTTTGTAACTATATTTATAGCATATATAGACTGATTGCTTTGTGACTGTGTAGTTAGCTCCAATATTAGCATACAGGCAAAAAAAAGGTTATATAAAGTTAATATAGTTAATTTTAGCCAAAGTATTGACTATTTTATGCACAAAAGATGAAAAATCATGGATAAAATACAACTTTTTTGTTCTTGTAAAGCATGTTATAGACCAAGATTGAGGACATTCCTGGTCCATGTGTAGATAGTTCACTTGTACCATAAAGAATATTCTGGAATAAGTATTTTAGGTAGTTTGCTAAAGATATGGTATTCCTTCCTATTTTGATTTTAATTGTCCTGCTCTAATTGTCTTTTTTTGTAAACTTTTGTGTCTTTAAAATTCTCTAGTTAGTTACATAATCATTCTTGAGGTCTCCACTACATATATAATCCTGGATTTTAGGTTCTCGCTTTATCGGTAATACATTTTTGGATAATTTAATTGCATTGAAGTTAATACATGTGCATCTGAACTCATCTGTATAACATGGAGAATATATAGTAGAGGGAATAAAAAGTACAAACCTTATGTATACAATTCAATTATCTCCCTTACATCAGACATAAAATTTCAATAAATAGAAACCCACAATGTTAGTGATGTTGAATAAATATAAGAAAAAATTTGTGAAGTATCATATTAGCTCATGGTCTTGATGCAAATTTAACAAGAAGTACTTTAATAATTTCTCCAAGTAAAGTTTACAAGTTTGAAAACTGATCCAACATGCTTTGTTTGCTTTAGATATTTTTTCTGCCTAACTGAAGCCCATTATTATTAATTTCTTATTTAGAAGAAATATGAATTACATGCATCTATATTATCTACATTATTCACCCTTTTATATTAGCTGGGAATGAACACCATATCACCTGATATTTGGTGCCTGTAAGGGATGTTATAGCACAGGTGTCTTTTTTATTGTCCCTGTACCTATTTTCCACTGCCTCCAAATATTGTCCAAGGTAACATCATCAAGCTCTCGCTTCTCATTTTTCTCATTGCTGCTTGTGTCTCCTTTAATTCCAGTATCATTAGCTACATCTCCCATTTAGATACACACTTTTCTCCTGTTTTTAAATCAATTGGACTCACTATACTCATTGTTAAACTTAGCATTTTTCTGTATATTAGTCCACATTTTCACACCCAAATCCATGATAACCACTTAGAAAAGCTGTTATCTACTTTATTTGGTGTCAGATTGGCTTATCGCATCAATTGTATGCACTACAGAAAGGAGGGAAGCTTTCTATTTGTATGACAAAGAGGCTGGGTAGCTTGACCTTTGTGTGAGGACTAGAGGTTAGTGACCTCTTGCATATGCAGACAGTGTAAAGTGTTCAAAGCTAATACTTTATAATTAGATTGGGCCATGTCCACCTGTCCTTGTTGTTACTTTCTGTGTTAATGAAACAATTATAAGTCCTTTATTTTAGATCAAAATGTCTCTTTGAGAGTAGAACTGGTACATGCTAACTAGTGTGTTGACCTTTGACCTTACTATTAAACAATATGACATAATGTGATTTATTGCATATCACCAAAGTGAAGTTTGATAAGTGCTAATATGAATAAAACACAACTCATAGTTAAAAGAATTCATTTTATTTCAAAACATGAGTTTGATAGTGAATCAAAGGTATGCAAACGAGTTCCAACAGCTCAATAACATTTCTATACACAATCATATAGAACATAGCTTAGTACTTCATAAAATTGTTTTTGACAAGCGAGACTAAGTACACTTGTTAGTTATATAGTCCCGAGCTTTTTCACAGATTATTGGAAAAATCAAGGCTTGCTATAGGTATAACGGTACCAATTGCGCAAGTCCATGTGGGTGTGGCTTAAGGTGTAGGGTCCATACCATTCAGACCTTAAGAACAAGACAAGCTTTGATTGGTGGATTATGTAAGAGTTGTACTTTCTGTTAGGCTTAAAAAAAAAGGTTAGCCTCTTGGCAACATGTGAATTTATGCTAATTCCTAAATAGATCAAATTTTGTATTTTTTATGATTTTTTGAAAATGTAATACACATGACTGAAAATAGGTATGTTGTGACTAGATAACTCATACCCCTGTCTAGTTCCAGCAGAGTTATCTCTCTTAAATGCAATGGAGTACCTGGTTTTGTCATTGTCAAATTGACAATCTAACATTGTTCTCTATAACAGTGTGTGAGATGCATGCTAAATTAGGATAGAAAATATAGTTATCTCTCCAAATATTAGCATTGAGGTCTATGGAAAAACAATTGGTACCGTGATACCATAAAGGTCCTTACTGGAGTTCATCTCAAAATACTTTTCTCAAATGGTAAATGTCACCACGCTTGACTATAATGCATTCTACTGGTTGTTGTGGTTCACCCTTCTGCAAGTATGCATCAGTCAAGTTTATGGACCCTATATGACAAGCATAATACCACCTTATATCTACAACATATGCAATATAAAGGAATGCATTCCCCAATGATAGGTCTGTCATGAAGCTTGTATGTAGAGTTTTTATGGGTTTGATAACATGAAATGTGTATGTTGAGTTTTCAATGGATCTGATATTATGACACTTGTATGTGGAGTTTTCAATGGGTCTCATGTCCTGAAACTTGTATGTGGAGCTTTTAATGGGTCTCATGTCAAGAAACTTGTGTGTGGAGTTTTTAATGGGTCTCACATCAAGAAACTTGTATGTGGAGTTTTTAATGGGTCTCATGTCAAGAAACTTGTATGTGGAGTTTTTAATGGGTCTCATGTCAAGAAACTTGTATGTGGAGTTTTTAATGGGTCTCATGTCAAGAAACTTGTATGTGGAGTTTTTAATGGGTCTCATGTCAAGAAACTTGTATGTGGAGTTTTTAATGGGTCTCATGTCAAGAAACTTGTATGTGGAGTTTTCAATGGGTCTCAAGTCAAGAAACTTGTATGTGGAGTTTTTAATGGGTCTCATGTCAAGAAACTTGTATGTGGAGTTTTCAATGGGTCTCATGTCCTGAAACTTGTATGTGGAGTTTTTAATGGGTCTCATGTCAAGAAACTTGTGTGTGGAGTTTTTAATGGGTCTCATGTCAAGAAACTTGTATGTGGAGTTTTTAATGGGTCTCATGTCAAGAAACTTGTATGTGGAGTTTTCAATGGGTCTCATGTCAAGAAACTTGTATGTGGAGTTTTTAATGGGTCTCATGTCAAGAAACTTGTATGTGGAGTTTTCAATAGGTCTCATGTCCTGAAACTTGTATGTGGAGCTTTTAATGGGTCTCATGTCAAGAAACTTGTATGTGGAGTTTTTAATGGGTCTCATGTCAAGAAACTTGTATGTGGAGTTTTTAATGGGTCTCATGTCAAGAAACTTGTATGTGGAGTTTTCAATGGGTCTCATGTCCTGAAACTTGTATGTGGAGCTTTTAATGGGTCTCATGTCAAGAAACTTGTATGTGGAGTTTTTAATGGGTCTCACGTCAAGAAACTTGTATGTGGAGTTTTTAATGCATCTCATGTCATGAAACTTGTATGTGGAGTTAACATCCACATATTTCGTAACACACTGTGTCTACAAAACATGCTGATTTATTCTGTATGTGGAATCTTTATTCAGAAATGAGTGACTGCCAACGTTCCATCTAAGCTGAATTATCAATCCAAAATTAAAGTTTGCTCATCTCCGTAATCCTTGCACAATGCAGTGAGCATTGTGCGCACATCTACCATTCACTTAGAGGGAATGTTGGTGACTGCAATGCAGCTTTGGATGTTTTTGCCAGATTGTATTAGCTAACTTATGACTCCCACATATCATGTTTGCTGATCATGAGGTAGTATCCAAGTTCCAATTTCTTTGATGTCAACATCATTGATGACACACTAAAGCCTGTGGTATTACCGAAAAGAAAAAAACAAATAGTGTAACAACTCTATGGTCTTAAATTAAACAAGAGAAGAAAAAAACACATGCAGTAAAGTCCAACAAATAATTTATTTCCCTACATTACAAAATGAGAATTCAAAATTAAATTACTGTTCGTGAATTAAAACCCACAGTACTAAAAGTGTTCTTACAAATCCAAAAATACAGTGTTCCAAATGAATTCCAGTGGTGTTCCAAATAAATTCCAATTCTGAATGTGCTGATGTACCAACAGTCTAAATGTACTGACAGACCAATCAGTCTTGATCTTTTAGTCCAAAAGTCAATAAGCATTTTGTAATTTCAATGTATAATTCAAATAAATAAATCCTATAAATCTATAACTAAACACAACTAAATCACATATTCCATTAGGTTGATGTTAATATAGGAATAAGTAAGTCTGATTTACACAACCTTATATTCAGACTGTTACCTGACTTGTGACACAATGGAAATTTCCATCAAATTCATCAACAGGGTCTGGTCGGTTACTTAATTTATGCAAAGTACTGATCAAATAGATAGACCATGGCTTTCTCCAGGGGAAAACCAATGTCATTAATTCAAATCCAAGTTAACATATTTACAAATTTTTTTAAGTATTAATCTACAATTATGGACAAAAACTAACTACATGTAAGTAATGTTACTGGCAACCGACCCTTACAATCTACAATCACTGACAAATGTTACAGATATAGATATCCATTAGTTCTACAATGATACCAAATAATGTAGACTTTCTACCAATGTTATAAAATAATAAGGAAAAAAACATTAAGTCTGAGACCAGATTATTTTACATTGAAAATTACATGTTTTATAACCCAGTTTTTGAATTTCACTACATGTGAGATTCATATTTACACCAAAATATGTATTTTCATAATCTGTTAAAAAATCTATACATGCAAGTGAAAACTATAACATGACATGATAACTCTTATCCCCCTCCCCCATCTAGTTCCAGCAGTTATCCCATTCATACATTGTGGACAACCTCTTAGATCCATGCATGAAATTTGACCTCTGGTCTCTCTACCTGACATCTCTTTACAAACTGACTACTACTACATCATCCCAACTGAGCCTTCATAGTAAAATGTTCTGAGCATCCAATGATTCAATTAATTTATATGTAATTGCTCAGGGCTGATGGCCACAAGAGCATAGTTACATGAAACCCATGTAAACATTGATTACCAAACTAACAGGATCTGGCCTAAAGATTATTAGCTCCAGATGCAATAAATCCAGAAAATATGGTCACAAAACGATGTCAATTGAATCTTCATTCTAGAACAGTTGCTTTGAGTCTAAAATCTGGCTTGGACTGATGAGTGGAAAACGACCAAAAATTAATGAAAAAGAATGAAATCTAAAATGCATAATAATCAAAATAATTGAAAGACAGGAGTATTGGTAGTCTTTATTCCTGTGAATTTCATTCGAATTCAACATTGTTATTTTTGGTTGGTGGAAAATTACCAACATCAGAGAATAAATGGAAAATTAGAAAACAATGAAATGACAAAATTAGAAAAAAATTAAATGACAACCTATGGTAAGTACTTTTGACAATCTGGTTTGATATCATACAAGGTAATTTAGACCAATTAGATTTTATGACATTATTATTATTTGGAAATTAAAATGTTTTTTATAAGATTGTTTTAAAACTTTTGTTAAAATTCTAAGTTTCAAATGAAAAGAGAAGTTTTTAATCCAACTTTAAATTTTTCTGAATGCAAAGTTCTCACAAAGATTCTGAAAGTTGGAGTTCAAGACTCCTTCTATAAAGCTGTGGTACCTCTATTAGTATAGTATCAGACTTGTAACCCTTTCACTGGATCAATACCTGTACAGGTCTAATGCCACAATACGTCCTTTGAAAATGTGCTTAAGTCCCATTTCCTGGGCATGAAATAGCCAACAGTGTATTAAAAGTGCCATTAAAACATTTTTTGAAAAACTGTTCCAATAACGTTATTTTTTTTCCTTTTGTAATACATCATGGGCATTATGAGTAAATTTATTTAATTCAATTGATTCTTCTCTGTCAGTAAAAAGTGCTCTTCAAAAATAAGATTCTTGAAAACAGACTTAAATTTTTAAAGTGAAAATTTCAAATAAGGATAAATTTTAGGATTGTATTAGTGTGATCCCAAAAAAATGACTATTGCTACATTACATATTATAGTGGAGACAACTAACATGAAATATCATACTGGAGACAATTATCATGAAATGTCATACTGGAGACAATTATCATGAAATATACTGGAGACAATTATCATGATAATACCATACTGGAGACATTTATCATGATAATATCATACTGGAGAAAATGATCATGAAATATCATACTGGAGACAATTATTATAATAATATACTGGAAACAATTATCATGAAATATATTGGAGACAATTATCATGAAATATCACACTGGAGACAATTATCATGAAATATCATAATGGAGACCATTATCATGATAATACCATACTGGAGACATTTATCATGATAATAGCATACTGCAGAAAATGATCATGAAATATCATAATGGAGACAATTAGCATGAAATATACTGGAGACATTTATCATGATAATATACTGGATAAAATGATCATGAAATATCATACTGGAGACAATTAGCATGAAATATAATGTTTAAAATGATAATGAAATATCACACTGGAGACAATTACCACAATAATATACTGGACACATTTATCATGAAATATCATATTGGAGACAATTATCATGAAATAGCATACTGGAGACAATTATCATGAAATATCATAATGGAGACAATTATCATGAAATATTATATTGGAGACAATTATCATGAAATATACTTTAGACAATTATCATGAAATATCATACTGGAGACAATTATCATGAAATATTATATTGGAGACAATTATCATGAAATATCATACTGGAGATAATTATCATGAAATATACTGGAGACAATTATCATGAAATATACTGGAGACAATTATCATGAAATATTGTACTGGAGACAATTATCATGATAATATCATACTGGAGACATTATCATGATAATATCATACTGGAGAAAATGATCATGAAATATCATATTGGAGACAATTATCATAATATACTGGAGACAATTATCATGATAATACCATATTGGAGACAATTATCGTGAAATATACTGGAGACAATTATCATGAAATATTGTACTGGAGACAATTATCATGATAATATCATACTGGAGAAAATGATCATGAAATATCATACTGGAGACAATTATCATAATAATATACTGGAGACATTTATCATGATAATACCATATTGGAGACAATTATCATGAAATATAATGGAGACAATTATCATGATAATATCATACTGAGGACAATTATCATGAAATATTGTACTGGAGACAATTATCATGATAATATCATACTGAGGACAATTATCATGAAATATACTGGAGACAATTATCATGAAATATTGTACTGGAGACATTTATCATGATAATATCATACTGGAGAAAATGATCATGAAATATCATACTGGAGACAATTATCATAATAATATACTGGAGACATTTATCATGATAATACCATATTGGAGACAATTATCATGAAACATAATGGAGACAATTATCATGATAATATCATACTGAGAACAATTATCATGAAATATTGTACTGGAGACAATTATCATGATAATATCATACTGAGGACAATTATCATGAAATACCATACTGGAGACAATTATCACAATAATAGCATCATTTTCCATTTTGGATTTTCAAATAGGACTCAAAAGTTGAACCTATTAAAACTCAATACTAGGACTTTTTAAATTTATTTCATGGATTATTCTTGGATTACTTTTGGAGTTCAGTCTTAAAATGAAAAGTTCTTTTTCCATTTTCAAAAATCTTTTTCCAAGGAAATAAATTACCAGTAGTTGTTAAATTTTACAAAGCTTGTTGTTTCACATGTTCTGTGTTACTGCTTTTTAAAGCCTAAACTCATAACAAAGAATTGGATAGCTCATCTGAGATTTGAATTATGGCTAAAATATTTCAAAACACGTTTTTTTAACTTTGAAATAACTTAGTTTTTAATATTATTCTCAAGTGAGATTGATAAGCTTTTTGCTAAAATGTTGTCAAAATCTTTCTTTCAAATCCTACCCAGGAAGAATCAGACTTTATATAAAATAAAAATAAAAATGAATTCAATTGGCCAGAAAGTATGATCTTTCCAAAGTGAAAGTTTCCTTAACGAAATGATAAGAAATATTTTGGTTCAGTATTTGGTACAAAAGAATGCTTTGGATAAAAGTGCTTTGGTTTCAATCAATACGTTTTATCAGACTATAAAAGAATTAAAATTAAAATACAAAATGGAATTGGAGTTAAGGAAGCTCGAGCTTCAGGAAAAAGAAAAAGAAAGACAAATGCAGTTACAAGAAAAACAAATGAAAATGCAGTTGATAATGAAGAAAAACAAATGCAAATGTACCGGTAGTTGTATAAGTGAAAAAAAAGAAAAAGAAAGACACATGCAAATACAAGAAAAACAAATGCACTTTGAGAAGGAGGAAGGAAACAGTTTCCGATGTAAAGTGGGAAAAAATAGAGGGAATATCAATAACGAAAATTTAAATAAAGCTGGCAAGTGAAAAGCACATTTATACATCAAATCCAAATTTAAGTTTTGATCTTGCAAAGAACATTAGGTTAGTGCCCCTTTCAGAGAAAAAGAAGTAGACAAATATTTTACTTGTTTTGAAAAAACTGCTGAAAATTTGAAATGGCCAAGAGAGCATTGGACTCAGTTATTACAATGTGTACTCACTGGCAAGGCTAGTGATATTTACCATTCACTGTCAGTTCACCAAAGAGACTATGATGCAGTCAAAGAATTCCTCTTAATGGGTTATGAGTTAGTCCCTGAAGCTTATCAGAAAAAATTCAGTAACTATAAAAAAAAGCTGCACAAACTCATATTGAATTTGCTAGAGGAAAAGAGCAGTTATTTGATAGATGGTGCTTAGCCAAGAAAGTTGAAAATGATTATGAAAATCTCAAACACTTTCAAAAACTGTGTCCATAGTGACATTTAGACTTGTCTTGACAAGACTGAAACCTTGGAAAATGCTGCTTGTGCTACTGATGAGTACTCTATTTCAGCCTAATACAAGCCCTTCCAAAACTCAAATGGCACAACTTCAAAAATAAAACTTTTGAGAGGTTTGATTCTAGATCCTTGACTCTTACTATGTGTACCTATTGCAAGAAAAAAGGACACATTATTTATGATAAGGAATGTATTCCTTGCACTGACACGTGTATTGGTCAGGCTTTCAGTATGTCCCCTTGAAGTGCAAAACTGAGAGTCAAAAATCACCTTGGTGTCAAAACTGGGGGCCAGGCTGAGTTAAAAACAAACTTTGGTATAAAAACTGGGGGTCAAATTAAAAATGTGGGGGTCTTTGATGCCCAAATGAGGGTAAAGGGAAACACTGGGCTTTTTACAATGTCACTTTCACTCCTTGTTTGGATCAATCCGAAGGTATTGATCACAGTGATCCTCTTTTAAATACTCATTCTCTTTATTCTAAACAGGGTAATAAATGCCAATCACCTGTCATCGTACAGGGAAAAGATTCTGATATCTCTTGTCTGTTTCAAAAGGCCATTAATGAAACTGAAGCCTCTGATTTGACCTTCTGAAAGGATTTTGGCAAATTCCACTAACGGAAAAAGCAAAGGGAATTTCAGAATTTGTGACTCCAGATGGACTTTACCAATACATGTACAGTGGGACCCCGCTATAACCCGCCCCACTATAACCCGAATTCGGATATAACCCGGTCGTGGCATGGCTCCCGAAATTTCGGGTAATTTATTACAAGTATTTTTCTCAAAGACCAAAAAAAAAAAAAAAAAATTTTTTAAGTATGAAAAAAAATACGTCAAGAGTTTAATTATCATTCTCATATTCGTCTAAACAGTGTGAAAAAGAACGTGTAGAAAATGTATTATCAAATTTCTTTTAGTTTTGTGCCAAACTAAACGTCGGAAATACAAACCAATTGCTGGGCCTACTGAGAACTTTGATCTTTGTTTATTGTTGAAAAATGACAGCTCATAAGTATCAATATTATAATTACTGATTCCTGAGTAATGAAGCCATCGTGTCTACTTTGTGTTTGTCTTGAATGCATTCTCAATACAATCGTTGCTCTAATAATCTCCTATATATGTTCTCTTAATTTAATACACAACTAAGCAATAGCTAATGCGAGGCTTGATAAAAGATTCTCACCATAATGTATAAATCAATCAATTTAAGTACATTGTTTATCATCAAAGTGAACTGCCGAGCTAAACAGTGACATAATCAGTGGTTAAAATACAGCCAGTTCGCCTGCTGTATTAGAGTACATCAAAAGAACATGACGGAATAGCTGGGCGGCAAGTTCAAAGGACTTTGACTAGCAGCTTGGGTGGGAAAATGTGCTGAAATTTACAATGACTGAATTCAGACACAGAAAGATCCTGAGATGTACATGTAGTTATTATAAGAATACACTTTAGCTTCCATTATTTAATCTACGGACATGTACTATTTCATCATTTATTACGTACACCCGTTACGTAATTTTTGTTATTTTATTTTCATTGAATTTAGTCACATAATGATCTGTGACAAAATTATTGAATATTTTACATCCTTGTGTGGATATTTTCGATGGAAATATTTGTATTATGGATTCAGTGTATGTTACAAGATTCGCTGGTGAGTACACTGTATTTTGATACTCTTTTCATGCAATAGATTATACATGTATATATAAATTAGACACGTGTATGTACCAATGCATGGTTCTCTGAATAAAGTAATATATTAAAGCTGCAATTTCTGTTACCACAGCAAATGTTTTTCTCATTTAATATATATTGATCAAAAATGGTAATTGTGCCATGCATTTTCGCACCCGTCTTTATGTACCCCCCCCCCCCCAATTAAATCCAAAAATGTGTTGGTATTGTACATGGTTGCTTATAACACGGTTCGGTTCATAGCCCCGTCGGATTCTATGGCTCCCAACTACCGTGTTATAGCCGGGTCCCACTGTATAAAGTAATGCCATCTGGGATGAAACAGTTGCCAGATACTTTTCAGCATCATATGAATATGATAAATTCTGGTCTCGATAATTGTGCTGCTTACATCAATGATGTCATCATCTACAACAACACCTGAAAAGAACATTTAGCAACAATTCGGAAATACTTTAACAGATTCACCAATGCAAATTGGCAATTTATCAGAAAGTGAGTTCTGCCATGCCAATGTAACTTCTCTAGGACATATCGTAGCACATGAACAAGTTAAACCTATAAATGCTAAGTAAGGTCAGAGTTATTTCTAAATTTCCCATTCCTGTTAATAAAAAGCAACTGATGTAATTTTAAGGTATGGCTGGATACAGTGTACTATCAAATTTTTCTAATAATTGCTGAATCCCTGACAATCTTTTGAGCAAGAAAAACAAATTCTTTTGACTGAAAAATGTCAGGAAGGCTTTTGATAAGTTAAAGCCCTATTTAAAAGCACGCCAGTTCTTACACTCTAAATTTCAGCCACTAAGGTGGAGTTTATTGTTACAGGAATACAATCTTGACATCAGGCACATCAAGCAAAAAGATAAATTCATAGCAGATGCACTTTCCCATGTGTAGAAATGTTTGTTTGTTTGATTAGGATTTTTAAAATAGCTTTAACAATTTTTCAGTCATATCACTATGATGTCTGCAGTGAGGCAGTTTATAGTGATGTCTAGCACTTGGGTATCATGCCGCAGACATGTAGCAGCATGTCCCACTCAGTCATTATCCTGACACCAGGACAACCAGCCCTAACACTAATCTCTTAATGCTGAACACCAAGCAAGGCAGTTGTTAGTACCATTTTTGTAAGTCTTTGGTAGGACTCGGACGGGGATCGAACCCACGACCTCCCGCTTCCGTGGCAGATGCTCTAAACCACTAGGCCACTGGAGCGGTGTGTAGAGATGTAATATTTCATGTATACTGTACTTCATAAGAGTACTGTACTTCTTATGCTTTTTAAACTTCATATATAGTTAGTCTATGGAAAAAGGAAATTTTTATCATATAAATCTTTCTTTTTCTAGATGGGAAGAAGTGGCACATATATCTGATTTTATATCTGATTTAATATGTGTGTGTGTGTGTGTGTGTGTGTGTGTGTGTGTGTGTGTGTGTGTATGTATGTATGTATGCATGCATGTATGTTTTTTAGGGATTAACGCCATTTTTCAGCACACGTTAGGCTATACATGGCAGCCAGTATAATTGGTGGAGGAAGAACCCAGGAAACCCCCCAGAAAGAACAACTGACACACGAGAAGCTACTCGCAAGCTTTTTCACATAACTACATTAGCCGAAGCTTAAACTCTAACCCACGCAGACAGAGGTGATACTACATTGATCCGTAACGGAAAGTGCCTTAGACCACTCGGGGCCCATATATATATATATATATATATATATATATATATATATATATATATATATATATATATATATATAATTTTAATTTAATTGTTTGTCAGTTTTAAATAACTTTTATTTTCCATTAAATGCTATTGTAATGTCAATTTATTCATTAGTGAACTTTTTCAGAAAATCGGTCAACTGAATTATTCTTTGGTAAACAAGTAATATTTGTGGGGACCATGTAACAGGTTTTATTTGAATTTTAAGATGATTGGTTGTTGTCAAGGTCAAAATGGGACTAGTGGATTTAGTAAACAACTGTTTATTCAGATGTAGAATAATTGGTTCTCATCAGGGTCATGTTAGGAATACGTGATATAAACAAGATCCCAAGACTCCTCTTCTCGTTTTTCTCAATTTCACAATTTTTAGATTTTTTCAAAACTGCATATTTGAATACGATCTTTGTATTAGTGAAATATCCTTAGTTTTGGGCTTTTACATCTAACATTATGTCATTTTCTTTTGTTGTAGCCAGTTTTCAAATCTATGTTATAATTTCTTCAGTTGATTTGGATTTAAAAGGAATAATTAGTATTTCTGAAAATATTTGATGTGCTCATACAGAATTCTTGGACAAAGACAGTTCAGATTTCCAACACCAGATTATTAAATATTATGTTTCCACAATGAACTGTAGATAAACAGTATAGATAACAGCATACGTCATCGTCTTCCATCTTGGATTTTCCAACAGGATTCAAACTTGAATTTATTAGTACATATAATTACTAGGACTTTTATAATTTAGATCTTGAATTACTTTTAGGTTTGATTCGAAAAACTGACAGTTTTTTTTCAATTTTTACAATCTTTTTCCTGGGAAATAAAATATTTGTTAAATTTTATAAAGCTTGTTGTTTTAACTTTTTCTGTGTTATGTTTATTAGAGCCAAAACATGTAATGACACTAATACACATACATAGGGCCAAAGATTGAAAACCATCCATGGAAAGACTAAGACATCAAGAGTGATTTACAATCAGATAGCATTGAAAACCATCCATGGAAAGAATATGACATCAAGAGTGATTTACAATCAGATAGCATTCAAAGAATCAGTCTTCTTTATTCTGATCATATATTTGGACAAAAATAATTTCAAAAGTCTTGTATATTTAGTACAAGCAAATTTAGGAAAGGCTTATCAAATTTTGCAATTTTGTATCCTTTGACTTCAATCCAAACAATCTGAAGAAGCCTATGAAAGACCTGAAGAGAGACATACCTTGTTGGGCTTCTCTTAAATTGCATCAATTAATCATGTTGTTCCAAAGGAAAATTCATTCTCTGAGATATGGATTATTGAATTCCAGACTGATAACAAAGAGAAAACACAGACTTTACACTAAAATATGTACCATTTATTCAGTTCTTAAGCAGCAATAGCACATTCAACAGGCTGAATATATACAACTCCGAACCAATTAAATTCTGACGGCAAGTGTACTGTAAGGGACTGACCATTTAATTATGGCATTAGACAGGTCTTTCCAATTGGGGTCGTTTTTTCCTTTCATCAAAAAATAAATTTGTTTCGAGTAAAAATAAGAAATGGAATGTCTTTTTTTTTTATACAACAAATCTGAACAAGGCCCTTGTTTTACAGCATTTACCGTAGCACCATGTTATTACAATATGCAGTTTCCAATTTCTGACAGTCTGGAGTGTTTGGGTAATTAATTTCTTTGAGTAGTGTTTCTGTATGTCACATATTCCTTTACAGCTTGAGTTATTGTGGACAAAAGGATAAAAGGTGAGCCTCAGACACACCCATGCACACACACTCTCTCTCTCTCTCTCTCTCTCTCTCTCTCTCTCTCTCTCTCTCTCTCTCTCACACACACACACACACACACACACACACATCTGACTTTGGAGATGATCTGTAACCAGTACATTTCTTAATATTCACCTTTACCAAAGATGGCCTCAAAATGTTGACACGTCATCCAATGAAAAAGTAAAATCTGGTAAATTTGAAACTCACACTGGCAAAAAAATAAGCTGAATCACAACAAAAAAAGTTCATGGCAGGAACATCATTTTGACTATGTGAAATGAGACCGCTAACTGTAGAAAGTTAGGTTTGGAAATCAGGGAAAACATGTCCTGTTAATGAAACATGTTCAAAAAATTGTTTTAATGTTAAGTACAACTTATTAATATAACTTAAACAGTAGTGATTTGGATTCGGGGGGTGGGAGCTTAATAAGAAATATTAAATGATCTAGAATGCTTAGGAACAGATTAGTTTTTATTTTCTGCATTAAGTATAGAATGCAATAGAAAAATAAACCAGAAAAGAACAAAGTAAAACATGAATTTTATCTGAAGCTCAAATTTACTTGGAGATATAAACAGTATTTACATTTTTTTAAAGGGTATATGTGTAATCTGGTTCAAGTATTGAAATTTTGTGTCAACAAGTTACATATAATTACTGTTGGCAAATTTTAAAAAATGCATTAATTGTGATGATGTATAGTTCTACTGAAATAAAGGTGAGTGCAACATAGCTGCCAACCCCCGAGCACAAAAATACTGATTACTTGTGACAAAAATACTGATTTTCAGGAAGAAATACTGATTTTTTAAAATTTTAATGCATATGTAATTTTACGTATACAACCATCAGTAACTGTGCCATACATAATTATTTAATGTCAAAGATGCACGTGTTGCACACTTGTACTATAAGAGTGTAACACACTAAAATACAAACTGTTTATAGGAGCCCTTTCCACGCCTTGTTTCTTTTTCAATAATTGATTCCAATGTACCAACTTTATTTGATTACCTCAATTCTGAGATTTATCTATTGATCTGTTTTCGTTCAAGCATAAGAGTGATCCTTGCGATTTTAATGTCTGGAAAACGTGTGAAAAATAAATCGCCAGCAACAATAGTAACTGAAAAAGGAAGGTTTATTTCTAAAAGAAATTTAATAAATCAAATTTCGATCGATGTACATTAAGGTTCTCTCTGGCATTTATCTACGTTGTAAGTTCAGGCTGAGCTGTGTGTGATGAAACAGGAAGCAGATGTTTATTAGCTTTTTCGTGCTCTTGCATTTCATGGGCGTGCCCAATAGCGAAATCACGTTACACACTTTGCAAAACGTCAAGTTTTCTCCTTTTCTGTTATGTTTTCACAAATCTAAAAGACAGCACAAATGTCTTTCCAGTTGTTTCCTTCTATTTTTCCTGGAGAAAATTCTGAATATTCCGCTTTCCTATTTAACATGGTTAGAAGCTGAATATTACGAAAACGAGATACAGCAACAGCGGTAACTATTGCGAAATCCAATATGGCGGATAACGACAGGCATGGTAGCCTCGATTTCGAATGAACCAATCGTATTGTAGAACTTTATTCGTATACACAAGTGATATATTATATCAAAATAGAACCAAATGCCCGTTCTAAACTGACAATTCCAAAGAAATTTTATTATTATTTTTTTTAAATTAGAAAACGTATTTTTTGCCAAAAAAACGTACACCCGTATTCAGGTCCAAAATACGGGACAAATACGGAAAAAACGGGACAGTTGGCAGCTATGGTGCAATATGTATCATTGTTAACAAAAGGTCAAATTACTTCTTTGTAAACAGTTCAGAGCAAGACCACTGTCCATTTTTAACAATTAATCTGATGCAATGAATCAAAGACAAACAGTTAATGCAAAAATGTTATACTAGCTATACCAATTAGTTTTTTTCGAGAAACAAACAATGGAACAACCTATGGTTATATTTTGCGATTCACTTGTCCCCAAATAAATTGTTTATTGTCAAGCTAATGGCAATGAAACAAAACTGCAGAAGAGCTGCTCTTGTTCTTTTAGGTTATCAGTTTTGGTTTCGGTTGTGCCAGGTTTTAAGTTTTACACAAGAAATGAAAATGTGATAAAGCAAAGAAAACAAGTCATACTTATGGTTTGGTTGTGCCAGGTTATATGTTTTACACAAGAAATGAAAATGTGATAAAGCAAAGAAAACAAGTCATACTTATGGTTTGGTTGTGCCAGGTTATATGTTTTACACAAGAAATTAAAATGTGATAAAGCAAAGAAAACAAGCAATATTTATCATTTTATGGTTTCGGTTGTGCCAAGTTGTAATAATTACAAAAGAAATTAAAATGTGATAAAGCAAAGAAAACAAGCCATATTTATGGTTTCGGTTGTGCCAGGTTATAAGTTTTACACATGGGTATTTATATTTCAAAAAGAGTACAGTGGAACCTGTCTTGAAAGACCACCCCTTCTTCCAAAACATAATGGTCTCTCATGACAGGTGGTCTCTCATAACAGGTGAAAACACTATATAATCAATAAATCTCTACATAGAGAACCTGGTCTCTCAAGACAGTCTCTCATAGCAGTGGTCTCTAAAGACAGGATTTACTGTATGTGTCATCCTACATGCAATGATTATTAATCATCTCCAATATCGTGAAGTGTGGTATTTTGAAAAATCATCTGAGCTGTACTATATGCGTGTATTCTCAGTGGAATTGACAATCTGTGAAAACGGGACCTCCATGATATAGCTTTGATCCTCTAACCTGCAATGTTTTGGTGAGACAGAAAGGTAAGGATAGGTGTAGAAAATAAACGCTTGTATATAGATATACCTTCATTTGATCCAAGCCTCATTTTCTTTGGTATTTGACCATTTGTCATCCTCACTTTAAAAAATCCTTTTCAAATTCTGCTGTCTTGTTTCTGTCATCAATCTGTATATGACATTTTAGTTACACAACCTGAGGAAAAAAGTAATACTGTGGATACAGTAACCAGCACCACTGTAATTGCTCCTATGTTTATTACCTGTCACATGTACTCAGCTTTCTAATATCTTTCAGACTGCAGATCAATTCAGATCCAAGGAGGTTAGCTAAACCCTTTAAATGTATAGTAATATAAAAACAGTTTACTGGTACTCAATAATTGGGATATTTCTTCAAAATTATACAAATACTATAAAGTCATTTATTTTATGCATATACATTTTTGTACTTCTGCAAAATTACTATTGCTTCAGCAGTGCTGGAAAAAGTAATATACCGGTATATGCTTACTTATTGGCCTAATCCAACTGCAAACATCACAGTCACTATCACGTAATGTATGTTCTACTGATTAGTCTTAACATCATGCACAGACTCAGATCTGACAGCACCTTATTTGAACAGCAGATCTGGGTCTTTGCAATCTGCACTTGACTCAACGTATAAGTCAGTATATCTGGTACATAACTTGGTGGATATACTCCACCTGTCTTTAAGACTTTTATTGTTACATATTATAGTTTCTACTGCTGTCATTGAAACATTAATGCAAAGGGACATGCTTTGAAGACTTATGTACATCAAATGAGACCAAATTACAATGGCTAAAGTTTTCAGGCCCATGCACATGTAAATCAGGTTAGACTTTAGTACTGCCAGAGCGAGTTTGCAGACCCATATACATTTGGTGAGATTTTAGTACAATGAAGCAAGCTTGCAGATTAAAGTACAAGGTAAGCCTGCTGACCCATGTAAGTCAGGTGAGATATTAGTACAAATGGGCAACCTTATAGACAAATGAGATGAGCTTGCAGACCCATGTACATCAGGTGAGAATTAAATAAAATGGGGGGGGGGTGCAAGCTTATGGACCTATGTACACATATGTCATCTGAGAAATTAGTACCATGAGACTAATGTGAAACCCATGTATGTCAGGTGACACCACAATATGCAACAGTATAAACACTATTCATTTCTTTCCAATACTTCTTTTATTAACACATTAACACATTTTTTGTTGTTTTTGAGTGATATGAGAGTAGGAAACACATTTTGAGGGCTATTTCTAAATACACCTAATTCACCAACTCAGATTCTGTATTATTTATTACCATAATGCTTGTATGTTTTAGATTCTTTTTCAAAAGCAAATAATGAAAAGAAAAAATACAAGATACATAGAACAAATCTGACCTTCTATTAATGCATTTGAAAGTGATTTTGTAAACCTTTCTTTTCAGAAGATAAGAAACAAAATTAAATATCCCCTCTATCAAAACACTATATTAAAGTGGGGCCGAATGGTCTAAAGCGCTCTCCGTAAAGGATCACTGCCATTTCACCTCTGTCGGCATGGGTTCGAGTCTCAAATTCGGCCAATGTGGGTATGTGAGAAAGCTTGCCAGTAGCTTCTCGTGGGTTGGTGGTTCTTTCCCGAGGGTTTCCCAGGTTCTTCTTCCACCAGTAATACTGGCCGCCATGTATGGCCTATCGTGTGCTGAAAAATGGTGTAAAACCCTAAAACAACAACAACAACAACTAAATTATAGTGTATTGTCTGATGTTTATTGGTTTTAGGTCATATACTGATGGTGTCATACATGTCCTTATGAGGTTAAGCTTTAAACTTCATTCCATGGTAGCCAATTTGGATCAACAAATTATGAAATACTGCTTATGATCATACTTCTCATACATAAATAAGAATACAATAACAGTTAAACTTTCTTGAAATCAATATTTCAATAATAATAATAATATTAATAATAGTTTCTTTAAAAATATATTTCTTTTTCTTTGTCCACTTTGCATTAAAAATTAATATGTTAAACAAAAAATGTTTTTATTTTGTAATGTTATTCTTCATGGATTTCCACTTTAATTTTATTTGTGTGTTTGATGAGATCACTGGATTGGTTAATTTATTGTGGAAATATTTTGCCATTATATGTACATTCCTTCTCATTGGTTTGTTGCAATTTGTTTATTGTAACGCCTGCATAAGTTTGGCAAATACCATGATAATATAGAGTTGTTTCCCCCATGGTATTGTAGCAAGGTATCTTTGCGGACTTTGTAAATAGCTGCCAAACCTAGCCTGTTAAGTGACAGAGGTCACACTAGGTCAGTGTGTTTGTCTAATGGTACCATAAAATAGAGAGATAATTTGATAAGGACAGAGGTTGGCTAGCAGTCTCTTTAAAAAAAAAAAAAACTTGAACACCCCAGTATTGCATATATTCACACCAAATCACAAAAACGCACCTGGGGTGTCTTGGGCGTGTCCTGGAGTGAGACCCGTTGGCTGGAGTGTGTTCTTTGCTTTAGGCAGTGATATCTTATAGACTTCAGATGCGAATAAATTTAAATAAAACATCATATGGTGGCTTTCCAAGATGAATGTACTGTAGCGTGGTACTGTAGCATGCAACCTGGTCTAGATTTTACAATGAACTCTCCTTATCTCTTCTAACTTGTAGCTTTTCTCAGATTTTTCTATTTCCATATAACTATTCCTGATAGTGACAAATTAGTCTTTTCCCAGATCACAAGGTCATTTACCTTGTGATCTGGGAAAAGACTAATTTGTCACTATCAGGAATAGTTATATGGAAATAGAAAAATCTGAGAAAAGCTACAAGTTAGAAGAGATAAGGAGAGTTCATTGTAAAATCTAGACCAGGTTGCATGCTACAGTACCATGCTACAGTACATTCATCTTGGAAAGCCACCATATGATGTTTTATTTAAATTTATTCGCTTCGATTGACGAAGATCTTTTAAAGGAATAGAAAGTGGGAAAGTCATTGATACTTTACAAATCATAAGTAAGCAGCAAAACAGTTTTAATATATACTGATAAGAACATTAAGAACTGAGATAAATACAGTGTTCATGGATTTCTCTGGTCGTGTAAATAATGACCTCCAAACACTGGTGTAGGAGATCTAAATGAAGGAATTTAAAGGCATACATAATCGAATTTTCTAGTACAACTGCTCCCATTACTGGGACCTGTATAGCTTGTACTATATCAATAACTTCAATAAGCAACTCGACAAGTGTTTTATAAAACCTGCTCGGAAACATTACCAAAACAAACGCCAATACAAAATTTAATGGATGATATATCATTCTCTATAATCTAACCTCAAATCTCTATTAAGTCTATCAGATACATTTAAGCCTGCAGGAGATTTACTTAAAGAATGACATCTATGGCCCTCCAACACTGCAGACAAGTAATCCTATGATATGGTGATTGGTGTATACCTGTCGTCTCTATGTCTTTTGGATTACTAAATCTGTTTATGGTTTTAAGAAAATTAAACAATAAGCTTTTACTCCCAGTGAAGTGAACTTAAAAGTATTCAATAAATGTTCAACTTTTTGTTCACATACAAATGCGAAATTACTCACCGATTCAAAATGTTTCGACTGTGGCAGCCATCGTTTAACGGTGCCCAATGACTTTAATCATAGTATAATTATATCCTAACGGTAATCAACATGTCTCAAAAATATTCAGCTATGAGTTTGGGGACTTGGAAGTGGAGACGTAATGTCAACGGTACTCATGTGCCCTTGAATTTCAGCACACAATTCTCTCATAAATGTTGGCATATTACAGTCTATACATTTGTAGACAAGTACTGAATGTTTATTCTGTCATTTATATGAAGCCAACACAAAAGAGTCTTGGACAGCTGGACAGAAAGGGGCATCCATAATTAGGCCAGCAGCTCTCTTTTGTATCTCATTAATTCTTTCTAAATGAAACTTGTTGCAGTTTCGACATATTGTCAACCAATAATCAATCACTGTCAAATGTGAGCATTTTATAGCATTATTTTAGTCTGTATAGCTATGTATTTCTATTTTTTTTTAAATCAACTCAGTGAAGTTATTTTACTTTACAGAGATCTACATATATAATTATTAAATTTGTCCCATTTTCAGCTATTACTCCTGCAAGTTTTTCTTTCTTAACATTTCTTAACATTTTCATTAAGTTACCCATTTATGTTTATATTTGTCAGTTTCTCAGTAGTGGAATATTTCTTTGATGAGGCTGATACATTTTGCTTTATAGCCATAATATTTTGTCTTGACCACATTGCAATATTTCTTGAATCGGAATCTTTGAGAGCTTAAACAGTAATTAAATCATTACTCGAAGATGTTAATGTAGCATCGTCTGCAAATAAGTCTGTGTTTGAGTGCCTTTTGCACAGGAAAAGGTCATTTATGAAAATAAGAAATAGCAATGACCCTAAAATACACCCTTGGGGAACCCCATTATTAGGTTGCATTAAACTAGATTGAATTTTCACATAGCGATTGTTTGCCTTCTGTTTCATAAACTGAAATAGAACCAGCTTAAATCCTTGGTGTCATGTTTAGAGCATTTTAACTTAGAGAAGAGAACATCAAGATCGACTACCTCAAAAGCGTTTCTGGATTCCAACAATAATTCGCATGTTGTATTTCGTTTGTTAATTTCCTGCAGCAGTTTGTTAGTTTTGTTGAAGCTGTTTGGCATGGATGACCCTTGTGAAAACCTGATAAATCTTTTAGAAAGAGTGACTATGTTTTTATATAATTGTAAATTTGCTACACGACCAATTTCTAACAGATTTCCAACAATGTATTGAGAATAAAAAATAGCCATGCAGTTTCCTGGATCCAACCTACATCATTTTTAGGAAATGGGACTACTTTTACTTGTTTTGGTTTGTCTTGGAAATTAACAGACTGGATACTCTTGTGTATGAGGTTAGCTATACAATGAGAAATCAGAGGTGCCGCACATTTTAGGGACAATTGGCTTATTTCATCAAGTCCAGTGATTCTTTTTAACATGCCGTGTCATAAGGGTACGGCATACATCATACCTTAGAAAATTTAAAAGAAGGACTTGTTAACATTTTGGCATCTACACAAATGAAAAGGTTTTTGTGCTCAATGATCTCAGTGTTTTCTCTGACATAAATTATTTGTTACCTTCGTAAAGGAGTGGTCGAAGATGTTTGCTAGTTGAGTTTCCGTTGTCGTCTAATTGTGCACGATTAAGATTTTTGGGAAGGGGATACATTGTTTAGATACTGTCATAGTGTACTTACATTAGTAGTTTTCCTATCTTTATGTATTAGGCATCTTGCTTTGTTTAGCCATTTTCTTTTAGTTTTCAGGTCTTGATTCTGTGAAACTTGTGTTGTTTGTCTTTTGGGTCATCCATTTGGGTTGAAGTTTATGTTTTACACGTTTGGTTTTTACGAAGAATAAGATTGTCTTATACATATATGAAACGTTTGTACTTTGCATCTAAAGCAGTTTTGACATTTAAAATATATGTAGCATCATTACCAGGTATCAAATACAGGTCACTACATAAGTTTTCACGAAAACTGAGAAATCTATGTATTTTCTTCCACGATTTGTATTAAAAGTACGTCTAGGCAACTGTATATATACATGATAGTTGTTATTTACTGCAAACACGGGTACACAGATTTCACTTACATTGTATAATTTATTTCTGTAGATATGGTTAATTAAAGCTGAATCGTCTTTCTTAATTCTAATTAGGGTACCAATATACCTGAGTGAAGTTACCAGTTTGGAAACCGTCCAGTCACTTTTGATTAGGAAGTCTAAATTATTGTTTAATAATCATATACATCACCAACATTTTGTCATTTTTTTAAAAAAAAATAGTTTAATTCATTCTACATTAGAGTTTGGAGACATATAATCAGAACATATCAGAATATGCTGTCTCTGTTATACTTTCAATAATGTTGGTAGCAAGATCATTTCTTATTTTAAACAGACGATAGCTATATTTTATACAGACGATACCAATATTTCACATAGACGATAGCTACATTTCACACAGACGAAAGCTATATTTTACACAGACGATAGCTATATTTCACACAGATGATAGTTATATGTAAAGCTTTGCCGATGATGAATTTTCCCACAGAAATCAATAGATTGATAAACTTTGCAATTTTTAAATTTATTGACCACCAATTAGATAAATTTTTCCAAAGTATCAAACTTGACTAAGGGCAGTTAGAATTCAAACAACCAACCCTTATATAATTCCATGGAAGTAGTACCGGGCGTAACTCTGTGGACAATGAAAATTCAACTTCAGAAAGGGAAATGCCGGTTCTTACGACAAGAGAAATTCAACATTATGCCGACATTTTTTGGCATATTGGCTACAAGGTCCAATTAACCTTCAGATGACCACAATATTTTTAGACTTCCCGTGTTGCAAACGACTATAAGTTATGGAATGTCAAAATGTTATATACTGTCCAACATACCAATTTTTTATGCATTTTTAAATGTGTAGGATGCACAAATAAGCTGAACTTCTAATTTGGCCTTTTTAAAGTTTGAACAAAGTCACGCTTCATTTTTACAAACAGAACTATCGTAATTCTACAACAAACTGACCACCAAATGAACAAATCTGCCCCATAAAAGTATTAGCATTACATTGTCAGTCCATATATTTATCAAGCAAAGAAATAGACAATCGCTTAGTGAGAGAATTAAAATATTGGACTTAAAGGTTTAGGCAAAATTTGCAACAAACTGCATAAATGAAAGGGAAAAAATTTATTATGTCACACGTAGTATATTTTGTAGCAAAATTTGCTACAAATTGATTAAGTAAATCGAAAATTGCTCTTGTCAAATGATGGCCAAAAGTTCATTTGCCTTGTCGCCGTAATGTCAACATAGCATTTTTGTTGTTGTAAATACTAAAATAATCTATGTTAAAATTAGCAAACTTATAAATGTTCAAAATTAAGAATGATTTAGTATAGAACAACTGGCAAAAATATCCTCACTCAAATAATAAAAAAAACAGCCCCACTCCGACTCCCAAAGAACAAAAACATAATGGATGTTACACACTATTCTCAAAATTATATCTTTTGTGAATATTTATCTCAAAGAATAACTTAAGATAACTGATAATTTAAATATCCGGATTAAAATTAAATAGTTGGTGTGGAAAAAATTCATCACAGGTTGTTCAAACAACAAAGGCACCATACAGATAGCATAGCCCTTCAATTAAATGATATGTAACTCTAGTTTCTGTACCCAACGAGTGACTGCTATAAATGCAATTATGAAAAACTATATTCCAATTGATTTAGCTGTTATGGAACTTTACACAGGCATGAGCATGCTATATTACTTAAGTACGTTTCTTAATTTTGTTATATATAAAAGTTCATATTATTTCTATGGAAGTAATATTTTGGGAATAGAAATTACGTATGCACAATTCATGGTGTCCGAATCATACATACGAGAAAAAGAAATCGCTATCTAAGATAAGCGTTTGTCTGACTTGAGTGTGTGCATTGCTATACGAGTGACTGCTATAAATGCAATTATGAAAAACTATATTCCAATTGATTTAGCTGTTATGGAACTTTACACAGGCATGAGCATGCTATATTACTTAAGTACGTTTCTTAATTTTGTTATATATAAAAGTTCATATTATTTCTATGGAAGTAATATTTTGGGAATAGAAATTACGTATGCACAATTCATGGTGTCCGAATCATACATACGAGAAAAAGAAATCGCTATCTAAGATAAGCGTTTGTCTGACTTGAGTGTGTACAAGCTAATGACCTGTTAAAGAATCCGGGCACTTCGGTATGATTAAAAGTGCATAACTTGTATCGTACAGACTACATGTTCAATTTGGAGGAGTTTAGAAACAGGTATCGCCCTTTACTATAGATAGTAATGGATATCACAGTGTGCATTGTTCATTTGTGCACTTTCTTTTCCACATAAAATAAGTTTTAACGGCACAGTTATTGATTTCCTTGATATTTAACATTTTGGCCATTTGTCAGCACCGTTGACGTTGTTCCTCAAATAGGTATAGGAAATAAAAATGGAAGTACCAGTATTTGCAAATAAACCAAGCCAATGAAGATGCTTCCAAGAATGATAAAAATGGAGTCTTAACTGTCTTTATGATGCAGCTTGGCGCGATTTCGGGTTATGAAAATAAGTGGCAATTGGACAATTTTCAAAATGCATGTTTATCAATTTTCAGAAAAACATGGTCTCACTTAATTCGTGAAAATGAAGTCTATAACTCTTGATAGTGCCAAAAACATGTTTATAGATTCAGTTATAATTAGGACAAAAAAGGAAAACCATAGAAAGTCGAATTTAATTGTAGGCCTGTTGGACCTTCATTGCAACTTTTGCATATGCTTGTATAAATTATTTCAACAGAATATAGTCATGCTTAAAAAACACTTAATTTCAGAAATGAAAAATATTTGTAATGGGGCCATTTTAAGGGAAAGCTTATAGTGGGCCTTTTTTTTTTTAACAACAATGCAATAAAGTAAGCTATTGCCAACATATTTTTTTTAAAAATAAACTTCCTAGCAGATGGCACATAACACTATTTGTACTAAAAGTTTCTGGATGAGAAAACTAGGAAGTGTGTGAAAGGAATCCAAATCGTTTACATCATTCTTTGTCATTTATGATTTGTATTATTTTGAACAGAGGTTTCTTGGACTAAATTCATACAGGTATAATATTGCAATGAAACTGTTCAGTTAAATAAATTGAATACATACATTTCAAGCAAAGAAACATAAACAGTATTTTGTTTATCTGAATGAAAATCTATATATGAAATAACCACAAGAATTTATTTTATTAAATCGAGCTTCACACAATAATGACAGATAATGAGCTTAATTTTTCAGGGATAACTTGGCCTACGCACCAGTCATAATATGGCTGCAATGATCAGATAGGACTCCTGAACTGCAGTTTCATTAGGTAAATACCGCATTTACCATATATGTTGGGGCACCATAACATTTTTTTTAAAGCAATTATTTGGTACACGTTATGTTATGGGACACATCATATTTTCAAGTTGTAAGTTGTGGGACATCTTTTAAATCATGCAGAAATGGTCTCCAACTTCAATTTTATTATGAAAAACAAATTTGTATACTTGAGATAAAACTTTATTCCACTGCAGCAGCATCTCATCATAACAGCCCTTTTGCACACAGACAATCCATTCTTTCAGTAAATTGAATAATTTTTTTAGATTTCTCATGCTGTGAAAAAGTGAAAGAGGCAACACATCACCTGAAACAGAATCTGCAAGGACTAAAGTCTTATTTTTTCAAATCTGCACTGGTCTTGATATATCTCACATTTTTGACAACCATTTTAATGTCAGTCCATCAAATAACGCAATCAAAGTACACTAGAATTTCATCCCTGTTAATGATCATATTGTCTGCAAAATGATAAGTTTCTCTTCTGGCCTTCACGAATTGCGCACATAGCACTATACACAGCTCCCTCGATAACTCTCGCCCTGATAACTTGCAAACCTGCTTATAACATGGTGTCTGGCGTAAATCCCAATTTTTCCTCAAAGAAAAAATATATTTTCAAAATCTTTTAAAATATGCTGAACATGAAAATAATTATGATAAGAATTGGTAAATTAAACCTGTATGCATTTCTTGTTTTATCATCAAAAAATGGTGATTATTGCCCATAAAGATAGATTCCATATTGTGAAATTTGCAAATTCTAAATAAGATATCACATATTTTGTTATAGTGTTTATTTGTTGATAAATAGTCATCAATACGCCATAAATAAACAGTCTGGTGAAATAGCATTCAATGAAAACATCTGGTAACAATGTATAATGAAATAAACAGCAATTAAATATCTTGCTGTGTGAAAACCACATTCTAATCCTTTATTTCTGTTTCAGTGTAAACATTGTAATTGCAACATATTCTTTTGGATGAAAACATGAAAAGAGTCAATCAACTGTCACATTGAAACCCATGAGTACTTCTGCGAGAACATAATTACCTGCCGGCTTTGTTTTGATCAACAACTTGGCAAAGTGTTGCACTAAGATACATGTAATCCATTAAAAGAGACCTGTGTTGTTTTATCACTTTCGTCTTATGCAATGAATCAAGCAAGGGAGGATTTTGCTTGGCGGCAGCAAAATCAGGGAGTAACAAAAAAATTAACTGATTTTTTTCAACAAAAAGTCTATTGTCTTTTGTCAAGCGTATCACAACCAGCATTTTTTATTATCATGTTCTAATTTACATTGTTTTAATTTGTAGACCCACTATATTCATGTTGGTAATGATTAACCCTTGTTTTTGTTTTTCATTTTACTTCAATCAATCGATTGACATTGTTTCACGAAAAGAAAGTCGATCTTTTGAATGAAACAAATACATCATATGATAAAACTAGAATATATCCAATTCGGGACAAAAGTTAGTAACATGATACACAATGTGTGAAGCGGTACATGTGTTACACGAAAGGAAACCACATGAAATAATGTTTTCAATTAACTCCTCAATATACTGTAATTTATCCTGAAATTAATGTTACTCTATGAGGAAAAAATAACAACCATTATGAAGAGATATTTATTCACAGTTAATCACAGCATGATTATAAAGGGAGTTTTCAACGCTATAAAATCTACCACCCACCCTTTTGCGTTTGTATCGATCCTTTTATTATTGTATGTCCCTAGATAACTTGCACCTCACTTATAATACATTTGATTTTTTTGGACCCTGATGTGTGCGAGTTATCGAGGGAGTATTGTGTCACTTAAAAAATTGTTCCATTGTTTCCATTTATTTTCAAAATTTCCATGAATTCCGGTGAAAAGGAAATGAAGTTTCCAAACCTCAGACATTTTTGTATATTCAAAATAAAAAAATAAAAAATCCAGTCTGATTCTGATGTCAGCTTGCTTAACAATAAAATAACCTTTTTACTGATATTTATTTTGTTTAAAAAATGGCTTCAGAGTCCAATTTTATCAGAAATCGGCTTGCTTTGTAATAAAAATAACATTTGTCTTTTGATGTCCAGTCAGTTAGGTCAAAAAAGAGGTTTACTGCTAGCTGCCAGTTGTGTTTATTCACCACCAGGGATTATGTGTTCTTGGCATGTGTAGCTGTAATTAAAACAAAGGGCATTGATATCCGCAAGTAAATAGTAATGATACTTTTGTAAGATGTGAAAAGATTGTTACTTGCACAGTTGCATTATTTCACCCCTTCTTTTTTGTTTGACAGCATGGGCAGGTCAAGCTAGATTTGAATTTTAAGGAGTTGTGACTTTATTTTGAATATAAAAGGGAGAAGTGAAAGCTAAACATGTTACATTTATTTATATGCTCTCACTTTTCCCAAATCAGCTATCACTTCTCCTTCTGTCCACAAAAAATATTCCTCCCCAAAATAAAAGTCTAGCTTGAACTTTTTTGATTTTTTTTGGTAAACATGAAATCAGTCTCTCTTCTTTTTCAGAAATGATGCAGTTCACAGTTCCTTTTTAAATCGTTAGATACAAAAGTGAAGTCACATATTGCATTTATAAAGGATTATTTCAATTTGACGATCTTTCTGATGATTGAAGTTTGCCTTGTACCGGTACATGAACAGAAGAAATATTGTACAGTTTTGAATGTAAGTATTCAAAGTTAGAAATTTTGTTTCCCATCACACAAGTTTTAGCAACATAAGTTTTTTTTTTAAGGTCATTGTTTTAGCAATTATTTACCCCATCATTAGTGTTTCTTTAGATTCCATTGGTAATGGATTTTCTCTGGCTACAGTAGGAAGTGTTAAAAAAAAATATTTTAAAAAGTGACTGACATGAAGAAAATTTATGTCTGGCAGGGTATCTAATTGACAAGAATATTGGGGTCCACACAGATTATGTGTGGTTCTGGTTACCTGGCTAACCCTATTTTTTTTTTACTGCCTATCCTAAAATTTTTTGTGGCATGAAACAAGACAAAACTGAATTAGAGACTGTAACCTTTGATTGTATAATTTTAAGGACAATCTATCAACATAGTTTTGCACATCAACTACTTTAGTATCCTATGAGCATTCATAATTCTCCAAATACTCAGCACAGAAAATAAACATCACAGTCTTTCCATGGTCATACTAAAGCCAGTCATTTGCTCAGAATTCCATCTTTCGTAATAACTTTTGATTCTCTTGATTTACAATTGTGCTATCTAGTCCTCTGATTTTTTTTCTCATTTTAGTGACACTTATTTTATATAATACTAAAGCAGTACCGAATAATTGAATGTTCTCATAATCAGGCCGATTATTAGAACAATCTGTATAATTGGTTTCGGCAGAAATAATCTGCCAATGTAAAAAAAAATTCCAAAATAACATTTCCAAAATATAAATTCAGTCATAACATTCATCTTGACACCGCTTGAATTTTAAATCAGAATTAAATAGTTGAAATTAAGGAATAAACATTTGATTTGGGGGTTAATTGCAAGACAATATATTCTTAAAAGTAAATACTTTTTAACACACTTGCAGTAAACTTATGCTAATACCGTAAAAGCTGAGTTGTTGTTTGCTTTGATGTAAGCGACCTTAAACCATACCTGTCAACTTTCATGCTTGGACAGGGAAGAAAAAATACTCCCGATATTTGGAGTCGTTCCACACCTATCTCCAGATTTCATAATATGCTGAGAACTCCTGATCATTACCGTATTTTCGTGCATTTAAGGCGCACCTAATTATAAGACGCATCCATATATGAGATGCGGGTTTTGAAGATTTGTGTAAAAAATATTTTAAATAAGACGCACTTAAATATAAGACGCACTCAGCCTAGCCATCTGCCGAACTGAGCAATTTATCTCCAGTGGTTACCTTTCCTTTATCATAAATGAAAATTTGTCCAATGTTCCATCACCCGTTGGATGTAAACAAGGCTTCATTACCATTTTTAGTTGAGATCAAAGGCCAATAGCGGATGGGTTTAGTACCTGGTATCTAGATTCTAGAACAATAAACGCCAGATGTAAAGGCGGCTTCATTGATCCGCAAGGCCAAGTCTTCAGCGGGTGGGATTAGTACATAGACCAATAAACGCCCGATGTATGTCTCTTATATATAAATGAGTGATCAATTTGCTTATCATTTTTAAAATTTATAAAATTGTCACGATGCCGAAGCAAAAGTCATATGGCATGGGACAAAGTGAAAATTACGACAATCATCAATGGCTTCAGAAAGTGTGGGATAATTCCCGAACCGGCTAGCTATATCAGTTCTTCGGACGACGACTCAGCTGCATCCAATACCACTGACGCCAATGAGGATCAATTAGAATCAGTTATAGTTATTCCGCGACAACGACAGTGAATTTGATTCAAGTTTCGATGGATTCGAAGCCGAAACTGTTGATATTGAAAATGAAGATGAATAGAACAATATGGTACATTGATTTTTGATCAAGTCAAACACTATTTAGTAACAGTTTATTATATTGTGAACACTTGTTTTTACAACTAGGAATGAAAATCGTGAAACGTGAATATCGACCGCAATAATCATCCTTCAGTATCGCTGTACCATTCGTTCGTGTTAAAAAATACTTAGATAAGTCGCCCATTAATATAAGACACACCCTGGGTGCGAGGTACGTAAAATTTTGTATAAGACGCGTCTTATATACGCGAAAATACAGTACATTATGTCCTCGATTTTCATTTTCTTCTAAACAAGAAAAGGCCTACATGTTTTGTTGTATCACCTGTGAATTATTGTTGTGATGAAATAATTACTTTTCTATAAAGAATTCACATTTTCACTAAATAGAATGTTAAGTTTAAACATTATTCATGTAATTTAATGATTTGTTTTACCTATACAACAATACAAAAATAAACCAGCAACAAAAAATAAAGCATAACAATAAAATCGTCCACAATTAATTTCAATTCCAAGAATGATCACTACGAATGCTTAACTCCATATGCTACATCGCCATTCCCATGAAAGAAACTTGCACGAGTGATCATCTGGCATTTTTGTACCATATATACCAAAGTTAATTACCATTGATAAATTAAAAGTAGGAATGAAATACACACCATGAAGAAAATGTGTTCTCAAAAAAACTAATTCAGAAAACATGTTTTATAATAAACAATAATGGAATACAGATGGATATACAAGGAGGGGAAAATTTTTGTTGCCACATGTATGGTTCTATAAGGCTGGCTATTTTTGGAACCAGGTGTTCAACAATATTGGGAATCCTATATTTGCCAATCAATTGTTGGTGATTGCTAAACACACAATATTGTAGAATGTTGTTTAAGTGAATTACGAAGTAAGGCCAATCATGTTCCATAAGGATTAACTTTTAATTAGTCACGCTGGCTTTCTTGCTTGTTTATTTAAAATTAATATTTAGCTATTTTGCAATTTGACCACAGCTGATAAGATCATGAAAATAGGATGCATCCTGGGGAAAATAGGGCATGTCACAGGGAGAAACGACGAGTCTTTTTGCGAATTTCATGCATATTGGACCAGGAAGATTGCAAAATATATATTGAAAACCAAGCTTTAAAATTGCCACGAATAACCTCCCGACTTTGTCTGTGTAAGTACTGTACATTACAGTACATGGTCTCCCTGGTAAACTCAACCGGCCCGTAAATTATGAAGTCTTTATTTACCTTTTTTTAATTTCTTGTTGGAGAATTCAGAAAATATGCACATGCAAAATAATAACAAAATTAATTATAGCACTTTAAAACAGTTTAATAATTGTTGGTTCACTGAAAGTTACTTTTTTAACATGACTACGTTTTAGACACGGAAAAAATTATTGTTTCACGTCCCAAGATTTACAGCTGTTACAGTAGTCAACAAAAAAAGACCTAAAAGCGGTAAAGTGGAGACATTGGCCCGCGAATATTTTTTCCTAAATTATTCAGCTTATACGCAAGTATATACTGTAATAATGAAATAATTGGTATCATAATCGGTATCGGCAATTTTAATAATCGGCTATACACGGTATCAGCATAATCTGCAAAAGTGATATCAGTACAGCTTTATTTAATACATATGATACAAAACCACTTCTTTACTCAGATGTTAGCAACGGCCGGTAGTTTTCACTGTTCAACTGACTAATGATGGATAGGTTTTGGTGTTATGTGAGTGAAGTCTTGGTAGGAAAGATTAATGTTAGTTTCAAGCCATTCTCAGTTATAAACTTCTGTTTGCAGTTTCACTGATGTAAAAATAATGGAAGTGCATTTGTAATTCAGTTTAACCCTTTCAACACGATAGACTGTGTTGCATGCTTAGGCTCGAATAAACAGTAGCGTAGAAAGAGTGAAAAAAACAAGCTTGTAAAACTGAATAAACAATTTATTGAGTACAAATATTTTTCAGAAAAGAATAATAAACTTATGGTTTTAAGAATCAATTCCAAAATTAATCCAAAAATAATTGAAAATATTATCCACTAGAGAAATTGCAAAAGTCCTGGTAATAAAATTAACAAATTTGGAATTCTAAGTTCGAATTCCAGCGAAGTATCCAATATGGAAGACGATGTCACTTGATGAAGTCAGCTCTTGTTAATAAAATTTCTATGAGCACATATTCTTTTCCAGATAAATAACAAAATAATTCCTCTTGGTCCAAACAAATTGACACATTTTCCAGTACAATGTAATTTAAAATAACTCAAAAAGACACAACTTAGTATTCTAACAGCCCAATTTCTTCTACTGAATAGCTTGCTCCTGAAACATAGTTTATATATGTTTTTACATAAACAAGGGGTCACATGATCTTCTAGAAACTATCAGAACAAATTTACATTCAAGAAATCACGTAAAATAGAAAGATATTTATACAAAGCTCCAAAATGTCCTTGGAACCAACCAATCATTTTAAAAGCTTGTTTACAACTTTGAAACCAGGTCAGAAATGAGGTCAACACCTGGTGTTTATTCTGTAAAGTACATGTCACCACCCCTTCAATGAACGAATCTTTAAACTTAAAATGCCAAATTTGAATCTAACAAACAGACAGTAAAAACAAATATAAATGACTTATATCAAATATACGTAACAACTGGTAAAGCGATTCAGGAATAATAACTCGCACTCACAAAGCTGCCAACCGTCATCATTTTGGCATTAATTTCGCTAACTTTTTCTCAGTTATTTTAAATATTTAATAAAACAAGAAACAGATTTCCTGTTAAGCGCTAGTCATGATATATACAGTTGCTGAAACGGTCAAGTAATGCTCCTCACGATATTAGTGAACTGTAGCTGATGGGTACAGGTGGTCTGGTAACAAGCATTTTAGTGTATTTTAATCTATATATAAGAGTTTTACAATTGCTTTTAAAAGAAACTGGGGCCTAACCAAAGTTTTGTTCTATGCTTGCGCCACCAACACTGATTTGAATTACCTTTGTGACAATGCACCATGAAAATGACTTCACTACCACGGGGAAAAATAGTCTTGAGTTTCCTCTGATCCTTGTCACCCCACCTTTTATATTTGTACATTTATGTTGGGGTATAGTGTCAGAGTCCATTCCCAGTCAAACAGTTGGAATTTGCCTAAATCATTTGGTGTCTGCATGGGGTAGCTGTTTAATAGCAGGGCCAGCAAACTTGAACAACCTTTCAGTGACATATACCTGCATGAAATCAATAGGAATATGATTAATTTTCTCAAAAATCGTGAGCATAGCATTCATCATGTCTTGGCACTAGGCTACTACCTCCTGCCCTGTTGATGTGGCACCAAGGTTAATTTGTTAAGATGAATCGAGATATGGTGTAGGGTATAGAAACAAAATGCATGAGCTCTAATTTCTTCTATATTAATACATGTAATATCAGTGATGGTGTACATGTCATATATTTGTTTTCATTTGACCTAATTATATATAAATTCTTATGCTGAACAGAAATACAACACACCTTTTATGACATTAAACATTTATTGAAATTTGGTCTACTTTCATAAGTATTTTTAAGAAAGATTCTTTTTTATAATTTATTTATAATGGGTAACATTTTATCACATATACAGTCTTCAAAAGTAGGCCTTCATAAATTTGTTCCCTACACCACAATACATCATCTTAAGTAGATTATTTCTATAGTTGAATTTAAGCTGTGTATTATTATAAAAACAAAGATTTTTCTAGTTTCCATATGCCGGCCGTATTTTTCTGTGTATGTTGCACATTCTTTACACCTTTAAACTTGTAATTTCCAATGCTTTTTGAAAGTACTTTTGTGTTTGGTTTATCGGCAATATATATAGATATATTTCTTTCACTATGGACAGTGAAGTGGTTAATTGTCAATGAACCTGATAAGTCAGAATAATTTATTTTCCTTTTTAATAGGATGGAACCAATGACGTCATCAAACAAAGAAAAACATGAGGTAAGAAATTGTAGCTTGATGATATTAATAATAATAATGAGGACTTTGTATAGCTCCTAATCTTTAGAAGCTCTAAGCGCTTGATAGTATACGCAATTCCAGAGTATAATACAGCAAAATTATTTTGAAACAAATTTCACATTTGAATAGAAGTAATACCTTTTTGAACGAATTCCTAATTCCAGCCTCCCATTATGTTGAATATTCTGTAAATTCAGAACAGAAAGAACAAGTTACCCATTTATTAAAGAGACACTGGATTAGAAGGTCCTATCACCCGTGTAAACAATAGCATCCATTCAGGTTTGTGTGGACTCAAACATGATTGTTAGTAAATAAGACTGAGTTTGTTCCTACTCCTGCCTGTTAGTATAGATGTACATAAAGCTTCCCGATGCTGGATATGGCATGCACCAAATGGAACCCATCATAACCAGATCGACTAGATACTAGTTCAAAACCGGTACCGATCTGGCATCAATAGTGAAAAAACAAGAACGTTTCCAGGTGCTGAAGTTGGGGTGATCATGACCTACCTCGTCATTATGAACTTCCGAGTTATGTTGAAGAAAATTAACAAGCCAAAGAAAATCAGGCTCAAGTTCAGCCTTGAACAACTGAAGGACCCCTACATCTGCAAGTCATTCCAAGCCACAATTGGAGGAAAATTTGCTCCACTCCTTGTGATGGATGTTGATGTTAAAGTGATGACAGACACATTCAACACAGTCATGACAACAGTTGCCAAAGACCTTATTGGCCTCCATTGCCCAAAGAAAAAACCCTGGGTTACAGAAGAGATTCTAAATCTGTGTGATGCCCGAAGAGACCTAAAAAAACACCAGACACACAACAGGGGCAGTGGAATTTCGAGAAATAAACGAGAATGTCAGAAAAAAATTGAAGAAAGCAAAAGAAGATTGGATTGGACAACAGTGCACAGAAATAGACAACAGTCTGATAAAGAATAACAGCAAAAAGGCATTCCAAATTGTGAAAGACCTCACCAGAAAGAAGCAACCAAGAGTCAGTACCATTCAGGATGAAAATGGAAAATGCCTCACAGAAGCAAGTGACATTGCAGAAAGATGGACTGAGTATTGTAAAGAACTCTACAACCATCCCTCCACAGGAGACCCAGAGGTGCTTGAAGTTCCAAACTCCACAAATAATGATGATTTCCCCATTCTCAAAGAGGTGGAGTCAGCAATAAGAGCACTGAAGAATGGAAAGGCAGCTGGAGCAGACAACATCCCAGCTGAACTTATCAAGAATGGTGGGGAATGAGTGATATAACTACTAACAAAAATCTGCAACAAGATCTGGCAGACAGACAGGCGAATGGCCAACACAGTGGACCCAGTCACTAATTATAACACTCCCCAAAAAGGTAATCTCCAGCTGTGCCAAAATTACAGAACTATCAGTTTGATCAGCCATGCTAGTAAGGTGATGCTGAAGATCATCTTGAACAGACTGAGCCCACAAGCAGAAGAAATAATCGCTGAAGAACGGGCAGGGTTCCATAGTGGAAGAAGCACAACAGAACATATTTTCAATCTTAGGGTTCTGTGTGAAAAGTACTCACAACATCAACAAGGCATCTATCATGTGTTCATAGATTTCAAAAAGGCTTTTGACAGAGTGTGGCATGAAGCATTGTGGACCACAATGAAGAAGTACAACATGGGTCAAAAGTTGACTAACACTATCAAGCAGCTGTACGCCAAGGCTACCAGTGCAGTAATTGCTAAAGGTTCTATGGGGGACTGGTTCAAGACTACAGTTGGAGTACGGCAAGGCTGTCTCCTGTCACCCCCACTTTTCAACATCTACTTAGAGCGCATCATGAGCGAAGCCCTGGAAAACCACTGTGGGACAGTCAGCATTGGAGGGCATAACATCACCAACCTCAGCTTTGCAGACGACATTGATGGGCTGGCAGGCAGTGAAGATGAGCTTGCCACATTAGTGAAGAACCTGGATAAAACATCTTCCAGATTTGACATGGAGATAAGTGCCGAGAAGATGAAACTGATGACAAATAGTGGCAAACAAATCTCAACCAAGATTAAAGTCAGAGGACAGGAACTGGAAACAGTGGGCCAATTCAAATATCTTGGTTCCATAATCATGGAAGAGTGATCAAGAGCAGAAATTTTGTCACGAGCAGCACAAACAACGGCAGCTATGTCAAAGCTAAGACCCATCTGGAGAGACAAGAACATCTGTCTGAAAACTAAAATCAGACTATTGAGATTACTAGTCATCTGAATCTTTCTGTATTCATGTGAGGCCTGGACCCTGACAGCAGAATTACAACAAAGAATTCAGGCACTTGAAATGAGATGCTACAGAACCATCCTTGGCATCTCTTACATGGACCACATCAGAAATGGAGAAGTGCGCAACACCATCAGGCACAAAGTAGGCCATTACGAAGACCTCTTCACCATTGTCAAAAAGAGAAAGCTGAAATGGTATGGCCATGTCACTAGAGCCAACAGTCTATCCACAACAGTACTGCAGGGTAGTGTCCAAGGTGGTAGAAGGCAAGGTAGACAGAGAAAAAAGTGGAGTGACAACATCACAGAATGGACCAGGAAAAATTTTGCACAGACACAGGCATTGGCACATAATCGAGTCAAGTGGAGGGAACTGGTCAGATATTCAGAAGGACAGTGCCTCAACAACCACGCTAGGTCAAGAGACTGATGATGATGATAGATGTAGGATGGTGAGAGATCTAGACATTTGATGAAGCGATGAATTAAGTTTACTACCTCCATTTGAAATAATGCAATCTCTTAAATAAATTTGACCCTTTGTTTTAGAGATCTTATATTTGTTACTATTATCTTTTATTTGATTGTGTTTTAACAGCTTAACTGTTTATCTTTATGTTGTTTTACCTGTTTACATTTAATTTGTTGCATTTAATTCTGATGCAGACTGACAGTGTGATCTGTTCTTTTTTATCTTTTTTTTCTCCTCATAGACGCCTGTTGAAAATATTACTTTTTATCTCCAACATCGAGAGTTTGGTGGCAAAACAAAGAAGCAGCAAAACCAGAAGATTTGTCAGAAATATGTTGAAGATCTGATTGCAAATCCTATGACAAATCAGGTAAAGATATAGCTATACATTCCCATAACGAACTTTAATTTGAAAATGGTTTATGCATATCCATAATTATTTAGAGATATCCTGTACATTGGCAAATAAATCTTGCAGTTGTCAGGAATGCCAAAATCTATGTAAAACTATGCATACCTTTCAATATTGGACACCTGAAAATTCCGAGGGCTTCCTCTTTCATCCACAAACTTTTGTCTGCAGAATTCTCTTATTTTTCTTGTAAGAACATATAGTTCCAGTATTTGTACATGGATTAGATTAAGCCACATAGGTTAGATATTGGTGGTCAAGGAGATTAAGACATCTGTTATTTGATCATTAGTGTCTAGTGATCATTTTGATCAAAAGACTTATGACACATGTGTGGTTTGAATCTCGCTTTGATAATTAGGGCAAAACCGATTAGCATTTTTCTACAGATTTCTGATTCCGGATTTTGGGCATGAAATTTTTCCGATTCCGGATACGATTCAATTAATCCAAAAATGCTAAATCCGTATTTTTTTTTTAAAAAAAGTTTAATCTTCCGTTTCCGAGTTTCTGGTATCTGGTTTTGCCGTGTCTAGCATGTTACTTAGTACTTTACCATATCCGGCTTCATTTACAGTTTTCACCCGCCAGTTCAAATAGATTGTCTCACAGCGTGGTTGTGTTGACCATATTGGACTTTTCTGACTTCTTATTTAACTTTATTAACGCACTATCGAATGACACTCAGTGTTAGACACGGTGCTATAGAAATTAAACTTTAATATTTTTATTATCCGAATCGGTTGTTCCTGCCTTGTCCGACTCCGATTAATCGGAAGTTCATACTATCCGGTGGAATCCGATTTCCGGATCAAAAGTCAGTTATGCCCTATTGATAAGCATTACTCTGCAGTTTTTAATTCATTGTATTAAAAGTACTTTATGCAATCTTATCATTATACAATATTTAGAAATATAGTGCCAAGATTTTGCGATTTATTTTGAATATAAACTCCCATGTTTGTATGTGTGTGTCAGAGTTCTCGAAAAGGCTTAATCACACGTATTTAGACACCATTTTGTATATATCAGCAACACAGAAAATTTACTTGCACAAGAGTTATACATATGCAAGAAGGGGCCCCGAGTGGTCTAAAGCGCTGTCCGTTACGGATCACTGCCATCTCACCTCTGTCTGCATGGGTTCGAGTCTAAGATTCGGCTAACATAGTTATGTGAGAAAGCTTGCCAGTAGCTTCTCGTGGGTCGGTGGTTCTTTCCGGGGGGGTTTTCCAGGTTCTTCCTCCACCATTAATTCTGGCTGCCATGAATAGCCTATGTTGTGCTGAAAAATGTTGTTCAACCATAAAAATAAAAATAAAAACATGCAAGAAATAGCTGAGTGGCAAATTCGATGGCTTGTTAGTCATGATGAGTGGGAAAATGTATTGATCATTTTATTTGTGTTCATATTTTCAGTGAGAATTTAGTGGCTGAAAGAGCCCTCATATGTGCATGTTGTCATTATAAGAGTACATCAAAAGAACATGATGCAATATCATGGTAGCAAGTTCAAATACTTAGACTAGCTTTGCATGGTTGGAAAATGTGCTGATATTTACTATGACTGAATTCAGAGGCAGAAATTCCCAGAGATGTATATGTGATCATTATAAAAGTACATCAAATGAACAACAACAAATTCTTGTGTTGGTTTCTGAGTGTAGTCAAATAATGAGTGCATGTAACCTTGAAATCAAGACAAGTTAAAACAAAATTCCATTTGCGAATTTGGATAAGTATTTTTGGGTTATACAGCAAATTGACAAAGATTGTAATGAGGTTCTAAAGAGTGCTAAAGTTGCTAGAACTGATAATTTGGATGGAATAGTAGCCAAGTGTAAGAAAGTGTGATGCCTGGCTTAGTGTTTGGAATATGACCATTCCTTGGATTGACAAAATTCAGTCTCATTCTGATGGACAAGAGCTAGACTAGTTCTTCTCATCGGGTCATTTAGTCTCTATAGGTATGCCCAATATGCTCATGGGAGGCTACTGAATTAATTGGGGCAGGTTATAGCGATGACTAGCACTGGTGAATCATGCTGCAGATATGTAGTATCATGCCCCATCCAGCCACATTAACCTGACACCAAGCCAATCAGTCTTAACACTAACCTCTTAATGTTGAGCACCATGCTATGCAGATGCTAGGACCATTTTTATAAGTATATGGTATGATTGCCAAAGTTCTTACTTGTGACCTCCTTATTCGAGACAGAAACTTCAACTTTTTATGCCACCAGTGATCTGCCATCTTAATAGTCCTAAATTTGGTTGTATTTTTGGTATCTTGTATTTTTCACATGGATATCATTTGTGTAATATTTCGATTGCAACTTATTTTCTTTGGTGCCAAGCACATGGCTGTAGATTCTCATAAGACTAGCTAACACAAATTAGAAGAGGCATCTTGTTTAAGTAAAGAAAACAGAACAGCAGTGAGACAGAGAGATTGATCATAACAAATGGCATTCCCAATGGCTATTAAACGGTGTACATGGTTTTGTGCCTGTTGAAGGAATAATGCAGTTGCAACCCAAGGAACACTGAAGATGCAAAGTTCAACATAATCACATTAAGACAGAAGGCCTTGGACGTTTAAAAAAAGAAACTCTCATAAATACTATGAAGGCAGGTCTTACTTTTTAAGAATATTCAACCTAAACCTTCTGTAGAGAAATTTGGTTCGTTTTAAAAAATGAAAATGTATTAAGCTGTGTCACTTAAAGATGAAATGATAGCCAATGTGGGTATATGAGAAAGCTGCCAGTAGCTTTCTGTGAATCAATGGTTATTGCTGGGATTCCTGGGTTCTTTTTTTGCCACTTATATTGGCCACCATGTATATCCTTACTTGCACTGAAAAATGGCATTAAACCAAAAAAAATAATATATTGATGAAATAAAAAGTAAATGGAGTATGGTCATTTGTTTCTTCTTCCAGTGATATAGAATTTTTTATATTTGAAATGTTATCAAGTTAATTAAATAAATTGAAAAAGAAGTGCTCTACCTTGATTCCATCAAGCTGCACACTGAATTAAAGAATAACAATGTACATTCTTTGAGAATTATTGTAGTTGTAAAATCACAATTACAATTATCAATCTTATCAAATTCTCTAATTTTCATTAGCTTATTACAATACTAAATATTTCAAATTCAATGATCATTATCAATATGATGACATATTTATTGGTGTTACAATAATGGACATATAATGTTCTAAATTATTGCATGGAAAAAGTTTGGTTATTCGGACTGCAATTTGTGTTCATTTTTTTCAAGAAAGTGATCCTGGACTACACATTCTAAAGTCCCGTATAGAACCATGATTCTCACTTGATGTAACAAAAAGCTAAGAACATTTTCGCCTGACTTTGCCCATAAAGCATACATTTAGTTTCTGTATAACTTTTAATTTGTTGACTATTTTGCATCGATAGTAACATATGTAAAATTAGAAGGGAAAAAAGAAATTTTGTTAAGCTTTTTTTCATTCTAACTGGGCACCAAATGCAGATGCTGTTGAAGATAATTGAACTAAGATGTGATCAACACGCTAATTTATAACCAATTATCTAATCATTTCAGCCATGTGCCTTGTCTGGGTTTTGCCGTTCAACATTTTTAATGGAGTTTAGTCCAGATGGGTAAGCCTTTTCATTTTTATATTTTTGTTATGCTTCCTCAAAATCTTGAGGGTTTATTTTTTACTTTGGAGTTCTACATAATGACTCATGTCAGTCTGGCCCTGAATCAATGTATCACACAGTTCATTATCTTTTGGAAGACTATGTGGACTGGAACTAAATTACTTATGCTCATTTTCAAAACATTTTGCTGGTTTTCGACCTAGCAGGAGGTAAGCTTTCAGTACCTAACATCCACTATAGTCACCACAGCAGCCAGGTTGAGAATCTTTTTTTGTGTGCTACTACTCCAGAATGGTTAGTCCTACCTTGATAATATTACTTTTACTTTTATAATGATGGCTATATCAACATAGTCTTTTCACCAGTAAACCTTGTATGATATCTAGTGGGTTATGCAGTGTATCTGTCATTATTAGAGAATCAGTCCCTTTGAGGGTCTCATTTCTTGGGTTGGTTTGTTGCTGTTTTTCTTCAACTGTAAAATCTGCATTGCTTTTGAAAATAATATATAAAGATATGTGTACATTATAAATAACAGATTTGGTATGCCACAACATCTGTCCCTCTAGTATTTGATTTAGCACAGTATCTTCAGTTATATACCATGCACAAGCACAAAACTTGGAGAATGTCTTTTGCAGGGTCAGGAAAGTAACTAATTAGTTTTGATGCCAAATGGTGAAAGGTCAAGGCAATTGTGACTGAAAGAAAACTATTTTCTACACTAGATGTTGGCCTTGTATGTTCATCAGCTATCATTGCCAAATCAGATTCTTTTCAGTAATAGTTGTATATTAGACCATTGAAAATTCTTCATGTGTCAACAGGTTTATGCTTTTAAGTCAAAATGTCCTCTAGTGTGAGGTATTTTAGAGGTTATACAAATGCTGCATTTTACTACTTGAGAAAGAAAAATGCAAAAACTATAATTTAACAGTCAATCAGATATCATCTACATAAAAACATCAGTGAAAGCTGGATTCATCATCATCATCAGTCTTTTGACCTAGTGTGGTCGTTGAGGCACTGTGCTGCTGAACATCTGAACAAAACTTTATGGATGGTTTGAAATTGGACTTTATAAAATATTCCTTTGAACTTTGTGTTAATAGGTACAAGGACAAGGTCATAGTAGGTCAAGTAAAATGGTATGTGCACAACACGTTTAATTCTAGATTATATAACTTGAGCAAAAATGCTTGATGGCTTGCACTCTATGTAACAAAGGAAATCTTTTTGATCGTAATTTCAGAGGTCAAGGTTATTATTATAAGCTGTGGAGAAAGCTTGTGTATATTAAGTTATATTACATGCCACATATTGGCACACAAGGTGTTTCTTTGGGGATGAAAGTGAATAATAGATAATGGGGTTAGATTGCTTAAATGTCAGGGTCAAAAATGTCAGGGTCAAAATGATAAAAATAGAGATGACTGGTTTCTTGTTATCAAGTCAGCTATGCCTTACTAATGTCTACAAACAGAACTGGGCATGCATATAATGTGCTGAATTTGTTTCTTTTATTTCTCTTTTAGTAGTTGTGTCCTGAAAAAGATATGGCCTGCAATTCATAACATCTTTCATTTAAAAACAGGCTTCTATAGAAAACACAGTTCCACCCAAGTATCGATATTTGCAGTGGTCACTTTTTTATAGTAGTTTGTTCTGATTTTTTAGCCAGTTTTTTTATGTTCAATAAGTTTGAAGATATTTGATTGGGAACTTTGCATCAATAGATTTTGAGATATTGGATCGCAAAGTTGTCATCAATAACTTTGAAGATATCTGGTTACTCGATTATTATAAGTTGCTTGGGAGATATTTGAAGACAAAAATTTCAGGGTTTTCCTCACTCTTAAGAACTTTATGTATTATGCCAAAGTTAAGATATGATACCACTAATTCAATACCAATTGACTGCAATGTTAACAGAGTCATAAGTAAATTGTGTCAGGATGGTGCAATCCATTGAGTTGAGACAATAAAGTCCTGTCAGTACATTTTCAGGCCCTACTTGTAATATTCCTGTATGCAGATACGATATTTTTGAATAGATGTATGATCATTATTCATACTATGGACTAGAGCTGTACCGATGTCACTTTTTGCCGATGATGCCGATACCGCGTATAGCCGATTATCAAAATTGCCGATACCGATTATGAGACCGATTATTTGCTGAATAAGATTTGATGTATAATTTTTAGAATACTTTCCACCTCTTTAAATGCATACTTTGCAAAGTGTGCAATGTGCTGTCGACTGCAATTACTTTGAAGTAATTCCAGACTAAACTTGATAGTTTCAAGTTCGACATTATGCAGAGCCGATATTAATAATCCAATCTATTCGAGCTCTTGAAACAATATGTCCAAATAAATTACTACTCTGTTGTCCACAGACCGTGGGGGTGGGCAATTTTTTTTTTTTGCAAACAGGAAAGTTTCGCGGCACAATAAATATGTTCTAATCACTATGTAAATTGAGGCAATGCTTTGAGTTTATTGCCGACTTTCTATGAGCAAAGGTCATCGGCTTGCTTTGGCAACAACAAATACTCGTTATTGCTGCAGCAACATCAGATAATTGTAAGACATTGATATAGAATTGTTTTATTTGTTTAGTATATGTCGGTGCTTCAAACGTACAGTAAAACCTGTTATGAATTATGAGAGACCGCCCCTTCTGCCAGATGGTGGCTTGGTGAAACACTAACAAAAGAAATAAAAAATAATTTTAAAAAATCCGGAAATGATTCTCACTTACTAGTATTAAAGACAATGAGTTCGTTCACCCTCCAGGCATTACGGATTAACTGAAAGACAGACGATGTTCTCAAACCTACACTGAAGCCCTTTCAAACAATTTCACACTGGGACATAAGGACGATCGGTGTTTTGTGAGTTTTCATAAAGATAAAGAAAAAACACAAACCTCAAAATTGACTGTGTATATATCCATCATTACTCCCTTTGATGTTAATCTTACTGGCTATTCACATGACTTTGGCACTACAATGGCGGTTAGCGACATGTACTTTAGTCTGGTTTACTGCAGTTTACAAATGTTACCGGATGCTGGAGTTGAAAATTTCGCACAACTGGCAGCAAGATAAATTCTTTTTAAATACTTTATTAGAGCAATCTCTTTGTTACAAAAGATTAATTGATGGTTCGATGTGTTTATCTCGATATATGGTTATTCGACTATACAGTAGTGTTAGTTAATGAGCAACTTGTTTGCATACTGCATATATCCCGAGCTCTAGTGTTACAAAGGATTAAGTTACGGTCAGTCAAAACGCGACTGTATATACAACTTTTATGAGGAAAAATTGGTTATTTAAAAAAATTATTTGCATCGGCACCGATTATTTTTGCCGATACCCGATTATACCGATTGTGCTAATAATCAGCCCGATTATGCGTACGGGCGATTAATCGGTACAGCTCTACTATGGACAGTGCTCTCACATTGCACCAACATGTCATGAACATATGCAATGATGCATATCTTGAGCTGAGATGCATCAGCTCCATTCAAAAAATATCTTTCAGTTGATGCCACTAAAACGCTTGTGTGTTCATTAGTACTTTCAAGACTGGACTATTGTAACTCAAAACATTGCTGCTCAGATCATCTTTAGAGTACCACAATCAGAGCACACCTCCCCGCTGCTCTGTATCCTACATTGGCTATCCATTCAATCCAGAATCAAACACAAAATTTTTGTTCTCTGTGCTACATTTCACTGATGGACTCCAGTCCAACATAACCTATCTGGACCATGTGTACACACCAGCAAGATACTTACACTCCTCTTCTGACAATCAAATACTCATTATTCCCACAATGAAAATGAAGTCATATGGACAACGTTCTTTTGCATACCAGGGCCCAGCAACGTGAATGAATTGCCCATTGAAATTAGCCACCATGACACAATGATCCCTTTCAAGAGTGCTCTTAAAACTCATCTTTTTTGACTGAAAGAACAAACTTAAAGACCTAATAATGATTCCTACCTTACATATTTTCAGTATTTTCTTTGGTTTCTAATTTCATGGTGTTTGTTTTGTTTTTTGTAGTCATATCAATTTAGATGTTGTAAAGTGCTTAGAACTTCTAAAAATTAGGCGCTATACAAAGACCTCATTATTTATTATTACTATTATTATTATTTACAGGTTGAAGATGCTTAAAGATTATTAAGAAAATATAAATATCTCAGTGTCTAACAGATCACAGATGATTTACTGTTAAATGTTCCCCAAGAAACAGACTAGTTTCAACTCTCCTAAATAATTATTAGTGACATAGATTCTGAGTCGGCTATTACTATCTCCATTACATATTAAAATGTTGTCCATATATTCAACTTGCTGTTATAATACCCTTGTCTCCATAGCTGTGTTGTCATCATTGACCCTCTCCTTCATTTATCACATTGATTTTATCATTTGGGTAATAAGCTGGCCAGAGAGGTGGGGGGGGGGGGTGTTTAAGCAGTGGTTGCAATTTGTTCATCAAGGTGAATTCATGCACTTGTATAAAGTATGACAGCGTTGTGTTTTTGGATTTCAAAACTTCTTGTTGGATTTTCTTCATACCTACAATGAAACACCCTGAAGCAAGGACCACACAGTCCTATCTGGCTGGAAATACCCTAAGTGCTGGCAGCCGTTGTGCCTACCTCACCCACCCACCCCAGTTACTTTAAAATCTTTACTGACCGCCACTTCAGTTAAATGGAATGTCCAGGTCAATTTCAGTTTGTAAAGGCAGCACCTGGACTCCTTGCCTGTTTCTTTATCTTGCCTCACCTGGTTGAAGACCATGGCATGGCCAAGCAGTCATTGCTTGTCCATTCTCCATCATTCAGATTTGGTTGAAATGTTTGTTAAAACCTGTCACAAAAGAATTAAAGCAGCAGATGAAAAATAAATTAGTTTTGATTCCTCAAACTGTGTCCATTTTTCAAGTGACAGTAAAAAATTTCATACCATTAAAATGGCATATGATAAAAGTTTCACATTTTCTAATTAATTTATTGTTAACTATGCTGATTTCTTAGATTCATAAGTAACAATATGGCTGTCCACAAACACATTCACAAAAAATGTACAACCCACTGGATGCCTTATGGGATTGGGGGTATTGTTCCGCATAGAACATTTCTAAAGAGGCCACATTCTCAACTTTAGTAGTTTTATTCACTTCTTCCTGACACTGTGACCCAGGTCAGTGACCTTTTGGTTTTCTTCATTTGTTATAAAAGGCAACACCCTGGGGTGAAGGTTCATCATTATTGATTGAGATATAAAAGGCCTGATGTAATAACATCCATTACATGTCAGGCTACCAGTGCATAGTGCTTGCTGTATACATTCCTTTATAGGTTCAAGCTGTAGATAATTTGCACATACAGGATACTAGCAAGCATGCATGTTTAGAAGATTTGTCAAATGAACACATTTGTGCATTATTTCTTATTCACATTAGAATTTTATGAAGAACATGTCATAGTGTGTATGTACTAAATTAAGATGACAGACAGTTGTATTGTTGTATTGACTGCACTGGGATTTCAAACAAGATGTAACTTTTCACTCACTGTCCCACTTGACAGTAAGGTTGACTCCTTTGCAATCTTAGCTCATCTGGCCAATCGTTCATCCAGTGTCCATAACTATTTGCAGATTTGTTTTATTCTCAAAAATCATATGTGGTTTTGTCCAAACTTGGCTCTGATCATTTTGGCATGAGGGGCTTTCAAATTTGCTTAATGGTTCTGATCCACCATTAAATCTGGCCAGTATAAATAATAAAAACACTTTTAATGACTTCATTGATATTTTATCTTGTTTAAATGATTTTGTGCTTTGAAAGGAATATTTAGGGTCACTTACTGTTATTTAGTTTATGTTGGAATGTCTTAATGTATGTTTAAAAGAACCACCAGCTAAGAAATCATATAAGAGCAACAAATCTTGAAAATATGGAGTTTAAGTGGGTACAGGTGAGTAACAGTTGGCCTGAATTTGCATGTGTGCTTCGTACAAAGTACATCTTGTGTATAAGCCCCACATTCATATTTCTTTTTGTGTGTCCCAGTTGCCAAACAAGAAGTTACAAGTTGAAAACTTTAGGCTACATCCAGTTTTTTCCTAAAATTTTTAATATTTTTTTGTTTTATTATATTCAAACAATTTTTTAAACTAGTTTATCCCAAATTTATTTTTATAAACTTTTTATTAAAAAAATGATCTTGAAACTTGCTTTTTTATTGTTTATTTCATACCTGGCTACTAAAAATCTGAGGAATACAGAATTGGTTTTGATAGAACACAATTTATAAATTTTAATGGAAATTTAAAATTGTCTGCCAATTATCCAGTTTCTATTTTATATACAATAGTAAAACTTTTTTTTACACTATAAAAACATGACAAAATAACAAGTGACATACATTTTTGAATTTGCACCAAGTGATGTCAATTTGTCTTTTGTATTGAAGAGAAGACTATATCTAATTGTACCTGCATTTACAAATATGATTAGCAAGTTCTAGGAACAAACTGGTATATATTTTAATGAGCTCATGTTCTCTTGTGGATAGCTTTTAGTGGCATGATCACACTCCAAATATACCAACAATATCAATATGTACCTCAAAGAAAACTGACCATAAGGCTAACTGCAAGAAAATGATGAATGGTTTATTTCTAATTTTGTTCTTTTAAAAAAAAATTGAAACAGCAATTAAAATTAAGCTAATTTTAAGATAGGATATAAGGGATGAAATAATAGACCAGGCATATGTTGACACTATCCCTCAAAATGTGCTGTCATTCTTTTGTAACACAAATAGGCCTTATTTGAGATTGGATTAAAAAGAAATTTCTGTCACTGCTACATTCCATTGCTGATTATGATAAGAGTGAGAACATTGTCCATTCTTTAAGTAATAGTGATTGATTCAAGGGGAAATCTGGAGTAGTAAACTATTGAAACCTTGTTAAGGTCGAAACTTAATTCTGTTGAATGTAATCAATCACCAGGCAGTGAACATGTACAGAAAATTAACATTGCTTGTAGATTATTTTTTTTTTTTTATAAAAGTCTCTGCAGTGTACTTCTGATGTACTCTTTCTTTTTCATTAATTAACAATTTTCTTGACTTGCATTGAATGTGACTTAAACTTTGCGACCAAAATCTGATTTGTGTTCAAAATGTGCTGTTTTGTTCTAATATGAAGAGAATACATATAGTAAAATGTACTTGTTTGCATTCAGTCCCCATTAAAATTTGTTGTAAAGAAAATCTCCATACTGATTAAGAAGCCAATCTACTGCTAAAAATTTCCAAATTTTCTAATCTGATCTTGTTTTTCACATGTATGCAACAGTGAGGAAGACACTGACTTAATAATAAGGAAATAAGGAAATGTCTGTTAATTTTCAAAATGCAGTTTAATTGTGTCATCCAATTTTCAAGATGTCAGCTTACAGATAGATTATAATTGAGTTGGTTTTGATTTTGTTTTTTTGTTGCACAATTTATAAAAAAAAGTAATAGCTATGGGTTCATACTGGTAAAACAAAGAGTTTCTACAAAATTCAACATTCTGAGGATTCTCAAGAAGGAGCACAAATTTTGTGATGAGATGCATGGTGTTGATTCCCATGACAGATTCAAACCAAGATGGGCATGGACTGCAAACAATACAAAATTAAATGATGTGTACTCAGCACATAAACACACTGGGCAATGTAAGTGGGATAAAACATGGAATCTGATTCTGATTTCATGGCAAGCCATGAATAGCTTTGAATATTCCAGCACACTTTACATGCATTATAAAACAGAATTCATTGTAGGGAGGGAAAAAAAAACAATGGTGAATCAGTGATTTGTGAAGTGTTATTTTGTCAAGTGTCACGCAAACGGCAAATATTAAGTTCATAAGTTTTTTTTTCTTCTCTTTTTTGAGAAAATCAATGTTATATTTTTTCTTTATTATTATTGTTATCCCACAGTTCAGGTGCTATTAATTAAAATATACTATAATGATGATAATGGCCATATTGGGGTACAGTTGATTAATTACAGAGAAACCCAGCCTTCAGCTACATGCACACAATGGGAAGCATGTTATTTATGGGCATTGAACCTGTAATGAACTGCATTTTCTAACTTGAGCTGTCCATTTCTGACCATGACTGGTCACAAGATCTCTGGGGCACTTGGATCATCACCTGGCTCATATCAGGCCATGACCACTGGCTGAACTCCTAGAGAATAGTAGTGGGGCAGCCAGAATGACCAGTATGTTATGACCCTGAACAGACTAGTCAGCTTTGTAAATGGTCACTGTCCACAATAGCCCCCAGGGAGCTCATTTAGGAAACTAATTTGAATCAAATTGATCTGTTTGAAAGATGTTTATTGAGGCAGTGATTAACCCTATTTGCTGCATATGAGCCCTAAAAAGTATTGGGTACTTTTCATACAGGAAACACAAATCTGTATTCTTTTTAAATTAGTTCTTATTTTTTAAAGATTTTACAAGTTTTACTTCTTTTATTTTAATTAACGTGTGTAGAATTTCACACCTTGACTGAGTTTAATTTATGGGGGAGGGGGAGTGTAGCTTGAAATGTATGATCCACCCCATTAGTATAATTTTAAATTGGCATTTCAGCTTAATGTTGGCAGAGCTGAGAGTTATTGGCTTGTCCTCTGACTTACATCCCAGATATGTAAAAAAAATACAAATCTCCAGTTTTTTTGTTGTGCTTTTTCTAAATTAGTGTTGCTTTTATATTTGCCCCATATTTGCGGACAAGACTAAAGAGATAGACCAGAGTGATTTTTCAGGTGGATCATCAAAACAAATAATCAGAACAAAATGGTACATTCAAGAAAAATGTATTGTTCATGTACATGCAGTTACAATACTTTATATTTACACCATAAACTCGAGGTGTAAATTGACCATCACCTGTTATTGTGGATTTTCTGTATTTTGTAGTTTAACTAAAACGTTCATATTATTTGGTTCCTTTCTATAATACCACCCACTTTAGTGCATCTTATGTGAACTTGACGCTACAGAGCTTGGCAGTATCGTTCTACCTCCTGCCCTCTAAACGTGGCGCTAGGGGTTAATATGTTAATATGAGACTGAATGTCTGCAGCCAACAATTGCATCTATTTATCTAATACAATGTTTTTCTTTAACCTCATTCTGACCCCCACATTTTTGGTTTAACCCCCAGTTCTAATACCAAGGTTTCCTTGTTACTCTATCTGAACCCAAGTTCTGACACCAAGGGGATATTTGACTCTTTACTCTTACACCCCTAGGGTAAGTACTGTAAAATAATATATTGCATTATAATAACTTGTCAGCATTTTACTAGACTGTGTGACTCCATGCTTACCTTGACAGATGAAACACAGCCATGTTCACCACTTCAAGCCATTTGGGGTGCACAGTATGTGCATCAGTCAATACCGGAATACATATACACTGTATACAAACTTTCAGTCATTACCGGAATACATATACACTGTATACAAACTTTCAGTAAAAAAAAAATGCTTCTTATTAATAAATGAACACATCACTTGCTGTGACAATGAGGAGCTGTTTGCAAACGGGAAAAAACAAACTCTAACCCAATATCTAGGAATATCTAACCCAATATCTGGGAATATCTAACTCAATATCTGGGAATATTTTATGTAAAATGAGACAGTGCAATCAGTCTATTCATTTTTCCTTGGTAATTCTGCATGCTTCTCAGAAATTTGATGATTTAGTATATGGTATTTTCACTTGACTTTTAGCTGTGAATGAAATTGTTATTTTGCTATTACGTTTTCATGTTGTTGAGACAATGTGCACCCAATGTTTTTTAGGCCCTGGTGTTGATTCTTTCAGTATGCTATTTGTTCTATTCTTATCTTTAACATCTTTTCCAAGTCATGGTCATTCTAAAATAATGACATTCACTGTTAGATGTCACTTGTTGTCTACAGCTTACATGTTTGTAACCATTTACACACGCCCTCTGTCTTTGAATTGAATGTATGATGTATTTGTTTGTGAAAAAGAAATCCAAGAAACACTATACTTTACAGGTTCTCTCTCTCTCTCTCTCTCTCTCTCTCTCTCTCTCTCTCTCTCTCTCTCTCTCTCTCTCTCTCACACACACACACACACAGAAGAATTTGATACATTATGCCTTCTTTTGGCATGCAGCTAATTACATTGATATTATATACAAGTTTATTTATAAAAAGAAAAAAAGCATTTGTTAATTTATACTGGCAACAATGTAGATAATTCCATGTCCCACAGTTCGTCTCTCTTTCTGTCTGTCTGAATGAAACTCATTTCCATGTGGGATCTCATGTACAGTATTAAACAGCCACTTTTATTGACACCACCTCAACTGCAAAATGGTGGTTGATTGTGACTGAGAAATTTTGTCCTTTCAATATTCTATACACTTCCACTGTGATTTGTAGTTTTTTAAAAAGAAAAATCATGCAAACTGTACTGCACATGTGACTTCTTAACTATTTTTTAATTTTTTTTTTTCGGTTTATCAAAATTAAGAACTTTCGGTGCAGCAAAATTACAATTATTAGACTTGCCAAGTTATCAAAACCAGTTTGAACCCATGTAGCTCAATTAGTAGAATACTAGACTCATAGTTAAAGGGTCGTCATTCTTATACCTGTTAAGAAACAGCCTGAGGTAACTACCTCAGCTTGTTCTTGGTGAAGGCTCTTGGTTCCATTTTTCTGACTGCTCCTGTTGGCCTAGTAATTAAAGTCTCAGATTCAGGTCAGGGGTTTAATCCTTGGCTGATTCATGCCAAAGACTTCTACAAATGGTACTAACAGCTGCCTCGCTTTTCTCTCAACATTAAGAAGTTAGTGTTATGACAGGTTGGCCTGGTGTCAGGATAAATGACTGGGTGGGACATCATGCTAAATGTCTGTGGCATGATGCCCCAGTCCTGGACATCACTATAAACTGTTGCACTGCAGACATTATAGTGATATGACTGAAATTTTGTTAAAGCTACGTTAAAAATCCAGCTCACACACTCATACACACACACACACACACACGCACACACTCCATTTTTCTTGGCATGATTTAGCCAGTAATGCTTTAAAAGTGCAGTTAAAACAAAGAAAAAAGATCTTGCTGCATTTTACCTGACTAATAGTAGTATCTGTATTCAGTAACTATGGTGACAGGATGCTGATGTTTTAAAATTCAGACTGGTTTACAAGGTCCACTTTGCATTTTGTTATTTTTGTCCCATTACCTTTACAGTATCTTTTGAACCAAGATAACCTCAAAACATGGACATGATACTAGCATTGTAAAGATTTCACAGACATGTATTGTCCTGGATGAGATATTTTAAGAAACTGGAATTAGATGAATGATGTTAGACCACTTGGGACTTGTGTTGTCGGCATAATGTTGAATTATGTTTCTCTTATTTCAGAACTAAAGTTGCCTCAACCCATGGAGACCATACAGTGAGGGTGACAGATTTGGCCACAGGACGCTGGATCAGGACACTAAAGGGCCACCCAAGGACCCCTTGGTGTCTGGCATTTCATCCCTCATCTAGTCACATTTTGGCATCCGGATGTCTTGGCGGGGAAGTGAGGATTTGGGATCTATATGTAAGTATTCATTAAATGATAAGAAAACTTGAATGCTATAAAATCTGATCTATGCTTGAAGTCTATATGCTTTTTTTTATTGATTAGTGTAGACCCTAGTGTTTTTCTGATTATCAATTATAATCAATCATCAGTTGGTTGAGTAAAACAATTAATCATTTGTGAAACTCTCATAACCAATTGTGTCTAAAGTGAGACTACTTTTTAGCTGCATTCAAAACACAACAGTTAGTAAAACTCCTTTGTAAATGGCAAGCTATATAGGACTTCCGATGTTGTAGCTGACTTTAAAAAAGTTGTCAGCTAAAAAATTGGCAGCCACTATACTTTGTCCCCAATTTTCAAAAAACTCTCCATTTTCATGATACATTACTATCCATTTATCTCAATACCCTCAGTACCACGGTTATATTGTTGACATATGTTGATGTTTAGAGGATGGGCTGAAACTAATTGAAATGTTCCATAAATACATCTGACATCAGATTTACACAGAGAAAAAACAAAACAATGCAAATTTTAATTAATTGAAGACATCTAGTCTGAAATGGACTTGTATATTGACAACTTACATTTGTGTAGACTGCTCCAATGGCCTAGTGGTTAGAGCATCTGCCAATGATGCAGGAGTTTTTTGATTCTATCCCTGTCTGAGTTATACCAAAGACTGGTACTAACAGCTGCCTCACTTGACTTTCAGCATTAAGAGGTTTGTGTTGGGACTGGTTGGCTTGGTGTCAGGATAATGTGATTTGGTATGACGTTCTACATGTCTGCGGCATGATGCCACAGTGCTAGACATCACTATAAACTGTCACACTGCAGACATCATTGTAACATGACTGATTTTTTTTAAAAAGCTATGTTAGAAATCCTGATCAGATACAAACATACAGGACAAAACTTGCTATGTCTTGTCAATTGTAGTTGTTCCATTTCAGAGTAGCTAGTCAGGTAGCATGAATATTTTGGTTATATTGTGGCATACATTACTAAGGCAAGACATCAGCATAAGCGCATTATAATATAACAACTCTGTGTTATGATGATTTGTCAATATGAATATAGGATTTGTTCATGTAACAGTAGATTCCAGTGCAATTTTATATCAAACGTTTTAAACTACCTGTCATGGTGCCTTTGAAATTGTCCACTCCAAACCCAAAACTGTATTTATAATTTTTGACAGCCGTAAATGTTGTAGCCAAAAGATCACCAGATAGTATAATTTATTGCCAATAACAGGGCTCAATATTATCAGTAGTCATCTAGCCCGATGCTAGTAGATTTTCTGTCAGATTACTTTCATAATGTTAATAGTCCGATATGCTAGTAAATTTTGGTTTTCAACACTCGGTATTTGTTTGCCACATTCTCTAATAAAGACTTGACTTCAGCAGAAGTTCTGTAGAATCACAGCATTGACCATTGAAAACAGTCATAAAATATTAACATGAGTCGATTTCTGCCTCGGAAATGTGTGTTTTTATAACAAGAAGCCATCTGTTTTTGTGCATTTTGCTTAACAGCACCAATTATGGTCCCAGCATTAACAACAGAAGTTTGGTAATTGATCCTAATTAATTTGATAATGAATTAAATGAAAAATAATGTATCCCACTTTATTTCCTTGACCACAGTAACAAACTAAAAATCGATGTACCATGCAAAAGAACACGGTAAAAACCATTGAAAGAAATTAGTTTGCATGTTTGTTTGTTTAATATTCTTTTGCTGCTAGCCAAATGCTCCAACAGTCACAAACAGGAAACTGCATATTTTACATTTGCATGTCAACTGTAAGAATTAAATCAATTTATTCTGATTACATTATTGACACATCCTTTCAATGCAATGATGATGAATAGTTTTTACATTTTTTCCCTTACAAGAATGAAGAAATAATTGAATACATGTGGAGATATCCAAGCAGAATGCCGTACATTTGCTGGGAATTAAAATCTCTGAGCATTGGCATCTAATATTTGAAAATGTTCTGCCTTTTGATTAATTTCAACAATACATTGAGATCCATTTAATTAGGAACAATTACCGGACTTACTCTGTTAATGATGAGACCATAATTTGAGCTGTTAAATTTGATGAGCTGACTCAGATTGCTTCATATGAGTGAAACCCACCTTTCCAAGCGGAAACTAACGTTGTCTTATGATGCTAATATTTTATAACAGTGCTTACAATAGCCACTGCTTTGACCCTGCAGAACATCCACTGAAGTCAATTCTTTCTTGAGGAAAGTCAATTTAATTTTAGGGGTAGGGTGCAAAGGCAAATGTATTGAAATGTGTTTCTTGCTCTGATTTTCTTATATTCCATTCCTTTTCTTTAAATAATTTGTGTCAACTTTACTATTTTTCAAAATGAACACAATTTGCTCACTATACAACAGTCAAAATGTGGCATTTTAAAAAAGGTGTTAAGCCACCAAAAATAAAGCAAAAGCTGAATGAAAATGACATAAAAGACAGGAATAATTCTTATGATAGGAAAAAACATAATTTAATGTTCAGAAAAAGTGGACAAAAGACAGGGAATGGCTAAATTGTGATGAGGAAAAGAATGTTATACTGTGTAACTGCTGTACAGAATTAGCAGAAAGGAGAGAAAAAAACATCCATTTTTGTTGCGGGTATTCAAATTTTAAAACTGAAATTGGTAAACGTACATGAAAGCTGTGGGCAAGGCAAAAAAGAATTCTGAGAAAAAAGCATCTATGCTAATACCACCAGAAGAACTGACAGCTGGTGAGATCTTGGAAAGTTTAAATCAGAATGTTTGACTGGCACGTGAATTTGTTTAGAAATGCACATGATATTGTAAAGAACAGAAGACCCTTCACTAATTTTGTATAGATGTGTCAGTTGGATGAGATGAAAGGAGTTGATGTTGTAGAGATTTAAATGAATGATAAACAGGCTAAAAGTGAAAAGTAGAAATTTGTCAAAGGTGTGAATGAAGCAAGGTTTCTTGCATTAGTGTCTAACGGTTATACTGACAGTTCAATTTAGGAGGAGGAAATTGTATATATTAAAATTTGCAAAGGAGGAGAGATTAAATTACATTCCTTAAAATTGATAGAGTAGAGAAGGCAGATGCTGAAGGTGATAACCACTGTACTGCAATAATTCAGGAAGACGGTTCAGGAAATGCTATCAAACTCTATATGGACCCATAATGCAGGTGGAGGATGAGAAAAGACACCTCACCTGGATCCCTTTCTGGAATTGGATCCAGATTATCATGAGAAACAAGAAATGTGAATAGTCTGATGATTTGAAGCATGATTTATACTTCTATACTTCTGCATTTCATATGATGATGCTATTTATGAAATAAAATTGTTGTTAATCTCAATACGAATGTGTGACATTGTTTTGGGGACAGGACTTTTAGTAAAGACTGTTGGCAGGTCAAGTAAATTTCTCAGTATACTAGTCATTTTAACTACAGAGAAATCTCTGTTAAGTTTGAGCTCAGACTAAGGAGAAAAAAATCGCAAAATATGCCATCCCAGGACATCTAATTCACTCAAACTATACCATACTCCATGGGTGCAAACTTTTGTTATTAGGAACAGATATTGATGATTACATCAATTTGCTGTCTAATTGTGATTTAAAAATTTTAACTGATTTAATAAATTTAAGCAAATTTGATGGTTTTATTCAGTTTAAATGCAATAGTCTTTGTTGTATTTGTAAATAAGTACAAACAAGAAAACCATGTCCTTCTATACTTGAAATGATAGACACACAACATGAATGAAGAGGGGGGGGATTGCAATAGTTTTTCAGTTACAAAAAACTATCAACCATAGAAATTTGTGTTCATTTAACAAAGTTGCAGAACAAAAATAAGTATAGAATATATTTTAACAAAGAATGTCAAAACAATGTACATATTGCAATATTGTTTGTTTTAAAATGTAATTATACCTTTCCCCGCCTTGTGCCCCAGTGATGAAAAAGTCTTAGCAACACTGTAGCAAGATGTAATTTTTCTAAATGTTCATCACAATCATAAGTTTCTGCTCTCAGTGATACATCTTCCTTTATGTTGCAAATGTTTGTTAAGTTTTGTCCTCAGATTTGCTAAACAAATTTCTTGATTCCTCTATAATTTTAATTGACAAATTCTATGCTCTTCCACTTAAACTTGCTCCACATTTTTGAAAGTATGAAGCTGAAATAAATTTTAGTTAAGTTTGTTATTGTAGATTATGTATGTGTGTATGTATGTATGTGTGTGTATATATATATATATATATATATATATATATATATATATATATATATAATAATGAGTACTTTGTATAGCACCTAATCTTTCGAAGCTCTAAGCGCTTTACACCATCAATAATGATATGACTATACTACAGAACAATAAATGACAAAAACAATGAAATTGGAAAACATAAAAACATGCTGAAAACATATACGATACAAAACATGATTAGGTCGCTAAGTTTGTCCCTGCAGTCGAAACAGGTGAGTCTTAAGAGTACTCTTAAAAGGGACCACTGTGTCTTTGTGTCTAATTTCAATGGGCAATTCGTTCCACGTCACCATACATGCCAACCATTACGCTTTTGGCGTAATCATTACGCTTTTTCCCACTAAATTCCGCGTTACGCGTTAACGTTTATAGATTACGCTTTTTCGATATATCCATCTTGCAAAAAAAAAATTTTTTTTTCGTTTTTATTAGCATTACTTTATTTTTTACATACTGTTTTATTTTTAATTAAAAAATACCCCGCTTCTACATAACTACGATATACGAGTATACTTGTCCGTGGACTTTACTAATATTCATGTTCTATTTATAGCAACTATCATGTTACTAAGATACTTTCAAACTTTCGACCTCATATTCTATTTATAGCGGTTTAGTGAGGAGAGAACAGACTGGTTTCTATTTTGTTTAAATCATTATGCACATACTCTTTGTTCTAATTTTGTATAGTGCAGAACCAGTCTAAAAGTTTTTTTGCGCTAAAAAGTATTAAAAAATTCTCAATGCGTTTATGAGTGCAAAAAATATCTCTTAAATAATTTCACAGATGGGTTAGAAAAAGTCAATAATAAACAAAGCAAAATGTAATCAATCCTCCAAACACGACGAGGGCATCATCACGTGACGTCTAATCGTTGGCGCTAAATGGCTTCAGATGTTAAGATGGATTCTAGTCTTTGTGTATGTTAGAGCACATTTTTTCCCCAAAAAATTTCGCAGATGGATCAAAAAAAAAGCAAAACAACGAGTCCTCCAAAAATTCAAAGATGAATATATGAATGGCATAATACAGCGTTCCATTCTAGGACAGCATAATGCTCATTGCAGACTGCGGAAACGATTTTAGCATTGGTCATGGTGGTAAATTTGATGTGGAAAAACACGTGAAAACAAGGAAACACATCGAATTAGCTCGCCTTACGAACTCTAATACTAAGGTAACTTCTTATTTACCGAGGTTTTAATAGAACACGGACTACCATTAGCGGTAGCAGACGACGTTGGTCCCTTGTTGAAGCGGATGTTTCCTGATTCGAAAATTGCGGGAAAATATGCTTGTGCAAGAACAAAATCATCTCATATTGTTCGGTGCCTAGCAGAAGATACTTCACTTAAAATTGCAGAAGCAATGAAAATTGGGCCGTTTAGTATTGCCACAGACGAGAGTTGTGATTATGATGTTAAAAAGTTGTACCCAGTATGTGTTAGATACTTTGACAGTGAAAAAGGCAAAGTCATGAGTGTTCTTCTTTCTTTACCAGAATTAACAGTAGATTCCACTGGACAAAACATTTTTGATTTGCTTGACAATGTTTTGAAGAAACATGACATAAGTTGGCAGAACTGTATGGGGTTTGCAGCTGATAATGCATCAGTGATGACTGGAATTCATAAAGGAGTTGCATCCTATATTTTGAAAATGTCTCCATCAGTGTTCATAACAGGTTGCCCCTGTCATTTGATGCACCTTGCTGCTGGTAAGGCTGCTGATAAATTAGAAGTAGATATTGGCCATTTATTAATAGATATCTACTATTATTTGGAGAAAAATAGTAAAAGGAAACAGGCTCTAAAGTTGTTACAAGATCAGTTTGATCTTGAAGACTATAAAGTTATAAAGCATGTGTGTACAAGATGGTTATCCCTTGGCAAATGTGTTAGCCATTTACTTGAGCTTTGGGATGCATTACAAGCATTCTTTCAAACTGAAAGTGAATCTGCACAGAGAAAACATGGTGGAAAAGTGAAGAAGAGTGGTACAAAAGCAGAATCTGTTATTGCAAGTCAGAAGAGAACAAGAGATGAAAGTATAGACAGACATACTAACAATAAAGAGATTGGTGTAGCAGAAAGAAAGAAATTTAAATCCATGGAATTTTTATTTGAGAGGCCTCTATCTATCCAGCTAGAGGGCCTCCAGGCTCAGACCATGACTGTGAAAGATAAATCTTTTGACATAAAATTTCATCAGCCATCTGGATCAGGTTCTTCAGAGTATGAATCTGTTAAAAAGCATACTGGATCTTCTCATACTTCCAAGGGCAAAACTAGCATGTGAGATGGTTTACAAAAAGCTTAATGATCCAGTTACAAAACTGTACTGCTTGTTTATGAAGAGTGCCATTCCATTGTTTGATGCAGCAAATGTCTTGCAGAAAGAAGAACCATGCATTCATATTATGCACAAGATTCTGTCAAACCAGTTGTCAGATTTGCTAATAAGGTTTATTAAGCCAGAAATCATCGCATCAGCCAAACTTTTAACTGATATTGACTTTCATGACATGCAAACCAGAAAGATAATGAAGATCTAGCTATTGGTGCAGAAGCAAGAGAATTCATAGAACACAATTCTACTCTTCCTGTGATTACATGCTCCATAAATTCCCATATGGAGATGAACTGCTTTGAAATGCTTCAGTTGCTTATGTAAATGAGAGACAGTCAAAAAGCTTCAAAAGTGTTAGATTCTTTGTCAAGAGATATCCCTTTCTATTGCCACCCTTGTCTAACTTGGATCATCTGGAAGAAGAATTCCTGAAGTATCAAGTTGGGATTCTACCTGACAATATACTTAATGCAGATAGAGTTGATGTGCAACGGCACCTTATTTCCCAGGTAAAAGACTCTTATCACTGGAAGAAATAAATTTCCTCTTCTTTGTCAGGTTATGAAAGGAATATTGGTTCTTTACCATTCTAATGCTGACTGTGAGAGATTGTTCAGTGTTGTTAACAAAAATAAAACTGAATTCAGGTCCAGGCTAAGTAACCCAGTAATGAGTGCTCTACTGGTATGCAAAACATTCATGGCCTCAGCTGGTACAAAATGTTTTGAAATGCAACATGACAATCTATTGCTTTCTAAAGCTAAAGTGCTACATATGAACACTTGAACCATTAATGAATGATAAAAGACGAGAAAAGCAAAAAAAATCATTGTTAATTGTAATTGTAGTATGTTATATGTAGATTACTCTTTTTCTGCTTGGATTCCTCTTTTTGACCACTTGGATTACACTTTTTCCTCGTCAGGGGTTGGCATGTATGCGTCACCTGGCCCTGGTATGCAAATGAACGTTGTCCATATGACTTTGTTTTCACCTTGGGAACAATGAGTATACGATTATCAGAAGAAGAGCATAAGGATCTAGCTGGTGTATACACATGGGTGAGGCTGGATAGGTATGTTGGACAGGAGTCTGTCATTGAAACATAGCACAGAGAACAAATTTTGTGTTTGATTCTGTATCGAATTGATAGCCAGTGTAGGGTACAGAGCAGTGGTGAGGTGTGCTCTGATCGAGGTACTCGAAAGATGATCTGTGCAGCTGTGTTTTGAGCTTTTTGAAGTTTCTGGAGTAAATATTGTGATGAACCAGACAGAATTGAGTTACAATAGTCCAGTCTTGAAAGTACTAATGAACACACAAGTGTTTTAGTGGCATCAACTGAAAGATATTTACGAATGGAACTGACGCATCTCAGTTCAAGATATGCAGCCTTGCATATGTTCATGACAAGTTGGTGCAATGTGAGAGTACTGTCTAGAGTAACACCTATGTTTTGTACTGACTATGAGAATTTAATGTTGGGTGTTGCTGATATTTATTGTCCGAGGTAAAGGATGTGAATGAGAAAGTCTTTGTGTTGTGATCAGAATAGCCTCGGTTTTATCATCATTCATCTGCAGCTTGTTACATGTCATCCATGATTTCATATCAGAAATGCAACTCTCAACTCCATGGATGGTAGCATCAACCTCAGTTGGGTGGCTAGACTTGTATATTTGGGTGTCATCAGCATACAATTGGTGCGACACTGGGTGATGATCTATGACACTTGAGAGTGGCTGAGTGTACAGAATGAAGAGAACAGATCCCTGTGGAACACCACAACATACGTTAACTAGGCTCGAGTGTATTCCATTTGCAGATATAATTTGTGTCCTGTTGACTAAGTAGGACTTTAACCACAGTAAGGCTATATTCTGAATGCCAAATACATGCTGGAGACGGTGAAGTAATATATCGTAGTCCGTTGTGTCAAATGCTGCAGATAAATCCAGGAGAGTGAGGACTGTAATCTTTCCACTATCCAAAGCAGAGAGAATGTCACTAAATACTTTCAGAAGAGTAGTTTCCGTACTGTGGCAAGGGCGATATGCAGACTGTACATTGCTAAAAAGACTGTGAATTCAAATGAGATACAATTTGAGTTAGAACAACCTTTTCTATGATTTTTTTATATGAATGGGAGATTAGAAACTGGGCAGTAGTTCTTTAAATTGTTATGGTCCAGTGTTGGTTTCTTCAGCAGTGGCTTTACGATGGCAGTTTTGAAAAATGATGGGAATTCTCCTGATGAGAGATATTAATAACATCAGTGAAGGCAATATTGGGTCTAAGCACTCAAGCAACAGTGATGTCGGAATTGGATCAAGTTCACAAAACTTTGGTGCACTTTTCATCACGATTGTACATACTAAATCAATAGAAACTTGTTCAAATGCTCCTATATATATATATATATATATATATATATATATATATATATAGTAAAAAGTCAGATTTTCTCAAAACATGGGCCATTACAATCCATTCTTGAATCGTAAGGTAGGATGTGGGATACATTTATAATAAGTAAAAAGCTCAAAATTCCACATTAAAGGTGAACATATTTTTACCCATGAATATGGTGAGGTTAGCCATATCCATACATAAGTACTTAGTCCCATTCTACTCTGCATATTTTCTTGGACTTGATTGTATGCAGACATTTTTGACCACAGGTGAAGATGCTTATATTGTTCTGTGCGACTTTCAAGAGTTGTTTTTAAATGTATGTATTATTTTTGTATTCCTTAGGGTCCAGGTTGTGAGGTCTGGCATGTCCAGAGTAATGTCCCAATAGCATCTTTAACCTTTCACCCTACAGACCATGTGTTAGTGTTTGCTGTTGCATCTACATTATACTTCTGGGATTGGAGCAAATCTGAGCCGTTTGCATGCTGTGAAACTCGGCATGCATATGAAAGGATCAGGTGAGTTCAGAATGAATATGACCTGTAAATCGAAATAAATTACAATCTTACACTTCCAGATATTATATCCTTCTGGAACTTAAATTCAATTCTCATCATGGGAATAATGTTTTTAAATGATTTTGTCATTGTTCTAGCTTCTATGTGGAATTTTTCTTTGCTGCACTAATTGTCCTTAATTTGTAATAGAATTGTTCATATTTTACTCTCTTGTTCCTGATTTCCATGGTTGGCAAAGGGCATATCTGCAAAGTGTAAAAGAGGAAACCCAATCAACTTCTGACTTAAATTCTTTGGTTGAGTCAGTGAAAGGTTGTTTCAAAGCTTTCCAGACATGGGTTCTTAACAGGGAACGCCAGTCAGTTTTGAATGCCGTGAAAAGGGGTCATGATAGCAATGCGTTTAATTTTTGTATAATTTTAAAACTTTCACATACATTGTTAGTGTTTTTAAAAAATTAAAATAAACTCCTGAGATGGATTTTTTTTTAATTTTTTTAATCATTTGTATCACTGACAATATTTGTAATTTGTTTTAGTTTTACAAGATATTACTTGGTGAAAATATAATTTGATTTTGAAAGGGAAAAAATTAGTGGGAATAACCCTGTTATTGGGTATTATGCAACTTAATTACTCAGTTTAAACCTTGCTCACCTCGCAAACCAAATCTTAAAAAGAAGATGAAATAAATATGTCCTCTTCTCTAAAACTAGATTGTGCAAAGACTGCTTCATTTGAATTCAAAAGGGATGGATGGAAGTGAATTGTGGTGGGAGTCAGTTGGTATAAACAAGGAATGTGTAGAAAGATTGGTATAGAGCTTTAGTTTTCAATAACTATGGGAGAGTCAAATCATGTTCCACCACTCCTGGCGACATCAGGATTTTACTTTACATACTTTTTCATCCCATGATATAGTTTGGTCCTCTATGAAAACGGCACTACCTGGACATTAAATATGGCCACAACAGCAGCCATTTTTAACAATCTTGTGGAAGGTCATATCAACATAGGGTTTGACTGCAAGACTTGAGATGCCTAGTTAGTCCCAAATGAAAATGATGCTGACCTAACATCCACGGCAGTGGCCATCTTGAAATTTTCCTCACAAAACCCTTACGAGAACCAATCATTTTTACTTTAAGAATAAAAAGTTGTTTACTTCTTCACATGTCCCATCCTTACCTTGACAACAACCAATCATTTTAAAATTAAAATAAAACTTGTTTATATGGTTTCCAATAACCTTGAATCAATGCCAGTATCTAGGTCAACATTACCAAAGAATAATTTGGTCAACTGATTTTTTCTAAAAGAACATATGTAGTGAATAAATTCACATCACAAAGTCATGTAATGAAAATAAAAAATAAAAATTAAACTGAATTAATTAAATTAAAACAAATATAAAAAATAAGATATACATTACACATTTATGTGCTTTCGTTTCAGATGGGTTCAGTTTGACCCCTATGGTCATTACTTGTTCACAGGAATTGCCAATAATACAACTGGTCAACATGAGCAGACAACTCCAGTGGGCTTTATGAAGTAAGATATGCTATGTTTACAATTTGTCAATGTTCATATTATGAGGCAATATCAGATTTTGTGATATAAATGCAAATTCATAATGCTCAAATTTTTAAGAGGAGATTTGACATTCATGTAGGTGACAGTTATGAATTTGAATTCGGTTTAAAATAACTTTTTTTGTGTCAGTTAATCATTATAAGCATGGCAGAAGTAGATTTTATAATCATTTTGTCACTGTTTCTTCATCAGATATGTTCCCCAAACTCATCAGTAATGAAAATAAACTTGGATACCTCTATAGTACAAGTCATTTGGGTCATGTATATTCATTTACTCATTTTAAATTAAATATAAATTATTTTTTTAAAATTTAACACTAATTTTCATTAAAAAAAAGGTCTTTTCAGTCCCGATTATTGAATGCTCTGCACCTTAACTGTCACCAAGAAACTTCCAGACAAAAATTATCGATCACCATGGACTTTTACAATGGTGGCCATGTACTAAACTTGGGTCAAAATTAGAGGGTGTCAAGTGGAATCGTTACAGTCGAGGGTAGTACGAATTTGTTTATCAATATGCTTAGATTTCATTGTGACATCATGTGCAAAAATGGATCCAGATTGTACTGAATCACACCTTTAAGTTCATGTTGTCGAAAAATGTCTACATATATTAACAACGATTTTTCCCTATGCACCTATTAGGGCATTTAAATAATGACCTTCTAAGGTAATATGGATTTGTACGAATCCAAATGTAGTGAATAGCCACTTTAAGGTATGTAGAATCAAATTATACAAAATGACACATAGTATTGAATTAGTCTGTGTTAAATACTTACATGACCGGTGTGACTTGTACTATAGAATCCAATCCACTGGAAAGACAAAAGATTGTCTTTCCTGCAGATATAGACCACATTGACAATGGAGCAAATCTCTTACCATTTATCTTCCCATACCATTGCAGAGTGGCTACCCATCAACTAGGAGTTTAAAAGTTTAAGTTTTTCATGTGTACAATCCAGTATGAATCAACATATTCTCTCAATATCCAAGAAATTATTATTATCCGTCATCTAATCAGTTGGTGTTGTATTTCTTATAATACCATTTGCCACATACTGTTCTTTTTATTTTGTTATTTTTTTAAAAAAAAAACATTTGTGAGAATGTTGCACCGTTTGCATGTAGGTAATAGACCTCTTAAATTTCGATAGCCTTGGGTCAAACTTTTTTCTCTTAATTTCGATAGTCTTGGGTCAAACTTTTTTCTCAAAACAATTGGATTGGAAGTTCTTCCTGGGCTCTTCTGCCACCAAATTTACTGATTGTCATGTATGATCTATCATGTGCTAGAAATCATGTTAAATCCCAAAACTAGCCTGTCACCAATCTGCAAAACAAATGGCCAAGCCTGATCTCACCAATTCCTGCAGTTTATCCATCTTGGTAGTTTTCCCAATCTGAACTTCATTTGTCACCCTCCCAAGCACATGGCATGGATTATGACACTTGCAGAGTCAGCTTCCAACAGAGAGTGTTTTTTATTGATAAGTAATATATTTTATTTGCCCAGTGCCATGTTATATTTTATTCTTCACGGCTGTGTGTTTTTGAGTGCCAACTACAAATGGCCTTAATGGCTCACTAGTACCAGTTTCTAGTCATCTCGATCATTTTTTTCAACCAAGATAAAGCATTTTCTTTGTCAACATGGCATAAGAACCAATGGCTTAAAAAATAATTCCTTCTAGTTTAGAAGTGAAAAAAGTCAGTGACTGTGACTAACAAAATCATACTTTTTGTGCATTCTGGACAGATCCAGATATGCACCAGACCAGCAAACTTTGATTGTCAGTGATTACTCAAACCCTTAACACCAAGTGGTCCACTCATCTGGTGGACTTTCAACAGATTTGTGCACTTTTGTAGAGAAGCCCATCTTCACGAATCAAAAAGCACACAGAGCATATTTAAATTTTAAATAATTCCTCTGTTTGATGAAGACTTTTAAATTAGTACTAATATGTACTAATAGTATTAATAAGTACTATAAATAATAATACAATAAGTATAAGTACTAATAACTGTGCATGATTCTTACGCTCAAGTGGGGTGAAAATCAATGCATTATGTCTTGTACATTTTGAATTGCTGCTTCCTATAAATGACATATTTCATTATAACAGACATTGGGAATACACAAAATTTAGTTTTGGGTGGGGGGTCTGATTGTTGCTTTGCTAGAGCTTTGCATTTTAGCCAGATTTTATCCATTTCTCTTTGTTTAATCTTGATATGCATTGCTACAGTATATAGTTGAGAAAAAGAACAAATCGGATAACTCTATTTACATGCAATATTAAAGGAAATGTTACTTTTTGCATGCAATGCATTTACAAATAAATATGCAAGAAAAATGGCAAATATTGACATTTTTCTTTCCATCAAAAATTTATTCAGTATTTGTCACAAGAAAATAGAAAACTCTTAATCAAGCTAAACTATTTTTTAGAATGATCTCCAGTTATACTAATAATAATTACCATTTTTTAGAATGATCTCCAGTTATACTAATAATAATTACCATTTTTAGAATGATCTCCAGTTATACTAATAATTACCATTTTTTAGAATGATCTCCAGTTAAGCTAATAATTACCATTTTCAAAAATGTCAATATATCCTATATAATTGAACAATTCAGTTTTCTCTCACTCTTAAAATTTATTATTTTTTTTCTATGAATAAGAGAAACCTTTATATCATATTTGCCAGCCTATAAATAGATACTTTCTTACCAGAAAATGTCCTTGTCGTCTTATACTCTTAATAGACATATATGGAATATATCATTTAAATCTATTTATGATATGTCATGCAAAATTTCTCTAAATGTATGTGTACAAATAATTATCATCATGGGAAAGAGGTACTGTGGGAAAAAATGTAGAACTCAACATTGAGATTTATTTAAGTTATCGTCAGTATTAATTTCACTTTCACCGGATGTAATTGTACTAGTTATTTAAATTTGATTACATACTTGTGTATTAAAATAGATGACTTAGAAAATGAATAACCATGTCAATGATGGATATTCCAAAGCATTTTGTCTTCTTGCACCCTGTAATCAAATAAAATTTGCCCAGACATATGAGAGAGAGAGGGTGGGGTGGGTTGGAGTTTGCAGGATGTTTGTAACCTGTATTGTTTTTAGTTCCCTAATGATTGTGATTTTGTCCCTGTACATGGGCAATACTATATTCCATTATCAATTAATACCAGTAAGTAAACAATTCGTTCTAGTTTTCGTTGGTGTATCCATTATCAAACACTTACTTTTGCACAGTTATTTACATGCTAATTAATTATGCTACATCTGTAGTCTGGTCATTTCTAGATAACACCTGTTTGAGAGCAAGGTTTGGCACACCAGATAAAATTAGTGTTTACCAATAAGAAAATACCCACAGTATTGTGAATACCATACTGTGTAATGCCAGAAAATCACAGGTGCTTACATGTGACATCTTTTGTACTTTCCGACAGAACTGTCAAAGCAATTTAAACCAAGAACAAGCATGAGTAAAGATCAAAGCCAATAGGTTTTGGATAGATTAATGTTTTGGATATTTTCTTTTCCTAGAGACAGATTAAATTTTTGGATAGTTTTCCTTTCCTGGAGGCAGATTAAAGTTTTGGATAGTTTCCTTTCCTAGAGGAAGATTAAAATTTTACGATAGGAACTGCTCCTTTCCTACAGACATTTTCCTTTCTTGGAGACTGATTAAATTTTCGGATAATTATCTGTCCTAGAGACAGATTAAATATTTAGGATAGTTTCCTTTCATAGAGACATTACATTTTTGGGATAGTTTCCTTCCCTCGAGACAGATTATGTTGTGCTGACAAGAGGTTGCAGGGACATTTCTAGCATTTTCAAAATGGGGCCTTGCATCAGTTAAATTGGTATTTTTTCTGCATGGAAAGATCAAACACACTCATAATATAATTTTTTTTACAAAGAAAACATTCCTAATCATTTTAGTTTATTTAGAATGTTGTGCATTTGGAATGATAGGCACAGTTTATACTAAATCAGGGCCATATAAAGTCTTAGGTTTCTGAAATATACTGTACTTCTAATGTACTTAGTTTTTCACTATGTAAGTAAAGACATCTTATATGAAAACAAGGTGTTATAAAATAGAAAATGTATTTGTGTATTTTTCAATTGTAATGCAATCAGCACATTTGGACCATGATCTGGCATGATAACTATTTCTGATATGTCCTTTTCTTTTGGTTTGATTTTTCATTAAATTGTAATTTGTATTTAATATGCAGTTAAAATATTATAAAGAGAATTTTAGTTGTCTATATTACCTGTTATTTAAGTTGTAGCGTGATAAAAAAAATATTTTTTTAATGACATACCCCCTTCTGACGGTGGCAGGGATATTTAATGTATCCTTTTCTACATGTATACTCATCATTTCATCAGTCAATCTTGTTAAGTTTTGGTTTTTGCTTATAGTGAATGCGCATTCGATGAAGACAGTTTTATTTTTTATTTGGTTTTGCTCTTTTTTTTAAAAAAAATTGTTATGTTTATTTTTATATTTAAGCTCTTCAGACCAGCAAATCCCAGCAAGCCGTCGAGTACGTTCTCAGAGATTATCCGCAGTGTATAACAACTTGATTCATTGTTTTCAAGATTATCGTAGGGATCGTCTTATTCATCAGGTTTCTGTGGACAGTACAAGGGAACTGAATGGTGGGCCCAGTGGGTCAGGAGCTGATCCGTCGACACACAGTATGATACCAATGTTAACATTATGACTGATTTTCTTTCTGACAGATCTCGAAAGCCCCTGCTGTTAGAATTTATTTAAGGCAAAGCAGTTACCTCTTAAAAAGCTCTAGGTTGTTACTTGGTGTTAAAAAAATATTTGTACAGTTGTCCTTTATTTATCGCGGTTAATCAGTTCCAGACTCTACCACGATAAGTGAATTTCCGCAAAGTAGGATTCTTTATTTTGTAAATCGAATATTTTCGTAGTTAGGGCATAGAAAACCTGTTCATGACCCTCTAAATACGATTTTTAACATATTTTTAAAAAATGCGATAGAGTGAAGCCGCGAAAGTCAAAGTGCGAAGTGGCGAGGGAGGACTGTATTTGTTTTCTGTAAAGTCAGTCCCATTTTGGAATTTAATAATTATTTGAAGACAATTCCAATAATAATCACTTGGTTGAGCATGATGCATTTAGTCAATACAAAGAAACTTGTATCCCTTTAGAAAGTTTGAGCTAGGTGTATTACAGATTTTAAAACTACAAGCTTGTAGTATTTTGTTACATACCATTGTTGTACATAGTAATCAAAGAAATTATTACATAAAAACTAGAACAGAATTTTTTGACAAAATACATACAACCCTTGTCTATCAAAATGTAGGATACTTGTGGTGCCATTACTTCTGTATAAATTTACCACATCATTTCACTTTCTGCTGTATTATTTCAGATGACTTGGAAGGGCCTGAGAATATCCCCCATCCAGATACTTTGACAGCTCCAAGATCTCCTGTCCATGAGGAAGGTCTGAGATTTGCAAGACAGTATGCATCTCATGTTACCCAAACCATTGCCCCCAGAATTCAGAATGCTCGAAATTTTGCAGATGCCATAACTAGGGAAGCACATCTCTCCAGACATGTCATGGGCCGGGATGTACATCTGTCCAGACATACCACATCCATGCATCCATATTATTCTCGATATTTCCCAAGCCAGGATAGACTAGAAGAAAGAGATGGTAATCAATTCAGGTCGGTGATTGCTGGTTTTCCAAATTACCTGAATCCAAATAGTTCTCATAGTTCAGTGCAAGTAACATTTCCTCTGGAGCGGACCAGAGTTCTGAATTCAGTAGCCAGTACAGGTTTGCATCTAAATAATGCAGGTTGTTCTACTGCCTCCAGGAGATCTGGGGTTTCATTCGAATCAGGAATGCCAGTAAGACCAACTGTAGAACAAGAGCAGTTTTCAGAATCTCATCAGACAACCTCATCTTGTCTATCTCAGGGCCAATCAGATTCATTGCAGTTAACTCAAGGGGCGGATTCCTACCCAGTTGATGTTATCCCAGGAAATTCTGGTACCTGCCCAAATATGTTATTACCTCAACTAGACCAAAAAAATTACCAGAGAACAAGTAGGAATTGTTCTGTCGACACAATGCCGTGTGAAAGTTGTGGCAATGTTACTCCTAACATAACCTTGGATACAGCAGAGAACTCTTGCTCAGCACAGCCTTCAGGGGCAAGTATGAATTGGTCCTCTGATAACATTAATATGGAACCAATAGCCCAGACTGATAACACCATTTGTCCACAAGCTGTTCAGAATGCAAGTGCAACATATGGCTCTTTAAACAGGACGTCTTCTGAAATGGGGTCGACTTCTTCATTAAGTGTCACACCCGCTCCAATTTTAGCAAGGTTTTTACAATTGGCACCACTGCCAAACTCTGCATCGTCTGTGGGTGACAACAGAGCAGTAGGTGCTTCATCAATAAGATTCATATCAATCAGGGACCGCCTTTTGGCAGCCAATATTGTTTCTGGAGCAAGCTCCGAGAATGATTCTAGAAGTAATTCTGACACATGCAGTGGCACATCAGCAGTAACAAATACATCATTCATTGATCAGTCATGTGGAATGAGACCTGTCAGAATTGTAGCATCTTGCAATACACTTGGTCATCTCTCATGTTCACATTGTCCAAGTAACACTGCTCCCATGTCTGTTACTAATGGTAGTTTCACAAGTCATGTTCCACAACCATTAGAAAATATTTATTCCAGTAATACTATCCTTGGTGCAGCCTCAGGGCCAAATAGAGGTAATATTATTTCAACGTCAGTTCGGCCACCTCCAGTATCTACACAGAGTTCATATTATCATTTCTCGGGTATGGAAAATACTGGGTTACGATCATTGGGAAATAGAAATGCTAGAGTACTTCACACTGATAACTCTGAAATTGCTGTGAGGTCAAACAAACAGTTTAGAGACAGATCTCCACTGTCAAGGTCAGAGGCTAGTGTCATAGATATGGTTTCCATAGTAACAAGAGATGACAGCTGTCGTTCATCAAGGTCGGGGACTAGTACCATGGATGCATTTGCTTCATTACCTACTGAACATTCACTTCAGCAGATTGGACAAACAATGGAGCAGACTTCAACTATTTCCACAGAGTCACAGTCAGGACTTGCCTCATCTGCAAGAGAAGTTGCAGCTGGGATTAGAAATGGTAGTGAATCAGTGAATCAGCTACTTCCAGGAGCAGTAAATACTTTGAGACTTAGACGGTCTCTTTTAAGACAACTAAGGTATGATCTGTCTGTGAAAAGGGCAGAAACTGTCCACAGTCAGGTATGTCGTTCAGGAACACAGAGTAATTCAGTACCACAGGATAATGTCACCAGAACAGAAGCTAATAGGAACAAAAGTGGCACTATCCATCAGTTAGTTTTTTCACATGAAAGAGCAAATAGACCAGTAAATCTTAATCCAGATGCTTGTTCTGGGGCTTTCTTCACCCCCATTTCAGAAGAAAATAGTTCAAGGTCAAACAGTAGAATCACATCTGATTCATCTCACAGCTATGCATCTGAAAGTCAGGACTCAGTGGATGATTTGTCTATAAGTTCAGATTCCCAGCGGAACAATGAAGTAAGTACATCAGATACCAGGACTACTTTATTAACAGCAGATCAACAGAATTTGGTAAATACAAGTAGAACTTCTAATGCTCAGTCTGTTGTGAATGCATCAGATATTAGGTGGGGGAATCAAGATTCAAACAATAATACACTGCATTTAGTTCCCCCAGGCCATAGTCATCCTACATCAGAAGAATATGAGGCAATTAGGGAAAATTATTTGAGTATTACAGACAGAATAGAAAGAGAAATGAATTCATTAAACGAGCGTATTAATGCATTGAGGGAGAATTTCAATTCTAGCCTTGCAGCATTGAGACGAGACAGAGAAAGGTATGCAAATCTTGGTAGGGAGTTAAACAGACAAACAGGAGCATCTGTGTCAGAGCATGGTCAACCTATGCAACAGACTTCATCCCAGTTTTTAAGTGAGAATTCTCAGTTTTCCAGACAACAACTGGTTGGACCGTCTCCGAGTTTGTTTGGTAAGTAGTATGTTGTATAAGTAATGCAATTAGAAAACTCAGACATGTATCTATGTAGATTTTACCATCATTACATTTTTACTTGTCAGTATAAGATACACATCAGAGACTTGGTTGATAGCCTTCATCCGTCACTGACTTTGGAAGTTAGGCTAAGCTAGCTACTTGGAAAGCTACTTGTTTTTAATTTGACTAATTACTAGCTTGTTTTTATAATTCTTTGAATATTTTGAGTGATTCCATGAAAACATTAAAAGCTGTTATACATCACAAATGAAAATGCCGAGTATCACTGTGTAACAAAACAATACTGACAGTGTCATATTAGGAAAATAGTATCTGGTTTCATACAAGCTGATATTCACTTGCACAGACATGTTTCCATATTGTCTGCCAAAATTCCATTTCTCATTCCAAATTATTATATTTGTAATTCAGAAAAGTTTGAAATAAACAATTCACAGCTTCAATGTAAACAATTAAAATATTTTTTCATGATTTTACTGATTGGTGAACTTAGGAAAACTGTCTTAGTAAAGTCAGAAACTATCATTTAAAGCTTTTAGTTTTGAGTGATTTAACTGTTATATAAAATAAAAATCAACATTATACACACATGCTAATATATCTTTTTTCTTTACATGTACAAATAAGTCCAGATTATCAAATTAGTCTCCCAGCATTGAGTGCCTTGTTTATGGAATTTCAAGATTTTGTGACATAATGAGAGTTATTTTCAAGTATTTACAAAACTTGCTCTTACACATAATTTCTTTACAGGTAACCATGGCTTCCTTCCGAACACAAGTGGTTTAACCCAGCCTATGACATTATTGGAAACATCACTCAGGTCACATACTTTAAATAGACAACTCCAGCAACCTTCAGGCAGGCCCCTAGAGTAAGTCACCATACGTAATGTCAGTAATTTTGAATTTTCTGATGATATTTGGTATGTTTGTTTCAGTTTGTAGATATATTTAACATTGCTTTTGCAATGAAACATTGCAGAATTTAAATGGAAAGAAAGCCTATCCTTTTAATTAACCCTTTCACCGGTTTTCCGGTCATGGGGAAGTAAGTCTGTAACCCTGCAGACCACTTTATCGGTCTGGGGCAGTTTGCTTATTTAACGTCAGAGTACCAGACTACATACGTTTTGGGATATCTCTAAGAAGTTCCTTATTGTAATGTAGATATTATACTTGGATTATCTCGCGAGTTAAGCTTGAATTCAACTAGAAATCTCGAGGCAAGCAGGCACATTCTAAGCATGTTTTCCCAATGGTGAATTTCTATTCTTAATGGCGGACTTAGATGCAAGATGAAAATGAAGTGTCAGATTATGTGACCAAACACAGTTGATTGAAAATGAGAGAAAACATCTGGAGATGCATTTGAATGTGCTTTTGGGAGACAGTGATGATGATAAAGAGGACTTGGAAGGTTTTGAACCAGACGAAGTGTGAACTCCACATGTTTTTGTTCTCAACGAACCAAAGTGATTTATTTCAGTTTTCTGAGAGAGTTGGACCCACCAAAGTGTTAGATGGCTCCAGAAAAGCTTTGGAATACTTTGAAATCGTAGATTTAGTCGAAATGTTTGAAATTATCATTCATGTAATGTGGCAAATAAATAATTGCTTGTGCATTTTATCTGATGTGTTACCTGTTTGCACCTGTATATTAAAAGTTTTAATATATATGCACATTTTGTTGAATTATTCATACAAGTTGACTTCTAACCTTTATTTTGATACCAAATACAGCAAGATATCTTTAAAATCGGCAAAGTTATGTTCTTTCAAAGTCCACAGCTCATTCTACTTTACAAGTCCAAAGTTACTTTGTGTTTGGGGCTCAAAGCCTGAAAGTTACTTTGTGATGAAAGGGTTAAAATTGACCAGTAAAATAACAAAATCCTTTACAGAAATATTAAAATATTTATTTGTATAAAAGTAAGTTTTAGCACGACAATCAAGATTCATTATGATTAAAATATGTCAGAAAAAAGGCTACCAATCTTCGTCAGTCGGAGAAGGGTTGGAAGATTCTTAGGCCCCATCACCAGTGATCCTCAGAAATACGGAAATAGTGCAATTACATTCATATCACCAGTGATCCTCAGAAATACGAAAATAGTGCAATTATATTCATATCACCAGTGATCCTCAGAAATACGGAAATAGTGCAATTACATTCATTCCAGAGTTTATTTAGAACTTACTACAGCACATTCTTTCTATGACTTTGCGCAGATAATTTAGGCATAGTTTTAATTTGACATTGGAAGCTGTTTATAACAACCTCATGAAAATATCAAAATTTGTTAAGTGATGCAAATAATCCAATGTGGTACAAAAGGTATACATATGGAATTTGCTTCACCTGACCTTTTAATATAGATAGTTTCTATATTGAAATGATTTCCATAGAAAATACACTCAAAATTGACTTAATTAATATTTCAGATTTCTGGAGATACCTGAACACAGTGATGTCCCTGTGGAGCCCCATACTTGGCGAGCACTACAACGGCAGCATCTCCACCCCCATTACTCAAGCAGCATTTTGGATGATACCATTAACAGGCCTAACAATGCCATTCAATCAGCCATTAACAGGGCTATTGCAGGTTTGTAAAAAAGTTTACAAGTCTGGAATCTCCTTAGGAATTTTTGATAGCATTCAGGTAAGTTGTGATAGCATGACATAATGTTTCAAATGGGCAATAACTCTAACAACAATGACAGGAGCAAAGATATTTGTCATCTTGAGAAGAGGTCATTCAAATCTGAAGGATTAGTTGTGCTAACGAGTTTCAGATGAAAGAATTGAGAAACATGGGTATGCATATTCTACTGATTTACACCCACTTCACTGTTGTAAATTTAAGTTTACAGTCAGACAAAGAATTATAACTCATTGCACATATCCAGGTCCATTACTAATAATGTTAATCATTTTATCTACAATTTCATTTATTAAATGTGGGAAATAAAGGACTTCTGCTTTAAAAACTGTTGCCAAGTTTCAACCACATCAGTAACCTATTCTTGTTGTTGACATTTTATGTTTTACAACAACTATGATGAAGCAAAAACAAGAAATATTATTTAATAATTAGCAAAAGTAATAGTATTTTAAACAATGTCCAGCAAAAGTAATAGTATTTTAAACAATGTCCAAATTTGTTATATTATGGCTGGAAGGATAAGTCATTTTGCCCAAGTAAAAGAGTCTAGCATGGAGTCTGAAATACTAGCCTAGGTTACTTTGGACTCGTTATGTCATGTACTACACTCATAGCAGTAATTTTCTCCTCACATCAGTATAGCAAAGGATGTTGATATTTTCAGATTAGAAATGAGGTTGAATTTCACCCCCAAATAGTTCCAGAAAAATCCCAAAGATTATCTCTTAACCCATAAAGTGCAATATAGCTTTGTAGCACAAGATCCATCATTGCTGAATTAATTGGCTCATGAAGAAAAAATTTGCACTTTGCTTTTTAATTGCCTATATTTTTAATTACTGTACATAATAGATATTAATAGATAACCCAGACACTCAATGAAAAAAAGTCCCTGGAAGGGGCTGGCACTAGAATGGACAAAAAGAATTTTCAAAAATTCAGTTTAAGATCATTTCTAGCTGCTAATTGTTCAAACAATCTCTAGTATTCTTCAGTGATAATATTTTAAATTGGCTACTATGAAACCAAATAATGTAACTGTCAATTTCTGAAGATGAGTAAATTTAACAGTTTCTGTGCATGCATGATTTTTGTACATGTTATTGTTCACCGTGGCTGGATGCAATGTAATACACAACTTTGGGAATGCAGCTACTGTTGCAGATTTTAGTGGATTGCTGCAAAACTTAGTACTTGTTATGGTCATCATTAGCTGACATGCCTGTTGACTAATCATTGTACTTGCACTATTTTTAGAGTATGATGCACTTTTTATATATTCATCTCCATCATAACCGCTCCGGTGGCCTAGTGGTTAGAGCATCCGCCCCGGAAGCGGGAGGTCGTCGGTTCGATCCCCGGCCGAGTCATACCAAAGACTAACAAAAATGGTACTAACAGCTGCCTTGCTTGACGCTCAGCATTAAGAGGTTAGTGTTAGGACTGGTCGGCCTGGTGTCAGGATAATGTGACTGGGTGAGACATCATGCTACATGTCTGCGGCATGATGTCTCAGTGCTAGACATCACTATAAACTGCCTCACTGCAGACATCGTAGCGATATGACTGAAAAATTGTTAAAGCTACGTTAAAAATCCTAATCAAACAAACAAACAAACATCTCCATCATGGGATAAGGGTGAAATGTGGTGGAAGCAGTGTCATATTTATGTGAACAATTTGTTTGCCATTCCTGTAAATATAAGTTTGGTGTGACTTGTAGATACTCCTTGAATATATTTATAGGTGCCTTCATGGGAACAGGAGAGGGCTTGGCTGTGGCTAGTAATATCATGAATCAAACACACAGAATACAGTGCTGGGACTTCAGACAGTATGCCATTCCAGACATTACAGATGGTAATTATACATCTTCATTTGCCAGATAAAACTTCAACCAAGAAAAAATACATCCTTTTGAAATCCATAGTTTTTAGAGAATGGGAGATAAATTTAAAAGCTGTATTAAACATCTTTCTAGCATTCAATTTGTAATACATATACCTTTCAATTTCATATTTTTTAATTCCCTTGTATTTGCAGAACAGTTATATTCTTGCATTTGTTTAAATTCCTTTTATTGAGTTAATAATACAATCTGCTCTGGTGGCCTAGTGGTTAAAGCATCCACCTCAGATGCAGGATGTTGTGGGTTTGAACCCCAGCCAAGTTGTACCAACAAAAATGATACTAACAGCTGCCTTGCTTGGCATTCAGCAATAAGAAGTTAGTGTTAGGACTGGTCGGCCTGATGTCATGATAATATGAATGGGTGGGACATCATGCTACATACCAGTGTCAAAATGCCCCAGTGCTAGACATCACTATAAACTGTCACTGCAGACATTGTAGCGGTTTGACTTAAAAATTATTTTAAAAATCCAAATCACATGCATATTATAATGTCTTTGAAGATATTTACTATTGTAACATTCAATTTCAAGATCAATGACTATCTGAACAATTTTATTTTTTTAGCAAAGGCCAACATAGTGGTGCCACACTGTAAAATTCACAATGATGCAAGCTGTGACATATCAAAAGATGGATCGCTACTAGCTACATTTGTCCCAAGTCACCAGGGGTTTCCAGATGACAATATCCTGGCAGTGTACTCTTTGATGGCCAATAACAAAGGACAATGCTTATTTACAAAGAGCTTTGGTATGTTATGAATAAAACTTCTTTCCAGTGTAAGATTACATATTTTTTTACAGAATTATTATGATTTCAGCTGCTTTTGCTTGCTAGAATTTTTTACAAGGTAGACATCTCTACTTTTAATAGAAGTAATATGTACTTGATATTGTTGCATTGTTGTATCTTTTGCAGGCATCTGTTCCCAGTTTGCTGTGATTATTTTGTCTTGTATATAATAATTGGCAGTCAAGAATTAAAAACAAGGTCCGAGTCTGATATGCTGGTCAACTTATGTTGTTCAGAATATTGCCTTTATCCCACCTCCCACTTTTGGTGCTCAGTGTTTTCATCATTCTATTTGTCTTATGGCATTATTACTATCAGTTTTATCCTTTTTAAAAAATTTATTTGATCATTTATTCCAAGTCCAAGCATCTTTTTCTTGTATCTTTGTCCATTTTCATTGCATTTTAAGGTTTTGAATACCTCACTGGCAAAGCATTGCTTCTTTATTTTCATCCCTCACTTTGTAACTGATGCTAAATATGTATTACCCATCCAGTTCTTGGTCCTGATCATTGTTTTATTTTCTTTAGCTTTCAGTATGTCTCAAGGCATGGGTAAACAAAACATCAGTGATTATGTACAGGGATGCTTTCCTTGTATGTTTTTTTTTTTGCCAGACAGTGTATGGGACTTGTTGAAAAGTTACCATGCCTATATGGCCAGGAAAAAGGATCCTGATTCTTCCTCGTTGTTAGTGGAAGATCCTCTCAGTCTACAGCACCTTTTATTTAGGACAGATGCCAGCTCATGTATGGTCCATGGCTATTTTTGGGTTACAGAAATCACCCACACTTACAAGGTATCTTTAAAATATCCTCAGCACTTACTGGTGTAGGAAAATCATTGAAATGAGTCCTACCTTCCAAATGCAAGGAAGCACTGTATTCTTCCCACTTGAGAAGACCTGTTTTTAAATCAAGGGGTTTGCATTTATCAGAGTGGGGCTGCCTAATCCATGACTCCTAATAAGGTTATCATTATCTGACCAGTCAATGCCTGCTCACTGGATTGTGTATCAAGTGAAATTCACTGCATGTCTGGTACATGTTATCATGCACCAGATAATGTTTCAAATGACCATCATTGAAGGTCAGGCATTGATCACCAGGTTATATGTCGGGTGCCAGTGACCATATGTCTGGTACTAGTCACAACCCCATAACTTTCAACTAGTACATTCTTCTAGGTATTTGCAGTGATACTAGCTTCTGAAGCTGATGACAAGAACAATATTAACCCTTAAAGTGCTAGTCATGACAATAGGTGTGCTGTCTGTCGATTTCTCGTGCTTGTTGCGAACTAAGTCGTTGTCTAGGTAAGCAACAATGATCCTATTTCTTCAACAAGCCATAACTGCTTGTAAAACTATATTTAATCGGTTTATAAAGGCTCGGAACAAGCATTCTGTTGTACTTTACTATGCATTTAGCTAAGGAGTTTTACAAATACTTGCTTTGGAGCATGTGATTCTTGGAAAAAATAAAATGGCGGACACTGAATATGATGATGATTTCTTGCAACAAATACTGGCTTCTGATAGTGATGATGATAATGTTTTTTAAGAATTTGAAGAGGATAAAATTATTGGAACTGTCAAAGTGTTGATGGAAATAACCATGAGTGATTTTAAGCCAGGATTTGATGTGGTACTGGAGTCAGATGTACATGCTCACTTGACGTGAAAAGATAGCATGCTTGTCAACACCCCCATTTGCTGGTAATTAAAAATTAAATGTTGAGATGATGAAAACTGAATCTATGGACAATTTAAGACTTTTTTTTAAATGATGTATTGCTACTGATAGTAGATCAAACAAATCGTTATGCAGATCAGAGAGTTCATGGGGCAGACTTGAAGGAGAACGGTTGCATGAAGAAATGGCAGCCTGTCACACCTGAGCATCTAAAACTCTATCTCGCATTGATTATAGCAATGGGTTTGGTACATACATCTGATCTCGATTCCTATTGGACTACTGATGATGTGATATCAACCCCATAATGCAACAAAAAATGAGTATGGGATAGATTTCTAGTTATTCTAAGCAATTTGCACCTGGCAGACAATGAGAACAATCAAGATGACCCTTTATACAAGATCTGTCCAATGATTGAAAAAAATGAGACCTTTGCTGAGGTATTTTCACCAGTTATGAACTTCAGTTTTGATATTAGAATAAATAACAGATGAAAATATTTCATGAACAGTTATTACTGACTCAGGGTGGTCTAAATTTATCTATGACAATCATGGAGTGGATGTTTACTAGACAACTTTTCTTTACCTCTGAATTTCACAATTTAGATATAACATTGTGACAGACATTATATGTACATGGTTGAACTATTAAAGAATATAATATTTCTTAGATATATATGAACTTTTCCATTTAAAAACAACCAAAAATACAAATGAAATACAATTGTAACTCATCATTTAACTTGTATTTGCACTTAAACATGCAAATATGTTAAACTTACACATGTCTTGATGCTAATCTGAAAGTTTAGACATCCACCATAATTTTTCATATAGGATATGTGTATCAGTTGTGTATATTTGATGAAATACATGCAATTTAAAAACGGCAGTTTTCTTTTCTTCTCGCAAATAATTCACAGTATCATAGAAAAGGATGTTAATTTTTATTGTTTTGCATCATTCAAGTCCTGTCAGAGGAGCCAAAATTTTTTGGTTGTCGTGATCACTTTAGCCAGAACTTATTTTCTGCTTTACGATTCAGTCTGTCTGACTAATAATTTCCTCAAAATTGCCACTATTCTTATGTTGTGGTTTGCAGGATATGAAACATTGTTTATCTTTTTCAATGTTAGTGGTTGGTAGTAAAAGTTATATTAATGGTTGTAACACTTTACATAAAAATATTATTTTTGGTATTTTATTATTTTGATTGATAAGGGGAGAATATATTGAGAAATAGTTGACATTGTTCTCAAGACTCCAGACAACCAACAGTAGTCAACATGGACATGAATGTGACCATCATGCATTTCCCCTCAGTGCTTTAATAAGTCAAGAATAACAGTGAAGCCTAATTATTCTTTTTCTTTTCTGTGTTTTGTTGTCATCATCATCATCATCATCATCATCATTATCATCATCATTAGTCTCTTGACCTAATGTGGTCATAGAGGCACTGTGCTGCTGAACATTTGACCAGTTCCACTTGTCTTGATCATGTGCCAATGCCTGTGTCTCTGCGAAACTTTTCCTGGCCCATTCTGTGATTTTGTCACTCCACTTTTTTCTCTGTCTACCTCTCCTTCTACAACCTTGAACACTACCCTGCAGTACTGTTGTGGATGAACTGTTGGCTCTAGTGACATGGCCATACCATTTCAGCTTTCTCTTTTTGACAGTGGTGAGGAGGTCTTCTTAATGGCCTACTTTGTTGCCTGCTGATGGTGTTACACACCTCTTCATTTGTGATGTGGTCCATGTAAGAGATACCAAGGATGGTTCTGTAGCATCTCATTTCATGTGCCTGGATTCTTTGTTGTAATTCTGCTGTCAGAGTCCAGGCCTCACATGAATACAGAAAGATTGAGATGACTAGTGCTCTCAATAGTCTGATTTTAGTTTTCAGACAGATATTCTTGTCTCTCCAGATGGGTCTTCGCTTTGACATAGCTGCCGTTGTTTGTGCTGCTCATGACAAAATTTCTGCTCTTGATCCCTCTTCCTTGATTATGGAACCAGGATATTTGAATTGGCCCACTGTTTCCAGTTCCTGTCCTCTGATTTTAATCTTGATTAAGATTTGTTTGCCACTATTTGTCATCAGTTTCGTCTTCTCGGCACTTATCTCCATGTCAAATCTGGAAGATGTTTCATCGAGGTTCTTCACTAATGTGGCAAGCTCATCTTCACTGCCTGCCAGTCCATCAATGTTGTCTGCAAAGCAGAGGTTGGTGATATTACGTCCTCCAATGCTGACTGTCCCACAGTGGTTTTCCAGGGCTTCGCTCATGATGCGCTCCAAGTAGATGTTGAAAAGTTGGGGTGACCGGAGACCGCCTTGCTGTACTCCAACTGTAGTCTTGAACCAGTCCCCCACAGAACCTTTAGCAATTACTGCACTGGTAGCCTTGGCATACAGCTGCTTGATGGTGTTGGTCAACTTTTGATCCGTGTTGTACTTATTCATTGCCCACAATGCCTCATGCCACACTCTGTTAAAAGCCTTTTTGAAATCTATGAACACATGATAGATGTCTTGTTGATGTTGTGAGTACTTTTCACACAGAACCCTAAGATTGAATATTTGTTCTATTGTGCTTCTTCCACTCCAGAACCCTGCCTGTTCTTCAGTGATTATTTCTTCTGCTTGTGGGTTCAGTCTGTTTTAAGATGATCTTCAACATCACCTTACTCTCATGGCTGATCAAACAGATAGTTCTGTAATTTTGCACAGCTGGAGATTGCCTTATTTGGGGAGTGTTATAATCAGTGATTGGGTCCACTGTTCACTGTGTTTTCCATTTGCCTGTCTGCCAGATCTTGTTGCAGATTTTTGTTAGTAGCTCTATCACTTATTCCCCACCATTCTTGATAAGTTAGCTGGGATCTTGTCTACTCCAGCTGCCTTCCCATTCTTCAGTGCTCTTATTGCTGACTCCACCTCTTGGAGAATGGAGAAATCATCATCATTTGTGGAGTTTGGAACTTCAAGCACCTCTGGGTCTCCTGTGGAAGGATGGTTGTAGAGTTCTTTACAATACTCAGTCCATCTTTCTGCAATGTCACTTGCTTCTGTGAGGCATTTTCCATTTTCGTCTTGAATGGTACTGACTCTTGGTTGCTTCTGTCTGGTGAGGTCTTTCACAATTTAGAATGCCTTTTTGCTGTTATTCTTTATCAGACTGAACTCTATTTCTGTGCATTTTTGTGCAATCTAATCTTCGTTTGCTTTCTTGAAGTTTTTTCTGAGATTCTTGTTTATTTCTCGATACTCCACTGCCCCTGTTTTTTTTAGGTCTCTTCAGGCATCACACAGATTCAGAATCTCTTCTGTAACCCAGGTTTTTTTCTTTGGATGATGAAGGCCAATAATGTCCTTGGCAACTGTTGTCATGACTGTTGAAAGTATCTATCATCACATTAACATCAACATCCATCACAAGAAGTGGAGCAAATTTTCCTCCAATTGTGGCTTGGAATTACTTGCAGATGTTAGGGTCCTTCAGTTGTTCAAGGTTGAATTTGAGCCTGATTTTCTTCGGCTTGTTAATTTTCTTCAACCTCACTCGGAAGCTCATAATGACGAGGTCATGATCACTCCCAACATCAGCACCTGGGAACGTTCTTGTTTTTGCTCCATTGATGCCAAATTGGTGTCGGTTTTGAACCAGTATGTAGTAAACTAAATAAACTTAAGCTTCCAGTTTTCATGTTTACAATATACATTGGTCTAAGTTGTAATTTGTATTGGTCATGCTAGTTACAATATGGTCAGTCATCTTTGTGGGTGTTAGGATGGCTACACATTGGTGAAAGTCATTTTTGTAGGTGTCAGGATGGCTACACATTAGTGAAAGTCATCATTGTTGGTGTTAGGATGGCTACACCTTGGTCTAAGTCAGCCTTGTGGGTGTCAGGCTGGCTGCATGTACAGATTTGTTCCGCTTGACATAGTTGTCAGCATAGATGCAAGGTCATCTTTGTAGATGTCAGGCTGGCTACACATTGGTCTAAGTCATCTTTATGGATGTCAGACTGGCTACACATTGGTCTATGTCATCTTTATGGATGTCAGGCTGGCTACACATTGGTCTAAGTCATCTTTATGGATGTCAGACTGGCTACACATTGGTCTATGTCATCTTTATGGATGTCAGGCTGGCTACACATTGGTCTAAGTCATCTTATTGATGTCAGACTGGCTACACATTGGTCTAAGTCATCTTATTGATGTCAGATTGGCTACACATTGGTCTAAGTCATCTTTATTGATGTCAGATTGGCTACACATTGGTCTAAGTCATCTTTATTGATGTCAGACTGGCTACACATTGGTCTAAGTCATCTTATTGATGTCAGGCTGGCTACACATTGGTCCAAGTCATCTTTATTGATGTCAGACTGGTACACATTGGTCTAAGTCATCTTTATAGATGTCAGACTGGCTACACATTGGTCTATGTCATCTTTATGGATGTCAGACTGGCTACACATTGGTCTAAGTCATCTTATTGATGTCAGACTGGCTACACATTGGTCTAAGTCATATTTATGGATGTCAGACTGGCTACACATTGGTCTAAGTCATCTTATTGATGTCAGACTGGCTACACATTGGTCTAAGTCATCTTATTTCTGTCAGACTGGCTACACATTGGTCTAAGTCATCTTTATTGATGTCAGACTGGCTTCACATTGGTCTAAGTCATCTTTATTGATGTCAGGCTGGCTACACATTGGTCTAAGTCATCTTTATGGATGTCAGACTGGCTACACATTGGTCTAAGTCATCTTTATGGATGTCAGGCTGGCTACACATTGGTCTAAGTCATCTTATTGATGTCAGGCTGGTTACACATTGGTCTAAGTCATCTTTATTGATGTCAGACTGGCTACACATTGGTCTAAGTCATCTTTGTTGATGTCAGGCTGGCTACACATTGGTCTAAGTCATCTTTGTTGATGTCAGGCCAGCTGCATATGCAAATTATTTCCTCTGGACATAGTTTTCAGCATAGATTCAGATATGCATACATATAATCTGGACGGATAAAATTACTTTTTTCCACTTATGCTTTTTTCTTATATAACCTTATATCTCTTTAATTAAAAACAGTTTTAAGCTGGAGAGCGACTGAGAAAAAAAATACCATGAAACTTGTAGATGTTTCATTCTTATGTTTTTCAGTTTTACCTCATTCCTTATTTATTTCCTTTAAATGCAGATTTTCTTTATAGCCTGCAGGCTTAAAGGATATTTTCTTCCATAATCTTTATTTATTATGGTGCTTATCTTTATTATCTATAAATAATGTTTCAAACCAATGAACTATTGTCAGTACATCTGTATGGATGTACACAAGCACACATATATTCAAAAACAAATAACATGACAGGCACAGTGTTACAGAAACTAGTCTTGTACCTTTTGAGATTTACAGATCCTGTTTTCAAGGCAGACGACAGAATGAAATAACAATTATAAACAAAAAACAAAAAGAAAATATTTATTTGCTTACTGTTTTGTTGTGATGAAACCAAGATCACAATCTGATACTAATATACTAATATATTGGGGGTGGGGATCAGGAAACTATATCTTTTGATGTTTTTTCTTCACAGATTTGTACAAGATTTTGTGACTTTGATGTTAATCAAACATCATATATGTGACCCTGAATAACACGTATCTTACAAAAAAAACTCCATTAAGCATGTTGTTGTTTGACTGAAAGTAATAATTGTATACATTGTTAACTATGTCATTACATTTGTATTACTAACTTGAATAGGGTTTATAAATTTCAGGCCCTAATGCTATATCAACCAGCCTGTCACCAGGAAATGACTATGTAATGGTTGGACTGGCAGCCAAGCGTCTCTCCTGGGTTTTCACAGCTAATCAGGTAATTCATATAATAAATCTGTAGCAGATTTTGCAAGAATATTAAATTTATGATAGTCTCGTTTTTAAATCTGAAGTTGTACTGTTCATTCATAAAATAATGGATGCAAAGCAGTAAATTGCGCCTTTTCTTTTTACATTGTGAGCTTATTTACATATTTTTAAATTATTTTATGATTCTGAAGTGATAACCATTATTGCCCCACGTGACAATATTGATGGACCCCTGTTGGTCTCTCTGTCCAGCCATCTATTAATCCATTTGTCAACAGTTGGTTTCCACAAGATTACTGGAAATTTTTGGATTTTAATTGGATTTTTAATGCAGCTTTGCATACATGCCAACCATTACGCTTTTGGCGTAATCATTACGCTTTTTGTCACTAAATTACGTGTTACGCTTAAACGTATATGGATTACGCTTTTTCGGTATATCCACCTCCCCAAAAAAGTTAATTATTTTTTTTTCTCGTTATTATTAAAATTCCATTAATCCCACAGACCGTATTTTAGAAAAGATGGCTTTTACGTAACTACAATATAAGAGTACGCTAGACCGTGGATTTTCGTAACAGTATCATGTTCTATTTAAAGCTAACCTGGTTCTAATGTTGACCTCGATTCTATTTATAGAATCAGCATGCAATGTGAGGAGATAGTAGACTGGTTTTCCAAATTGAATCTTTACTCGCAGATTCCATATTCTAATTCATATTTCTTGCAGAACCAGTCTCAATATATTTTAGCGCTTAAAAAGTATATTTTATTTTACTCTCTGCATTTATGTGAGCAAAAATATCCCCTTTCAAAATTTCCCAGATAAATTAGAAAAAGGCAATCGAAAACCTCCGAAACAAAATATAACAGAATCCTCTAAATATTAAGAAGAAAAAAAAAAGAAAATAGTACAGCATCACGTGACATCTATTTCTGGCCGTGTTGAAAGAATTTTAAAATTTAGCGCTAAACATCTTCAGAAGGTTTCTAGTCGATGTGTGTAAAGCTAAAAGTGCTACATATGAAAACTTGAAACAGTAAAGGACGAGAAGGGCAAATAATCGTTGTTTATTGAAATTTTAGCATGTTATATGTGGATTACGCTTTTTCTGCCTGGATTCCGCTTTTTGACCACTTGGATTACGCCATTTCCTCGTCAGGGGTTGGCATGTATGGCTTTGTATTGTTGTAAATCTCATATAAGAGTTTGATTTCCAGACTTTTGTGAGATCTTTTAGAAGTGTTAAGGCCCTTATTCCTTCTGAACAAAATAGCAGGTTTTCAGTCAAATTTAGAATGCATGTCTATAATTTCCAAGCTCTATTTCTAGCATTTTATGACATAAATTTAAAGAGTTATGCCCCTTGATTGCCTTTTCCCTGACTATAGTTTCCACAACACCTGTTAGTTGGTTTTCCGTTTGTTTTGCAGTTTTATTTTGATGGAACTTTGAAGGAGTTTTATTTCCACAACATCATTTGCTGAGTCATGTGTTATGAGTGTCACTCTTTAATTTGTTTTGGCAAATTGCAGGATTTTTCAACCATATTTGGCATACACGTTTATACAATGCAACCTTAATTGGATTTGGTTTCCATTGTTCCACAACATTATTTGGAGTAGTTGTGACCCATTATTTCCCATTTTCCAAACTTATTTCTTCAGTATTACTTTACTGATAATTCTTGGATTTTAACATGTTTATATTGACCCCAATTCCATGCAAACAGATGGTTTCTTTAAAAGTGCACTTTGCCTAACATTCATTTTATTGATAAGCTAGCTACTTAGTGAATCAATCTATTTTTTTAAAAAAAAAAAAGAAAATTGTGCCAGATGTCAAGTGAAATGCCCTATGGTGTGAATTGTGGATTTTATAAGATGGAAAATATTAGAGCAGATGGATTTTTTCAAACTTTACATGTCAGATTAGAAAAAGTGACAAATCAACACTTCTGTACAAACTTTAATAAAAGAATAAGAGAGTAATGTAATACAACACTTCTGTATAAACTTTAATAGAAGAATAAGATAGTAATGTAATACAACACTTCTGTACAAACTTTAATAGAAGAATAAGAGAGTAATGTAATACAACACTTCTGTACAAACTTTAATAGAAGAATAAGATAGTAATGTAATACAACACTTCTGTACAAACTTTAATAGAAGAATAAGAAAGTAATGTAATACAACACTTCTGTACAAACTTTAATAGAAGAATAGTAATGTAATACAACACTTCTGTACAAACTTTAATAGAAGAATAAGAGTAATGTAATACAACACTCTGAGCAACTGACCATGATTACTGCAGAATTCCTGTTCGTTACCATTCAGTGAAAGTTACTTTTGTAGACTTGTTGAAGTAATTGCTGCACCAGCTGCAAAACCAGGTTAACCGTAAAATTGTATCTTTTCATGCGTGCTCTAAGTCTGGCATGTAATATAAAGATTATACTTTTTTGGTCCAAATTAGTTTTTTCACCACTTGTAATCACACTAATTATACCTCTCAGGGTATTGGCACGTTTGGTACAATGGCAATATGCATATACATGAATCTGATCTGGACATTTATGTAAAATTTTGTTGTTTGATAAAAATCTGTAAAAGAACTTTTTTTGGAAAGTTTTGTAATGGGTTTTTTTTTCTATCATATTTTATTACTATGAGATAAAAGAATTCCAGAATTTGTAGAAATGTTGTGGAAACATGCCCATTTTTTCATGTTGGCAAGCATTTTGTTGATAAATGCATCATGACATTAATATGAATCTTTTTTCATTTTTGCAATAAAAATCCAGTACAGGTGGTTCTGCTTACATATTACAGATGTAATATTGGCACTGTCAACTTGGCATTGCGTTACATATTTCATGAAGAAAGATGTGGTTCAAAAATGTAGAAAAGACAATTTTTTTATGTTTAAAACATTCCTAACAGGCATAGTACCAGATTTAAAGTAATTATTATATATACAAGTATAATTGTTTATGATGGTATTGTTCAATAATATTTTAAAGTACATATTGTCTGTCAAAGTATTCATGTAAATTAACTTACACCGTATGTTCTTACAAAATAGATCCTTAATACTATAATTTCATTCCTTATTTACTTTTAATGGCTTTAGCTCTTTTAAAGTAAAGATTTTCCATTTTGAGTGAAAATTTCTATCCACACATCTTTTAATCCATAACATTTCCAAACAAACACTAAACCATCATTTTAGCTTGTCTTTCTTCATGGTATGTTATGAATGTTGTAGAGTTATTGAACAATTTTTGAATATCTAATAAAGTTTACTCATTCTAGTTGGGGAGTGAGCTTGCTGTTTAAGTTAATTTTGATGATAAAAGGTGACTTTATACTAGAAAATTTACATAATTAAAGTTAACTTGAATTCAAGATTTTGGTTGTGTTCCTGATTGAAACTAATAAATAAGTAGTGTTAACTTGAAGCAGATCTTGTTTGCACAGTAAGGGAATTCCAGATTTCCTATTTAAAGATTATTTTATTGATACTTCTGTCAGAAAGTTTTGATTGAGTGGATTTGACGAGCAGAGTTTGAAATATTCCGATATGCAAATTGAGAAAAGGTCCATGCAGTTGACATTGTATACAAAACCATGCTGACATTTGTAGGAAGAGTAGAGTGTCATTAGCAAACTTTGTATCATTAATATATATACCAGAAGTGCCAGAATGTGTGTTTAAATTTGTCAACACTTAATACAAATAAAAAGGGAGGTCCTGATATGCACCCCATTTGATCACCAGACATCGCCAATGACAGTTTGCTAGCATCAGTATACAAAATTTTGATCCATATCAAGGATTGAAATTCCCAGGTGATTGGGGTACGACATTTACAAAACCCTGATGGATCATTCAGTTTGTTGACCAGTTTGTTATTCTCTTTGTGACTTGCTTCCACTTAGTGTGATCGTAAGGTTGTGAGAAATCTTTTGCAATCACATTATAGAGAGGGGCTGCAGACTCACATAACAGAAAACAGGATTAATGTGCTCTTTGTACCAGCTGAAATGATGGATAAGTTGTAACATCTTGATTTTCAGTAAACAATTTTACAAGGATAAATTCAAATTCTGTTATTCAGCACAGGTGATTGCTCATTTAAATGAATGAGATGACAGTGGACAAATTCTTTCAGATAAGGTCTTGGTCGACTTTAAAACATCCACCTGTAAGCCAACTCATGCAAAGTATATATTTCCATACATGCCAATGTATCACTTTGGATGGACCCGATTGAAAGTTGGAATCACCTATTGATTCTTTTTCAGAAATTAGTTTATTTATGTCAAAGGTATTTAGCAACTGTTCCACTTACTGAATGGAATAGTGAATTCACAAGATCAGCAAATTTAAAAGTTTTAAAAAGTTTTTAAATGACTACTGGATATATGTACTTATAAAAGCATACTCAACTCTGCCTGGCAATTTATTTTCATGAGCATTAGTGCTGTCTTGTCTCTAAAATGTTCCTTATTTCACTGGATCGCCTCAATTTTAGTATTTATTATTATAATGAATATAATATTTGCGTCTAAGAAACATAAACCATGAATAAATTGACATGTAGTTCAATAGAATCATTGTGTCATTACAATCATGATACATTTTCATGTTCAAGTAATTTTGCTTCAGTCCACTAAAGTGTTTCTCATCATTTACATATGCATCCAAATATCTATTTCTCAACCCGACAGATGTTGTGGTTATAATATTGAACACGGGTCATATCTTACCATTGCATACTGCCTGGAGGGAGAAATGTCAGCTTGGTTTATATTTTATTGTCACTTTAATTTTTGTGGCTTGTTCCAGAAAAACCCAAGAAAATTTGTAAACTCCAAATTAAAGCAATCCATGGCACATATTGTTTTCTCTTTATTATGTTTAACAGCAGCTTCATTATCAGCATGGAAAAAGAGGTTGTTTTTTTTGTCAGATCACTTCCACTGATTAAAAGGGCTTAGACTTTCATAGTTTTTATAACACTCTGCATATTTTGTTTTGATACCATTTTCCAGACTTTGGTTCTGCAGAATTACTTTACAAAAGATTGTAGGATTTCAACCAATGCATCTTTATATTGAGTAAATGCTGAGTTTCGAGGGGTAATACTTGCCATGGCATGCCCCAGGTTGGTGTGTTCTTGGAAAAGGCACTAAGCTCTTTTTTTTCTTCAGCATGTCATAGCCAATAATCTCATTAAAAAACAAACAAAGCAAAACAAACAATCCACATTATCAGTAATCAGATTTGTAGCCCCTGATTTCTTATCATCAGGACTCTGATTTCTGCAGCATTGCTGTACCTAGTATTGTTGGATTTCAGTCAGGTTTAGCGTGCAGATATACTGATGAGACCTTAAATCGGTTGGATTTCCAGCATTTCATATTATTATTTGGAAGATTTGTAGCCTTGGATTGCTGCTCCTCCCAACATTAGTTTCCACCAAATAACTTGTTGGATCTAAATCAAAATGGCATGAAGTTTGATGTTAATGAGACTTTAAAAGAGCCTCATTTCCACTTTTTGAATTTTGTCCTTGATTGCTTGCCCTCCTGAATCTTTTCCAAGGATTGTTCAATTACTGCCAAATTTGGAATGTACATTAATAAAGATAAAATTTAAATGAGTTGAATTTTCAGCATTCAGTGTAATCCTTTAAAGGAGTTATGCCCTTTTTGTTTCCCAGCACAAGTTCTTTTGTGAATTTCAGTCAAATCTTTGTTTTGATTGGATCTGAGATATTGGAATTCTAGAAGGGTGGTTTTATTTTTTGTGAGACGCAGCTTAGTAATAGTAAAGCTCCTGGACTGGAATTTTTCTCTGTGCCAGATTTAAACACTTCTCTTTTCGGCCCCCACCATTCTATAAAAATTACAAAGTTTTCAAATGTTACAGTAGTGAACAATCATTGTACGACTTTTTTAATTACAGTGTAACAGTATTCTTTTGTTGCACCCAATTCATCCACTGAATTTTTAAAATCACTATGTCTTTATGAAACTATAAAGCATTGTTTTTTTATTAACATTTTGACTTGATTTGCAAACTTTTAAGGATAGAGAACTAAATTTTTTCAGTGTTTTTTTTTTCTTCTTCCAATTGATTGATGTGTTATAGACATTTCAATAGGGAGAGAGTTCACATCAGGTCTGTAATACTTGTATGATATTTATTGCAGCTTGTTGCCCAAGTATACAAGTTGGAGAAAAGGTTCGGTGGGGAAGGCTCAATGAAGGTAATTAGGAAAATGTATACTATTTATTTGACTTGCTTGATTTGCTACAGTGTACTGAATGGGACAGTTCCATTAAAATTAAGAATTGTGACCATTATAACAAGTTTAGTATGCTTTATTTAACTGCCATGAATATTTTTTATGCACAACAATGAAAAAATCTCATGACTGGCAGCCATACAAGCATAAAAATATTTAGTCAGGTAGAGGTTTTCTGTAACTTTCTCAGAATATTTTTTTTAAGATTGGAAATTACTTTGATTCTCCTTTAAATTCATTCTCCAATGACAGTAATGTTTAGAAGAAGCTCCACAACCTCTTGAATCATGCAATTACAGAAAAATGATAATGTTTGTCTTCCCTGTTTATATTCCACATCAACAAAAAGGAAGAAACCCTTCCCAATACTTGTCATTACCTTCTTTCATGACCACTGGATGTCTGCAATTGTGTGTTTGGTTTTAGCTTTCACTAGATACGACAGAATCTGTGCTAATTTTGTGGACTTTGACTGGATACAACAGAATCTGTGTTAATCTTGTGGACTTTCACTGGATACAACAGAATCTGTGTTAATTTTGTGGACTTTCACTGGATACGACAGAATCTGTGTTAATTTTGTGGACTTTACATCTACAAAGTCTTTATATTGTGGAATGAATTTACTACATGTTGCACTAATTTGTGAATTGTTTTCAAATTTATGTGAATTTCTCGCAGTTGTGGATGTGACTTCATAATTTCTTCCAACATTGTGCTCCAAAATGGTATCATAGGTTCCTGTTTTTTATTGTTTTCATGTAATTCCCAGATATTTACTCACATCTTTTGTAAGAAGCATTGATGTTTCATGCATGTGAATACTTTTGATTTGTTCTTTCCCCAACATTTGCATCATTGTCTTAAAAAAAAAAATGGATAGACCAGGTCAACCAATTGCATAACATGCAAAGGATTTCCGAGGACTCACATAGTACCATGCCTAGCATGCACTAGATGCTACATGCAGTGTTTGTGCTTCATGGTCAGAGAGCACATAGTCCACAGTACTGTGAAAGGAACTAAAGACAAAGACATTGGAAGTCCAGACAAATGGACTGTGACATACAGATGATCATCTGAAGCTGTCACTTGACAGTGTATTGAGGGTCAATGCCCACATTGATTGTTATTTTGGATCAGTGTAAGTTTGTCTTCTTGAGTATTTTTGCTAATATCCTTGGAGGATGTACAATATAAAAAATTTTAATTGGTGGATATATGGCTCCGAGTACGCAGTCAGCAATGCCAACAATCTAGGTGGATAATATTTAAAAAAATAAAATGTGATGAATATTAATTTAATAACAGATCTAAATATTTAAACAACACAAGTAAATTTCCACAATTTCTCCACTGACAAAATGTTTTGAAATTTTTTATATGTTGTAAAATAGAATAGATTTTAGAAAAAAAACTAAACAAATTTAAACAAACTAAACTATAGAATTGTCTAAAGTTCAGTCCATTTTTGGTCATATTATCTTGGGCCAAATTGACTATAATCCAGCTTAAATGGTACAATTTTCCCATCCATCGTCCTGTTCGAGTCCACAGTTTAAATCCATCTTTTTTCCTGGTAAATGGGGTCTTCTGGAAAAAGATAGAAACCTTTCATCCTGTCATCACTCTTGGTTACATCCATATGCAACACAGTGCACCATATTTGCTGTACGAAAGCATGATCATAAAATATATCACAGACATTTATGTCAGGAAATTAAACTTGAATGGCTAGGTTGAAGAGACGGAATAAATGTATCTCGTATCTGTTTTTGGCACATTTAAACTACCAGTTTACAGAGATTGCTGAATCATTTTTTGGTTTAAAAAAGCTGATTTTTAAGTCAAATTAAACATTTTTATGTGTGCATATATATAACAAATGTTTTTTTTTATGACTGTAATACTATCACATGTTTGTACAATATAGGTGGCCAGTGACCTTTAAAGGAGACGAATTAACTTCAAGTTGGATTGAGTTGAGACATGTCTCTATACACACATCTTTTTGCAATATCCATTGGTTTTGTTAGCAGGAACCATTTACCAAATTTGCTTTAATATCAGCCCATGTGCTTTCACCAAGATCATCAATTGTGTCATCTTTCTCTTCCAGTCAACATCGTCAACAGCAGTGGCAGTGAATCTTAAAAGACATCCTCCCATAAAATAATTTTATCTTTGGTCAAAGGCAGAAAGTATCTTCTGCCCCATTTCAGTCAGGGTTTCTGATCATTTTGGACAAATCAGACAACACTTCATCCCGGCATTTTGTCCTCCCAAGCAAATTATTTTTTACAAATCATAACCTTGCTTGCTTCACTCAGTTGTACATTGCACAGGTTATTGTGCTTGCGGAATCTGTTTATGATGAGTTGACCTTTTCATGACAATTGTACCTCTCTTCTGCTGCTTTTTCATGTCCCCTTTTTAAATTCCCCTTGACCAGTCAATCAACAAATGACAACAAACAATTGTCAAGTGCTGAAATTTCTCTTGAAAATCCCAACCAGAAATTACAGTCTGCACAGATGCGTGGTTTCACCATGGTCAGTAGCAAATAGGAACCAAAATAATTACATTTCTACATCAATATTCATGAAATGAAGGCCATAGCAAAGTTCAAGATGGGCCAATTATGTGGAAACATAGTCTTCATTATCATTGGCAGTTCTATGGTGGTGTCCTGAAACAGAAGGGTTTTGCCAGATGTATGTATTCTGGTTTAGAATATAATGGCACCAATGAATATAACAGCCCAGATATGAATATTTTAGGCACTCAGTGTCCTGGCTGATTCATTGTAAAGCGGCCAGAGTCTTCACATATAGGAAAAGGATGAATCATAAATTACCAACTTTATTTCACCAGTCTTAATATCTTGTGCTCAGCAATCAGCATTAGTTTAGAGCCGCGTATATACAAATCCACTATGCTCAGGGCACATTTTTTTTAAAAAAAACTTAAAAGATAAAATGAATAAATGCAAATCTGAACACAATTAAACAGGATACTTATTTGATTAAAATGCATCTGCTCCTTCCAATGTAGATGTAGGTTATTATAAAAGGATGCCTTGAAATCCTTCTGATTATTTTGCATAAAAAACTGTTTTGCTGGTGATGTCCCTTTTCCTTCAATTGTGCTCACAAATTTTGAATTATATCAAGAAAGTACTGGTGCAAAGTAAAGAAAGTGAAGGTGGTGGAGTTTAAAAAATCAGAGGAAAATAATTCTTAAATCATTACAGATGTCTGCCAAATGTGATGCCAAGTTAAAAAGATCAAGGTTATTACAGTAAATATGTTGTGATTAAGGAGTTTATTAAAAAAAAAACAGCTGTATAATAAATTATGTTTTCTCTGAGAAAACATATCCATGTACATTTCTGTTAAACCTACACACACACACACATGGAAGCATCCATTTAAGGTAATATTCAAGCTAAAAGTAAACAACTAGCAGTGGCAGCAGCAAGTAATGGGAATGAATGGGAAGAGTTTCTTCCCCATCATCTGTAATATTTTTTATTCGTCTTTCTGTGATTGCTGGATTTGAAAGGTAATTAGTGTCTCATTCGCATATAAATAGGATCGGGTAGGTATTCTCACAGAAAGAATAATCACAAAAAAATTCCTTTTTTAAAGAAAGCTTTTTTGAGCAGGTAGACCATTTTCTAATTTTTCTTGCCTTATACACTTCTGATTTTTATGATGTGTTTTTACTTAGATATTTCCATTACAAATATATTTTTATTTGATCAGTTAATTTTAAAATCTGTTACAAATTAAAACATTTCTTGTTTCTGGCATTCAGTAAACATTTCTGCAGTAACATAACCTGTGTAAGCATAATGAGTGTTAAAATCTTGATGATGAATAAGCAAATATGATAGACATAATGGAACAAGCTAATACCTGTATTAAGCAAATATGATAGACATAATGGAACAAGCTAATACCTGTATTGAACAAATATGATAGACATAATGGAACAAGCTAATACATGTATTAAGCAAATATGATAGACATAATGGAACAAGCTAATACCTGTATTAAGCAAATATGATAGACATAATGGAACAAGCTAATACCTGTATTAAGCAAATATGATAGACATAATGGAACAAGCTAATACCTATATCTGAACTTTCTAGCAATTCCAGATATGTGTATTATACATTTTTTAATCAGGACAATATGGGAAAGTTATCAGATTTCTTTGTCACATGCTTCTACATTATTATGATTCATTATTTGAAGTAAAGAAAGTTTGAATATATTATATGATACTTTAAAATGGTTTTGTTTGTCGCTTATTTTAGAATCATCTTCATGTATTCTAAATTAAAATGTCAAAAAACTGTGTTATAATTGTTAAGTGTTGCAAAATACACCTCCAAAAGTACTTTTGTTTTCTTTTAAAATTTGCCACTAAGTTTAGTCTTTTTTTTATGCTCCATCAGAGGTAGAATTTAAGATATTTATACCATGTGCATTTTCCCCTTAATGCAGCATTCTCCAACCTCAGGTCATATGCAAATCAGAGGGGGTGCAGGTTCTCAGTAAGGTCACAGATCATCAGGGAAACGTTTTGTTGCTTTTTTAGGTGTCTTGAGTGTTGGGAGCTTCTATTTGCAGCCAATTTTAAGGCCACAGCGACAAATAGTTGTGAACTACTGCTTTAGTAGCCTTAATATGTCTGGAATAGAGAGGAACTATTTGTATCCTGGTTTAAATTTTTTAGCTTAATATGTCTGGAATAGAGAGGAACTATTTGTATCCTGGTTTAAATTTTTTAGCTTAATATGTCTGGAATAGAGAGGAACTATTTGTATCATGGTTTAAATTTTTTAGCTTAATATGTCTGGAATAGAGAGGAACTATTTGTATCATGGTTTAAATTTTTTAGCTTAATATGTCTGGAATAGAGAAGAACTATTTGTATCATGGTTTAAATTTTTTAGCTTAATATGTCTGGAATAGAGAGGAACTAATTGTATCCTGGTTTAAATTTTTTAGCTTAATATGTCTGGAATAGAGAGGAACTATTTGTATCATGGTTTAAATTTTTTAGCTTTATATGTCTGGAATAGAGAGGAACTATTTGTATCCTGGTTTAAATTTTTTAGCTTAATATGTCTGGAATAGAGAGGAACTATTTGTATCCTGGTTTAAATTTTTTAGCTTAATATGTCTGGAATAGAGAGGAACTATTTGTATCCTGGTTTAAATTTTTTAGCTTAATATGTCTGGAATAGAGAGGAACTATTTGTATCATGGTTTAAATTTTATAGCTTAATATGTCTGGAATAGAGAGGAACTATTTGTATCATGGTTTAAATTTTTTAGCTTTATATGTCTGGAATAGAGAGGAACTATTTGTATCCTGGTTTAAATTTTTTAGCTTAATATGTCTGGAATAGAGAGGAACTATTTGTATCATGGTTTAAATTTTTTAGCTTAAATGGTCATTGACCAAATCATAATTACTTGTTGTCCATTGTCAAAATGTCTGATATCAAATATTGTTACCATGGTCACCAACTTGAAAATCATCAAGAAATAGCTTCTTCTCCTGAATTGATAAAGTTAGCAGCATGGAATTTTCAAGAAAAGACTTAAGTTAATATGTAGTTGTTCCGAAACAAGAAAAGATGCAGCTCAAAGCTCCAATGTGTTTTTCCACAGCTGCCATCTTGGACATACAATGACTTCTCTAGAACAGATAGTTATATCAACATAAGTTCTCACTCAAAGACTTCATATGATATTTTGTTTGTTTTAAATAAAAGTGGTGCTAATCAGTAGGACACAACTCCTCCTGAATGAATGGTTTTATTGACATGGTGTTTACACTTTAACTCTTGTCTAAATATGCTGCTTGTCCAACATGAATATGATCCTAATTTGACCCCCCCTTTTAAAAAAACAACTAATAACTTCTTTTGAACAGATGGCCATACTGATATTTAAAGAAATTCATTCTTGCAATATGTAATTGTTCATTTGTTACAGTAATGCTAATCCCAAATGACTCCCATGAGTACCATCCTGAGTTCATTGTATTTATAATGCTTCTAAATGAATAGCTGTACTGACATGGTGTTTTCATCAAAACACTATAGCAGTATATATCTGCGTCTAAATCAGGTTGGTTCTCATCAGACCTTCAACTTTGACAATAGATGGCATCTGAGAAATCGTATTAAAACCTTTAAGTTTGTAGATTAAAAGGATTCACTAACTGAAAGATGAAAAATGTTTTAAGTGCAAAAAAATTAGCTACTTACATCAAGGACTGTGAAACATGGGTCAGGTTCTAATGAGTCATTCACAATACTCTTGTCATTTATTCATTTATTTATTTCTTGTTCTTTTTTTAAATTTAGCATGTTACAGATATTCTACACCCATGTGATATGGATATTCGCACCCATGTGAGTGTGAATTCTGCCAAGTGGCTGCCTGAACATGGACAAGGACTGGTATATGGCACCAATAGAGGAGACCTCCATATCTGTCGACCATGGTACATTTCTCCAGATTGTGTTATTTGTCAAGATACTAGAATTATGCATTTTTTTGTTTTCTTGACATGTTATTTTTACAGTTCATGAACATGCACCAGAAATTGTTATCCACTCTTCCAAACTTTTGCAGAGTATCTTAAAAGGGGAAATTTTTTTGAAAATGTTACCTTTTTATGAATTTATAATCTTGGACAAATCTTGTATGCTTTTAATTTTATCACCTCTAATTTTAACAACTTGTCCAATTGCCTTTTGTCTTAAAATTACGTACAAACATGTTTTTTCAGTACACAAAAATTTGAAATGTCGCTTTATATCTTCATCATCAGACCAGTTGGATTTTATGATAAGATCCAAATACGCATAACTATTGACAAATGTAAGAGCATGGCCATTAACATGTACAGGAGGGAGGAAATGATAGAAGTTAGATCTCAGTGTCATTACTTGAATACATGCAGAATTCAAGGGGTATTCAGTGCTGAAAGAACACACTTCTTATTTAATTCATTTTTAACACTTTTGAATACATCTTCAAAATGATTTTTCTACATGTTGCATGTATTATTTGACCATGGTTTCCATCAGTGCAGATTATTAGCCTATTGGAAGTTTAACTTGCTTCCAGAATTTATATTCGTCAAAATTTTCACATCTTTGAGCTAGTGAGTCTACTGTGTATTCTTCCTTTTTTGCATAATATAATCACTGTCAGCCTATTGATAACCTTTGTGGTTAATTACATAACTGGTATGCAAAGTATTTTCTTAAACTGATTTACCTTTTTATTGTAACACTTATAGTCAATTATCTCACTGATATGTGAGGATTTGTTGTCCTAAGCTCATTGACAGACATGGCAAAAACAATTGTGGTTAATTACATAATTGATATGTGAGAAATTGTTGTCCTAAGCTTTTTGACAGACTCAGCAAAAACAATTGTGGTTAATTACCAAACAGATATGTGAGGATTCGTTGTCCTAAGCTCATTTAAAGGATCAATATAAAATTAATATGCTAGGGTTTCTGTCTTATCTTTTTTGACAAACTCAACAAAACACAATTTTATAACTGGTATGCTGGCATTTGTGTCTTCTGAAGATAATTAATAGATGACATAGCAGCGATACAATAACTTTAATTTTTTTTCTTTTTATAATTGCAAAATATCATGATAATTAATATTTTCAGGGTAAAGAAGATAGAGAAAGCTGGAGACGTTCCCCAGGAGAAAATAATTCCAGATACCTTTAATCCAGACAGATCTTCAATACGACGTAACCTTAGACAAGTTCTTGGCCTATCTAATGCTCCTTTTCCTAGAACTATCAGCATCGCCACTCAGACCCAGCTACGCAATGTGCGCAGGTCAGCAGGCACACAGACTGACAATTCTGACTCGGATTAACTCCTAGCAAAGTGGAAATGTCTTCAGGTCATCAGTTCAGAGTTTGATGCCAAGTCTTTTTAAAGTTTTCTTAGTGCTTTTCATGCCCATAGTGAATACCTTTGAAAACAATAAAGTAAAGGAGTGATCAATAATTCTAGTTCATTAAAGCTTTTGTCACAGAAGGCATTACCTGACCTTTAATTGGAAGTTGAGCTTTTATGCCATCAGTGTTGCTGGACAAGAAAAGTATTGTATTGCTTATTCTGAAGGATTTTTATGCAATAATTATTTTTATTTATTTTAAGTTTTGTAAAAATCAAAGTGTTCCAGCAACAGAGGCTTGTTTGGTGCAGTATTTTACCTGCATAGCAAAACAGAGATAACAATCTTCCAACAACAGGGCCATTAGTGATTTCATCAACAATGGTAGAATTTGTGTTGTTGCGAATGACCATTGACAATTTTGGGCCAGTAACGATTTTATTATATTAAATCATTGAAACTTTTATTTTGATTTTTTTAGTGTTTGGATGGTTTTTGGAAATTCTGTTTTGCTAATATTTAACTTTTTTTCTGACTAATATACTGGCTAAAACATCTCCATAGACATGATATGGATTACACCAGAAGCAGTGTTGATTACCATGGTTACCATCTTAATTTACCATCAAGAAACTGATTGAAAAGATTCTAAGGTATAGGTATATTTATTTGTGTTTAATCGTTGAAAATCATGCTCAAGAGTATACATTTTAATACACCCTGAAAACATGTTTTAGCAGATGCATCCTTTTGATTTACTTTCTTATTAGGCAAAATGTTATTGCTACTGAAAGTCAATGGAATTGTTATCAGCTGGTAATGTAATTAATTTTCAAGTTCAGTCAGTATTCAGGTTTTCCATTCTGATTGTGATAATTGCATAGGTGTTGTCAAGCATGAAATGTTTTCAGATTTTCATAAATGATTTTAATCAATCATAAAAAAAAAATGAATTCCCATTACTAAAAACAGAAAACTTTGGAATACATTTTCTAAAAATTGTCCTGGCATTGAGGGCTTTTGGTTTATGCCAATTCATCTTAAAATATGGCTGCATTTACTTGTTTTTTGTTGGGTTTTTTTTTTGTATTTAAAATTTTTTTTCTTCAAAAACTGCTCAACAGAACTCTACTAAATTTAACAAAAGCATCTTGATGTGAAGGCTTTTTAAATTTTTACAATTTATACCAATCGACTATCAAATATGAAACAAGAAAGCCTTTAAATAACATATTTTCAAAAATTGTTTTTGCAAAAATTTGAATGCATCTTGTCATTAAAGATGATTCATATTTTGTGTGCAACTGATACTGGTCTGCTTTCAGATATGACTGCCATTAAAAAAAATTGAACATCATTTTAATTACTTTTAAGAAACAACAGAATTTTATCAAATTTGACTGAAAACAGCCTTGTTTGAAAGGTTTTTAAATTAGAACAAATGATGATTGACCATGAAGTCCAGCAGCAAATATGGTTAGTTACAAAAGTATATAAATTGTTGAAATTTCTCATAACCACTCGACAGGATCTGACAGAAAACATACATGTGATGCTGATGCACCATCAGCAATGGAGCCAGTACTGCAAATAGAAATAAACCTAATTCAAGAACTTTATTTCAGAAACCGCTCAACAACTAAAATTGTCCTACTTTACTTTCCTGGCAATAATTACCTTTTATTATTAGACAAATGATGCAGACATGCCATCAGTTATGGATGAAAATGCCAAAACAGAAAACATGAAATATCTGTTTTCATAACTTCCGCAGATGAAATAAATTTGCTGCAGTAAATAACCTAAGACCCAGATTTCTTGGCAAGCTGTTATTTTATTTGATCACTTGGCAGCTGTCAGGTAAACAGTCTCGGGCACACTAGTTCTCTTGGCAAGCTGTTATTTTATTTGACCACTAGGCAGCTGTCAGGTAAACAGTCTCGGGCACACTAGTTCTCTTGGCAAGCTGTTATTTTATTTGACCACTAGGCAGCTGTCAGGTAAACAGTCTCGGGCACACTAGTTCTCTTGGCAAGCTGTTATTTTATTTGACCACTAGGCAGCTGTCAGGTAAACTATCTCGGACACACTAGTTCTCTTGGCAAGCTGTTATTTTATTTGACGACTAGGCAGCCGTCAGATAAACAGTCTGACTTACACTAGCATCTCGTTTTTTTTTTTTTTACCAGACAATATCTAAAGATAATTCAAGATATTACTTCTACATACACATTTTGCAGATCACCATATACATACTCTTTTGCAGTCTCATATTTTAAGCTTCATCACCAATACCAAGTGTAATGTACATAATAGACATTTTTACATGTATGTGAGCAAAGAGAACTGATGAACTGGACTGCATATAATTAGTGCTGTTTCTAAACAGAAAGAAATTAATAACCAATACCTATCTGTAATAATTATTGGTCTGTATCTTTACCAGATATTTGAATGTAGATCACATAGTGATGCAAGATTGTGGTTAATGCGATTGGAGTGTTAAACTGTATGTGCAATTTGAAAAATGTCTCATTGCCATGCTTCAAAATAACCTAATGTATTGATTCTATGTAAATTAGTTTCAGTTCCCAGGTCTTACAGTGTCTGCTTGGATCAGAACCAGATTTCTCTGTTGGGCACATTTCACATTCTAGTCATGCCTCAATTATAGCTTGGCTAAGTGATATGCCAATTTGTTAATATTCTTTATTCTTTAATATTTCTTGAGGTGAAGTTGACTTTTCAGACAGGTGTTGATGTACAGTAAACTTTGCAATGTATGAAAAATTTCAGCATCATGTGAATTATATATTATTCTTGAACAAAAACTGAAATTGGATGTGAAAATGATCTTTTATTTTTATTGAATCCCAGATATAGCAATATAATTTTAAGAGATTTACCTTTAAATAAATATCTCTTATTTAAAACAAGCATTGAATTTTAAACCAATGCTTTTTTCAGATTCACTCAATTGTTACAAACATTTTGGTGCATTGTATATTTATTAGGGCCAAGTCCAATTGATTGGCATGTATAGTATTGTTCATACATTTTGCAAGTTTAGTATTAATGTAGTTTGTCAAGGCATGATGTAAAATTCTTTTTTTTTTAAATTATATGCTCATTTGTATTTCGTTTAGCTTTACATTGTCAAAATCATGCAGTATTTACATTGTCAGAATTACTGTACTGCTTCACACTGCACAACATGTGTCTAAAAATATAAAAATAGTATTGGGTGTTAGGAACTAATTGTGATTGTAGACAAATAATGTACATTTGAAATAATGGTGCATTTAAAGTTAGAGATGACAAAGTTGACAAAGAAACTTTCAGCCAAGCAATGTCCATAATAAATAGGTGACACACTATTGAAAATACCATTCTGATCATTCAAAGTTATTTTGGAGAAATATTCATAGCTTTCCATAAATCAAATGGTTGAAACTATGACCTGTGCTCTCAAGGGTCTGTATAAAAAAAGCTTAGAAAGACATCATAAAGCATGAGCTATCCCATCTCCCTCAGAGACAACCCATGTTACAAATCAATCCAAACACTAAATTTGAAGAAGAAAAACAACTGAAGAAGAGTTTTTGGTCACAGTCGCAGTTCCATCTAGTCAAGAAGGCAAAATGGGCTGTAAAACAGCAGCTGCTTCAGTTATCCTCCTTTTTACCTTTTTGAGACATTGTTTGGATTTATAGTAGTGATAAAAGTCATACATTTCATGTAAATAGCTGTAGACCCTCCAGTAAATAGCATAAACATTGTCATCTAAGATGGTATTACTAATGACAATAAATACACGTACCTTTCTGCATCTTGAATTTAGACTAACGGAACTAACATTCTCCTTAGTGCATTCAAAATGAAATGAATATGATATTCCCAAACAAACATTGTTTATTCCGGAGTCCTTTTGAGAATATTAGTTCAGATAATTCAAATTTTTCCCACAGGATTCCAAGCAGTCAAAGACAGAACATAAACACATGTGCAGCTGCATCAAAGCCAGTCCCTCTAGTCACATGTACATTGTATGGAGTTAACCCAGCTAATAAAACCAATCTATTACAACTAGAAAAGCATTATGTAGTTGGATCAACAAAAAAACAAATTCCTCTATTCCAGAACAACTGAAAAAGTTGCTTCAGTGTACATTCATTCATAATATGACTCAAATTTCAATGTAAAATTTCAATTTAAAGTAGACCAAAACAAATTTATTTTTTAAACAAATGAGCATGCGACCAAGTTCAAGAGTTCTCAGCATGTGCACATTAATACTTTTTCAGTTTATTGTTGAACCAACAGTTGTGTACTTATGTTCAAATCAAGCCTGAATTCAATTAATTTGTTTCTTGTTGTGTACTTATGTTCAAATCAAGCCTAAATTCAATTAATTTGTTTCTTGTTGTGTACTTATGTTCAAATCAAGCCTTAATTCAATTAATTTGTTTCTTGTAATGTGATAATTTTTTTATTATTCAGCCTTAGATAGAAAAGCAAAATGAATATGTGATAAAAAGTTACTATGTATGGTAAATATGAACTTGTTTTCTCTGATTAATACTGTACTTCTAACATCATGCAGTATTGCTCAGAAAAACCTGTTAGTATATTTACATGCAAATACAGGAACCAATAAATACTAGTGTCCTTTCTTTGTTTCAAGTACTCATAAATATTTCCATGAAAGTTAAAAATTTGTACATTAAAGATTTTAGCCTTTATTTTTTTGGGGGGGATAGCTAAGCTTACTTTGCACTGTACATGTATTTAAATTCTAAGTTTCCATAGATAAGACCTCCAGGTATCTTTCTTAGTGATGTTTATTAGCTGTCGAAATTTTTTTTAGTGTTGGTTTGTATTTACATTCTTTTGGAACAGTCTGTTTAAAAGAAATAGAGCTGTCTGGTAATTATTAAAAAAATTTTTAAAAAAAAACATGTCAATTCTGGTCTTTCTATTAGTCTCTTCATTGGGTTGTGCACAGTATATGATGAACACACCCTTGTGTCACACAAGATTTTTGTTCCCAGGTTTCTACAGATGACACTGCAAAAAGTCTTTTTTTTATCTATTACAAGCATTACTGTCTGTAGCCTGGTCTACAAATTGTTGTCAAGATTTCATTGCTGAAGAAAACTTTATAATTCTTGTAATAGTTTCCTTATTTTGTAATTTATACTTATTTTTGGTCTGCATGAAAAGAATTTTAAATCTTATCTTTTATGGTTTTGATTATTATTCTTTCTCTGTTCAAAAAGAATGGTGCATTTTACACGTCAAATGTGGATCTCATTCCTCTGGTTTTTTTTAAATGTTAGGCTTACCTGGCCAATTAATGCTTTTATCAACTGCTGAACCAGTTTCCAATGCATACACATGCAGGTCCTCTACGAAATATTGCCACCATTTCTAAAAATAGAAAAAGCCGTACAAGACTTCTCAAAAACTGCTGAACAGAATTTGATGCAGTTTGACAAAAACGACCGTAGCATAAAGGGGTTTCAGTTTGACAAAAACGACCCTAGCATAAAGAGATTTCAGTTTGACAAAAAGGACCCTAGCATAAAGGGATTTCAGTTTGACAAAAAGGACCCTAGCATAAAGGGATTTCAGTTTTGAACAACTATTACTAATCCACCATCAAATAAAGGCTTAGCTGTAGAAGCACCCTGGAATGATATAAAAAAATTGCTAAACAGAATTTGACCAAATTTGAGAGAAGCATCCTGGCATGAATGGGATATAACGTTTTGTACAAATTATATTGATTTGATCAAATACAACTGCTTTTACAACAAAAAGAGAAACCTTTGAACAACTCAAACTGCTGAATACAAAATGTACAAATTCAACTGTAGGCACGCTGGCATGAAGTGCTTGCAGTGATAAAGATGTGCTATCAAACATCGAATGAAGATATAGCATGCATCCAACTGATTCAGATTTCTTTGCCAACTACTGTTGCATTTAGCTTGGCTCATATTAATCAGGGGAGTGAATTCATACCCATTTGAGCCACATTTTGTTTCTCTGTGTGCTTATGTTTCAGCTTTGATTGTTATAAAAATCTGATAAGAGCATTAAAGATGTAAAAGTTTTCCTTCACTTTTAGAGACAATCCTGAAAGTAAATAAAGAGAATGCATTATATTTTCTCCTCATTTCATCCTTGTTACCTTCATTTACTTAAGTATGTTTTCCAACGTATAGTTGGTTATGGTTTTTGAAAGTTGTTTATCAGTTTCCTCTACCAAATTTAAACACATATGCACATACATGTACATCAAACAGTGCAAGGGCAACATGCATTCCTCACATAAACAGAATATCATTCATTGAGCCTTGCTAATTAGGCTTTGGTTTCTGTGCATTGCCTTTATATAGGTTGATATTTGATGCAGAGAAGATATTACATAACGAAGTTGATATCATATTGAATATAATTAACTGTATCTATAGTACAAGTCATATGGGACATGCATGTGCATTTACCCATTTTAAATTAAATATAAAGTGTTCTTTTAATAATTGACATTAAAAAAATTTAACCAAAATCTATTCAGTCCTGATTATGAAATGCTCTGCACAGATAGTATTTGATCATACCTTTAGTTTCATTTTGTCCAAAAATGTCTACATAACTTTAACATTGATTTTGCCATAAACACCTATTGGGGCGTTTAAACAAAGACCTTCCAAAGTAATGTCATGTATACAAATCCAAATGAAGTGAATACATGCCACCTAATGGTAAGTAGAATCAAATTCTAAAAAATGACACCCATTACTGAAAAAAGCAGGGTTGAATGCCTATATGACTTGTACTATACTTCAAAGCACAAGCCAATTTTCCAGTCGCCTCCCACAATAATTGATGCGTTACTAATTTCTTTTAAAAGACATGTGGTTTTATATATATAAAAATTGGCTTATCATCGTATGGTCTGTTTATTACCTTCCCGTTAGTTTCACGGGTCTGATTTGACGTTATACAGATGTTCCATCAGTAATTCCATAGTGCAAATCCCATATTGCATACCTGAAATTTCTGTAGCGCAGGCCCAGCGTGGAACTATGTTTACAACTTGAAATATTAAATAATAATCCACTTTTAAAATTTACCGGATGATTTATTGCTAAAATTTTAGATAGTCAATAATGCCAAGACGTGATTGTAATTGTAAGAAATGCGGTCATATTTGGTGAAAATTATCACTTTTGCCACTGGGAATAATGGGAGATAACACATTTAATGTTCTTTTCGCTGTATGTGGACTTAGAAATTAGAGTTCGTTAAGGTGGACAGCATTATCTTGGACAATGTTTGACAGTAAATTCTCGTATGAAGTAGAAATCAAAGAAAAACAGAAAAATGTGCAATTTTTTTTAGAATTTATTAGATATATCCAAATAAATAATAATAATTTTAAAAGCACATGTTAGAAAGAGGCCGAATATTTGATGTCTTAAAAAGATAAGTTCAAACATATGTTTAAATTATCATTGTATTAAATGAAAATGGAAAAAACAGCTTGAATGTGAATTCATGAGCTTTCTCAGTAATGCAGACAGACATGGCGATACTCCATGGTTGATATTTAGGACTAGACCAGAATAACAATACGTATATTGGTATATGATATACATTGTCTTTCATAAAAAGCCAAATGCCTGATTCATTAACGGTCCTTTAACTTTAAAAGAAATGAAAGAGAATATGTAATAAATACAAAACCACAAGTTTTTTGTTGGGGGGGGAGGGGGACTCGTTGGAATTATTTAACATAGGAACATAGTCTCGTGTTTTCGGCATTGACATTCCTACGCCGTATTAAACGTAACGTATTCTGCACGTGTAGTTTTGTCTGTGTAGTAATGGGTTTTAATTACTTTGGATAGAGATATCCAAAAGACGGTTACCCAATGAATCTTCTACTGCCTTATGAAGCTTGTACTAAAGTGTTAATAAAGAGAATTGCGCAGACTCTTGAATTACTTCAAAATCAGCTGTAAAAGACTTTATATCCTGCCAGCCAGCACTCTTTTGTGGAATATAAACGTATTTTTTCTGTCTTCTTTTGATATTAATTGAATTCAAGCCACTGCACTTCACACTGATATTGAAAGAATTAGTAGCATATCAGTAATAATAAACGAACCATTACGGCTTTTTACGTTTATCAGATGGCACTACGAAAGCACCAGTGAGCATTTTAACAAGAAAAGACCCGTCTTTACACTCCATCAAATCGTCCGGAGTCTTTGGTTCAGTAACAAATAAAGCAGTAATTCCTAATGGAAACTGTCATCAGTTTAGTCCGATAGGTAGTTACTGTTCCAGTTTTACTACTGTCTAAACCATCAGATAATGTAAGCATGTGTGAAGGCAAATCTTATGTACTGTATTTATTGACTTTGGGTTGCAAAATATTAACTGAACGGTGTTGATGTTAACAGAACAAAACTCAACCGAGAGAGAGGGAATACATTGATCCCTTTGTTAATTTTTTCCAGTATCGATATCAGTTATATATAAATCAGGCCATTTTTTTGTTGGATTATCTTTAAAATCAAGGGAGAGGGTAGGGCAGTCGGAAATGACTAGGTTCATATTAAACGGATCTAATATATGGCAACACAAAAAAAACACCAAAACACGCAAATTCATGGATATATTTTTCTCACCCAAGGGACAGAAATCCACCTGCTAACCTTACTTTTCCTATTTCAGCCTGGTTATCTCAGTCACGGTGTCCATGCGCTAAGAACTACTTCTTTTAAAAAAAAAGAAACCCTTGTCTTCTGCTTTGCCTTACTAAGTTTTAACACAACAATTATAACTGTTTTCTTGATTTTTAAAAAATCGTTTTCTAAGATCGGCATATATGGCTTGATTATAGTTAAATAATTATTCAGATTGGCATAAAGAGTACAAAGCGGATGACGTTTATATAGAGTGAGAAGCAATACTAGTGCCTGTTGAATATTTTCTTTTGAAGCCGCTTATTAAATTGCAAAATGCAGTTATTTTAATTGAACAAATAAAATGGGTTAGAAAAAATAGTCTATATAGCCAATAACAAAGGACAACGGAAAAATCTAATTTCCGCTGGCGAGATGGACTGTCGCACCGTTGTACATTTTTGAGACAATGTTTTTGATTTATAATGGCGAAATAAGTCCTACAGGTGATGTAATTGGCTGGGGTCCCTCAAACAAAGAGCATACACAATGTTGTCTTTAGATGATATTAACAATGACAAGAAATATCCTTACCTTTTTGCGCCTTGAATTTCCTAAAAAATATACTTTCTTAGTTATTTCTGTTAATTAGAATTATATAGGTTCCAAAAATTTTCCACCGCGATATTGTACTGTAACTTCTATTACATTTCCAACAGAAATCGCCTTCTCCTTACTATATTAAAAACTGAATAAATGTGATATTCCCTAACAAACAATATTTAATCAAAGTTCTTTTTGAAATATCAACGAAAAGAATTAATATTTTTCTCTACAAGAGTCCCAATAATCGGTGACAAAATAAAAACATCCGTGCACCTGCATCATGGCCAGTCACACGAAGTGACAACTCTTAAATTCAGACCATCGCAGTTAGAAAAGCCGAATTTAGTTGGATCGCCAGAAAAAAACATAGCTGGGAGGTGCTATGTGTTATTAATACTGTTACTGCATGTCGTTGAACCTACAGTGGAGTATTTACTTTGGAATCAACATAAAATTAAAATATCTTTCGTTTTTTGCATTGTGACAATTTTATTAGTAAGCTTTAAGTAGAAATAAAAATGAGTATATAATAGACAAGTTACTACATTTGTATGGGAAAATATAAACTAGTTTTCTCAGAGGTCTTGCTCGTTAAAAAAAAAATCGCTTGCATTTTCCAATACAAATGTTGCAACTATAATATTTGACCGAATCGCACTGAATACAGGACTATTCGAGACAATGGAGTAAGAATTCTATATACCATTCGAACTGAATATGATCTGAACTGAAGTTTATATTCTAGAAGCTCTTGCTTTTGAGGAAGGCTTTTACTTTTTAGTTTAAAATAAGGTAGTATATTTTTTTCTCAGTTAACTTTGCATTGTCAGAATGCTGCAATATTTTTCCATATTGCATGGCCTCAGTGCACGACACGTGCGTTTAATATTAGTAGAATGTATTGGGAACTACTTTGTAAACAAACCATGTACACTCGTGTAATAGACTATTAAATTTGTGGATAAACTAAAGAAGTCGTTTCGTATATTTGAAAGAAGAGATGATAAAATTAATGATGTGAACGAGTTGACTGAGCAAACATTAAACTTTCAAACAAGCACAAAACATGATCGTAAGTAAAGTATTGAAAATAAGATTCTGATGGATTTAAACAGTTATTTAGGAGAAATGTTCTTAACTTTTCGTAAATGGAATGGTTCCAATTACGACTAATGCTACAGTAAACTAGTTTAAGGCGGGCATAAACATATCTTCTTTAGCTGGTAATAAGAATGGCAAAAATTATACTATCATTTTTGCATTTTGAATTTCCTCAATGCACTTTCTTATCTAGCCATGCAAAAACGAATTACATGAGCTATGCCGTGTGTTCTAAAACTCGATTACATACCTCAAAGCTGTACTGTACTTTCGACTACATTTTCAACTTCAGTCACATTCTCCTTATTGCACTCAAAATGAAATGAACGCGATATTCCATAGCGTAATTATAATTTTCAATTAAACGCGATATTCCATAGCGTAATTATAATTTTCAATTAAACGCGATATTCCATAGCGTAATTATAATTTTCAATTAACGCGATATTCCATAGCGTAATTATAACTTTAAATTAAACGCGATATTCCATAGCGTAATTATAATTTTCAATTAAACGCGATATTCCATAGCGTAATTATAATTTTCAATTAAACGCGATATTCCATAGCGTAATTATAATTTTCAATTAAACGAGTTCATATTTTCCCACATTATGATTCCAAACAATTCCAGAGCAGAAACGGACATGCAACCAGATTCAAGATGGGTCCGTCCTTGCTTAAAACAGATTTACTTCGTGCGGAATTGACGAATTTAATAAATCTAACCCATCATAAGCAGAGAAGCAGAATTAAATAGAGTCGACAACAACCACAAAAAAAAATCAACAAAAAATCCATCCATTCGTGATTAGTAGTTACCCAAATTGTACCTTCTTTATGATACAACATCTCACTAACTAAATTGCAAGAAAAGGCAAAACCAATATATGTCCAATGTTTGAGTGCATTGAAAAGACTATTTAAATGTTCCATGATTAGATGGTTAAATATCTTAAATTTGCAAAAGTCTTAATTATCCTTCTTAAAATAATTCACAACCAATTTCCTTGCTTAACTTAGACTTAACATTTTATCATCTGCTTTTGCCAATTCAATTAAGCCTTTTATTTAGCGCGACACAAACCGGATTTCTATCGTAAAGGTCGATGTGAAACTGTACGAGAAAACTTGTATCTTACACTAAGAAGAAGCGGATGAAATACGAAGCCCTCTGTTGATTGAATTTGAAAACAAATTCTATTCTTTAGAATGTTTGTGGATATAAAAAAAAAATCTTTAACTTGGGTAGTTCTTGTACACGTACCACGCTGGATAACCAATAGTGGCTCTACATTACCTTTTCGAAGGGGACACTCTGCATACTATTTGTGCTGAATCGTTTAGGTCTTTTGTGCTTTTAAATATCACCCACACATTACTCGAATATCACTCAATAGCTTTTTAGTTGTTTTTTTTTTACAAGTCTGATTCGTCGTTGTTTCTAGTTATGTCCACACTCCACTGGCAAATGGTCTCGATATCCAAATTTAGAGATCGTTGGTTTAAATGTAAATTTCGAAGAAAAAAAAAAAAAAAAAAAAAAACAAGAATATTATTTGGAATTTTTTAAAATGTTGTACAGAATTACCAGAAGAAAGTAATTTAAGAAGGAAGCACAAGGGCATATTTAAAATGCTTATGTTCTTGGAAAAGAGTGCTGGAGAATTTTTTTGAAATAAACATTACATTAAATCAGCAGTCTTTACGCATTCTTGCAGCGTTTGTAAAGCAAATTCCGAGTAAATTCTACTACTTCTGTGGCATTGTCAATACGTACAGCTAATTCGGAGACGAATATAAAATATTGTGCAAAGAAAATCAAGCATCCAAATCAATGCTTAACGTTTTACTTGTTTTTTTATGCAAAAAAAAACTTCAATAATATTTATCTAATATATTCGTGTGTGTTTCTACATTCAAAACTTGCATTCATTCATTAGCTGGTTCTACGTCAGCTCTTAAAATTGCTTACGGTATTAAATGCAGTACACATTACTACCCGACCCTTCTTAATACGAAATATTTATATTTAAAAAAATAATTTTAAAATGCACACATAATTTCGCGTGGCAGTGTATATATGTATTTGTGTCAATAGCTTGACCCATAGTTTGTAAATGACATTGTTATTATCCATGTTGCATGAAAAATTGTATGCATGTGCAAAAAAATATTACATTATCCCCCCCCCCACAATTAATAATTGAATTTATTTCCGTCTGGAAAAAAATCTTCTGTGTTAGTCAGAGGCGTAACTAGGGGGGTACATATGTCCCCGGGCGCCAAGGTACAGGGGCGCCAAAATGAGGCTTACAACGTTACATTATAATAAGTAAACAAGGGTAATTAATCGGTCACATGATCGCTGGGGCGCCAATTTTATAGTTCGTCCCCGGGCGCAAAATATCGTAGCTACGCCTCTGGTGTTAGTACTTGACAAAGAAAAGTGAGACCCATACCTCGCCTATGCTTCTGTTGCAATACGAAAATTGTCGGTAAGGAGGTACAAAACTTTGGATAAAAGTATCATCACCTTAGAACATGCTTTCTTCTTTTTTTTCGTAGATGTCTCGAAAGTTTGACTCGAAGTCACAGTAGATTGATAATACAGTGCAGTTTATGATAACATTTTGAAACGCTTCTCGTGGCTGGGTGGTTCTTTTCTGTTTTTCTTCTTGGTTCTTCCTCCTCCATTGATACCGGACGCCATGTATAGCTTGTGGTGAAAAGTGGCGTTATATCATAACAACAACATTTTGAAATTAAACTAATGGTACGTTCTGGAGATGAGTAGACAGAGTAGAACCGCTAGAAAGAGGACTTCGGCTTCTAAAAGCTACACGAGTATTCAACCATATTATGCAGACGATGATATTCAGGAATTACTAGACTCTTTTATTCATGAACACGATTCAAACATTTTTTGACACAAATATATAGTACTTACACGTAAACATAATTCAGTATAATCAACATAAACAATGTCCTCATCAACAACTTGACGAAAACAATACTGTTAACAATTTTATACAACCAGGTTACACAACTTAATGCAAAAAATAACAGTACGAAAAACATCTATATATGAACAATATTGTAGCTGTACTACAAAATAAAATTTAATAACAATTGTTATCGTGACAGTTACCAAAGAATTCTGAAACAATGTACATGGGTGTGTACAAGCCCACATCCATAGGACTACTTACTGTCATAATTTTGTAGTCTTCACAATTAGTTCTTTTTTCGACAATTCAGAGCAAAGTTTTTTTTTGCGAATGTTTTTTGTTGCAGAATAGTGTCTGCGAATGCGTGATGCAAGTCTGAATTTCTGTCTTTACATGGCGGAGCTAATTTCTGTCTTTACATGGCTGAACTAATTTCTGTCTTTACATTGATGAACTAGCTTCAGTCTTTACATGGATCTTCAAAATGTAGATTACAAGCAATTTTATATTAAACTATGGAGTATGGCACTTAATCTTGAGGACCCTGCTTCACAGAAAAGACCCAACTTATGTTTCTTGTCAGAATTTACATAGACTTTGTTGCCTTTTGGTGCATCAACTGTTTTTGAATGCTAAAATACAATTAATCTTGAGAGCAGAGCTCTGCTTTCTTATCAGAACATGCACAAAATTTTACTTTTGGTGCGAAAACTTTTGCTGAATGCCAAAGGATACCATCTACAGTGTTTCTCTACATGCTTAAAGTTTACTTTGTGTACGGTTACAGTCAGCGCTGAAAATATTAATAATCGATACGGTCTCGTATTTTGTTGTGCCCTCTCCACCCTCTACACAGTAATCTTTTGGCGTACTGTTCTAATTATTCCAGTATGAGGTGTTGATGGATAAGAAGCGGATGGCTCAGAGGATGACTTGCGAGTTGTTTCATTGGGTAGTAAGATCGCTGCCCTTGATTTGTAAGCTAGTTTGTCTGCTACTTCCGGCTTTTTGTCATATGGGGGATGATTCGTCGCTTTCAAGCTGTAACATAAAGACCAATGTCAATAATGACAAGCTTGTTATTTTATTTTTATACAAATTGCACTACTCTAAGAAGCAGTTTATCTCTCCTGATTAAACCACTCCCGTTATCCAGATCCATCGCTTTTACTTGGGCAAGTAAAAGCATTTTAATAACATTTTAATTTTATGGTTTATTTATGGTGTGAGCGGAATACGTACGGACACGCACACAGACGCCAATTGATCGCCAAATCGGCTGTTCACCAAGGAATGCTGGACCAAATAGAGAAAGCAAAGTTGTCTCAAAATTTCTAATGTTAATTGCCACCTTTCGGTATTCAAAACTGGTCATTTTTAGAAGTTGGTGTGTATAAGATAATGTTAAATGACAATATCTCTTGAGTGTTTTCTTTTACGTTCCCGCAGATTTACAAATTTGTACAAAGGCTAAGGATAATTTGAATTCACGTGCTTGACAGGGCCAGCAAAGAAAATTCTTGCTTTTTCCCATTGACATTTTCAAAAATCCAGAATAGGCAAAGTTATGCTATCAAACCATATCTTCTTATTTCATAGACACGGTTAATGCTATCAAACCTTGCCTTATTATTTCATACACACGGCTTATATTATCAAATTATACCTTGTTATTTCATAGACTGATTATGCTATCAAACCATACATTATTATTTCATAGACATCGCTTCGGTTTCATTTTAATTGTCATCATATTCAATAGGTGTAACCATATAATTAAGCCGTTTTTTGGAGAAAGTTCCATTGCATTGAAATCAGAATGTCTTGATATAAGAATTAATCGATTGACAGATCGGAAGTTCGATCCATCTTTTGACAGCACTAGTGTATGCCACACTTAGACCAGTTACATTTTTAAAAAAAGGTCTGTCAACATCCGTCTAATCATTACACTCACTTTCTGTTTGGACTAATGATGCGTCTATTTGGCAGCGATAATCTAGCAAAAAAGCACGCCTGGGAATTGTTGACGGTTGACCATGAAGCCGTTCTGGAGTGGCCATAGCAGTTGTATGGTCTATCTGATGTCTCAATAGTTGATATGGACGGAGAATTCCACTGACATCTATCAAGCTTTATCCTGTGCAGCCTGTCGGAGATAAAAATGCAAACGTCTACAGTTCTTTTTAAGTCTATAGTAATAATTGTGTATGTATTTTCAATCATGAACCCTTAACTATCCAACACGAGATAGCATAGTTTTACCGTTCAAGGCATGGTAAAAGAAATATAATTCGTTCAGACGAGGGGGTTCCCAGTTAGATAGAAACAGTCTAACATCCCGCTAAATCGCAATGTATTCTGATACTATATCATCAGCAATTTCTCAAATATTATTTGGCAAAGTTTCATGCGTACCTTGAAACTTTGGAAACAATGGAATCATTGTGCAATTGTTAAGAACAATGTACTATATAACTAGTCTTTTTATAAAGCGATTGGTGATTAAAAATTCTGCATACAATTGAAAGAAGAAAAAAAGCAAATATTAAGTACCCTTGACATAATCGTCCTTCTTAATTGAAGAGAAAAAATATCTAAGTGTACAATTAGTGGTAACGGCAGCCTATGTTATACTGATTAGGTTACAAAGAACGTAACACAATTTGACCAGGTTATCTCTAATGTTGTGAACCGTCTCGCTGTAGGAAAACTATTAAAGTCTGCAGGAATAATTGATTCATTAGAGGGATGGATTTCTTTTATTTTTCTGATATACCCAATGTATATTATTTCTTTCTAGAATTTTTTTTTTTTTTTTTGGATTGTTGCTTTCTTGTTTGTTGCTTATCCAAAACGGTTTACATATAATTGAAATCTGTACAGGAAGAAAGCGAAAGAAAAAGAATGCATGACGACTGTGTTTATCAGCGAAATTACTTGCACTACCAAGGAACTGCCTTATAGCATGAACCACGCATAGTTCAAGAGTGATTGAACTGGAACTAATGTATGAATATGCGTATTGATGGTCGCCTCGCTCGCTGTAGAATCCCTTAAACTCAAAAGAAACTGCACCAAGCATAAAAAATTTCAATGTCCCACGTATTCATAACCCTGTATATTTGCAAACTAATGCTCGTAACAATCTATTTATGCAATCTGAAACTTTAACTTTTTACAAACAATTGGCAGTAGTAAAACGTGTGCACATCCATGTGACCACTTGAAACAATCAACTCTGGATACCGTAAAATCTTTTAATTTTGCCTCAACCTACGTCACTTATTGTTACCACTAATTACAGAGTGACTGACAAATGATATAAACAACTTTAGCCCGTCACTGAACTGTTGTTGGATGTAATTAGTGGATTAGAATATGTTATATAGATGATTGACAAGCACATAACTCGCGCAGCATCATTACCTGACGTAGATCAACATGATAAATCCGACGAGCACTAGTAGTATAAAAGCACCACAGATCACAGAAGTCACTATCCGGCGGTTCCCCTCCTCTGTCGAATAATAATAATAATAATAATAATAATAATAATAATAATAGTAATAATAATAATAATAATAATAATAATTAGGGCATAACCGATTAGCATTTTTCTACCGATTTCCGATTCCGGATTTTGGGCATGAAATTTTTCCGATTCCGGATACGATTCGATTAATCGGAAATGCTAAATCCGTATTTTTTTTCTAAAAAATTTAATCTTCCGTTTCCGGGTTTCTGGTATCTGGTTTTGCCGTGTCCAGCATGTTACTTAGTACTTTACCATATCCGGCTTCATTTCCGGTTTTCACCCGTCGGTTCAAATAGATTGTCTCACAGCGTGGTTGTGTTGACCTTATTGGACTTTTCTGACTTCTTATTTAACTTTATTAACGCACTATCGAATGACACGCAGTGTTAGACACGGTGCTATAAAAATTCAACTTTATTATTTTTATTATCCGAATCGGTCGTTCCTGCCTTGTCCGACTCCGATTAATCGGAAGTTCATTCTATCCGGTGGATTCCGATTTCCGGATCAAAAGTCGGTTATGCCCTAATAATAATAATAATAATAATAATAATAATAATAATAATCATAATAATAACAACAACAGCATTTCAATACATATTGTATTGCGGGATGTTTTGAAAATTGATGCAAAAGTGGCTGAATGGTACAATTAAACTTATTATTAGATATATTTTTAGTTAAGAAAAGTATAACCTAACAATGACATTCATGTACGTGTACATCTTTGTAAGACTTTACAATTGATAGGTTTAAAATTCATTAAAAGTTCTTACGCGTATTGGTCTTGTAACGCTTGGTATTAATGTTGACGTCTGTTTTCTCAATGTTTAGTTCCTCCTTTTCTTCTTCCATCTTTACTTTTGAAGTTTCCGTCTTTCCCAATAATTTGGCAATCTCAGCTTCTGCTCCTCTTATTTTTGCTTCATGTTCATTTAATATATCTGGGGTTTCCACATCTTCACTTGCTTTCGTCCTGCTCGGTTCCTCATTATTCACGATCCTTGTCGAGGTACGCGCAGTCTTGGTTACATGCAGCTTTCTTTCTGTACTCGCTGTCATTTTGTCCAATCCAACAGAAGATGACACCTCTAATCCTTTTCCCGCTGCCTGATTGTTTGACACGGATACATCTGATGATGAGACATTTGACGGGAGATCATTTTGGTCTTGAAGTATATTGTCTTTTGCATTTGCTTTGACAATTTCTTCGGTAGAGTCTTCATTGATTTTGCTGTCTTTTTTCTCTATAGCCGCAGGTGTATTCCTAATTGCAAAATCCACGACTTTTGGTCCCCGGGACTTCAATTCTTTCGCCGAGGACTGTTCAGTGGCCAAGTGATTGTTTGCTTTAGAACCAAAGTTTGCATTTTTCGTGCTTGTTTGAGGTGCGTGTTCCCCTTCCTCCGTATCGATTCGAGATTTATTTTCATGGAAAGATGCAACAGCTCGTATGCCTAAAGACCACGAATATACGTTAGATGTCTGCATCTTTGATACATCTGTCTTGATTGTTGAAGCAAAAGTGCTTGGAAATCGTGTTATTGTCCCTATTGATTTTACTTCAGTTACGGTATGAAAAGGGTACTGAACCAATTTAATGTGAGGCCCGATGTCTGCAGCTGAATCTTTAACACCTGAATTATCCAATGATTCTTGTTCCTTGATAGTGACTTTTTTTGGTTTGATTGACGAAGTACCGATAGACTGGAGACTATGCTTACTTTGATGCTGCGATCGTGATTTAATATTGTCGTTTTCTGAAAGAATCATGTGCAATAAAGTAGCCGAACCTTTGTTTGAATCGGATCCTCTAATGAATGCAAGTGACGTCCACATCGGTTCCGTCGTGTCAGATATTTTAGGTACCATTCTGGCGGAAATGCGCAGCGATGAATCTTCTCTCAGATGGGTTGATATTTCCTGTCCCAGAGTCACATTCCGAGTACTAGGTGTGGATCGTGATTTAGTACAATTGAGGTTTGTAGAAAACAGTTCCTTGCTTAATGAACTTTGGTTATTAACAATAGGCATAACGTCTGCACATAGATCTTCATCAATCAAGCTTTGGTGATGTGGCGTATCTCCTTGATATTCTTTTGGAGTTTGATCATCTGGTTCACCTCGTGTCAAAAGCGAATTTGTATCTTCCTGATTAAGATCACGAAACGTCTTCTTGTTGTCTGATAAAGAATTTCGATGATTTTCTTTTGCTGCAATTTCTGTGGAAATTTTAAAGCTGGGTACAAGTTCGCGTTTTGGATGCAAAGTATCTGACACGTCCGATTTTGGAACGGTCGAGTTATGTAAGACATTTTTTTGATAAGTTGACCTTATCAATCCAATTTTTTTCTCTATTGTAGTCTGTTGAATAGTATCTGCCGATGACACTGGTTTCAAGTAATCAGATACGTCTTCCGACACCCTTTCATTTGCTCGACCATTTATATCAGCTTTCTTCTCTACATAGGTGGCAATCTTATTTGAGTCAATCATTTTTATTGTAGAATTTGGATACGAAGATCTACGTGAACTGGAACGAGTGCAACTCCGTGTCATTCCAAACGTGCATTTCCCGGCACTGCTTGTAGTCGACATTGAATAGGATGTCAAGAAGGTATTCTCTGCGTTTGATTCATTGATTATGTACTTCGTGTTTCCGATCGATGTAATTTCCGCTGTAGAGTTGTCATCCAATACATTTTTGCCATCAGGTGTGTCAACGGTACTCATGTTCGATGATGCTTTCGGCATGCTAGGACGAAAGATGTTCCCTGCAACATGCTCATTTAAATTAAACGGCATTGTCGTTGAAGAAAAAGACGCTGCACTGTCTGTATTACTAGTCGTAATTTGTTTCGCGGATGATAGCGTATAAACGTTACCTGTAAATTCTAACTTGTCTCCTGCAAGTGTAGTAAGCGTTTCTGTAGTTGTGATTGCCGCTTTGGTTTTCATTTTCCGTTGCAACGAATGATTATGATACGGTTTCATGTGTGAAACCGTCTGCCGTACAATTGGATCGTTAATTTTAATCAACTTTGACAATTCTCTATCTTTAACTTCATCAAGAACATCAGTCTGATCATATGAAATTTCAGTGCGTTTTCCCCATGCTCTAGTCGTTGATTGTCTCATCTCTTGATTTCTCCAATTCGGCATAGTTACAGTTTCTTTAGAATCGCGAAATTCTATTTTGGAGCTGTAAATAGGAGACGTCCACGAACTTGGGAAACTTATATTCGATAACCGAGATAAAATATAGTTTTGGAAAACATCACCTGTGAACATTTTAATTTCCTTTCTTATTTTGTCTTTACCGAGATCAGTTTCCGTAAGCTTCAACGGCTTTTCATTATCCTTTCTAAATTCTTCCGTTGTCATCTGAGAGCATGGGATTTCGCTCTCAGATGTTCGATTATTCTCGATAGCTACTTCATTAGTTATACGAGCATTTATTTTCGATGAGAAGTCACCATCTCTGTTAAAAATATTTTTGTCTCTTGAATGTCTGGCAACAATAACAGAGCTTTCAGTAGATGACAACACTGTACTGAATGAAAACATCTCTTTGGTAGGACAATTGTCAGGGCCTAGTTCCCTCGTGGCTAATTCGTTTAATCCATCACTATCCTTCCGAATTACATCTGCCTTTACATCCGCATGTACAAAGCTGCTGAATGGAAACAAGCTGGAAAAACTAGATAAAGTTTCGTCTTGGACACCTTTGTTATTATCTGTGACTGAGTTACCCCCAGTCATATCAGCACTAGACTCTTTTCCATATGAATTTTCTGCAATTATTTCTGACGCATTCTCGAAGCTTGAATTTTCCTTCTTTATAGGTGTAGCAACCACTGATGTTCCGCCAACATTCGATTTCCCTTCTCGTGTCATATTTACAGTTTTAACATTATTTCTCATACTGCTGACTTTAAAATATTCTATTCCGGACAATTTTGACTTGTTCGAAACTGGCGAAGCGAATGCTTTTGAACTATCCGTCATATGCTCGTAGAACGACTGTTCCCTATTGAACCTGTTTGAAGTAATGAACATTCCTGCGTTGTGGTTATCAGATTCAGGACTAGTAGCATTGTAGTTATTTTTCCTTCCAAAATCTCGATCGAAATATTTTTCTTTTTTATGTTCAAGCGCAGTTGCTGAGTTTTTTAAATTAGGAGTGAGGTATGTAGAAGATGGTCTAGATGAGAAAGAGAAGGCTGGCCACGAAGATTCAAGTTTTTTATTTTTAACAACTTGTTTTAAAAGTTTTAGACTTGGCGTTTTAGGAGTGGTTACCTGGATATTGGGAAATTTGCTTTCCTGTTGTCCAGAGTCTCTTGTATTTGAACTTTCATCTTTCTCATTATATACGTGCTTTGTGGGCAAATGTCTATCAGAGTGTTCACCAATCTCCGTTTTTTGCATGGTATGCTCAAGTATAAATGTCCTTCGAGGCGTAGCAAACTGTGTTGAATACCGCCATTCAGAAGTACTGTGCAACGTTCGATTGTATATTCCTTTCCTATCGATTTTGTTTGGCATTTCATCCAGTCCCCGTTGGTGTTCAAGAACTTCATCCTCTGAAATTGGATACAATTGTGTATACGCTTGTCCGCTAGGCAATTCGTTCGGTAATTTTGGCGTTTTGCGATGGAAATTCTCAGCAACCAACGCGCTCGTTTTTCCCCCGGGTGAATCTGATTGATCCATAACAACAGCGCGCTTTTTCTGAGTCGCGTTGAACCGTCCGATATTGTCAACCATTGCACCTTTCATGCTCTCTTGCTTGATGTTCAAAGAACCATTTCCGTCTCCAATTTGGCTTGGGTTTTCCGATTCCTGATCTCTTTTACTCGCTTCCTGTATTTTATTTGGACTGCAGGCGTCAAACTTTTGCTGGACACTTTCTGGCATATTGCATACTACATTTACTTCTGACTCGTACTTTTCAGCTGGAAAAAAGATACTCTTGGGATTATGTATAACAGCAAAGTCGACTTGAATGTTATTTACATCCATGCAATAACATTTGGTCTAAATGCAACCTAAAATGTACCACTAATGCAAAATAAACCAGCTAGAAACTGATTGACGGAGGACAAAATGAGAAATTTGCAATAGTCTATAAATTATAAAGTAGTCCTTTTAACTGGTGCCTCCCAAAGTAAAATCTCTCAAAAGGGGTAGACAATTAAACATTTGACAGTTTTACCCCTTTTAGAAACCAGTTCATAGAGAGTTAACATTAAAAATATAAAATATTTCGTCTGTTAATGCCTTTAGATTCTAAAATTCGAATAGTAAGGTTTTTTGTTCTTTATTATTGCACATTATTCAAACAGGTGTGATGCTTAAAGTACGTTTTTATCGAAAGCATTTAGCTATTTTATATTTTAATATTAGCAAATCTAATACAAATATGTAATATATTATTACATCTAGATTTGAGCTCGGTTGGAAATCATAACGTCTCTATTTGTAGAAGAGGAGATGGGCAAACTAATTGGGTAGTATTGAACACATCTATACAATCTGAAGTTACTTTACTTAAAAGCACGAACAGAGTATGATGACAGTGTCAAACGCCTTTGTCAAGCTGAATTAGATGGCGAAAAGGTCTTGATTTTGTTTGACACTTTTCTTGGACCTGCCGCACAGTTAACACCATGTTGATGATGTCAACCTTCTTTTCTGAATCCACATCGGCTTTCTGGCCTTAGTCCCTGGTTAAGGTGTGTAGTGTAGGATTCTAGGGAGTATCTTTCCTGGAATTGACAGGAAGATATACCCCAGAGGTTGTCGCAGACCTGGCGATTCCCTTTGCGTTGATATATGTGGATTATGGAAGCGTCTTTGAATTCCTGTCGGATCGTTTCTTGCCGCTACACAAGTACAAAAGTTGGTAGAGCCTTTCTATCAGGGATTTGCCACCTTCCTGTTAAGACTTAAACTAGAATGGAGTCTGAACCATTTGTTTTGCCACTGGAGACCAGACGTATCGCTTTCTGCGTCTTCAGCAAGGTTGGGGATCATTCATTGCTTCATTGATGTATAATTGACTAATTGCTCCATCACTGATGGATGAAGGGCAATTCAAGACACTGTCCATGTCTTCAGACCATCGTTGAAGAATCCTCTCTTTGTCAGTAACTAGTGTGTTTCCGACTGCACTGAGAAAAGGGATGAACCAGAGGATGTAGATCCATACACATCTTTCAGGGCATTGTAAAAGTTCTTAAAGGTATGATTGTCTGCGTAGCACTGGATCTCATAAGCTTTGTTGCTCAGCCATGTGTCTCGCATCTGACGGAGCTCTGCTGCACAATTCTACACATGTTGTTGTACGAGGTGGACTTAGGGTTGCTGAGGTAGGTTTGAAGGAGGCTGTGTTTCTCATCCAGCAACTACTTGATCTTGTCGCAGTTCTCATCAAACGAGTCTTGATGATTTATGTTGAGGGTCCTAGGATTTCCGAAGGTGTGCTGTTGACCAGCTGTCTGAATACGGCCCAGTCGGTCTCCACGTTCTGATTGTTGAAAGGGGTGGATTTCACACGTCCCTTATTACTGGACACACTTTATTACCGGTGCTTTATTACACTTTATTACATTTGAGCTTGATGATATTCAGTCGTTTAGGAGCATTCTGTCCCCGTGTGCGTCTTTTGGGCTGAATGCGGGTGTTGAGCTTGGTGATGACGAGCCGGTGGTCTGTGCAGCAGTCAGCGTCGCACAAGGACATGGTCACTCGCACATCATGCCTGCCTTCAGTGCAAAGCAGACAGAAGCTACATGGCGCTCTTCACTTCTTTTGCCCCTCCAAAAGAAAAGTGTATCTGTAGCCCCTTTCACAGTGTTCGCCTTCTCCTGCATGCCGAGTCTTGCTCAAGGCAGCAATGTCTACGTTGTATCTGGCAAGTTCCTTTCCTATTAAAGCGGTTCTCCTCTGGGGTCCTTCCGAAGCTATTAAGGAGCGCACGTCTTAAGCGCAAAGTGTGAGAGGAACAATCCTTATTTTCTTTTTTGTATTTTGACCAGTGGAGTAGGGTCTCCGCCAACCGCGGTATGCTGACTAGTTGTTGCTGTAGGGTTTAACGCCATGTTTCAGCACACGATAGGTTATACATGACGGCCAGTATTAATGGTGGAGGAAAAATAGGGAAAAACATCGAAAAGAAACATCGACCCACGCGAAGCTTCTGGCAAGCTTTCTAGCATACCCAATTAGCCGAATATGAGACTCGAACACGGGTATGCTGGCTTGGGAAGTTTCGAGCAGGCAGTGTTAATAGCACCTTTTCTGGCGACTTCCTAATGTCAGGGAGGTGAGAAGTGCATTACTGAAGTGGGCTCTTCAGTCGCTCAGGGGGCCGCCGAACTCCATTGCTGTTCCATGTCAATGGTGAACGACCCTAATGATCTGAGCTGTCTGTGTGACGGTTTGCGGCTACGACTGCCAGTGTACCCACACCTGCCGATTCGTCGCTTGCCTGTCGCCACATGACTTTAGTGTTTGATGAAATCGGATTAGTGGATGACAAGAATGACTTTGCGGTTAAAGTGAGGAAGAGTTGCGCAGTTCGTCACCCTAACTTTCTCGCCCAAAACCATCTGGGTTCAGCAGCACGAAATGTCGAGACGGCCGGAGACAAGTGAGGACAGTGGATGACTGGGACGTCCTACATTTCTTATAGTGCTCTTAGCGCTCTACTGCGCTTTGCTAAAAATCGCCTTTATACATGTTAACCAGCTGGTGGTTCCTACGCGCAGGCTGCCGAATCCAGTCTTCACATGTTAGGTAGACAACGTCTAAATCACAGAAGGTTTAAGACCCGTCAGCTACCCCCAGCCTGGTTTAGCCGGCCAGTCGAGGCAGTTTTCCTGGATGTGGCCGCTGCGCATGCCACATCTTCTTGGAGCCACAGGTGAGAATGAGTGCCAAGTGGAGGCCGAGGCCAAAGCTGGGCGAGCTAACCCCGAAGGAGTACGACTGCTTATCCAGCCATAGGATTTACCCCCTACCCTGACACCCCATACACCCCTTTAATATGAGCAGTCACTTGAAGCAACTCTCTTGGGAAAAGCCGTCTTCGTATATTATTCTATTGGTCACAAGGAACTGTGATCTTTTTTCTTTAGTTATTGGTAGCTCATTTTACTAATAACTGTACAATAACAGTTTAGTTTCAAAGCTCTTTTGACAGCAAGGGATACGACTACTTTCCAACTTCGTTTTTTAATCAAATCTGCAGAGTGGTTTGAATGTTAACAGTATGTTTTCCTATTTTTGTGTGAATAGTCCAAACGTTTTCTTCCTTTGACATGCTTCTAAAGTTAATTCGTTTTGTTCTTGAATTACTAGTGATAACTAGACTGGGTTGTGACACTGTAACAAAACGAAAGCGGCTCATGTAGTGTATAATGATTTTCCTGTACGAGATGAAGTTAACTTGCTATAAATATGTTTATAAAATAATTATGAATCACTATATATAAATGACACCACAATATTTTAACCATTGTTGAAGTGTGTGAATGCACAGTTCCTTGTCTACGTTGTAAACTAATGTGATGCGATTTTATCCTGTCTAAATTCGTGCTACATAGACTTTTGGAAAAAAATGTAATTATATAACAAAAGACGAGGAATTCTCAGTAATTTCGACGTTCAAAAACTTACTCCTCTTAGCTAATCATCCAACGCATAATGTCCATTATTACGGGATAAACTTTACACAACTAACAAGTTGCTAATGGAACGCGGAAAACTCGCCTTTGTGCATTGAAACTAACCCAAACGTGAAATTCTAGCCTACATATGATGGACGGACAATAGTAATAGTACATTCGCCCGACATTGTGGGGCATACAAATTTGCAGATTCTATCAATACATTTATTCTTCATATGGTATCCAACATGAATTACGTGTAATTATAATAAAACTAGAGTAATGATTACGTCCTCATTCACAAAAGTGCTATTTTAACATAAGCTACAAGAAATTTTGCAAATGTTGATAAATCTGCAAATTTGGCATTGCCGCCAAAGTTCCAAAACAAGAAAATCCACGGCTCGCGGATATGTCCGCAATGTGTACTATGCAATAGGCGTATATGTGTATATATACCAGTCACAGATAAAAGCAGGAACTCTGGAACATCGTTTTCGCCATATTTCCAAAGATTCTGCAGTGTCAGCGTCTCTTGGTAAGAATTCAATACGTCAGCGTCAGTAGGTTCTCGCATAGGTAGATTTCCAGGGTCACAATCCACCATAGTTTTGAATGATGACGTCACAAGCGATGCAGATGAACACCTTTTACCAGACATATCCTTGTTGACACGAATCACACGAATGTCTATGTAAGAAATGCGTAAACTGGATATACAGTTTGTAGTAGAGATTTTGCACGAACAATTCCTTCCAATGATTTTATCTGGAGCTGGTTCAGCACTACCGTTGAACATCAAGTACAAGTCTTTAGCATGAGTGATTACGCTGGAGCACATGTCAACAATACTTTTCTCTGAAGAAAAAAAAAAGAGAATGCATAGTGTAATCAACGATTATATGGCTTGCCTCTATGAAGGTTTGAGCACACTACATTAGCCATTGTAAACATTATGACAATGAACGTAATCTTGACCTCGATTTTATGCCCTTTTTTAAACGAAAGCTTGATTGATACTTTTATCTTTACATTTTATCTTCCTACAATTTTAAGTTTTTACTTTCAGTTGGCAACATATAGCTACATTTTTGTTTTAACATGCCATTACACCAACTCCATACATACACATATTACAAACACAAGACATGCCATTACACCAACTCCATACATACACATATTACAAACACAAGACATGCCATTACACCAACACCATACATACACATATTACAAACACAAGACATGCCATTACACCAACTCCATATATACACGGGGGTATTACAAACACAATAAATGCCATTACACCAACTCCATACATACACGAGGGTATTACATACACAAGACATGCCATTACACTAACTCCATACATACACATATTACAAACACAAGACATGCCATTACACCAACTCCATACATACACGGGGGTATTACAAACACAAGACATGCCATTACACCAACTCCATACATACACGGGGGTATTAAAAACACAAGACATGCCATTACACCAACTCCGTACATATACGTATTACAAACAAAAGACATGCCATTACACCAACTCCATACATACACGTATTACAAACACAAGACATGCCATTACACCAACTCCATACATACACGGGGATATTGCAAACACAAGATATGCCATTACACCAACTCCATACATACACATATTACAAACACAAAACATGCCATTACACCAACTCCATACGTACACGGGGGTATTGCAAACACAAAACATGCCATTACACCAACTCCATACATGCACGGGGGTATTACAAACACAAGACATGCCATTACACCAACTCCATACATACACGGGGGTATTACAAACACAAGACATGCCATTACACCAACTCCATACATACACGGGGGTATTACAAACACAAGACATGCGATTACACCAAATCCATACATACACGGGGGTATTACAAACACAAGACATGCCATTACACCAACTCCATACATACACGGGGTATTACAAACACAAGACATGCCATTACACCAACTCCATACATACACGGGGGTATTACAAACACAAGACACTAAAAGAATGCTTTTCAGTTATATTATATGTCAAAGGTGTTATCTTTACCGAACGAATCCAGCTCTGGCTAGAAGTCACTTGTTTTCTCTTTATTTTCAAGGACCTCGCAACAACAACCGTTGTCCACTGGAAATTCCAACGCGCCTAAGATTATAAATAATTTCCCTCTAATTAATGAGTGTCCACAGATCACAACTTTACATTTCCATCACAAATTACAATTGTATGCCAACATGACGACTGCATGGTCTCCCTTATTACATTTCCGAACCGTATTGCAAGTACTTCAGCCGTGAAAATAAAAATACATCTCAAAACACCAAATATAGTAACTTTTTTTTCCTACTCCATACCAAGGTCAGTCAAATCCTGATGATAAGCCTCATTTTGCATGTAACTCTACACGATATTTACCATTGTAGCAACAACAAAATGCGTCTCCAGATAATGGAATAATCCCTTCCCAATTATTATATTGTACAGAGTATCAGTTCCCATCACAAATGCTTCCCAGGGACAAACACATTCACTCAACATAATTATATTTTATATATAAATAGGAACAACTTGATAAAGACCCATTTATACGGCCCTGACTTGAACTCACGTAGAAAAAAAACCATGCTGAAATCTCATTAAGTCTGCACTCTCTTGCGTTTGCTTCATGCAATTAGCCAATTACACGAACCGATAAATGTTTCCCCGAAGCTGATTTCCCACTTATCAAACTTATATATATATATATATATATATATATATATATATATATATATATATATATATAAACTCTCGAATCTTTCCAAAAAAATGGTGATGTAAATACAAATGTTCCAAACTATAGATTTATTACATTATCAAAACAGAATGCCAGATGCTATTACAAGAAGTGTAGCATAATCATATAATTAGTATTTTATATTTGGTTATGTTTAAATTATGTTGGATTCAAGAAGTTTTAATTGAGTGGAATTAAATATTTACAAAATTTTATATAATAGACCTGTTTAAATTAGGTTGAAATCAATGTTTTCATTGAGAAGAATGAAATTTTAAACATTTTTTAAATAGTCATATTTATATTAAGTTGAATTAAAAACGCTTTGAGTGGAATCAAATAGTTTCAACATTTTATATAAAAGTCATGTTTGTATTAAGTTGAATTAAGTACTTTTCAATTGAGTAAAATGAAATACTTTCAACATTTTATATAATAATCTTGTTTAAATTAGGTTGAACTCAATAAGTTTTAAACGAGTAGAATGAAATATTTTCAATATTTTATATAATAGTAATGTTTTTATTAGCTTTAAATTGTTACTCATGGTGATATTTGATCACTACAGGGTAGTAACTTGTGGAGAAGTTTCACCTAAGGAAAAATTAAATGCAACTACCTATAATTTGAACGTTATTTATTTGCTTGGTGATATTAAAATCCACGTCATAAATTTCGTCTTACAAGAGTGGTAAAGGGCTTTACACCATCTTTAATGATATGACTACACTACAGAAAAACAAATGACAAAAATAATGAAATTGGAAAACAAAAAAAAAACATGCTGAAAACATATAAGATACAAAACATGATTAGGTCTCAAAGTTTGTCCCTGCAGTCGAAACAGGTGAGTTTTAAGAGCACTCTTAAATGGGACCACTGTCTTTGTGTCTAATTTCAATGGTGGGCAATTCGTTCCAAGTCGCCGGGCCCTGGTATGCAAAAGAACATAGTCCATATGACTTTGTTTTCACCGTGGGAACAATGAGTATACGATTGTCAGAAGAAAAGCGTAAGTATCTAGCTGGTGTATACACATGGGTGAGGCTGGATAGGTATATTGGACTGGAGTCTGACAGTGAAACATAGTAAAGAGAACAAATTTTGTGTTTGATTCTGTATCGAATTGATAGCCAGTGTAGGGTACAGAGCATTGGTGAGGTGTGCTCTGATCGTGGTACTCTAAATATGATCCGTGCAGCTGTGTTTTGATCTTTTTGGAGTTTCTGGAGTAAATATTGCGACGAACCAGACAGAACTGAGTTACAATAGTCCAGTCTTGAAAGTACTAATGAACACACAAGTGTTTTAATGACATCAACTGAAATATATTTGTGAACAGAGCTGATGTGTCTCAGTTCAAAATAAGCAGCTTTGCATATGTTCATGACATGTTGGTGCAATGTGACAGTACTGTCTAGAGAAACACCTTGGTTTTGTACTGACTGTGTGAATTTAATGTTGGTGTTGCTGATATTTATTATTTTAGGTAAAGGATGTGAATGAGAAAGTCTTTGCGTTGTGATCAGAATGGCCTTTGTCACGTGTTAGCGCAGTACAAGGGCGGTAGCGCATTATATATATATATATATATATATATATATATATATATATATATATATATATATATATATATATATATATATATATAGTAAATCTAGTTGATATGACTTATTCATTATTCATGCTCGTAAATTTCAAGAGTACTTTCGTACCAAATGTATTTTGATCTATGGCAATTGTTGTTAATTTCTTTACATTCCCATATGAGTTTGATCTTGTTTCGAGAAAAAATGGGATGTGTTCCATATGACAAGGTACATAGATTGATATACTATAATACATGTTTCAATGTACTGTTCAAATGGAAAAGCGATTAATGGATGTATTCAATAGGAATGATTTACTACATCTTATATCAATTACGTATAGACAGGGACACTAACAAATCTAAGCTCAAGTGTACAAATTACGGAAGTAAAGTAATGAATGTGACGAGAGAGAGAGAGAGAGAGAGAGAGAGAGAGAGAGAGAGAGAGATTACGGACAGGCACATGGATAAAATGGTAGGTCCAGATAAGAAAAGGCAGATTGATAACTTCTTTAAGTGTAATAAAAGCTGATTATTGTTTATATTGCTTCGAATTTTAGACTCGTGTTACGCGATAGGTTAAGCCCTACCAGGCGTATATGAAGGCGGAAAGGGTGAGCCGATTCGCGATTTGGACGTGTATAATCTTTGGATCAATAAGCCTAAAGAACAGAGAAAAGTGCACGGAGACGTTAATTGCGATTTTAGCTGCATTAAAGATGAACAAAACAGAACAGTATGTTTTAGCAATCGCCAGGACATCAAATGTATCGGGCGATGATACAAATGTCTAGAAAAGTAACGTACTAACACCAGGGATAAAGGATAAATATCTTTATCAATCTGCCTATTGCAAGACTGGTGGCAGCGGTCGTATTTGATGAAGGTGCTTATATTAGTACTAAGCATGGTGGTATAGAGGAGATGAAGCATTGCTTGTAAGACCATCTGATGTAAGGTACAGAAGCGCTGAGGAGAGAAATTTCTTCTTGGGTTTGCGTTGACTTATTAATCTTTCAATGATGCTTTCGGGACTGTGGATGACAGTTCTTTAGAAAGAGACACACGACGTCCAAAGCCTAGCACTCATGAGGATATCACTAGAGTACGAGTGAGACAGACGTGAAATTCGGTTAGAGCTTGAGTAAGGACCTTGATAAGAAATTAGAGGCAGACCTGTAATTTGTTCATGAGAGCATGGCCTAGTTAGGAACTGGTGCAAAACAATGCTGCTGTAAGGTTTAACGCCATTTTTCAGCACACGATAGGCTATAAATGGCGGCCAGTATTAGGTTGTGGAGAAAGAAACCGGGAAAATCTCCGGAAAAATATTGATGCACGAGAAGCTACTGGCAAGTTTTCGCACATACCCAAATTGGCCGAATTTGATACTGGAACCCACGCAAACAGGTGATATGGAAGTGATCCGTAACGGAGAGCGCTTTAGAGCACTTGGCCACTAAGGGCCCCATAACAAAGCCTTGTGGGCCGTGATTAAGACGCGGAAAGAGTCAAATGCGTCTGTTAAAGCACTGTGCGTTGATATACATCGACCGCGGACGTATGCGCCTGGTGTCCCATACCGTTATAGCCAGGTAATTGTACCAACATTGTAAGATTATTAAAGTTAGTTAACCCGTAGGTACATGTTCCTCAGCAAGAACATAATGACAGTTTCCCAGTGTTTCTACCTCTAATGTATGCATAAGCACAGCATTTCAGTCCAGTGGACGCATGCAGAATCTTAGCCCGGTTTCAGCTACAGCAAGAACCAAACAAGTTGAATGTTCTGCACTGTATCTTTACATGCGCTGGCCAAATCAGACGAGTCAGACCAAAACATGGCATATAAAAATGAGCAACATCTGATGAAGCTATACCTGTCTGGATTACATGTCCTATTCAATACAACACATCTAAAACTTAAGGATGGTATTGGTGGAGGAAAATAGTTTCCAAGGGTGCTTGCATAACGATTTCGCCTCCTAACTAAACTGAATTGTATCAAGTGGATATGAAAGAGAAAATACAGAGCATGCGAAACACCTCCATATCTTGAAAAGTGTTTCGCTTTTCCTATCCGTCAATACCAAAAGATATGACTGAGGTTTTGGCCGAAGACAATTTTACTACAACATACAGGTGCTTGTAGCTGCTATAGTCCGTTGGAGTCTCTGAAAACCTAAGAACGGTAGCTATGGAGCATGCGCTAGTTCCGCCAAGACATGATCGGAGAGCTGTGATGAAACACGATTATTGAAAAAGTCGTCCACGCAGGACAAGGTATCTAATCGCCACATCAGAGAGGATTTTATACAAATTCGGACTCCACGTCGCTGATTCGAGTCAATTAATTAAAATGTGGCAGTAGACGATATATAAAGAAAAAGTGTTCAGAATAAAAAAAAAGCTGGCAACAAAAAGATGGATGGCCAAGCTACAACCTGTTCCGCGCTGAACTTACGCAGGTGTCAGGATTTATGCAAGAAATTAGATCAAACAGTGGCATTCGGTTGGAGTTCAGTCTGTAGCTAAATTGGCAGCCAGCATCCAATATTGCGATACGAAGCTTTTGACTTGGATTGGATCGACCGCCACACTCATTTCTGAGAAGCCCTGTTTGCAATTTTCAATGCTAAATCGGCCTCCATTTGCCAAAGCTAAGCAATTTATTGGGTCTACAATAGGTACCGTGCTGACCTTTAAGGACAACTTTCACTTAAGGTAATATATATTAAGGACTGGAGAAAATCAACCGTACATTTACTTTGCAATCGCGTATTCCAGATTAGTACAAACGCTCTCGCTTATATTCGAAGTTGCCATAGCTTGCTGCAGGATCAGTAGGGAACTATAAAAACAGACAAAATCGCTAGTTCATTGCGATAAGCATAGACTCTAGAGCAAGCACATAGAAAGATGTGCAGGAAGAAGAAATGGACATGAAATGTGGTTTCACGACATGTGGATATGTGACGAACAAGCTGGCACACTTAAACAGTCACCGGAAGTGGAAACACTTCTTTTGATACCTCAGCACATTCTCAGCCGTTAAATAACAACGAACTGAACGTGTAATTCGAACTCAGGAATCAATAACAGCTATCTGGAGACCGGAGAAGATGAACCAGTCAATACCAGGCGCGATGTAGAATCTTAGAACTATTCTGATACCAAAGAATGTTCCGAAAACCCACGTATCCTGTATTACTAGAAATAAAAACGATGTCACGTATGGAACCAGGAACAGTAATGTCATGAACTGCAATGGAGATCACCCTCTGTACAAAACTAAAGGTTGACTGTTTACGATGAACAAGTTTTACCACTTTGTTATAATCCCCAGGAACAAACCAAAACGGTGGATTTGTTTAGACAGAATTATCCAAGGCATACATAAGTTAATATTTTCAGACGGGGCATGCGCAATGATACGTCTTGACAAAAGTTACTCGTCAGGACCGTGACCTGCCCGAGCAGCAGGAAGAGTGAACAGACCAACTTTTAAAAGCGTCTATTTGCTAAACTAACACTTCATATAAAACCAAAAAAAATAACGTCAAACAAATGTAAACTAAAGCTTCTAACCAGCAGTTTCTCCTACGGGTTAGTTGATTCTGTTACTGTTTTTATGACGTTATTTTTTAATTATTATGCGCGTGATGTTTACCCGATGACGTCTCATCGAGGTCGCACCTTTTCTGCTGCTGTGAATTACATCATTCTATCTACCGAATATTTTATCAAGACTGATTAGATATCTTGATCTAGATCGTGTAAATTTATTGTTATATATCCGTGTGGGGTTGACTTAGTATATTGATATATCTCTTTCCCACTGTTTTACAAATACCGGTAAGACCACGTACAGTATTCTCGCTCAATGTGACAGCTTGAAGGCACCACACTGCACACAAAACTGTGTGTTTCCTCTAACTCCAACATCGCATCGTAAATACGTTTTCGTTTTGACTTCCTCGTCGCACACTTTGTGAATGATACTCGCAGGATTTATTGCAGGGAGTTGCAGACCCTATCATCATCCATTTGCATTGATTCTTTGTTAGAGTCATTGTATACGCACGAGGAAGATGAAGCCAACGTAATAGCGATTGTTAAGAGGAGTTGAAATAATTCAGTGTCGGGAAAACATTGCGAATAGTGAGGACTAGTTCGAGAAATGACTGAATTTTTTGAGATTTCATACAGACGTAAAAGTTTAGAGAGCTTAAAAATTCGGATGTTTCGTCCTCAGCAAGAACCTAAGATAAACAGCGAGAAAGTCTAAATACTATTGAGGTAACTATATTACTAAGTAGTAAAGATTAAGTATATACAGTAGGCTTTCTACCACTCTAGCGGTAAACCATGATAAAAGGAACTAACGGTCTAGAGGTCCATAGAGTATGAACAGTAAAAGGGGAAAGTTCACTAAAAATCTAATTTCGTTAACGCACGCGCCCTTGCACGTCAAAATGTTATTCGAGTTCAAAACAGAAAATCCATTCGGCATTACAGACGTTTCCAATTACTAACATATGAAGACCCTAACTATAATGTCATAATAAATGTCTGGATATGATTATGATTGGGATGGTAGATATTAAAATGTCCAGCTCATCTGTGGCGGAGTAATGGAAACGTTAGAAACTAATGCTTCTGTATTTGTAAATTACCAAAGGATATGTCCCCTAACACAAATACTGATGATTAAACTGGACTACATGCAAACCTAAAATCTATGTTGATATGTAAGACTATGATGGTTTTATAACACTCGAGACTACTCCAAATCTAGCAGGACACGTCTTCAATTTGCAAACAGACTGGCAAGAACGAAGGCTTGTCCGTTACTCCCAATAATCTCTTACTACAAAAGTTAAATGTCGCAGTAAGGTCATGCACAACCCCATATTTAACGATATCCTAAAGTGAACCTCGCACCGTTGAATTTAACGTGGAACCCTATTCGTGTTCTTGTGCGTATATTTGGATATTTTGAACGTAGCTTTAACAATTGTTCCGTCATATCGCTACGATGTCTGCAGTGTGGCAGTTTATAGCCATGTAGAGCACTGGGGCACCATGTCGCTGACATGTCGCATGATGTCCCCCATTTAGTCACATTTATCCTGACATAAGGCTGACATGCTCTAACATCAACCTCTTAATGCTGAGCGTATAGCAAATCAGCTGTTAGTATTATTTTTATAAGCTTCTGGCATGACTAGTTCGAGGTTCGAACTCGCGACCTCGCGCATCCTAAGAGGACTCTCTAACCACTAGGTCTATGCTATATAGATTAGTCTGCTCCTTAGATGTTTATTAATAACTTCTACCAACAAAAGTGACCACCAGTCATTGTCGATATACATTATATACCAGATGTTATATAAATCGGAGATTATAAAACTTTACTATTGAATGAAAATATCGTGCTATAAAAAAAGCCAAGAGAAGGTGAAGCAAAGTTTTATAGAGCTTTGCAGAAAATGAACAGTAGTGCAAACAGCATCGTGATGGCGTACCAGTAACGCCATCTACTTAGTAGCTTGGGTTCAGAGAAGCAAAAAAATTACCTGGAGCGCACTGATAGCTTAGCCTGACGTAACTGGAAATAACCAATCCAGTTCCTATCCACGGAACGTGCAGACTACATGATTGCTTCGCAGAGCACATGCGCCGTGCCACATAGGTGTCATTTTCCCTATAAGAGAGTAGCTGATCCCCTTTACTGTACTTGCAGCACATCATCGGGTTCTGATCACAGTTGCTAACACCGAAAACGCATTTGTCTAGGAATTTGAAAGCATACTGCATTTGGCCAAGAATAATTAGGTTTTCTGCTGGACAAGAAAGTTTGAACTTGGAACATCTGTGGTCAGATCCGTAACAGGCGGTTTCTTGAATCCATCCATCACTGTTGTGGTACAATCCTACAGAAGAAAACATTGAGCAGTCAAGTTACTCTTTTGCAAGAAAATCAGAGTTTATTGTACGCATCACAGTTATGACAGATCAAAAAATATATTAGTCACCGGTTATAACTATGAGCTTAACCTTTCAATTAGATTGTCTCATTGCTGTTATTTTTCTCTTTGATCTTGAAACTTTCGTGCAAATAATTCATCCACCACCACTCTCAAAATAAAAAGTAAAAGTAATTTTGTCTACTAAACTTGACCGTTGAGCTTTTTATCTATGATTCAGATGAACGTTTCTGTACACCGATGAACCTCTTCGTAACAGCGAATGGCAATATATTCATGGAAGCACTTAATGGGGGAGGGGGGGTAGGGTGGTGAACAGACAAACATTTTTGAAGGATCCAAATGGGTTAGTTTTTCTTTCTTTCTCGAACTGAAAATCAGATAATTGCAAATATATTACGAAATTGAACCAACCTGACGTCGCACCCTTTCTGCTTTAACTTATTTAATATAATATCAATAATGCCACTAGCAATCTTAATAATAATAATAATAATAATAATAATAATAATAATAATAATAATAATGAGGACTTAGTATAGCGCCTAATCTTTAGAAATTCTAAGCGCTTTAAAACATCTATAAATTATATAACTACAAAATAATACCATGATATCACTAAACAAAAATTGCTGAAAATGTTTAAGGTTGGAAATATTGTTGGGTGTTTAAGTTTGTTCTTGCAGTCAAAAATGGTGAGTTTTAAGAGCAATCTTGAAGGGGATGATGACGTAAATCAACAGCTGTATGAAATTCATAATCGGTAGCGATGCCTAATTTCGCGTGTGTTCGGTGTGAACTGTAGGCGCCATAGACACGTCATGTTTACTTAGTTACGTTTAGTTTGCGCCTTGGTTACGTCAAATAATTGCGGTGTGAATTTGTAATAGTCATTAAAAAGCATTACCTTCGCTGTCAAATCAATTATGCCACCTAAACGAAAAGCTATTGGTCGATCTACACCTCAAGCATGAAAGATAAAAGCATCACGAGCTTCAGAAACAGACGAGCAACGGAAAGCATGATTGTAAACCGTTTGAGTTCGCACTGCTCAAACCCGATCATCTGAAACAGACGAGCAACGGAAAGCAAGAATGGAAACCGTTTGAGTTCGCACTGCTCAAACCCGATCATCTGAAATAGACGAGTAACCGGAAGCAAGATTGCAAACCGTTCGAGTTCGCATTGTTCAAGCCCGATCATCTGAAACAGACGAGCAACGGGAAGCAAGATTGGAAACCGTTCGAGTTCGCACTCTCAATCCAGACGAACAATGCACGCTGATTTAAATCTTAGTGCATTCCATTACAATGCTAATTATGATAACGGTCTTCATCCAAGTGTGCTTATTGGAAAAATAGATAAATTATGCGTGTATTGCAATGCCCTCAAATTTAAGAATGAAACACCAGGAATGTGCTACGCGGGTGGAAAAGTGAAATTGCCAGAATTACATTCACCACCCGAACCATTATCAACGTTGGTATCAGGTGACACAAGCCAATCGAAACATTTCTTGGCAAACATACGGAAGTACAATTCATGTTTCCAAATGACATCGTTCGGTGCAACAAATATCGCGCGCGAGAAATACATGCCAACATTTAAAGTGCAAGGGCAACAGCTGTATGAAATTTATAATCGGTAGCGATACCTAAAATCGCGTGTTTGGTGTGAACTGTAGGCGCCTTAGATACGTCACGTGATCGAACACGGTCTGGATTGGCTGAAACTATGACGTAAATCAACAGCTGTATGAAATTCATAATAGGTAGCGATACCTAAAACGCCTTCGGTAAGGTAACCACTTATTGTCGGCTCGATAAATACCACTAAATAATCTGAGATACTTTCCAAAAACCAGTCAAATAGTCTATTAAAACGCAAACTTTCTTTGAGTGGCATTGCAACGCATGCCAGGATTAAAACACAAACACTTTCTTTCTTTGAGTGGCATTGCAACGCATGCCGGGTACTTGCTAGTCTGATTATAATAGTGGAATCAATTTTTATAGTCCCAAGGGGATATTGGAAAGGTAATTCACCCAATAATAAACCCGTTTCCGTAGCAAATGTTACACGCGCCACTGTAGCAGATTGGTTATCAAGGCAAGCAATATGGCAGATTTATCTACCACCGCCTAAAAACGAATCGAATACGCACATTTTTATATTATTGTTCCCGATAAAGTTCATAAAGCTGATATTCTGTTTTTACCTCATGGTACTGTCAAAAGACGGACATACAAATATGCGTTAACCGTCGCTAAAGTTGCAAGTAGATACAAAGAAGCAGAACCATTATCGAAGAAATAATCATTGCAAACATTACCATTGGTAAAACCCATATACACAATTTCTCCACTATCATTAAAGTCTCCTTTAAACTTAAAAAATATAATATTATATAAGAAACTCAAATTCAATATCTAACGCTTTTTTCTCTATAACAAAATCATGTGGCATGATAATTTAATGATAATTTTTTGTCGGTTAAAAATTTATTTATCCGTTTTTCTGGTAGCCATGATGGACCGGCGGAACTTCAGACCATCCAAGAACATGTCTGATCGAACTTTTATATATATCTACGACGTAATCGGGAGAATTTATCTCTATCGTGGATGTTAATGTTGGTTCGTAAACTGTTATTGCTATGTTTTTTATTCGTTCCCTGTTATAGATTTTATTATACGCGTGAATTCATTGTTTATTTCTTCAATCTTATAACTCCCCGTTAGAATAGAAACAACTTTCCAATCGGAGGTTCCATCTGGTTTAATTTTATTTGCAAATACAAATGAATTACTCGCGTATAATTTACCAAATGATTTTGATCTGATATTTGGCCAACTCAAAATTGTTCGAGTGCAATCTCATTTACTGGAAGTGCAGTTGGCAAGTTAATACTAAATGCAGATTTGTTTGAGCTTACTGATAGCATTGTTGTTTGACGGTGTTGTGTTACAATTTGTTGCAGTAGTTCCACCGACAACATTATTTTCTTTTATCATTTAAATCAGCGTTGTTAGTCCTTTATTATATTGTTGTCATTGCTTCGTTGTAAATTTTAATCATATCATTAAATTCAATATCCGATATTTTTCCATCATTGTGGCTAGTTGATATTAACGAGGATAATTTAGAAAATGCTGGCGTTGCTGTCTGTAATTTTTACTGTATAATCGTGTAATTTTGTATACGCGCACGTGCATATATATATTTTTTTTGGGGGGGGGTAATTATAATAAAAATATAAGCAGCTACTGTTGCCGTTGAAACACAATGTTACAACCACCAGCGGCGACATTGTTATCGCATATACTATAAGACCGGTTTCAGCAACAACCGAGGACACCGAAACGATCATGTCAATGACGACTATACATCTGTATATTTTTTTGTTTTAGCGTGTACAAATCAACTGTGGTCTTTAGTTTGGTCTGCCATTCACGTGCTTGATTGTATCGATATTTTTGGACGTCCATTATTATTTTACTGTATGTTTTACAGTGTTATCTCGCTATATTGCTGATCCCGATGATACCGTATACAAATTATTGATCATCATTTTATGATGGATTTTAATCAGACCAATTTTTTTTAACAATATCAGAAATTCCACCAATAACATTATTTAGATCTTTATTAATTTTTTCAATATTTGATCGGATATCGTTAAGTTTCCTATCAATGACCCGTTGATTTCCAAAGAAATCACTAATACATTTATTAATAAATACATTTAAAATCAAGAAACGTTTGTACATGATTAGTATTATCAGTTCTAAATATTGTTATTGATGAATTAATCGTTGTTAATGAATCTGTTAATGGGATATTTCTTTGTAACAGCGTCGCTGGTGGTCCAAGATCAGTAATTTCGTTATTAGACATATTGAGAGGACCTGTCATTGTATCACTAGAGTTAAGAACACGACATAGTAACACCGGGTTTAATTTTTCCACTATTATCTAATACAGCCACGGCATTTTCAGTTACTCCACTAATTCTGACAATGATATCTTGCAATGAAAGATTGCTAGTTTTTAATTTTCCTTGTTTATCTTGAAATATCAATTCGTCTGGATCTACATTTGCAAGATTTAATAAGTCTGATATTTCATCGGAAACAATCACGTGATATTCCGACGATTTTTTATATACAAGATCGTCCATATACGTATTGCTAGTATATAAATGTACTGTTTTGTGGGGAGGAAGGGAGATTTTGAAATAGCACAGTACATTTAATTACATCACGGCCGCATTTGCGTCGGTAACGTTGAATACCAGATCGGAATTTGTGTTCCGCCGACATGTTAGGAATTCAATCGGTGGAGTTAATCCGTACGAATAAAAAAAAACTATTCCACTTGACCCAGTGAGTTCCTGAACCAAAATAATCAAAATTATTAATTCCTGTTTCAACGGATTTTGGTTGTTTTGGTAATCGATCACGCATAAAAACTGCTCTATTTTCTTTTAAATATTTAGTTGTTTAGCAGGATCGAGTAAATCAAAATTTGACATTAGACCTATATACGTTCCTGGATGTCTGATACCTCTTTCTAAATAAATCCCCGGTAACCTTAGACCATTTCCCCTGTTTATATTCTCTTCCTGTTGCTTTCTTTAGTGCCATTCCTGCACCTGTTCCGACAGCCCTGAGATCCGCAGCTTTTACAACTGCAGGATCGGCCGTGGCAATCCATGCTTGTATAGCCGCAAGAAGCGGAAATATACCACCTGTTTTAACCATATCTTTGATGGAGCTCAGAGAAAGATGAAATTGAACTCTAGTTTTCGATTCCAAAGCTTTATCAAAGTGATTAAGTTGATTATTGGTCAACGATAACCTGTTTGGACCGCCACCAATTTGCTCTTTTTTAATGATATTTTTGTTCCGCATTTATTCGCAAGTTTTGATTGCATTTTTGCACACAAAAAAATTACTTGACCGGGTATTAATAACGTTAACATGACTGTATGACAATTTTATATTTAATGATTAATTGTAGCTATGTGATTAGTTACATATTTTCTACGGATGCGTCAACCCTTCTCATGCGTCCATCAATACCTTTAAATTACATTGCTTTTTTTCCTAAGTTTAAAAGCAATTGCTCTAATCCACCAGTTACCGGAGTTAATAAATGTATATCGACCACGGATTGCTTTAATACATCTAAATGTTCCAATGAAAAGTAATAGATCGGATATAATGTTGTGAAATCCCGACGATATATCTACAAACCAGTATTTACGTTTGGATTACGTCCAATAAATGTCATCAAACGATGATATACACGTGCTACATGATTGTGTTCAAAATCTAACGACACTACTTCGGAAGGTTCTTGATGTCCGTTTATTTTTAATGAACTCCAGAAACTCCAAGTGTGTCAAATGCCATTGGATTTCTTTCCTGTGAATTTATTCTTGTTCTGTTCTGAAGTGCGTCGAAAATGTATCGTGGTGCAAAACATTCAAGTTGTGATGCTATATGCCATGTAAATTACCCATCAGCGTTACCTTGAGCACTGTATGTGGTCATCGTTAACCATGATAACAATGATTTACCATCTTGATTGATAAAAGAAAGTAATTTTTTTTTCTTCGGTGATAGATGGAGTCATCGCTGGCATCCACAGGGATAGTTTTGTTAGTATTACTTTACCAGCATCAACTGTGTTTGGTCGCCATATTACATCATTGTCGGTGGCTTTTCTGACAAACACCACGGTGTGTTTAGCACCAAATATAACTTTTGTAACATTTCTACAAAATCCCAAAACGAGATAATGGAATTGCGCATGAAAACACTTTATCAGTATTTAACATTGCTCTGCGTGCTGCAAATCCCAAGTTGAAATTTTCATTCATCGATGCATCCCCAGCTGCGTTCATTGTTACATTTCTTTTTTTCTGGTTGATCAACAGTGTCTTTTGAAAATATCATTGATAGACCAGCTGATCTTGTGTAATCATCACTATATTCTCAAACCTAATATCGTCGTAGCAACGTTAACATATTCGAGACATGATTAAATATCTTTTCCATCAAAAGAATATGTAGCACGGCTAAATGACACCATCATACCATTATTAACAAAAGCAACTCTATCACCAATTCTATATGCTGTATATTATGTCTTTACTAGTCTACCTTCGACTTCGATAAATGCCTCAGCAGGCAAGACAAATCTACTTGTATCATGAACCTGTAATTCAACTCGTCCAAGTTCATCTGGTTGTCGTGCGTCACAAGAATTCAACTGCTAATCGCGTACAGTTTCATCTTTGAAAACTGGTGCGTCCATGTCAAACGATGAATCGGATATACGTTTAACCATTTTATTATAACTTGTTATCGTCTAACATGAAGACCACTTCCTCCTATTAAAATTTGCATCTATATTTTGTTCTGATTTACCAACTAGTTTTGCTAGTTTTTCTTTTTCCACTCCATCAACCAACTCTGCTACTTTTATTTATTGGCAGCGTTATTTACTACTTTGCTGACATTTGCAGGCATAACATCGGTACTTGGTAATTTTACTCATTGTGATTATCGTTGTATTAATCTTGGTAATCTATCTTTGATTGCCGAAAATATTTTACTGGCAACATTACCAATTACAGCGAGAGCTTTGTCACTAATAAAAGTAATAGCCTTCAATTCCTAGTTTTGCAGTTCGTATCGCTTTTGGGGCTATTCGTCTAAATAAACCTTGAATAGTATCACCAAGTCCATCTCCTTATATTGCTTTGTATACTGGTAATCGTGAATTTACTGCTCTAACCATGATTGGTCCACGTTGAGCATTATCTATAATCATTTTTAAAAACATTTATAACCATTTATCTAATCGCTGTAATAATCATCGGTTATATCATCGACGAGTTTCCCGGTAAATATTACGGTCCATGATACCGCCAGTAAATAGTCGCTGACAAATATTAAATGTCTTTGATAATTTCCTGAGAATTATTTCCAGCACGTTTTCCTCCACTCAGAATTTCTAATCTATCTACGTCGGCAAGAACGTTGTTCGGACCAGTAAGGTCACTTTTATCTCTGTTTACTTCATTGATGGTATTATATAATTTTCTCCCTTTGGAATCAAAATTACAAAGGGAGAAAATTATACAATACCATCAAGGAAGTAAATAGAAATAGAAAACCACCTAGTTGCACAGGCTATGAACAAACAATCAGTCGAATTCTCTTAGGAAAAACGAAACTGGCAAACAGCTTTGGAAAATACATAGGACCCTTCCCATATAACCATAAATTGCTAGAAATTGTTTGATTTGTTTGATTAGGATTTTTTAACGTAGCTTTAACAATTTTTCAGTCATATCGCTACGATGTCTGCAGTGAGTCAGTTTATAGTGATGTCTAGCACTGAGACATCATGCCGCAGACATGTAGCATGATGTCTCACCCAGTCACATTATCCTGACACCAGGCCGACCAGTCCTAACACTAACCTCTTAATGCTGAGCGTCAAGCGAGGCAGCTGTTAGTACCATTTTTGTAAGTCTTTGGTATGACTCGGCCGGGGATCGAACCGACGACCTCCCGCTTCCGGGGCGGACGCTCTAACCACTAGGCCACCGGAGCGGTGCTAGAAATTGTAACACCCCAGAAGATGTACACCACATCCTCAATGATTGTAGAATAACCAAGAAGGAAAGGGACAAAATCAGATCTGAACAACAAATCATAGCCACCCCATATACATACCCCATAAATAATTCAACAAATAGCAACCCCCAAACATTCAAAAATATAATTTAAATTTTAAAAACAACAGGGCTACTAGAAAAAAATTAGAAAATAGGAAATTAAAGAACGTAATAGGGAAACAACAACAAAAACTAAGGATTAAACCTAGTACTAGGTCAAAAAAAATAATCCTCAAAATTTAAAGGAAGCACCACCATGAATGAGCAGGTAGATCTCAACCGTCCGTGGAACCCACATACACTACGGTGATAATCCAGACTTGTACATTGAGCAACCAAACCGGAAATTAAAGATGCGAGTAACCCTATAAACAAAATAGGGAGACCAAAAGGATTACATAAAGACTAGTATTAGAGTATTCCCGGTTGCGGCAACCAAAAAGAAAGCCTATTTAAGGAATGGAAGCACCACCAGGAACGAGCAGGTAGATCTTAACAGTCTTTGGAACCCACATATACATCGGTGGGCATGAGATCACCGAGACTCATACACTGAGCAGCCAAACCGAAAAATATAGACGAGAGTAACCCTAGAAAAAAAAGCTAGGGAACCTGGTCAAATTACTCAAAGCCCTTTGAGTAATCAAATCATTCCGGGAATAATAACAAGTCAACAAAGTAGATGAAAGATAAAGTAATAGGGGATGTACAAATCATAAGGAACAGATAATGAAGTTAATTAGGGAATAAAAAAGACCATGTAAAAGGCAGAAAAATAAACAAACAAAAAACAACAAATAGGTTTAAAAAAACAGCCCATAAAATAAGTATAGGAACATACCCTCACTCCTCTTACCTTCTCTAACTTTCCTCTCAATACAGCCTCATTGACAGCAAATAATAATGACCAATACGTATCAAATTCCAAAGTCAGAAGGCCACAAATTAAATACAAGTTGATGGTCTGAGACCAGGCTATCATAAAATTCTTTCCCGATATTATGGTCCCTTTTTAGACAGTATAAGGTAGTCTAAAAGTCCAAGACTATCAGGCCCCGCAGGACAAGGCTGCAATTCAATTTTATCTAACTTTCGGCATACGGACCCCCAACTCTACACTATCAGCGCCGGGGTGTATGGGGCTGTATACTCTATTAACTCAATACAGCACAGAGTTCATCCAATTTAGGGGGAAGGGTGGGTGGGAGAGTTTGGATAAAGGGACATCACCGCTGGACCAAAACCGGAAAACAACAGGAGAGAAACAACTTCAAAATAACCCAGGATAAAGGAAACTGATGGCTGGTCTGAGGGAACAACCATATGATGGGACACCACGAGAGCAAGATCCGTTACGGATCACTGCCATCTCACCTGTGTCTACGTGGGTTTGAGTCTAAGATTCGGCTAATGTAGTTATGTGAGAAAGCTTGATAGTAGCTTCTCGTGGGTCGGTGGTTCTTTCCGGGGGTTTCCCCGGATTCTTCATCCACCAATAATACTGACCGCCATGTATAGCCTATCGTGTGCTGAAAAATGGCGTTAAACCCTACAACAACAACGACCAATATTCTATTATATTCTTGCCGACTTGAATTGTTTCGCTTATATGATCATATTTACCTTTGCTAAACAAAGAATCAATTCTAGAAAGTTTGTTTGGGTTGCTGTTCTACGGCACAGCAAACCAAAAAGTTTATCTAATACCGAAAAGAATCAGACTTAAGTGTATTGCCCACGGACACGTGATGGTATCCGTTCGTAGGTTCCGATCGGACGATTCGACCATGTTCTCTTTTAACTGCGAATCAAACACGCAAACCATTGATCTACCGAGGCTCTCGTTTCCATTAGAAACCACACACGACATACCCGGACCACATCTTCATGAAAATGTATTTATCAAAAAGCCAAAGAGAAGGCACAACATTTTAGTATGCAGACCTGATAGTCACTTGAAATAATTTCTTTACAATTTTATGTTATTAAAGTAATAAATAACTCGAAATTTCACTCTGGGAAGATGTATAGTTGAAAATATCAATACAATTCTTCAGCAAAAACGGAAATACATTTTTTTCTATTATAATAATAATGAATGGATTGTTTAACTATTCTTGACCCATAACGTAGTACATGTCCCAGACGTGTGGTTTCAAAGTAAAGTTTTAAACATTTCTCCCAGCCGATAATTAGTTAAAATTGAAAAATAAATTGTGTTCCCTTTGCAAAAATTCTGAAAAGTTCTAGCTCATCTTTTATATTACTTTTGAATGGTTTATATAATGAATAGAGAGAATCTGCTGTAAGTTTTTTCAAAGAAAAAAATTACAACCAGGAATATCAGATAAAGGAAATCGAATGATACGCTTAAACGTATTTAAATTACCGCTTAAATTATATATTTAAAATTGTTGATTTCATTATTTATGACTAAAATACGACTCGTTTAAAGAAAACGACCAGAATTTACTTTGTCAGGAAAATTTGCATACATAGACTGTATACGTGACATTTCTATTGCAATCTGCATCTAGAAAATACAAAGTTTCTTTGCTTTAGACTGAATATCAACTTGTTATTTACCACTTTATCGACACTATGTATAAATACATTTGTATGTATGAATCTTATTTGAATATATCACTACAATTGCACGGCCTCTATTATACAATTCTGATATTAATACATGTAGACTTTATAAAGAGATAATTTTATTTTGCCATCTTAATATAAGCATGGTAGCGTTAAAAAAAAGATAAGTATCCAGATGTTAGTTATATCTATATGCGGATATAGTACAATGTATAATGTTGCCTGTGGAACAGAGGTTGTGTTGAACCTTTCTATCAAGGGTGAAATCATGGCTATCCGAATGAAGGCGGCACCTCCTTTCCCAATATTTATCAAATTTTAATAAATCGGCCAACACTTGCTTAATTTTCTCTCCAAAGTCATGAATTTTATATGATCTGTTGAGATTTTGTTTAAATTAACCATTTTTTATTGCAGCTGGTGCAAGGTTTATATCACTGGAAAATTATAGTACAAACCGGCAGTTTTGTAAATATCTGGTAGTGAGGAATGCCCACCCTTGTATTTTATTGCTACAGGCTGGACCACCCCCTCGAGAAAAACAAGTAGTTTTCCGCCTATTATTCAGGCTTTAATGGTGGCGGAGACCAACGGCACATGTCACTATTTGCGCTGAAGTTTACAGCCTTTTGCTCTCGCGGCCTATCGAGCTGCCCACTTCAGCATATGCGTCACCAATTTAAAAAAAAATCAGTAACAGATGGATACAGTGTTCTGTTATGACAGGGATTTATGCTAAAAAAGCGATTACTCTGAAGAACTTAATGCCATCAGTCAAAAGGAGATAATTTACTAACCATCGGCATACAAATCAATAAATGTACAAATAAAATTATTGATTGCCAACGATAGCCCAAGCCGAAAACTCTAGCTTACATAATGCCATGCACTGTTGGTCTCCGCTACCAGTGACGTCAGAAAATACCCGCTCTCATAATCATTGAGGGATAACAGTGACGTCACTAGAGGGGTGCGGATCGCACCAGGTGACACCATCAGAGGGGGTGACACCAAAATTACTTTACTAAGGAATATGCATGGTCTGTTACGGAAGGGGGTCCACGGGGGTGACACCAGGAGTTACCGCATTGGGTGACACCATCACTAGTGACGCCGCTGAGCGATACTCTTGATTTCCGTTATAATAAGCCCCGTATCGTTGGCACGGTTACACGTTGATAATTATATTTTTATATAAAAAATGGTAGATTCAAAAAGTTAATATTGAACTTTATAACTCGCCGCGGAAGCGGTCGGTCGTAGGTTCGATCACCGGCCGAGTTGTACCAAAGACTTACAAAAATGGTACTAACAGATGCCTCTCGCTTGGCGTTCAGCATTAAGAGGTTAGTGTTAGGACTGGTCGGCCTGGTGTCAGGATAATGTGACTGGGTGGGATATCATGCTAGATGTCTGCAGCATGATGCCCCAGAGTTAGAATCACTATAAACTGCCTCACTGCAGACATCGTAGCGATATGACTGCAAAATTGTTAAAGCTACGTTAAAAATCCTAATCAAACAAACAAACAAAGAACTTAATAACTCAAATATAGTGGAATTAATCGCAAGATCATATAGTCAAATCGGAATCGGTCCACATTCAATGTCGACATATATTGAAGGGCCAGTTAGACACGACTGTAAACTTGATTCATGATTTTAAAAAATTCTCAAAGTACCTTTCACCCACACTCACACGTGTGCGTTCTCAAAAGAGGTGCGATTTAAAGGTTAAGAAGCTAACTTACATTTAACATATCCACACATAAAAGCAGCTTTCACGAAAACCTTACATTACGTCAATAATAAGAAATCCCCCAAACCATGGCCGACATTAGATAGCCGATGCACCTAGTACTTCTTGTACTTTGATTTATTATTAAAACTAAATAAATAAATATTGTGCATTCAAAATGTAACCATGACACCCAGTTTGACACAGAATGAACCTATAGTGAGCTTTAAAAAAAATCAATACTGTTTGTTGCACTCACTCACCTTTCAATGATACGCCACATTCCTTTCATTCTTTGTAATTAATGCTATAACTTTCAAGAACATTTTTCCAGCTCAAATACAACATTTCGAATAATTTCAGAATAGACTTTAGGAAACGGGGTTATACGAGAGATGCGAGGACTTTATGTACACGCGTCTAACTACCATTTATGTTTGCATATTGCTCACAAATGCAATACAATCATAAAATTATATATAACGTACCTAAAACTGCAGCAATAAATGTAAGTACCCCACCAAATACGACATACTTCATCATGACATTCGTCTGTGTCCCTTTCTGCTGTAAATCTGTACTATGTACAGTGGCACGCACGTGCATTGACTTTCAATATATTCATACTCCTTGCTGCACGTGCATACAATGTTAATGCCACGCATTGGTGGAAAGGTATATCCTTGACAGCCAGCCGTTTTGCTAGGTTCTTCGTTGACATGTATTGGTTTGATAATAGCCTATACAACCAGAACTGGAATGTAAACACAATGACAACGGTAGGACCCATTACTGAAAAGGACATAAATGCAGTTCTAGAAAAATGTGTTCTGAATATTCACCAAATATTCGCAATATATTCTTTTGATCACGATCTACTTAATGTTAAATCCCCAATACCATCGTTTAACATACATTTAACCATTCTTCGAATCTAAAGTTTGTAAGGATGGAAACAATTTGTTATAAAAGCTATCTGATATAACCGTTTTAACAAATATAATCAAGATATTAAGTTTGAAAAACGTTCAAATTTCAGTTTATATTTAAGAGGTTCCACTTCTTAACTAAGTCAACGAAGTCACTTGTTGTTCCGTTCTTTTTGGGGAGTGCTCCAAAAATGAATCGACAAATTCCGTTAGTGACTTTTCTAACAACATTTGCACATGGCGCACACATTGATTCAAGAGGGAAAGCAAGTCCGCTTTTTGCGGGTTTGGGAAGAAAAACCGTGCATTAGATAAAAATAAGACTCGGATGAATATTAGTGATCAACTGTTGCGCTGGAATACTTTGAAGCGCAACCATGATCTGAGGAGAATCCGACACAGAGTTTACGGTGTTTCGTATTCAATGTTGACATCATCAACTTTTGTGTACCAATTTTCGACTGAAATCGGTCGAACCACGGATGCCGCCGATCAATATCAGATTAATAAGTGCACGTGAATATAGCTGGATTTCTCTGTTCGAGAGAGAAATTATTTGGCTGATAATATGATGAAACGTGGATGTTATCTGGTTTTAATGGCATCCAACTATGTTTAGGACCAATATCTGTAAAGATTCTCGCTATTCAGATGATATGCATTTATGACTTTTAGCACGTAACGATGCAACTGGATCTTTTATGATATCAATGATATTTAAACCAGGCTTACAGTATTTCTTTTCTTTTTTCCTCCTTGAGTTTAATGTAAACATGCTTTGGAATTACGTTTAACACACTGAATATCTTGTAAGGTGTTTTGATATTAATTTTCTTATTTCAGTGGATCATGAAGGTCTTTTTAGATCAATAGTATTTGGAAATTTGTGTAACTTGCCAACTTGATGGGGCAATGGGAGTTGGCGGTGATTATGGTAGGGTTGTTTCTCAGCAAGTGAGACATATTTCCCGAATAATTTACACAAATTAATCCTTTATCGAAGTATTTTTTTAGTAAGAGGGAAAATGCATAACTGTATTATAATATTATATCGTTCTATAGGTTTTACTCGTTTTTAGGACTAATAATATCCCGGTAAGTTGAAGATTGTAGACTGTACTTCCCTGGTTAAGATAACATTCGTTTGATTGTAATTAGTATGTCTGATGCATCGGACATTTACTAATTGTCATTCATGCATCGGACATTTACTAATTGTCATTCATGCATCAGACATTTACTGTCATTCATGCATCGGAGATTTACTAAGTGTCATTTATGCATCAGACATTTACTGTCATTCATGCATCGGACATTTACTAATTGTCATTGATGCATCGGACATTTACTAATTGTCATTCATGCATCAAACATTTACTAATTGTCATTCATGCATCGGACATTTACTAATTGTCATTCATGCATCGGAGATTTACTAAGTGTCATTTATGCATCGGACATTTACTAATTGTCATTCATGCATCGAACATTTACTAATTGTCATTTATGCATCGGACATTTACTAATTGTCATTCATGCATCGGACATTTACTAATTGTCATTCATGCATCGAACATTTGCTAATGCCCTTCATGCATCGGTCATTTGCGAATTGTCTTTTGTGCATCGGTCATTTGTTAATTGGCCTTCATGCATTGGATTTTTACTAATCAGTCTTCATGCATAGGACATTTACTAATTGGCTTTCATTCCAATTCCAATAAAGCAGGAGCGTAGAGAAATTGACAATGAGGAAGATTGAAGGAAAAAATGATTAGAGAATAAATTAAATTTATTGTGTGAGAGAGAGAGAGAGAGAGAGAGAGAGAGAGAGAGAGAGAGAGAGACAGACAGACAGACAGACAGACAGGTGAAGTTGGGGTTTAATGGGGTGATGATCATTGTTGGTGAACTAAAGTTTAATCTTTACCACCTTTAATTCTTAAAGTTCCATATGAGTATTAGTACAAATGTTTATTGTTTTCTATTGTTATTCAGTTAATGCAATACATCTAAACAAAAAGTTAACTAAATCAGTTTTAACTTGCAAACAATAACGGATTTTAGTTCACTTTTACTTGCAACAAAACGATACGAGCAGTAATCGAGAGCATGCTGTTTGTATCAACAGAGAAAATAATTATTCGAATTATTGAATCAGGAACGGAAAGATGTCTTGGTAGTAATTTTTATTACCTAAAAGAAAGTGTGTGTGTGTGTGTGTGTGTGTGTGTGTGTGTGTGTGTGTGTGTGTTAAAGAATAACAGTTTTTTATATAAATAATAAAGGTGAGATAGAACATGCTTTCCAATACCGCATAGCCAGATGCAAAGCTCTGAACCCCCAGTCAGCGGTGCCGACAGTTAAATTGATGAATATACAAATTTAAATTTTAAATAACAACAATTTAATATAACTCAAACAGTAATCTCTCAAATACAATTCAGCTAATATCATATCACTCCACCAAGTGACGGCCTAGTTCATCCTTTGAATTAGTGTGTGAAATTTTCCCTTCTCTCCTGAGTTATACTCATCTGTTAGTTTCTTCTCTTTTCCTTTCTTGTCTCCCTCCGTTATCCCTTCAACTTCATGATACATCTACAAGTATACACAACTAGGCGAATTCCTATACTAATGTTGCACACGGCAACATTATACAAAGTGTATAATTTAATTCTACATTTGCAACTCTATATCAAATGAATACATGCATGAGGTTACTATGAATTAACCCAATAACGAATTACAATATTAATGATACACATCACATTGCTCTTATCTCAAAATACGCATGTATATCAAACACTACGAATGAATCAAACTACAATGGTGATTTTATATATATTCAAATATATAGATATACTGCAATAATTAAAGTACACTTACTTTGCAGTAATATTTCACAACAATCGAGCAAATAATAACTGACCTGTTCGAAGTTATATTATTATTTCCAGAATAATTCCGCCATTACGAATGGTCTCTGAGTAGTTTTATTTGCTTTGTCCGTCTCGCAAAATAATTGTAACCCTACTAAGGTTATGATTCTCAAATGATACATTTAAATTTAAGATTCTAATATCTGGCACGCCTAACTCAATTCCGATTGGAGGTTGGTTCCTAATGATCAGACATCGCCCCTCCCAACCATCTGTCAAGGATGTTTACGATACAATTTGACGATGCCTTGTTCCATCAAGAAATCGCCACTTACCTTTGAACAAGGTTACGTAATTGACCTGGGCAAAAATAAACCGCGAGCCTTGAGTTTATAGCTATGTCAATTAACTCGCCGGACACCTCAGACATTTTGCCGGCGATAAATTATAGCCTCAGGGTTTAACATACATATGCTAACATCTGGTTTCTTATATACCGTGACAAAGTGATGGTTTTATAATGCATGGCCGAATATTTTCTTTTCGCAGATCATATGGAGAGGCCCATCTACCCTAACTTTGGTTACCTCATTGAGGTGTGTATACTATATTTTGTGTGAAATTGTATTTGTTCTGATTAGTGTATTTTCTTTTTTACATTTAATTTTTTAAAAAAATTTAAATATTATAAATTCTTTATTTATATATTAATGAATCTGTTGATTTCTTCTATGCATTTATTATGTCCTAGCAATATTTCTTCCATCATTTCTTGGTACTCTTTCTGTATTTTAAGCTTTCTTTTCTTTACTTCTTTTTTTTTTCTTTTCCATTGAAAGATTTTTTTTTGCACTCATATTTAGTAACAATGTTTCGTCTAATTCATTCTCTCCCGTTGATTTTGCGATTTCTAGTTTATTTGCTTGCTACTGTTGAACTCGTTTATCTTTTTGTATTATTGGCAATTGTTTTGTTCCTGCATGCTGCTGTTTAGATTTGGGATTTAGTTGCTGTTGCCTATTTGACACTTTCTGATGATCATCTGTTTTGTGTTGCCTTACATTTTCTGTCTGCTCTTTTATTTTGTTCGTGTCTTTCTTTTGGAATTCTTGTTGTTTCGTCGGTTCTACTTGTTGGTTTCTTTTCCCTACGTTTTGTGTGTTAACTTGATATTTCTTCGTCTGCTGTTGTGTTACTTTTGTCTTAGTTTTATGTTGCTGAGGCTGATTTATTTGTTGTTTCTCTGTTTGCTCCTGGGTGGGGTTTTTTCTTTGGAGGGAGGAGATGATACTTGGTATTTTCCCCTGACTTTGATTCATATGTTCCTTATTCGTTCCTTGGTTTATATGTTGTGGAGCTTTTTGTTTCTGTTGTTTGTTACTCTCGTCCAACATTTCTTCACTTGATGTTTGATTATCTCGATTGTTAGGGCGTGTATGACCAGTCTTCTCACATCTATTACATTTCCTATGGTGAATACACCCTTTGTACCAGGTTTTCGTTAAACATCCGTGTAGACAGAAGGCTCTTTTGATTTCTTGTAGTCTGGGGTTTTTTTTTCTTCTTGTATTTCCAGGATTCTGATTCTTCTGTAAATTGCGGTCTGTGGTATGTATCAAGCCTAGCTTTCCAAGCTTTAATTTCAAGTTTCTTTTCGAAACTCCCCACTGTAGCTTCAAGTGGTATTTCTAGTGGAATGTCTGATAGGTGTATTTTTCCCGTAAGCTTTTTAATTTTCCCGAGGATTGGTGTTGGCTCTCGTACTATTACTTTTTGTCCTAGTATTAGCCCGTATGATATTATTGGCCTATTCCCTCTTGGCCGTAGAATGTATCCCTTATATCCATTTGTTATTGGAGTATGTCTGGTTGATAAATTCCGGGCTTATTACTTTTAAAGCTATTATCACAGTTGATGTTCCGAGTATTCTTTGTCTTGGTGTTGATGACATGTCTAATTCTTGTGTACCTTCTTTATCCAAGCATTACATGTAAGATCCCTCTTCATTGTCTATTCTGCGTAGCTTGAAAAACATTTCTAGATCTCGAATTTGCTTCTGTTGTTTCGCCATTTTTCTTGCTCCCCTTTCTCTGTCCGTGCTAGTTGCTAGTTGAATTCAGCTCACTTTGCTCGATATGATTCAGTTTCTTCTTGCTTATATATTTTAGCTGCATTGATTAAACACATTACTGTTGTAACATCAATGTTCAGGTTTAATCCTTTGTTTCTATATTTCTGTTATAGAAATAAATTAATACATTTCTTAGTTATCGCTATTTTATCACCTTTGCTCCCGCCTGCTTGTTTAGGTGGCATTATACTTATAATTCTTTTCTATTTTTTTATTCATTCTTTGCCGCTCTGACAGCTCTCTGCCAGGGCAATCTTTGCACTCATATTTATAGACTCCTATTCACGTCACATGACCTTAGTCAGCCAATTAATGTTTGCTCTTCTCAGGACTAGCCATAACGGTAACCAAGTCAACTGTTCAAACTGCATGAAAAATACCTCTGAACACACAATTTAGACAGAATTAAGTTGTCCTCTCAATGTCCATGGTGTGCCATTTTTACTCTTGATCTCATTTATATATTCATACCCATGGTTACGTAGAAGTGAACGAAACGGACAATTAAATTTCAATGAGAATCGAGTGAGAGTACAGCTTATTGTTCATCCAATGAATCGTAATACGGTTAGAAATAAAATTAAAAAAACAGGGCCAGGAATATTATCAGCTATGTGTTTTATATTATATCATGGTGAAGCCAAAACTTGAACACAGTTTTCGAGCAGCACTGATATTTGTTTTAAAAAATGACAAAACATAATATTTTATCTTAATTTATTATTGTAAATCGAGTTAGCTAGTCATCCGAGTTAAGGTTATTCAATTTTCATCGTTTGAAAATTAATGGTTTAAAGGGGTTGGTTTATATACTATACTGACCTTCAATGTTGAACAAAAGTACCTTCACAATTCATCAAGTTTTGTCGAAAACTACAAAACAATTATAAAACAACAACAACAAAAAGGACCACCATCGACAGTGACCTGAAGGTAAACATGGACAAGTGTAAAATATGCCCTGTCCACATCGGTGGGGGATGCTAACCAGGAATTTTAATTTAGAGTCTTACATAAAATGTAAATATGGGTAAGGAATTAAGTTTTGTACTAAGGTCAGACCTATGCAGAAAAAAATCAATATGTATGCAAATTATATTACAGAATATGCTATATAATTTGCATTCTTAACTTTTGTTAGAAAGTGCAACAATGTGTTTCATTGATCACACATTTTCTTAGCATCTGATTTTCCTTGCTGGTAACAAGAAGAGTTCCAGCAGGTTGCACATGGTGTTGCTGTTGTTTCCTTGTTAACTTTTGTTCACAAGAAGGGTTCTAGCAGGTTGCAAATGGTGTTGCTGTTGTAGGGTTTAACGCCATTTTTCAGCACAAGATAGGTTATGCTTGGCGGTCAGTATCAGTGGTGGAGGAAGAACCCGGTAAAACCCCAGAAAGGATTACCGACCAACGAGAAGCTACTGGGAATCTTCCTTACATACACATACTGGCTGAACCTGAGACTCGAACCCACACGAGGTAGATGCGAGATGGTAATGTCTTGTAAGGGTGAGCGTTTAAGACCACTCAGGGCCCCTGCACATTGCGTGAATATTTGTGAAGAACGGAGATATATTATGCAAGGTATGAGGTAACACATTATTTCTTAGCAAGATGGTTATTAAATAATAAAAAATAGGTCACAATAACCTACTTTTTGTGTAAATTATTATTACATGATGCTATAGAACCCAGAAAGGCATCGACTTTGACGAAAATAGGATGTGTGGTTTAACAAGACTTTTGGAACTTTTTTTTTCAAACTGTCACGGAATGGCTAAATTTGTAATATAGGTGCAGTGCTGATACAAAATTGATTAAATGCGCAAGAAATATTCAGATTTGATGACGTCATGGAATTGCACTATAGAACACATTAACCCTTGGAGGTTTTTGCTGTTTCACATGAAATGCGTTTTGTGGACTATTTCTAAATCCATCCTAATACATGGACTTCCAAGCAATTTTCCATTAGCCTAATGCCTAGCTGTGTTAAAAACGATGTTTTCCATTAGTTATTTAGCTTGCGCAAGAGCAGAATGTTTACAGTTGGACCTTTTTTGCATAACGGACCAAACATTTTCGTATGGAGACCACTCTTTATTAAAAATGTCCACCTTATCCTACCTTTTTTTTGCACAGGTTCACCTGTCTAGTATGCAGTTCAGACCGGTCTGCCTTAGATCTGAGGTCAAAAAGTCTAAAATCAGGACACAAAATCGGATTCAGACCGCGGGCGAATTTTGGGTGGAAAAAAGGGTCTAAAAATTAGGCTTTTCCCTCTGTATTTGGAGTGCAACTAAAACGTCCAGATTATTTGATATCATTGTAGAGCTAAATCATAATACCACCAACTTTAGTGTATTATATATGTCTTTAGTGTATTATATATGACTTTAGTGTATTATATATGACTTTAGTGTATTATATATGACCTTGATGCTACAGAGCTTGGCAGTAGGCTACTCCCTCCCGCCCCGTAAACACGGCGCCAAGGGTTAATTTGTCGAGATATCAGTTTAACTGAATATCATCCTATTTTATCCTGTAACGAAATTATATATTTAAGCAGTATTATCGGGCGTTTCGCGTGAACCGTTTTGTTGCTTCTCATTAGTGTTTTATGACTTAGTTTTTTTTTCCTGTAGTATTTCACATATCAGGCATGTATTCGTATAATATATATTGCACCGTTTTTTCACATGTTCTATTTTAAAAACTTTGTCAAAATGGAAGAAAAGGTTTTCATGCTGCCCGCTAATATTTTTTTCTAGTGTTCTTCAAATGTTTGTGATGGAGTTGTCTTCTTTGATACAAACAAATTATTTTTGGTTCATCGTCGCTAAAAGACGCTGTCTACCGGTAGGAAAACGTTCCCCTAATTAAGGAGTTTTTTCTGCTTATTTCCATCTGTTTAAATGATCCAGCACATCCTTTACGATGTAACGAGAACACGCATGTTTTTTACATTTCGAGCGTTCATACTTAAAATTTTTTAATACTTTGTGGTGGTTGTATAGATCTCACTTTTTCGTAAAACATGCCCCATATAGTGTCCCTTCAGATATTTTAGTTAGTAAAAAAAATATTGATCACTACGAGTTGACAGCTATCTGAATATCTATAATCTGTTTTCGTACTTGTTTGCATCAAACGGAGTGACGTCTATTGAACTGAGGAGTGTTATATGCATTAGTTATCTGATGAGTGTTATATGCATTAGTTATCTGATGAGTGTTATATGCATTAGTTATCTGATGAGTGTTATATGCATTAGTTATCTGATGAGTGTTATATGCATAGTTATCTGATGAGTGTTATATGCATTAGTTATCTGATGAGTGTTATATGCATTAGTTATCTGATGATTGTTATATGCATTAGTTATCTGATGAGTGTTATATACATTAGTTGCCGTTGGCATAGCTTCAATACATTTTTATTTTGACTGAAATATTTCCTCATTATGGCACGTAACGTTCTGTTAAACCTCATATTTTTAATTTTTGTTCTTGTCCAAGTAAGTTGAAAATAATTCATTTTTAAAAAATACATTTGTTTTTCTGTATTGTTTTGCGCTTTTTTGTCTACAAATCATTAGCTTGTTTTGTTGTAAAATTCCATTTCCGTAATCAGTCTGCACCTTTTCAGCTTTTTAGTCTCCAATCAAGCATGTTGAATCCCTTGCATGCTATTCTAAACACAGGGCCTTGACACCACTGTTATCATTTGTAAATAAATAGTACATAAAACGTCATAGAGTATACTATATTTTACATCAATGTTATGGTTGAAATATGCTAAATCTAGTTTACGTTACAAAATATACATGCATGCAGGAACTTCGAAACATTTTTGCTCCAAGTCACCTGACGTAATTTTCTCTCGCGCCATTGCCAATAGCAAAAGTTTTAAACCGGATGTATTGATTGAAAGAAAGCTTTAACAAGTTAACATTGATATGGTAGTCACCGACATAAGGTGTCACCTGTATGTTACTATGCACACAAAAAAAAACAGGATGAAATTAAAGCATTTTATGTAATACTGTTACGGCTATTGGATTTAAATTATTTATTTTTAATTGTTAAATCCAAATTTGTCATTTAGGGTTTAATATTCATTAATTGGGAGATTTTTCTGGAAAATTCAGCCTGACCTAGACTCTAGCTGTAAACAGGTTGACCTTGGCTTGTTGACCTAATTCCTGACCCTGCTTTAGACATTGTCAACAAGCTTCTAAAACTATTGGTTAATTTCAAGGACAACTTTTTATTTTTAGTTCTTGGGGGTATGAAATATCTAGATCTTCTTTGAGTACGTGATTTAGTGAAGGTAGACTCTTCCTGACCTATCAATTTCTAGAAAATCACGTGATCCCTTGTTTACATATTAAAAACGGGTATTTAAATCAGTGTACTGGAACAGAGATTCAGTAGAATCAGGGCTTTTATAAAGTTAATAGTTGTGTTTTTATGTTTGAGTGTTAATTTTAATTACCTTGTTCTGGACATTGTGTCAATTCATTTCGTCATAGCAAGAGGAATTATTTGGAAAAGAACCTGTATTCAGAGTATCATTTGGATGATTATAAAACAAGAAAAGCATCACGTGACATCGTCAGCCATTTTGGATTACATCGTCGTCAAGATTCGAACCTGGAACTATTAGAACATTTATTTATCAGGACTCTTGCAATTCCATTAGTGGATTATTTTTGTAAATTCTATATTGGATTTCAAACAACAGAACTGTCTAAAATAGAGACAAATGTTTATTTAATTTCACACTCGTACACACAAAGTTGCATTTGACTGAAATATTCGACATAAATATATCGGTAACAAGTAAAATGCGCGATTTTCAGCTAAAATGTTGTATGTACTAGATTCGGTACACATCGTATTATACATAAATGAAACATTAAATATATTCATGAAATATTAAATTTACATAATATCCATAGTCAAAGTAGATCCAGCTGTCAAAGAATGTTTTTCATTTACAACGAATGCAAACTAGACATATATATGAAAATGATAATTCTCATTAAAGTTGCAAAATGCTTTAATATTCTCTTAATTGTAACGATAAGTAAAACATTGACATACCAACAAAACTAAGTACATGATGCTCACATCGAAAAGGAACAAACAAAACAAAAACAAAAACTTCAACGTACAATTTGACCACAAACCGACGGCAAGGTTAAAGGTCGAGTACACTAAATCGAGTACACCGTGTGCATTAAAGTATTTATTGACTTAGTTTATAAGTTGACGCATTAACACATGCGATCCCATGCAAAACTAATCTACTTTAATGGCTGATTCGTTGTCAGTCAGTCAAACAGTACTTTGGTTTTGCATAGCAGTGTATATATGTAATTACAAAACCAGCACACAAATCTTGACAATTAAGACATTTAACCACGCCATCGATTTTCAGTCAATAATAACTAACAAAACGTTCGTGAATAACAACAACTAACCAAAGTGCACACCTACACGTCATACATTGTCTCATTTTCGTACGGATTTTATTTTTTGCTCCACTTGCCATCAGTAGTCTTCCGCAAATATAGGTCATTCGAGAAAATTCTATAAGATTCGACAAATATCGAAGAAATGTATGATATCCGAAAGAGAACAGTTCAAAAAAAAATATCGTTAAATATAAAGCGTGAAGTTTTGCACCCTTAAAATAGTCCGATATATATACGCTAAACAAAAGACTGGTACAGAGAAGCAAATCTGATTTTAATTCTTGCATGGATATTTTAACTATACAATTGTCGTGAAATTTATTAGTTGAGTCCCTGTACAATGTAAGTTTTGTAACAAATGGTCTCGTCTAATACAAGTGCATGCTACAAATAAGTACTTGAAAAGCAAAAATACGTGTCCTTTTGTTAGCTTTGACAAGCAGTAGAAAGTCAGTTGAATTTTATTAACCGAAGAGAAAAGCTGTCAACAATCTCAGGGTGATGATTCTATTTTTAACAACGTCGTGAAAGGTTAACATTGTGTTACTAAAAACATTTACATTTTGGATTGTCCCATTAAATAGTTTTAATGGACTAAAGTATTTGTTAATAATTTAACTAGATATTTAGTACATTTTAGGAAGCATGAGAAGCAAATAAGGACATCATGTCATATACATCATGGCCTTTTATGACAGACTTGTATAAAACAATGATTAATCAGGAGATACGTTTGAAGTTGAAGACAGACTTGTCTAAAACAATAATTAATCTAGAGATACGTTTGAAGTTGAAGACAGACTTGTGTAAATAAATAATTGATCTAGAGATACGTTTGAAGTTGAAAACAGACTTGTGTAAAACAATAATTAATCTAGAGATACGTTTGAAGTTGAAGATAGACTTGTGTAAAACAATAATTAATCTAGAGATACGTTTGAAGTTGAAGACAGACTTGTGTAAAACAATGATTAATCTAGAGATACGTTTGAAGTTGAATCATTCAAACAGACTACGACTAGCCAGTTTTCAGGTAACCATGCTCTATTTCTTCCGTCTTTGTGACATTAAAACTAATATTCATCTCGACTAGGCAATGAATCAATACTTTCTAAAACGATCAACGCTGTGAAACCAAACAACGAAGTATACTGTAAACTAGTTAAAAGTCAGACTTCAATCGTGTACCTACTCTAGTCGCTGCAAACGAGTTAAGAATCAGGCTTCAATCAAGGACCTACTCTAGTCGCTGTAAACGAGCTAAGAACCTGGCTTCAATCGTGTACCTACTCTAGTAGCTGTAAACGAGTTAACAATCAGGCTTCAATCATGTACCTACTGTATCGCTGTAAACGAGCTAACAATCAGGCTTCAATCATGTACCTACTCTATCGCTGTAAACGAGCTAACAATCAGGCTTCAATCATGTACCTACTCTATCGCTGTAAACGAGCTAACAAACAGGCTTCAATCATGTACCTACTCTATCGCTGTAAACGAGCTAACAATCAGGCTTCAATCATGTACCTACTCTATCGCTGTAAACGAGCTAACAATCAGGCTTCAATCATGTACCTACTCTATCGCTGTAAACGAGCTAACAATCAGGCTTCAATCATGTACCTACTCTATCGCTGTAAACGAGCTAACAATCAGGCTTCAATCATGTACCTACTCTATCGCTGTAAACGAGCTAACAATCAGGCTTCAATCATGTACCTACTCTATCGCTGTAAACGAGCTAACAATCAGGCTTCAATCATGTACCTACTCTATCGCTGTAAACGAGCTAACAATCAGGCTTCAATCATGTACCTACTCTATCGCTGTAAACGAGCTAACAATCAGGCTTGAATAATGTACCTACTCTATCGCTGTAAACGAGTTAACAATCAGGCTTCAATCACGGACCTAATCTAGTCGCTGAAAAGAACATTGAAGTGAAGTATCAGATCAGTCATGTACCTACTGCAGTTGCTGGGAATTACGTTATAGTTGAATTAGGAATCAGAAAACAGCCCTAAAACTTCTCGTTTTGCTAACAAAAGTACGCAGCAGTGGAGTTAAAAATCGAATACGGTCATGTAAGAGGTTTTTTTTGACAAGTTGTGAATGTTTGTTGCTTGTTTGAACGAGTCCGTAAATCAAATTATGAGCAATAGACCAAACAATTGTTGATTAAACCTGCAAATATCGGAGACCTATTCTGCCACTGAACAAAGAAAATACACTATGGGTAGGATTATCTCCCAAAATAAATTAATCTTACGATGCAAGTCTCCTTCATTTCCAATCACATTTTGGATCAGCGTAAACGAGCAGAGACTACCATATCACTCGATGTAATTGGACAGTCAACAGAACTGTATATGTATTAGGTTTTTATAAACAAAAGGCCCGGTCGTCCAGGTACCCATCTGACTCTGCTAGTGTCAAAGGACATTTTATGACTCACCAATGTTGCAAAAAGGTTTTGGAACACGGACGAACCATCCATCCGCGCACCACTATGGAAAGTATCCACCTACCCTATGACGTATTATTAATCCACCGTCGTGATAGACTTCATCCACAGATCCATCTAAGTTTGGCTCAGTCGTCCCACTGTGAAAGATTTGCTGACAAATAGAGGATCTGAGCGTCATCAAGCGGTTGGAAGTGCATTTTTCCAGTATATGAACAACATACCAAACAAAAATGAATTAAAATGGCATTTAATAACTGTATTATTATACTTGGAAAGTGCGTAATGAGGTACATGGGAATTACTTTGAATGGCTGCACTGGCACTCTTATAACGAGCAAAGAACTTTACTTTGCATTATACTACTATTCAGAACTACTGAATTCCCCTCGTACATGCTTCTTCAACGCCATCAAGGGATATGTAAAAATAAACTTGATATGAATACTTTCAGCTCCGCAGATACAATTATCGCACTCATGTACATTGTACAACCAGGCTTTTTCAAAAGTTATATTTACAGTTGCTGACCGTTTAGAACTTTGTTATGGACTCCCTAACCCTTTTTATTCTTGCATAAAGTCTATCACTTGATGACCCGGAGTTCGAAGATTTGTTATCTCCCCCTCTGTTGTCATGGAAATCTACAGCTTCGTAGATTTCGTACGGACCTCGACATTCAGTGTCCTGAGAACATGTAGTAGACCTAACAGTTCCAGTCACTTGCAAATCTTGGCATATACTGATTATATTCCTACCAGCAGATACTTCTCCGAAAGAAGAAATTGGAGGATTTTTCTTCTGTTCACCATCAAAGGGATAGAAAAGCGGTCTTTTGAATCGAATGGGACCATTTTTGTCCCGTTTTCTGGAAGAGAACAAGAACACATGCAGCAATTTAACAAACGTTTGGCTTGAATGCATATATGGCCTGATTCACTCTCAACACGATCATGCTTTAAACACTTGTATGTCTTAACCCCTAATATATTAATCCCTATGTAACACAATTATGATAATTTTGAATATTGAGAGATTGGATTTAGATTACCAGGCATTTACAAAACGTATACGAGTAATGTATGGTATATCGATTTTGGAAGTAGTTGTGCTAAAATAAGAGTAATAAACTTTAAATAAAGTCACAAGAATATGCCATGAAAACGTCACAAACGTTTGGAAATATTTGCGTGGTATCTGCGAGTTTCGTATACAATCTTTATACCATGTTCAATTATCAGCTGAATTTATGTTTGTGTAACCTATTAAAGTTCTATTTTTGTGCACCTTTGTCTTATTCACTCACAGCCTTCTACAAACCACTATTGTTCCCATTACACACGAACAGCGCCGGTGCAAGGCATTTTGGTGCCTTAGGCGAGATCAGATATCTGGCGCCCCCTTCCATTCACGTCCTCCCCTACCAGCCCATCATGAAATAAATCCTTAGCCCAGCGCCCTAGGCGAGTGCCTAGTTCGCCTAGCGGAAGCGCTGGCCCTGCACACGAAACCGTCAAGTTGGCATCTTTCACCATTTCAAACCCCGTGCAATAATCTGCTATGTCAGAATCGTATTTCTTTTATTCAAGTTGTGTATATAAATATCTCGATATCTCATCCTTAAGCCTAAATTACCATAGTTACCTAGTGTAAATGAAAACTGCAATCACTGCAACCACTAGTAGAAAGGCAACGACTCCTCCGATGATTGCAAGAACATAACTGTTGCCCTCTGCAAAGAAAACAAGAAAACAGAAATTATATTTATTACAGTTGCAACTTGTTTGGTTAGAATACTCGAGATCCTTTGAATGGTTTGTTAGTTATGACCGGATCTAATTCATTAAATGAGAAACAGCAACCTCCTCCACTAGAACTATTACTATTGAACTAATTCACATGGACTCTTGTCTTTCAAGGTGTCGATGTTTCTCTGCTTATCATTGATTCTTTTTTTCTGTTATTTCTATGTTAACCCATCTAAACGAATGAAAACGTCACCTGGACATCGACAATTTGGTATTTTCCTTCATATAACTAGACACCTCCCAGACCGCTACTTCAATCGTGGATATTTAATTGTTATCAAGATCTTAGTAAGTTTGGTAGTATGGGTATGTTTTCCTAAGCATGGATTAGTAATGCCTTTACAAGTAGTGGATGCTTGAAAATTTTATACAAAATCGACCATAGAGAACAACGGAGGCTATTAATTTTGTTTTCAAGTAACAAATCAACAGTAGTATTTATCGAACCTTCGCACATGAGAGAGAGAGAGAGAGAGAGAGAGAGAGAGAGAGAGAGAGAGAGAGAGAGAGAGAGAGAGAGAGAGAGAGAGAGAGAGAGCATTACGTGGCTTATCTTTCTTTGACGTCTCTGTTGTCAAGTCTTTGTTTGACGCTGTAGTAGATCGATGCTCTGTTGTCTTTGGGTCATTGACATTTGGATCAGAGCTGCTATTATTTTTATCTGAAAACCTAGTACTGTGATCAATGTCCGGCGTTTTCGATTTATTTGGTATGTATCCTAATAAATGTGTAACCTTAATCGGCGAAAAAAGTGGGATTTTTCTTGTAGTTAGTCCTGGCGGGGTATTTCCTTGTGAAGTAGACCACGAGATGGTGTTAGGATGAGACTTGGTATAGATGCCTTCTGAAGAAATCGATGTATCATTGACCTGTTTCAAAGTTACACTGAAGTGTCTTGAAGTAAAAGTTTTGCGTTCTGGCTTATCAGAGGCTTTGTGTACATTTGTGTCCATAAGGAATGTATAAAATGTGTTAACGGAATCTTGTGAAATTTTGTAATTTGTTGTTTGGAATGAGATTGTTTTGTCAACATTGTCTTTTGCCGTGTTGATTGCAAAATTTGGGCCCTCTGTTTTATGCACCCCATATAACAGACTAAACGACCTTGAAGTATTTGTTGACCACGTAGTACGTTGTAAGCTCGGCGCAATTTTTGGAGTAGCCGATGAACCAGATTTGCCATTTTTTGGAGTTGGTTCTCCTATTATGGATGTACAAGTCGACTGGAGCTCGGAATTATCCACATTGCATGCTAACAAAATGTCAGAATTTGTATCTTGTGCTACAAATAAAAAATAAAGATACACAAAACTCTTTCTCTTTGGTTCAATTGATCGGGAACGGTGAAAATATTTCTTGATGAATTATACATGGAAAAATTTAAAGAAGAATAATCTGAATTGTACAAGTTAGAAAATTTGGACGCTCTGTCTTTTTTTAGATTGCAAGTAAGTCAGATAACGAAATAGTCTTGACAAGAAATTAATAAGTAGTGATTAATTATTTCGAACGGCACATACGGGAGATCGATCCCATACAAGATTAGTACCCAACCCAAGTTCAGTGATGTAGGCTTCATTGCCTTTTTCAGAGTACTACCAACAGAAGAAAACAGAAAACAAATAGATAAATCACTGTTGATAACAACCCGGTAGCGACACCAGTTGTTTGTGGCAGCTTTCGCAAATCAATACTTGTGGTATAGACATTTGTACCGTTTGAGGAGTTCAAATAACATCATACACCTTGGTAGATTACTGAAATTTTACTATTAGTAACCTTGGTAAAAGGGCAAGACAACCCCACGGAATAAACGTAATATTACCTGACGCAGACAATAGGACAAACTCTGGTATATCAAAACGACTGGCTAGGAACTGATTCCTAAGACTCACGGTACTCGTGTATGAAGCACTGTTAAATGCATCATATCCGATTGATGGATATGTACCAGTCGAGCTGTTGGCACTGCATGTGATTGTTTTGTTCGCTACATGAAGCGTGGTTCTAGAACAACCTTGATGAAAGTTATTAGCAGGCTGCAGCATTCGTATGTCCGATATAGAGTGCAAAATTCTGAAAGACAACGAAATAATTTGATAATGTCGAAGAAGAGATATTCTGCAAGCGTCAGTTCTTTTTTCCCAAAAGAAACGTAAAACCTTTTTAATCGAAGTTTTAAACTGAACATTCTAAATTACTAATACTCTAGTACAACATACTAACCCTTTCGAATATGAAAATGCTAAAATAAGAAACCAATTTGTTTCCCGTGAAACGTTTCTGCAATAATACGTACCATATCATAATCTTTGAGAAAACTCTTACAATCTCGCAAATCCAACGCTCCAATGCTAAAATGTTAGAATTTATCTGCCCACATAGTGAAAGTTAAAGTGATCTCGCAAAACAACAAAAAAAAAATCCCCAAGCATAACAAACAAGGATATGTGTGTATCTTTTAAACAGCCGTTATGGTATTAATAGGCTTGGGTTTTTGAATAAGACGGCAACAAGCCGAGTACAGTCATAGTAATCCAATTACTACAGACGAAAGCCTCAAAATATGTTGAACAGAGCTGAAATGGTTACTTCCAATGAATGTTCAACTGGACCTTTGACATATCTATAAAAAAAAAATATTATTTAAAAACAAATTGATATCGAAATATTGTTTCACTGTTTTAAAATTCCATGTAAAAAATGTTCTAACGTGTTTTCATGGATGTGAAATTGCAATGTTCAATGTAACACTTTCGTTGTCAAATTCTTCATTTTTGCAGCAAGTAGTTCTTGTACATTGCCAAGCTCTTCAGTTTCAAAATTTCTTGCATCTAGTCCAAAATTCCATAGCATCTAAAGGATGTAATCAATTCAGAAAAACCCACTTGAACGTTCAAAGTTTGGGGTTTTCGTTATCTAGTTAAAGCTATGGGCAAATACAACAAATGACAAAAATGAAATTGGTTTTGATTGAATACATCAGATCAAAGCAATGGATACATCGATACATAATAGATGTTTTGAGTCAGTCCAATTGTGAAAATACGAACTAAGTATAATATCCAGCAATAAAACTCATCGTTACTTTAAAGCTTGACAACCGTAGAATGTTTAGAACCCGACCAGTTTTTGTGATGTCCATTGTGCTTTTCACGGGTATTGGTCAGTTTGGGAATGGGGATTTTAAATATACCTAAATGGGAAGGGCAACAAAAAATATTTCAGCTTTGTAGTACCTTTTCTCACTTAAATGGGAGTGATGAATGACGGTGTCGATATTGAGGCTGAGAACATTCCTAATAGATTTCAGATTTTAAAAATTTTACGCAAAATACATTCGTATATTAAAATAGCGGAAAATATGTGGGTCATAGTGCAAACATTAAAGGCAATTGTTAGAGGACAACCCATCATAACCAAAGCTTCAATATTCCTACTAGTTCATTGTTGAACCACTTACAGGACGGATGCCATGTATAAATAATCTCGTGTCATATATTCAAATTACTGAGTCCTCAGACTGACTGAGGTCAATGAGATAGATTTTATTTCAGACGTGCCTTTGTGTGTGTGCGTGCTCAAATCGCATGCGAGATAAAGCTTTTGTTCATGCCAGAGAAATTTGATGTTAGTCAAAGGTTTGGTCTGGCACCAAAATACAAGAGATTATGAATCTGTAGCCAGTAAATTGATTTAATTAAGACGACCTTAAAGATCTCAGAAGTTATTAGCCAGTGGTGAATATTCCTTGAATTAATTATTTATTACGGATACATAGACCCTACTTTTGTTATTTGGGTTGTGATTGCAGTCATGGATTCTACGAAATTAAAATCCTGCCTAAAATGCACAATTTGTGTTCAATATTCTTTTCACGCCAAGGTATTCTGTGCTTGAATTTGTTTTTTTTTTTTCTTCGTTAGGAGGACTTGCAAGGGTTGTATGTTTTGATTTCTATTAGTACTGGTCAGTTAATAACAATCACTAAAAGATGACATGATCACACTGACAAATATTTGAGTGATCACATGGCAATAAAATGTACTCTTTTGAGGCAGACAAACTTTTTTTTAAAATTACCCTTAAATCTTTCAAGGATATGATATTTAGAGCTTTATTATATGTGGTTACCAAGAGTTTAGTTACTCAGGACCACTACTAGAATAATGAAATGTTCCAGTTCGTTGGTAAATATACTAGGCTAATACTAGCGGGCGGATGACATTTGCACGCTCTGGAATTACACATTTAATCATTAATCTTTTGTCTACATTGTTAAAAACATAACTTACTAAAGTGTTGATTTCTCCATTACTAGGAATTGTAATGTACTGTTGTTGTGGTCGATGTTGCTTACTATTTTTACCTGGAATTGCAGTCGGATGATATGACCTTGCAAGTGCAATTAATAGATAATCTCTCGAAGTGGGACGATTTTACGTAGACATTTCCGTCAAACATCAGATAAAAGTATTTTCCTATGTGTATGCCTTTGGAACACATGTCGACAATTTTCTTGCCTATAATAATAATAATAATAATAATAATAATAATAATAATAATAATAATAATCGGAAATTCAATGATAAGCAGATGGCAAAGTAGTGTTGAAGCAATATCCAATCCATCAACCATGATTTAAGTAGTTAAAAGATAACATCTTGCCCAAGATTTATTTTAAACAAATTCATAGAGGTTAAGTGTTTTCTGCTCTCAAAGAATATCACGCGTTTCGTCATATTATAAATAAAATAATACATCACTTTTCCAGTGGCGTAGCGAGAGTGTTCGGCGCCCGGTGCAAGATTCATATTTTTCGCATAACCCTTTATATTCACACATTTGTTTATGAATACTATAAAAGTATGAATTAGCCATTTGGCTTTTTGGTGAAGATATTTTACAACCTTCTGAAAACAATCCACATGTAAGCAACCGGGGTAAAGTCCAGATATATAATATGCAGTTGCGCCGGCGGTCTTTCTGCGTTGCATATAAAGTGATTACTTTAGATATTTGAAATTGATGTGTTGGACAGGTATGGATTTAAATTGGATTAATCGGCAAATATATTTAACTTTCTTCTCAAATGGAACGTTGGTTTTGGATCGGTAATCATACACCCTTCTTACTAAATACACACCCTACTTCCAGTCAAATTTCAAAGCGAACATCACAGACAAACATTCATTTTACATAGAAAGTTCAATAATTGATAGTACTTTCAAACACTCGATTTTTGTTGGTTTTCGTTTAATACAATAAATTATTGATGTATTGAACTTAAAGGTGGTAAATTATGGCCATGTAGTTAAGAAAACGAAGATTCAATCTCCAGTCTAGATTTTTTTAAACATTTGAATATATTTTCTCAAGGAAATGCTAAGCAATATTGTCTTTTTTAATTCTTTTTCTTTTCTACTGGAACAGTCTAAACAAAAATGTAAATAATCATTCACTTCGCCATGCGCGTCTCCGTAATGAAAAAGTATCAACAACATTATATCATCGTCAGTCTCTTGACTTAGTGTGGTCGTTGAGGCATTCTGCTGCTGAACATCTGACCAGTTCCCTCTACTTGTCTTGATTATGTACCAATACCTGTGTTTCCGCAAAAACTTTCCTGGTCCATTCTGTGATGTTGTCAGTCCACTTGTTTTTCCTACCCTTCCTTCTGACACCCTGGACGCTGCTTTTAGTACTTTTGTAGATAGACTGTTGGCTTAGTGACATGGCCATACCATTTCAGCTTTCTTTTTGACGGTGGTGAAGAGGTCGTCATATTGGCCTACCTTGCGCATAATGATGTTACGCCCTACTTCATTTGTAATGTGGTCCATGTAAGAGATGACAAGGATCGTTCTGTAGCATCTCATTTCAAGTGCATATAGTCTTCGTTGTAATTCTGCTGTCAGGGTCCAGACCTCACATGAATACAAAAAGATTGAGATGACTAGCTTTTCAGTAGTCAGATTTTAGTTTTCAGACAGATATTCTTGTCTCTCCAGATGGGTCTTAGCTTTGAAATAATTACCGTTGCTGGTGCTGCTCGTGACAAATTTCTGCTCTTGATCCCTCTTCCGTGATTATGGAACCAAGATATTTGAATTGGCCCACTGTTTCCAGTTTCCTGTCCTCTGACTTTAATCTTGGTTGAGATTTTTTTGCCACTATTTGTCATCAACTTCGTCTTCTGAACGCCTATCTCCATGTCAAATCTGGAAGATGTTTCATCCCGGTTCTTCACTAAGATGGCAAGCTTGTCTTCATTGCCTGCCAGCCCATCAATGTCATCTGCAAAGCAGAGGATAGTGATGTTACGCACTCTAATGCGGACTCTGCCACAGCGGTTTTCCAGGGCTTCGCTTATGATGCGCTCTAAGTAGATGTTGAAAAGCGTGAGTGAAAGGAGACAGCCTTGTAGTACTCCAACTGTTGTGTGGAACCAGTCCCACAGAGAACCTTGAGCAATTACTGCACTGTTAGCCGTGGCGTACAGCTGCTTGGTGGTATTGTTCAACATTTGACCCATGTTGAACCTCTTTATTGTGGACAACAATACCTCATACCACGCTCTGTCAAAGGCTTCTTTAAATACATGTTTATGAACACGTGATAGATGTCTTGTTGATGCTGCGAGTACTTTTCACACAGAACCCTGAGATTTAATAGGTGTTCTGTTGTGCGTCTTCCACTCCGGAACACTGCCTGTTCTTCAGCGATTATTTCTTCTGCTTGTGGTTTCAGTACGTTCAAGATGATCTTCAACATCATACAAATATTATAACAATATGTATTCTTTTAAAATTTGCAAGGAGCAAGGAATTTTTGTTTATTTTGCGTTCGAACGTTTTGGCTAGCAATAGGTATAGCATGAAAGTAGATTTCATTGTGTCCCGCAAGATAATGATAGCAGTTTGCCGTTATATTCCGTGCTGTGATTGATGTACATTCGCACTGTAAGTAGTAACATAATTTTCATCTCCAATTTTAAGTTAAATACTACACATAAAATTAAAAACACCCCCCCCCCCCAAAAAAAAAGTATATAAACATTGTTTGATTTTAAACTGAGGTCTCTTATGTGAAAAATGGCCATATTAACCACTGGAATACGCAAGCTTCATTCCATATCTGCGACATTTCTTGGTTATAATATTAACGTCTTTTAAAGAGTAGTGGGGAAAATATTTATCGTATTTCACTCCAGTAATATATCAAAATTACTTCTCAAAAATTCTTTTAATTTACGTCCTTGTATACAACAAGAAATTAGTATTCAATTCGTTAATATCGTTTAAAATAAACATCGAGGAAGATCCTTAAGTTATCATACTGCGCTCTTTTTACGAGATTTGTAAAACCATTTTCCATATCTTTCACACGAGATAAAAGATGTATAATATCTATTACTAACTTCAACCAGAGCAAAAGCGTAACTTTCGCATATACTCCGCGTCATGTCAGCGAACATTTCATGGCCTGCTGAATTTAAGTCATGTCAGTAAGCATTTCATGATCTGTTGAATTTAAGTCATGTCATTAAACATTTCATGGCCTGTTGAATTTAAATCGTGTCAGCGAGCATTTCATGGCCTGTTGAATTTAAATCATGTCAGTGAGTATTTCATGGCCTGTTTAAATTAAGTCGTTTCAGTGAATATTTCATGGGCTGTTAAATTTAAGTCATATCAGCGAGCGTTTTATGGCCTGTTGAATTTAAATGTCAGTAAGTTTTTAATGGCCTGTTTAATTTGTCATTTCAGTGAATATTTCATGGCCTGTTAAATTTAAGTCATATCAGTGAATATTTCATGGCCTGTTGAATTTAAATCATGTCAGTAAGCATTTCACAGCCTGTTGAATTTAAGTCGTGTCAGCGAGCATTTCATGGCCTGTTAAATTTAAGTCATGTCATTGAACATTTCATGGCCTGTTGAATTTAAGTCGTGTCAGTGAGCATTTCATGGCCTGTTGAATTTAAATCATGTCAGTGAGTATTTCATGGCCTGTTTAATTTAAGTCGTTTCAGTGAATATTTCATGGCCTGAGCAGCAGAGGAGGCGAACAGACCGAAAATATTTCAGACAAACTGAAACTATTTCAAACAAACAAAAACTATTTCAGCAAAATCTTAAAAGATTTCAAACTGAAACCAATTCAGGCAGACAAAAAAAAAAGAGAGAAATGGTTTCGCTTTGTCACGCTACAGAGACAATGTCTCCAGAGACAAAGTCTCCAGACAGACCCGGCGCCGATTGCGCTGCGGAGACAAATTGAAAATCCTTTAGGATTTCACAAACAGACTAATTTGCAAAACCTCTCCTTGTAAATCAATCAAATTATTGGACTGGTCGGTGAGTTTAAAATTAATTCTCGTTAATGAATCATTATGACATCGCATATAGACAGGATTAGTTGGATCTTCAATTATTCAAAATCCTGGAGGAGCTGTTGGTGCAAATGAGTATAAAATATATCCAGCTGGGTTTGATTTGATCTTTCGAAATTCATTTGGTAACTTCCTTCGATAGCATCACATACTAGATTTATTGCAATCACCGAGGATATATTGACGTTTTGAGGAGCAATATGCCTACCACCGCCGTCTGGGTCATTATTATGTTTGAGGATAGTTGTTTGTGGTTGTGCTTTTTTCTTCCATGCGTCGTGAATCTTTTTGAAACCATCATCGATGGTATCATTGAGAGATTTTTTCATCTCTGTGACGTTATATCCTGGTAATTTAAAATTTAATAACTCTTCTTTTGTTAAATTATATGCGGATAGAAATTTTTGTTTTTCTTCGATGTCAATAGATTCATCAATAGATTTTATAAAAAAAAGAATTATATTCTTTCATATCTTTTATAAAATAGTTTATTTATTTTATAATTTCAATGATTTCATCAGGTGAACCTGTTACATAAAAAAGATATTTTTTAAAACTTTGCCGTAGTATATTAATATCAGATTCGAAATATTTATTTAATGTTTTAAAAACCTCATTAATATCTCTAACAGAACCGTGTGTTGGCTTATTTTACCATCGTGTTCAAAATCAAAACCCCACCCAGAGAAACCCTTATTATGGAAGACAAAATATTTTTCTTTATTCTTGTTATATCTCCTACAAGACTTAAAACTACATCTCCATCACCTTTAATCTCATCTGTGGTAAAATCAGATTTTTTTAGGTTTTTGTGGTGGAGTTTTTTCAGGCCATCCTAGTATTGTTCTTATAGAACTCTGATAGATATCTACGACATACCCGGGTGAGTTTATCTCAATCACGGATGATAACGTCGGCTCGTGAACTGTAATAGCGATTTTTGATTCTTTTCCAGTAATGGATTTTATTATACGCTGAAATTCGTTATTGATTTGTTCCATTTGGTAAGACCCAGATGGTATGGAAACAACGTTCCAGTCTGGAATCCCGTCTTGTTTATTCTTATTCGCAAACACCAGGGAATTATTCGGTTGTTGACCACCAAGTGATTTTGATCTAATGTTAGGCCAACTGTGATATACTCGTAATTTTGCTAGTGCTATCTCCTTTACTGGAATCGCAGAAGGGAAATTCACACTGAATTCAGGATTGGTTGAGGTTATTGAGATCATGCTGGTTTTCACCGGGGTGGTATTTTCCGCTATTGAAGTAGTTCTTGCGATGTTGCCATTGTTATTATATTCGTGTTGTTTTTCTAATTTTGACATCGCGGAATCATAAACACGTACCATCGCTGAAAACTCACTATCTGATATTAATGTGTCATCGAGGGAGGACGATATCATCGAGGATAATTGCGAGTATTCGGTTGACACAACATGGCTCTTAACTACGTAATCCTGCAGTTTGCTCTGGCTACATGATGATATTTTTGTTATGATTGAAATTATTCCAGCGATTGTTGTCGCCGCGGATATACAAATTGGAACAGCTATCGGGGCAACCACTGTCACCGAGGAGAGTATAATACCAGCTCTGGTGATTACACCTGATACCGAGTACACGGTAACGTCAACTGCGGTAATTCTTCGTCGGCATTTTTTAAATTTTTTTTTTGGTACTCCTCAGTGAGTGTTTTGAGTTTAGTTTGAAATTCTCTGACCTGATCATAGCGATAGTGCTGTGACGTTGCCAATGATGACATTTTATTTATTGCAATAGATTTCAAATTGCTAGCAATAAAAACGCTGGTGTTTTCAATTAAGCTGTTTACTTAAATCCGCTACGAATTCCATATACCATGTTATTGAAACCCTAGCCAAATTATTATCAGTGGATATTATTGTGAATTGTTCAATTGTTTCCTTGTCGATGATCGTTGATATCATATTGTTGACCCCAGATGAACTTGTTGATGAAATATTAAATTGAGTCGGCGACACTAGTGTTAATCGATAAATACCTTTTAATATGTTATTTTGTGGTGTCCACGTAAATGATAAGTGTTGAATCGTGTATAATACGTTGTTGGTTTTCTCATGAGGAAATTTTACTTTTTCAATTTTTTCTATCATTCTCGGTAGATCATCCTTGATGGCATCGTTGATCTCTATAACATCTTTGATCGACTTTCTTATTTCCGCGATTGCATCCGAAAAGAGTCTCTTCGCGAATAACTCTTAATCGCTGATTAATCTCTGTTATTTCATCGAGTTTTGTGATAATATCAGCGATATCTATTTTAACATCATCGGGTTTCGGATTTTGTTTTGCCAAAAAAATTATCAATGGCGTCATCGGTCTGTTAAAAGTTTTTACGTAACGTAGTAAACTGATGAGATACACGAGTATCATAATATGATCGCAATTTTATCAAATTATCAATGGCTGTTTTTATCTCCGTGAGTTGTGGTGTGGTAACCGGTGGATCTCCAAAGAAATCCTTTCAGGGGACCTGAAAAGCGTTAATAGCTTTTTGTAACGCCGTAAACGCATTTACATGAACGTTATATTAATCATGTAGTTTTTTTTAAATAATTCTATCGTTGATGAATAATTATCACCGAGCGCTGTTAATCTGTCTGTGAGCGTCGAAACAAGTACACCCGGTTTGAGTTTACCCTCCTTGGAAAACAACGCGATAGTATCTTCTACTGCGTCGCGTCGTTTAACTAAAATATAATCCAGGGAAATATTAATAGTTTTCAATATGCCCTGACGATCTTGAAATACAACTATTTCATTTGGATCAACACTTGCGAGGTTTAACATCTTGGATATTTCATCTCAGATTATTTTTTTATATCACCAGTTGCAGACATTTCCGTGGTGGGTTTTTCAGGCTTGATAGAGATCTTTCCCAAATTTCAATTATGTTATTTTATATAATTTCTCTCTAAAAAAGCGATTACTTGTGTATTCGTGTACGGTTTTATGGGGTGGTTTTCCCAATGATGAAATAGCGTTGAGGACATTTAATACTTCTATGCCGCATATTGGTGGGCCATTCATTTCCTGTGTTGGTAGCGTGGAATACCAGATAGGAATTTTTAAGCGGTTTATATAACGCATAAATTATTTAGGCGGTGCTAACCCATATGAATCGAAATAAACAATCAAGCGCGGATCAATCGCGTATGCAACCCAGTGAGTTCCATGTCCGGTGTTGTTATCGTGATTAATGATACCGGTTTCAGTGTTGCTTGGTTGTTGTGGTAATTGATTTCTCATAAAAACACCTCTAAAGTTTTTTATCGCTAGTTTTATAGCAACATCGATTAAATCAAAATTTGACATCGGCGACAATGTCTGTCACATTGTTGTTAGTAAACGGTTCCTAGTCTCAGGCCTTTTCCGCTGTACCATGAATACGGAGTTCCTGGTAGTCTTAGACCCTTTCTCTTCTTTTTTTTTGTATCCTCGCCCTCTTTTTGATTCATATGATTGAGCAATACTATGTACTGCTTTTGCAGCAAGAGCTCCAGCAGCTCCTAACGCGGCTGCTTTACCAGCTGCAATTAATGCTGGAATCGCAGCGAGAAGTGGGAATACACCACCTGATTTTATCATGTTTTTGATCGCGGCTGCAGAGAAAGTGATCTGAACACCTTTTTTATCTTTGATAGCATCATTGAAGTGTTTTATCTGACGAGTTGTCAATGATAGTTTATTCTGACCACCAGACATCTGATTGTGGTTCAGCGATATCGTGGTTCCACATTTTTTTTAACTGATATCGATTGCAATTTTTTAATTTGGCCAGGAGTTAACGCAACACTAACATGACTATATGACATTTTATTTAATAACAGAGTGATCTAATTGTTACATTACATATTTTCCACTGGTGCATCAACTACTCTCATTCGTCCACCAACGCCTTCGAGCAGAGGCGTAGCTAGGTGGGGGCAGGGGAGTACATATGTCCCCGGGCTCCAAGGTACAGCGGCGCCAAAATGAGGCTTATAACGTTACATTATAATAAGTAAACAAGGGTAATAAATTGGTCACAAGATCTCTGGGGCGCCAATTTTATAGTTCGTCCCCGGGCCTTCGAGTAACATTAATTTATCACTGAGAATGACAGCAACTGCTCGGTAATTCGGGATACTGACAACACCATCTGCAGCCAGACGAGTTACACGAGTTCTGAAGTGTATGTCAACAACAGATTGTCTGGTTAAATCAAGATGTTCCAGCGAGAAGTAATAGATTGGATATCGATTTTTAAAATCAAATTGTGATATTTGCAGACCAGTATCCACATTATTATCGCGTCCCATAAATTATAGCAAACGTTGATACGCGCGTGCAATTTGGTTGGTTCCGTAATCAAGTAGTATATCCTCGGATGGTTCCTGTTGGCCATTTATTCTCAACTAGACTTCATTAACACCCAATTGATCAAATATCATAGGACTCCGTTACTGTGATTTAATCGCGCAGTATTCTGTAACGCAATAAATATATGACGTGACGCAGCAACGCCTTGTTTTGATGCCAGGTGCCATGTAAGTGTACATCAATATTAGAATCCATGGTATCTGTTGTTGTTGTTAGCCATGATAGCAATGATTTTCCTCCATAAATGATAACAATTTTTCGTCTGCGGTGATTGATGGAGTCATTACTGGCATCCACAATGATAGTTTTTATATAATGACTTTACCAGCAGCATCACCAGCACCACGCCAGATTGCATCATTATCACTACCCTTTCGCACGAGTACTACTGTATGCTTAGCTCCATAGATAACTTTTCTAACATTTCTGCAATGTAATTTAAGTCGTTTCAGTGAACATTTCATGGCCTGTTGTATTTAAGTCATGTCAGTGAACATTTTATGGCCTGTTGAATTTAGGTCATGTCAGTGAACATTTTATGGCCTGTTGAATTTAGGTCATGTCAGTAAACATGTCATGGCCTGTTGAATTTAAGTCATATCAGTACATATGTAATAACCTATGGAATAGAAAATCTGGGTGTTTGCCACGTGACAAATAGTTACTAAGATTTATGCTCATTCCGTGTGAAATTTATAAATTGGTTCAATAATTTAAATGTTAAACTCACGAATGCTTATGTAACTAGTTTTGAAAACTTAATATGAAAGATTCTTGTTAATTCGTCTTTATAAATCAATTGTGTGTAAGATCCGTACCTTCCATGCACTTGTAGTGCATCACACCGTAGTTGGAAACGGATGCTCCCTCGACAATCCGCGGAACCTCGACTTGGCATTGCTGACGTCCCGAACAAAGCCGATGAGTCGCGACAACGTCAGCGTCGTGAAAGGGTATCTTCTTGTCATCAGTATCAAAGGTACAGCAAGTCTTCTGCAATCGCTGGCAATCGCTGACCCCAAAAACACATGGCCACGTTTCCTTTATGGCGTACTCCATGGCCCCTACCACTATGATATGATTACTATTACATTTGACAATGAAAGTGGAGCATTCGAGGTCCGAGCCGTAACATGCTGTTGTCATCGACCAAAGGCTGTCACCACCTAGAACACCTGTAAATTAATTAAAATACATTTTGTCAAACGAATTTAATGTTACTTAAATTTATCGTTTCATTTACACTTAACAAATGGCAAAATAAATTTTTGCTAATATCAATAACCCCTTTATTTGCAATTAAGAAAGATAGTGGTGTCAGTGATAGTAGTAGTCGTTGTAGTAATTATTGTTACTACTACTACTACTACTACTACTACTACTACTACTACTACTACTACTACTACTACTAGTTGATGTAGTTATTATTCCTACGTTTTACATGATCATTAGGTAGCTGATATATAATGACAATCGTTACTACCTCAACGCTTTTATTACCACTCAAAAGACGACGACGACGAAGTAAAAAACAAGGCACAG